>CM077093.1:141308705-141908705 GCA_039513925.1 Platanthera zijinensis | reverse complement strand
AAAATTATGAAATTGGGTCAATGCTAATTTTAAGGCTTTATCTGCATATTATAATTTATTTATAATTTTTGAAAGAATATTCTCTGTACTTGGTTCATAAATAATGGAAGATAGTAAATATTACTAAAATAGTTTTTTGTGCCCTTTTGATTATAGAAAATTATGATACTTTGTATTTACCCTATTGAGATAACGTACTATTTATTATAAACTTTCTGGACATCTTGCATGAGAACTTAGGGTAGTTCATGTACAAATCGGTAGCCCTTGGGATTTTTGAGGAAATTAATTAAATGCCAGATAAATTAGGAAAAATACGACATTCTGGAGTTAGGCTATTTATATCATTATAAGTCTCCAGTAAATAATTTATGGCATTTGGATGAGTTTTGGGATCATTGCATAACCGGTTCGACATATAGTCTAGGTTGGTCTGCGTATAGAAATTGTGAATTGCAATAGGACATGATCTGAGAAAGTCGTTGGAGTTAGTCATTTTGTCTGGGTGGACAATTGTGGATGATGTCACAATAGGATGATATGAGGAGTAGAGAGAAGTAGTGATAGCTAGAGTTAAGAGGTGCTCGGGTTCGACGAAAGATCGTCTTTCCCGAAGAGAGGAAGGTTAAAAATCACCCTAGGATAGTCTATCGTAATATGAGAAGGGAATGGGTAAAGGGGATCAACCAATAACATTAAGTGCCTTGCGAAAAGGAACGATGGGCTTCGGCTACCATCATAGTTCCTTGTGCCCTTTGAGCGCCCTTCACGGGGAATACCGGGGGCAGTCCTGGGTTAACGTAAACTGCAATAACAAACTGATAAGAGTAACTTAGTAATTAGGGTTGCACCTTCGCAAACACTGTTAGCACAGGAAGATTGATGAGAGCTTCGGCTCGGTTGGTTAAGAGACGGACGGAATTGTCCGAGGAGCTTCGGCTCGGTTGTTTAAGAGACGGACGTTTTAGTCCGGGGGGCTTCGGCTCGGTTTTTGTGTGTTTACGATTAAATTTGCATATGCATAAAAGGAATGAAAATTAAGGTGGTGGGTCTTCGGTATTGGAGGGTCGATGCACCGACGCCAATACGCTGACTCAGTAAGTGTTGTTAGCACTTCGCCAACAGAAGTCCGGTGCGCCAGCCAGCAAGTGTACACAGGCGTCCGCTTAGTGCACCAAGCGTTGAGGCGTACGATAGGTCTGATCGGTAGTGCTGTACTGGTTTAGAGGTGGGTGAGGCCCAACCCACTGCTTCTGTCTGCCACTACGAAGGTATCCTGGGAGGTAACGGCTCGGAAAGGGGGAACTAAAGGTTTTTGTGCACAGAGTCGGGTGTGTGAGTTGCACTTGCATGTTTTCATCATACCCACTTGCATGTCATTACATAATCGATTCACTTAACCCTGACACCTAAAGTATAAGTGGTATGGGACGCTTATACATTAGGACTTGCAAAACGACCCCTTGGTCTATAAGCTTGTGTGGGCAAGTTTATAAATTAAGGTTAAATTCTATATATATATATATGCTGCTATTTGATAACCGACACCCCAACGTATAAGTGGTATGGGATACTCTATATGATGGGAGCCTTGCAGAAGACCCCTTGGCTTATGTGCTTTCACACATAAGTTAAGGTTACTTTTCCTACTTTCTATTATTGACATATTTATTATAGAATTGCTAGATTAGTTCCGCTGCCACCTGTTTCTTTCAATAAATCTCCACCTTCATGTCCTTCCCTTTCTTCCTCTCCGCTCGGTACCTAGGAGCCATGGGAAAGGGGTAGGGGATGATAGGGCTTAGTCTATATGACTAACGGTTTTTGAACCGCATCATTTAGGGGATCGCAGAGCCCAGCATAGAGGAGCAGCCCTAGAGACCGATGCGCTTGGAGATGGGGCAGTCTAGCTCTGGAGTTCATACAGCCGGGACCGTGAGTCTCGACTTTGAGTAGTTTTTTTTTGCTTCCGCATGAGCATTTTGTAGTGAGGATATGATGTACCGGGCATAAGCACGCACTTTTACTACTCTGATTATTATTCTGTGGACACTCCCTTCGTGGAGATTTTATTATATATATGTGATTTACTTTCAGTGGACTTGCTCTTAATTTAATTATTGCGCTACCTTTTTGTGATCGAAATGGCCGGCAGAATCAGCGCCTTGTGGTGAAGACCCTTCAGGACGTGAAGGTGTCACCGCAAAGCGGCGATTCTGGGCCTAAGACCCCGGGTTTTAAAAAGGAAAAAAGGGGGGGGGGGTCTTACAAGTGGTATCAGAGGGAAACATCGATCTGAAAAAGGTGGCAGTCCACTAACCCTGGGTCACCCCCGCTCGAGTTTAGTTTGGGGACAAACTAAGCAGCGGAAGCAGTGGTGTGCCCATATGGGGGTCACATATAAATTATCCACTTTTATTAAAGATTGAATGTTTTCTCAGTATGGGTTTTTGTTACGCAGCCTCTAGCACAGCCTACGCCACAAGGTGGAGTTCAACAGGCTCAGCATGTTGCACAACCTCCACCATCCCTACTCCTTTCCTTCAGTCAGACATGGGACAGACTCTGACATCCATCCTGGAGGCTTTCAAGGCCCAGCAGGTTCCGGTCCCGCAGCCAAATCCGGGGGCCAACTAGTTGAGCATCTTCCGAGGACTGTCTCCCCCATCCTACTTGGGGACAGAGTCGACGGTTCGGACGGAAGAGTGGCTGGATATTATGTACGAGATGCTGAACGGGATACGGTGTCCCTGGGAGGAGAGGGTGGCTCTGGTTGTCTCTTGCCTGGAATCCCATGCCAAGAGGTGGTGGAAGACGCTGTTGGACACGACATTTGCCGATAGGGAGGTTGCGGAGGTTACATGGGAAGAGTTCATGGCCGCGCTGCTGGAGCACTTCGTTCTGCAGTCAGCCAGGGATGAGTTGGAGGAGCGGTTCTTACAGCTGAATAAGGGCACCTGGATGGTGGTGGAGTACCATCGGGAGTTCGACCATATGGCTCGATATGCAGATTCTTACCAGCTGGACGAAGCAGGGTACATCAAGAGGTTCTATAAGGGCCTACGGGAAGACTTGAGGGAGGCTTTGTTGTTTGTATCTGACGGGCCTATCTCCCGGATCTTGGAGATGGCAAAAAGGATTGAGGCTTATTAGCACACCACTCGGGGCCAGAAGCGACCAACAGAGGATCAGGGATGGAGAGTTAGAAATGACCAGCAGCGAGGTGCTATACCAGAGGGGAGGAGGACAAAGGACCAGCCTCGTCAGGAAGTGAGGCAGAAGCCGAGGGAGCAGGTGATATTGGCCCCTCAACCTCTTCGGATGCAGGAGATGCCGAGACCCGGGGGAAGGGCGTATCCCCCACAAGAGTGCTTCCTTTGTCATCAGATTGGGTACATCCGGAGGAACTGCCCGATGAGGGGGGCACAACCTCCAGCACCACCGGGTGGCCCACCAACTCAGCATCACGAAGGCCGAGGACGCGGCCGCGGTCGTGGATACCAGGAGGGAGACCCTAGACAGGGAAGGGAGAAGGTATATGCTTTGGACCTTGCGCAGCCTCGGAATCCGGAGCAGGTCATAGCAGGTACGCCGCAATGCTCTTTATTTTCATAGAATTTCCCTTTTAGTTGTTAAAACATAGAACCGCACTAGATAGATTAACAAGGAAAGAAAATTCTTTATAGAACACTAAGACATCTAATCACCCCAAGTATAGTCTTCATCAGCGGCAAGCCTGCCCGCACGCTTTTCGATACTGGAGCTACTCACTCCTTTGTGTCGGATACATTCGTAGAAGGTCTGGAAGGCGTGGAGCGATTCACGGTGTTGGGTACATTGGAAAATGTGTACCTGATTTGAAGAAGCCCAACCTAGCTCAATGATATACATCATGTTGTATTTGATGTAGTTTTGAGTTGACATGTGCAGGTAAAGAAATGTTAAAGTTTACAGAAAAAATTCTAAGTCCAAGTGTCGACACAAAGGAACATGTGTCGTCACATAGAAGAAAGTTGTCGACACAACACTGGGAAAGTGTGTCGACACAGAAGGTGTAAGTCGACACTACTCTGGGAAAAAGTGTCGACACATAACATAGTCTACAACAACACTGGGAAATTGTGTCGACACAGAAGAAGTAAGTCGACACAGCACTGGGAAATTGTGTCGACACAGAAGAAGTAAGTCGACACAGCACTGGGAAATTGTGTCGACACAGAAGAAGTAAGTCGACACAGCACTGGGAAATTGTGTCGACACAGAAGAAAAACGTCGACCTCAACATTGGGAGAATGTGTCGACACTAAAGAGTATAGTCGATCTCAAGTTTGTCGACATCATCTGAATATGTCGACACAGAAGAAAATAGTCGACCACAAGTTTGTCGTCACCAGCAGAATGTGTCGACACATAGTAAGTAAGTCAACACTTATTAAAGTTATGATTCTACAACAACTGTGTCGACACACAGGACTTGTGTCGACACACTGCAGAGTCAAAGACCAAGTTATTTTCAGAAGAAGATGTGTCGACACAAAGGCAATTTTGTCGACATCACTGAAGGCAGTGTCGACACCAAAGTTAATTGTGTCGACACAAATAGACAGATGGTCTCGACACTTTCTGACAGACTGTTTCAACACTAAGGCACAGGACTTGTTTGAAGACTTGACAGCTGTGGGTTATCACCAGTTAACTGAAGTTGTCAGACTTGTCAGAAAACGGTTAGAAACCGGATCAGCCGGTTACCATGAAGAATGTCTATAAATAGACAGATTCAGAAGGAGAGAAAAGAACAACACACACAATTAAGAAGATATAGAACTGATCCTTTGAAATACATTGGAGAAGGGTTATATTCTACTCATTTCAAGAAAGTGCTAGGCACTTAAGAAGATCTTCTCCGGGAGATCTAAGAAGACTATCTAAGGATAGATCTAAGAAGAGTTCTAATCAGAATTCAGAAGAATCATTCAAAGTTCTGGACAGAGAGAGATCAAGTCAGAATTTGAAGAAGAAGAAAGAATCCATCTGTGGATTCTCAAGAAGCTGTTTGGAATCAACTCAGCTAAGTACATTTTCAAGAAGCTTTGAAGAAGGCTAAGAAACAGTTGATTGCATCAGCTGATTAAGAATTGTCATTGCCTCTTCTCTCTCAACTTGGCAAGACAATTTAAAACAATCTTTTCTATATTTCTGTAGGATCTGTTTATACAGATCTGAGTTGTAAGCCTATGTTATAAAGGCTGAGTGTAGGAGTGTTGAACTCTGAGTGGTAGGGCTGATTGCCTGAGTGTAGGAGAAGGATATTCTCTGAGTTGTAGGCCTTGGGGCAAGGCTGAGGTAGGGCAGTTGTGCCTGAGTTGTAGGAACCAGTTGGGTTCTGAGTTGTAAGATCTATTGATCTGAGATAAGTGGAAGTTTGGCCGAATCTAGCATACAGCTAGATAGGTGAAGGGGGAAAGTGGATGTACCCAGACCTTGGGGAACCACTATAAAACATAGTGCAATCTGTGATGTGTTGTTTTCTGTGATTGCTGTGTTTTTGTATTAGTTAATAAATTGAATTCTGTCTAGAAGTTTTAGAAAAAGAAGCAGGACCTATTCACCCCCCCCCCCCTCTAGGTGTTTAGGCTGCCTTGAAAGTTAAACTATCAAGTGGTATCAGAGGGAGGTTCCTCAAAAAGGACTTAACAGTCTGAGGTAGATCTGATAGGCAGATTCAAGAATCAAGAAGATGGGTTCTGGAGAGAATCATAAGGAGCTAGGGTCAATGAAATTACCCATATGCAAGAAGGAAATCTTTGGGATCTGGAAAGAAAGAGTCAGATTGTTTATGGAAGCATCTGACCCAAGGATTTACATCACAGTACAGGAAGGCCCCTTCATTACCAATGAAGATATCTGTTCTTGATGCAAATATCCAAACACCAAAGACTTATTCTGAAATGACCAAGGATGAAATCATCTTGGCAACCATGGACAAAAGGGCACAGAACATCATTGTCAGTGCCATAGATGATTCAACATTTCAGAATCTGATTCACTGCAAGACCTCCAAGGAGATGTGGGACACATTGATTGTCTACATGGAGGGATCAGAAGAAGTAAGGCTGGACAGAAAATCTATGCTAAATCAGGAGTATGAAAGTTTTAGACAAGGAAAATCTGATAGCATAACTGAGTGCTATAAGAAATTCTATAGAATTGTGAATGAGCTAATTTCCTATGGAAGAGTCTTCAGTACCTATGAACTGAATGACAAATTCTTAAGATCCTTATCAAAGGATTGGGATACAAAGATCTGTGCCATAAGAGAAGTGGCAAAATTGGCAGAGATATCTCCTCCAACTCTGTTTGGAAAGTTGCTATCCTATGAAATGCAACTTATGGTAAGGAAGGAGGAGGAAAGAAACTCAAGAGGAGAGCATAGAGAAAAGACTGTGGCATTTAATGCTGAAGCCACCAGAAAGAATAGGAGGAAATCACCATCTCCTCCTAAGGAAGTTGAAGAAGGTAGTTCTGAAAATTCAGATAGGGGTTCAGTCAGCAGTGATTCAGATGCAGACTTTGCTGCATTCACTAGGCAATTTCAAAGGTTCTTGAAAAAGAAGCAATGGAAGTCTAGGCCTTCATCATCACAGCAAGTAGATGACTATTATCAGAAAAGAAGGTCATCTAGGAAAGAGAAAAGCAGGTCAAAGCCCAGCAAAGCCACTACTTCAAAGATTGTCTGCTATTGTTGCAATAGGCCTGGACATGTAGTGGCTGAGTGTCCTGACAAAAGGAAGGAATCTTCAGAAAAGAAGAAGACTTATCAGAAAGGCAAGAAGGAGAAATCCTTTGTAGCAAAGAAAGATAAAAGTCTGTCAGACCAGTCAACTTCAGAATCAGGATCTGAAGCTGAAGCATATATTGGATTATATGCTGCATCTGAGGAAGAGGAGTTTATGCAGTTGCTAGACTCCATCAATGAACATCAATGCATGGGTTTGATGACTAGATCAGAAGAGGACCTATGCCAAAATCAGTCTGGTCCTAATGAGGTAAACAGTCCTTCCAGTACATTTGTTTGTAGTACAAGTGAAGAATCAGCTACATCTGCATCAAGTGATGAAGATGCATCTGGATCTGAAGGAGATGTCTATCAATTGATAGACAAGTATGGGGACTTGTTGCAGGCCCTTAAGAAAAGCAAGAACCTGGTTAAATCACAGGCTCAGGAAATTGCTGATCTAAGGGTTACAACAGCTGAGTTAGAAAAAGTCCTTGATCAAAAGTTAGCTGAAATTGCCAAGCTGAAAAATATAACTATTATTCAGATGGGCACAATTAATTATACTAATGATCAAGTAAAGAGTCTGGAGGACAGACTTAGAATTGAAAGGGATTTAGTGGCTAGTTACTCTAAGCCAAAATCTGTCTTACCCTTGATAGATGAATTTGTCACTCAGAAGGGTAAGGCTGGATTAGGATTTAAGGGTAACTCCAGGGCTAGCAGATTCAAGAAGAAAGGCAAAGCCCCTATTCAGCCACTAAACCTTTCAGTCCCCATAAGGTTTGGTAAGAAGAAAGTGCCTTCTAACATATATGATCATGAAGACATTCAGGATCATATCAAGACAAATGTTCTGAAGAACAAGGGTGTTAAGGCAAGCAGGCCTACCTATGGTCATAAGCCCTATGGTTTTAAGAAACCAGCAGGAGAAGTTGCAACAGCACCAGCAATGAACAGAAATGCTTCTGACAAGGATGTATCTAGATCTAGATACAATAAGTTTGAATGTTGGTGCTGTGGCAAGAGGGGTCATTTTGCATTGGACTGCTGGTATAACACAAGTGTTATAAAGAATAAGAGTCTACCTGTTAGAAGAGGTTATGATAACTTTATTAAGGCTAACCTGAACCAAGGACCCAAGACTTACTTGGGTTCTAAGGGTAAGTAATTCTGTATTGCAGGTGAATCCAAGTTACCATGCCCCTATATGGTACTTGGATAGTGGTTGTTCCAGGCACATGACTGGAACAAAGGGGCTGCTGAAGGAGTATTCATCTGTCAAAGATGGACATAAAGTGATCTTTGGTGGATCTGAAAAAGGAGTCATCAAAGGATTTGGTAACATCTCTTCAAACCTAATTACTATCACCCAAGTGGCCTATGTAAAAGGTTTGAAACATAATCTAATAAGCATAAGCCAGCTGAGTGATCTAGGATATGACATTTCATTTGGTAAGGATGGATGTCATATCAAAAGGTCAAGTGATCAAGAGATCATATTGACTGGGTATAGGAAGAGAAATGTGTATTGCCTTAATTTTGAATGTGAGAATAAGGCATCCCCCATTTGTCTTGTAGCTGATGACAATGCTTCTCATTGTGTTAAGTGGCACAAGAGATTGGCTCATCTAAACTACAAGACAATTGGCCAACTCTTTAGTAAAGAACTAGTGAGGAATGGGCCTCAAGTTAAGTGTATAAAGGAAGGGGTATGCTCAGCTTGTCAAAAGGGCAAGCAGACAAAAACCTCATTTCAAAGCCTTGAAAACAAGGATTCTGTGAGGTGCTTATACCTCTTGCATATGGATCTTTTTGGTCCTATGCCAGTTCACAGTCTAGGAAGGAAGGTCTACACACTAGTGGTTGTAGATGACTATTCTAGATTTACATGGGTGTTCTTTCTGAGACAAAAATCTGAAACCCCAAGTGTATTATTTAAGTTTGTAAAGCAAATTCAGAATGAACTGAACAGTACAGTGGTCAAAATCAGAAGTGACCATGGTACTGAGTTTCAATCTGAAAGCATGACAAACTTGTGTATAGACTTTGGGATTTTCCAAGAGTTCTCCTCACCTAGAACACCTCAGCAAAATGGAATTGCTGAAAGAAAGAATAGATCATTAATTGAAGCTGGTAGAACTCTATTGAGTGACACCTCTCTCCCAGAATATTTTTGGGCTGAGGCAGTTAACACTGCTTGTCATGTCATCAATAGGGCTTCTATCACCAAAAGCCACAGAAAGACTCCCTATGAGATTGTGAAAGGCAGAAAACCAAATCTATCCTATTTTAGGATCTTTGGCTGCAAGTGCTATATACTTAACAATGGTAAGTCTTATTTGACTAAGTTTGCTGCCAAATCCCAGGATGGGATATTTGTTGGGTACAGCACAAATAGTAAGGCCTATAGAGTCTTCAACTTAACTACTCAAGTTGTTGAAGAATCTGTGCATATTGTATTTGATGAAACAAGATTAATCAATTGTGAATTGTCTTGTAGATCAAATGACTCAACAGGTATAAGCAAGAAGATGGACAAGCTCTCCATTGCTGAAGCTTCAAAGGAAGAGGGAGCATTGGAAAATGAAGGCTGCTGTCCAGGGGGAGTACAAGAGATAATGGAAGCTGATGAAAACCAAGAGGAGCAGCAGAATGAAGAAGCTGGAGATGCTCAACCTGAAGGGAATCTACCTCCAGCTATAAGATATCTAAGAGATCATCCTACTGATCAGATAATTGGTGATCCAAGACAAGGAGTGCAAACTAGAAGCAGAAATCAAAGCACAGTTTTGCATTCTAGTTTCTTGTCTCAAATGGAACCTAAGAAGTTTGAAGAAGCTATCCAAGACCAGCACTGGATTGATGCTATGCAAGAGGAGCTGAATCAGTTCAGAAGGTGCAAGGTCTGGGAGCTTGTTCCTAAACCAAGAGGCCACAACATAATTGGGACTAAGTGGATCTATAGGAACAAGCTAGATGAAAGTGGAATAATAATAAAGAATAAAGCAAGATTGGTTGCAAAAGGATACAGGCAGGAAGAAGGGATTGACTTTGATCAAACCTTTGCTCCAGTAGCAAGGCTGGAGGCAATCAGAATGTTCCTTGCCTATGCAGCCTACCAAGACTTCAAAGTATACCAGATGGATGTAAAGTCAGCATTTCTGAATGGTGATCTTAAAGAAGAAGTATATGTAGAGCAGCCATCAGGTTTTGTAGATCCTCTTAAACCTGATTCTGTGTACAAGCTTAGGAAAGCTTTGTATGGGTTAAAACAAGCTCCAAGGGCTTGGTATGAAACCCTGTCTACCTTCCTCATTGAGAATAAATTCTCAAGAGGAAAGATAGACAAAACTCTATTCCTTAGGGAATCCAAAGGAAAGATCATCTTAGTCCAGATCTATGTTGATGACATAATCTTTGGATCTACTGAAAACAACCTTTGTAAAAAGTTTGCCAAACTTATGCAAGGGAAGTTTGAGATGAGCAGTATGGGAGAACTTAAGTTCTTCTTGGGACTCCAAGTAAGACAGACTGATGATGGATTGTCCATATCCCAGTCTAAGTTCACCAAGGAATTAATTAAAAAATATGGTATGGAGTCATCCTCCTCCATGAGAACTCCTATGGGCACAAGTATGCCAATATGCAAAGATGAGGCAGGTAAACCTGTTGATGAATCATTGTATAGAGGAATAGTTGGGTCACTACTATATCTCACTGCTAGTAGACCTGACATTATGTATGCAACATGTGTCTGTGCTAGGTACCAAGCCTGCCCTAAAGAATCTCATTATACTGCAGTAAAAAGGATTCTGAGATATCTAAAGGGCACTCCTACTCTAGGTCTTTGGTACCCTAGGAATAGAGATTTTCAACTAACAGGCTATTCAGATGCAGATTTTGCAGGATGTAGAGAGGATAGAAAGAGTACTACAGGTACTTGTCAATTCCTGGGAGGAAGACTAATATCTTGGAGTAGTAAAAAACAGACTAGTGTGGCAATTTCCACAGCTGAGTCAGAGTATATTGCTGCAGGAAGCTGCTGTGCACAGCTATTATGGATGCAGCATCAGCTTAAAGATTATGGTATTCAGGTAAGTAGAACACCCCTTTTATGTGATTCTAAGAGTGCTATTTCTATTGCTAATAATCCAGTTTCTCATAGTAGAACTAAGCATATAGAAATCAAATATCATTTTCTTAGAGAACATGTAGAAAAAGGTGACATCTCATTGGAATTTGTAAAAACAGATTATCAAATAGCAGATGTATTTACTAAGCCTTTAGATGAAACCAAATTCAATAAATTCAAAATTGAATTAGGTATGTTAACCATTGATTAATGTATTAAACAAAATCATTAACAATGCTATTGAAATGGGTTATAAGTAAGTAAAAGTAGTAACAACAATAATCAAGTGTTAAAAAGGACACATTGAAGTTACAGAAATTGGCTAAGTAAGAATGTGTCGACACATTCAGTAATAATGTGTCGACTCAGAGAAATTATGTCGACAAGTCAGAAATATTGTGTCGACACAGAGAATATGTGTCGACACTTAAGAGTTTTATTGTCGACTTAACCAGGAATGTAATGTCGACTCAACCAGAATTATGGTGTCGACACTTACAAAATATGTGTCGACACTTGTCCTTAGTGTCGACACAGAATTTCTGTCTTTCTACTATGTATCCAAGGTGTCGACATAACCACAAATTGGTGTCGACACATAGTAGGCTGAAGAAATGTCGAGTTAATAGAAGCTTGTGTCGACACATTCCGTCTGTGTCGACACATTTAGACTGTTTTTGGCGCCTTTTGAACTTCTTTCAACAGAAGCTATAAATAGGTCAAAAAGCTCTTTGTGTCGACACGCTTTCAAGGTTTTCGAAACTCAAACCCTGTGTCGACAGTCTTTCTTTCTCTCTTCTCTCAAGCTTTCTCGACACAACGATGGCGCCAAGGATTGAAGACAATGTTAATGAAGGGTATGAGTTGGTGCGCCAGGCGTTTGCAGAGGCGCCGCCTGATGTTCAAGGAGTTATCACCCTTCTCTCTGCATCAGGGTTAGAATTTCTTGTCTCAGAACCATCCAAGATCTGGAAGAAGGAGGTGCATGAGTTCTTTATCTCAGCAATCAGTCCATTCTACTGAACTCAAGATCAAGTCCATTGTTCACGGGACTAAGATTAAGATTACCCAAAGAGGGTTTGAGAAAGTTTTTGCAATTACATGTGGTTGAAAATGAAGAAGAGGTTCCTAGTTCTAAGACAAGGGAAGCCCTTCAATGGTGTGGTTTGGATTCAAACATGAAGATTGGTGCTGCATTCAATAGGAAGGGTATGAATCAGCAAGGAAAGTTCTTGTCTGAAATAGTTGGGAAAGTAATTCTCTGCAAGACAGGTGGACATGATAGGATTTCTGCCTATATGTTCAACCTTATGACCAGGATTGTCTTTACAATTCCTACTGATTGGTCAGTAATCCTATTTGACAAGATTAAAGAAGGGATCAAGAAGCCTAACATGGCTAGGATCATAAGTCTATATCTCAATGGAGCAATTCCTGAAGTGATGCAGCAACTGCCAGGATCTAAAATCAATCATATGAGAAGGATGGACATGAGACTATTCTCCAGGTGGGAAAGGGTGCTGTCTAAGGATGTGCCTGAAGAGAGCAGGCCAGACACCCCTGTAAATCCCCTTCTCCAGCTCACGAGACTGAGCAACAACAAGAGGACCCACTAAGGATACAGAGTGAAGAACAACCTGCCTCCACTATAGTTCATCAAGTAGATACATCTGCACAGATGCAGGGGGAGCCAGTTCAATCTCCTGCTCAAAATGTATCTACCCCTGCTCAGGTACAAGTGGTACAGGTGTAGGGGGAGCATATGTATTTTACTATAAAAGACTTTCTAAAAGTTTTTTTTTGTCTGCACAGGTTCAGGGGGAGCATGTGTCTTCTCCTACTCCAGATATGCAGCTGCCTGAGAATGTGCACAAGGATGCACCTAATGACTTATCTTCAGATGCTCCAGTTCAAAAAAATACACTCTGGATGAGTTATTCCTAATGATGACATAGCTACTGATAGAATAGAAGAGAACCAAGATGTTGAGCAGCCTCTTGACATAGAGCTAGAACAAGAAGTGGAGAAAGTTCAAGAGATTGAAAAAGTTCAAGAAATAGAGGAGGAGCAAAGAATTGAGGGGGAGCCAGTACATGTTGAAACTGAGCAACATGGCACTGAAGCAGATAGAGTTCACATTGAGAGTACTTCTGAATCTGAGACTGAAGAAGCCAGGTTGGCTAAGAAAAGAAAACTGGTTGTATTTAAAAGAAGAAGCAAGACTTATAAGCAGGCTTTACAGACATCACCTCCACCACCACCTCCTGAAGTTGATTATAACAAGTTCTTGGTGGATTTACAGGTGAAATTGGATGACCACAGGGTGGCCATTGAGAAATATGTTGATGAAAGCAACAAAAATCTGCAGTTTGACTTAGCCCAAGATATCAAATCTATCCAATTTCAAGTCAACTTAAATAAAACTGAAATGACAGATTGCTTCCACAAGGGTGGCAATGCTGTAGTTTATCTGGCTAAACAACAGCAGGCTATCTCTACAAAGGTGGATGATATTGCTTTGAAGCAAGGTTATGTTCTGGAAAATCAAATAAGAATGAATGACAATTTAACTGAATCTCATAATGAGATCATTCAAGAGGTGAAGAAGATTGTTCCAGGGATGCCTGCAAATAGAGCCAAAGAAATGGAAGAATTTGATAAGAATTTTCAGGCTGCAATTGCATCTGTTAAGACTGCCATCACAACCTCTCAACAGGAAATATCTGAAAAGCTTCAAAAGTTAAGACCATTTTTCAAGAGGGAGTGAATTATTTGGATGGCCAAATTCGATTCCAGAAAGAAGATCTTAGAGATCATGTATCAAGAGAAGCCATAAAGGGGGAGAGGATGCTAATTCATGCAGGCTCTGAGCATGCCAAATGGGTGACCAATAGTATAAGAGCCACATTGGGATATCCACCATTGTGTGATGATAACATGGTGGCTGAGTCAGGTCTACAAACAGGACTACTTGAAGGTGACCAACCTGAGGTTGCCCAAGTCATTTACCCCCCTCCAGATTTTGATATATTGGATCAGCAAGTGCAATATATGTATAGTCCTTCAAAGGAAGTTGTAAATGTTATCTTTGGAAAGGTTGATAAGCCTGAGGTAAATTTGCAAGAACAGCAAGATGCTCTACTGTCAAAGAAAAGATTTAGAGAGCAGGCTGAGCTGAAGCCAGATTTTGAGCAGTGGAGTCCTACTTCCAGAAATATAATACTCACTGCATGGAAAGCTGTCAAAGATCAAGTTCATGAAAGGGGCAAGTGGTACAATGAGCAGGAATGGCAGAAGTATGAGACAAGACAAGAAGCCATTGTACAATTCAGAAGGAAAGCTAAGCTGGGAAGACTTCCACCTGATGCTATGGAGCCAAGCAAATACTTCCCAAAGCCTTTTCACTATTTTGAAAGGCAAAGGCTCAAGGAAGAAGCTAAGAAGAAAGCTGATCTTAAAGGAAAAAAGATGGCTGAAGAATCAGAAGCTCCTGTGACAGCTAAAATTAAATCTGGCCATGGGATTGTTATTAGAGAACCTGATCAATCCTGATAATGTTTTAGTTCTTTCATAATGTTTTGTAATGATGTAATGTGATCAGTCAAAGAAAAACCATGTAATCAAACATTACCCAGTAATAAACAAAATTTTGTTAAATCTGTGATAGATTGTTTTATCCATGATGTTCTTATTATTTTGTTTATAATTAAGTATCCCTGTGTATTGTCATATATCATCATTTTATACTATTTATAAATGGTGTATATCATTGGCTATAAGGGTTATGACTTCTCCAAATAGGGGGAGATTGTTGGGTACATTGGAAAATGTGTACCTGATTTGAAGAAGCCCAACCTAGCTCAATGATATACATCATGTTGTATTTGATGTAGTTTTGAGTTGACATGTGCAGGTAAAGAAATGTTAAAGTTTACAGAAAAAATTCTAAGTCCAAGTGTCGACACAAAGGAACATGTGTCGTCACATAGAAGAAAGTTGTCGACACAACACTGAGAAAGTGTGTCGACACAGAAGGTGTAAGTCGACACTACTCTGGGAAAAAGTGTCGACACATAACATAGTCTACAACAACACTGGGAAATTGTGTCGACACAGAAGAAGTAAGTCGACACAGCACTGGGAAATTGTGTCGACACAGAAGAAGTAAGTCGACACAGCACTGGGAAATTGTGTCGACACAGAAGAAGTAAGTCGACACAGCACTGGGAAATTGTGTCGACACAGAAGAAAAACGTCGACCTCAACATTGGGAGAATGTGTCGACACTAAAGAGTATAGTCGATCTCAAGTTTGTCGACATCATCTGAATATGTCGACACAGAAGAAAATAGTCGACCACAAGTTTGTCGTCACCAGCAGAATGTGTCGACACATAGTAAGTAAGTCAACACTTATTAAAGTTATGATTCTACAACAACTGTGTCGACACACAGGACTTGTGTCGACACACTGCAGAGTCAAAGACCAAGTTATTTTCAGAAGAAGATGTGTCGACACAAAGGCAATTTTGTCGACATCACTGAAGGCAGTGTCGACACCAAAGTTAATTGTGTCGACACAAATAGACAGATGGTCTCGACACTTTCTGACAGACTGTTTCAACACTAAGGCACAGGACTTGTTTGAAGACTTGACAGCTGTGGGTTATCACCAGTTAACTGAAGTTGTCAGACTTGTCAGAAAACGGTTAGAAACCGGATCAGCCGGTTACCATGAAGAATGTCTATAAATAGACAGATTCAGAAGGAGAGAAAAGAACAACACACACAATTAAGAATATATAGAACTGATCCTTTGAAATACATTG
Source organism: Platanthera zijinensis (assembly GCA_039513925.1). Taxonomy (NCBI): domain Eukaryota; kingdom Viridiplantae; phylum Streptophyta; class Magnoliopsida; order Asparagales; family Orchidaceae; genus Platanthera; species Platanthera zijinensis. The sequence continues at coordinate 141,892,967 of CM077093.1, read as the reverse complement.
GAGAAGGGTTATATTCTACTCATTTCAAGAAAGTGCTAGGCACTTAAGAAGATCTTCTCCGGGAGATCTAAGAAGACTATCTAAGGATAGATCTAAGAAGAGTTCTAATCAGAATTCAGAAGAATCATTCAAAGTTCTGGACAGAGAGAGATCAAGTCAGAATTTGAAGAAGAAGAAAGAATCCATCTGTGGATTCTCAAGAAGCTGTTTGGAATCAACTCAGCTAAGTACATTTTCAAGAAGCTTTGAAGAAGGCTAAGAAACAGTTGATTGCATCAGCTGATTAAGAATTGTCATTGCCTCTTCTCTCTCAACTTGGCAAGACAATTTAAAACAATCTTTTCTATATTTCTGTAGGATCTGTTTATACAGATCTGAGTTGTAAGCCTATGTTATAAAGGCTGAGTGTAGGAGTGTTGAACTCTGAGTGGTAGGGCTGATTGCCTGAGTGTAGGAGAAGGATATTCTCTGAGTTGTAGGCCTTGGGGCAAGGCTGAGGTAGGGCAGTTGTGCCTGAGTTGTAGGAACCAGTTGGGTTCTGAGTTGTAAGATCTATTGATCTGAGATAAGTGGAAGTTTGGCCGAATCTAGCATACAGCTAGATAGGTGAAGGGGGAAAGTGGATGTACCCAGACCTTGGGGAACCACTATAAAACATAGTGCAATCTGTGATGTGTTGTTTTCTGTGATTGCTGTGTTTTTGTATTAGTTAATAAATTGAATTCTGTCTAGAAGTTTTAGAAAAAGAAGCAGGACCTATTCACCCCCCCCTCTAGGTGTTTAGGCTGCCTTGAAAGTTAAACTATCACACGGTCTCGAGGATGAGGGTGCGACTACCGGATGGGTCTGAGCTCCTTACCACGGATCACTGCAATATGGAGGCAGAAATTGGTGGAAAGGCGTTTGAGGCTCAAGCAACGATTTTGAAGCTGACTGACTACGACCTGATCCTGGGCATGGTATGGCTGCACTGGAACCATGCCCAGATTGATTGCCAAGCAAAGAGGATCATCGTGAGACATGGGGACTCTTTCATTGTCATCAAAGGTATAAGACCTGCCTCTCGTATACTCTTATCTTCGGTACAAGACGTCAAGGCCCATCTGCAGGGAGACAAGGTATACAAGGTGCTGTTCGAGATGACCGAGAAGAAGGATCGGATTGCCAATATACCAGTTGTTTGTGATTACGCCGATGTGTTTCCAGAGAAGCTGCCAGGATTACCTCTGCACAGGGAGAAGGATTTTTAGATTCAGTTGGTACCAGGAGCTAAGCCAATTTCCAGGGCTGCCTATCAGATGGCCTCGAAGGAGTTGGCGGAGTTTCGGACTCAGTTGCAAGAGTTGGTGGAGGCGGGATTTGTTAGACTGAGTTCCTCTCCATGAGGATCCCCAGTCCTATTCGTGAAGAAGAAGGATGGGACACGTCGCCTGTGCATCGATTATCGAGCACTAAACAGGCTGACCATCCGGAATACCTATCTTCTCCCACGGATAGACGAATTGTTTGACCAACTAGAGCGATCCCATTATTTCTCGAAGCTGGACTTGAGGTCAGGATACTACCAGCTGCGGATCCAGGAGGAGGATATCCCGAAGACGGCCTTCAGTGGCAGATATGGCCTGTATGAGTTCACCGTGATGCCCTTCGGGCTAACGAATGCTACGTCGGCGTTCATGAGCCTCATGAACCTGGTTTTCGAGGCCTACTTGGATGTGTTCGTCATAGTATTCATAGACAACATCCTGATCTACTATAGGACGAAGGAGGAGCACACTCAGTATCTGGCACTGACTTTGGAGAGGTTGCGGGAGCATCGCCTTTATGCGAATTTCAGCAAGTGTCAGTTTTGGTTGAAGGAGGTGGCTTTCCTAGGCCACATTATCAGCGGAGCCGGGTTGGCAGTGGATCCGGCAAAGATTCAGGCAGTTCGAGATTGGCCGCAGTTAAAGACAACCACCGATGTACGAAGTTTCTTGGGACTTGCCGGTTATTACCGGAAGTTCGTGGAGGGGTTCTCTCAAATTGCCCTCCCCCTCAAATCTTTGACAAAGAAGAAGGCACCTTTCATTTGGACCCCGCAGTGCCAGGAGGCTTTCCAGGAGCTGAAGGACCGACTCATCTCAGCCCCTATTCTGGCCCTTCCATCTGGAAAGGAAGGATTCCAGGTGTATATCGATGCATCATACCAGGGGATGGGAGCGGTGCTGATGCAGAACGGACATGCCATAGCATATGACTCCCGACAGCTAAAGACCCATGAGAAGAACTACCCGGTGCACGACCTTGAGATGGGAGCGGTCGTTTTTGCTCTGAAGGTCTGCCGCCATTATCTTTATGGAGTCCACTGCGACATCTACTCCGACCACAAGAACTTGAAATATGTGGACACGCAGAAGGAGCTGAATATCAGGCAGAGGTGCTGGGTGGAGTTCTAAGCAGACTATCAGTATGAGATGCACTACCATCCAGGGAAGGAAAACTTGGTGGCCGACACGTTGAGTCGGAGAGCTACCACTTCCGAAGACGGGCCCCAGGTTATGTCCATGGAGCTAGTTCGGTCCTTCAGAGATATACAGATATCCCTAGTGTTCGAGGATGATCCTGAGATGTATAGGGAGTATCTGGCATCGATGGTTGCCATAGATGATATTCGGGACCGCATCCGGGACAGACAAAGGACAGATGCATGGGCAGAGCCGATATTCCGAGCCTTGCAGGAGGGTTCGAAAGGAGATTATTCCCTGAGATATGGATTGCTACATTTCAGAGGCAGAGTATATATACCCGCAGGAGGCCGGGTTCGGGAGGACATCATTGCGGAGGCGCATTGTAGTAGATATTCTATACATCCGGGGATCACCAAGATGACGGCAGATCTGAAGAAGATGATGTTTTGGCCAGGCATGAAGAAGTACATTACGTACTTTGTGACCCATTGCGAGGCGTGTCAGTTGGTGAAGGCGGAGTGCAGGAACCCCGCAGGACTGTTGCAGCCACTCCCTGTGCCGGAGTAGAAGTTTGATGATATAGCTATGGATTTTATATATGGGCTTCCCCGGTCTCGGACAGGGAATGACTCGATCTGGGTGATTGTTGATCGGTTGACAAAGGTGGCCCGCTTTGTACCAATCAAGAAGGATGACTCGGTGGGAGTGCTGGTACGGAAGTTCGTGGAGCAGTATATCCGATACTATGGCGTGCCCAGGACCATAGTGTCGGACCGCGGTGGACGGTTTACATCTAGTGAGTGGCGGTCAGTGCAGGCATATCTGGGCACTCGATTGACTTTTAGCACGACCTTCCACCCTCAGACGGACGGGCAGTGAGAGCGCACCAACAGGACGTTGGAGGATCTACTACGATTGTGTATACTGGACCGAGGGGAGCCGTGGGAGAAGATGTTGCCGTTGGTCGAGTTCTCCTATAACAATAGCTACCATTCCAGCATCAGGATGGTGCCTTATGAAGCCTTGTATGGAAGAAAATGTAGGACCCCGCTTTTTTGGGTTCAGGACGAGGATCCGATGGTGTTGGGATCGGATTTTTTTGAAGACACCGAGGCATAGGTGAGACTGATCAGAGATAGGATGTTGGAGGCGCAGAGCAGACAAGCTAAGTATTATGACGCCCGACATCGTCAGGTGGAGTTTCAGGTTGGGGATCGAGTGTTTTTGAAGATCCGGCCAATGCATGGAGTTTCACGGGTGTGTGGTCGGAAGAAGAAGCTCAGCCCTAGGTATATGGGCCCTTACCGGATCCTGGAGCGGAACGGGCCCCTAGCTTACCAGCTGGAGTTGCCACCAGAGCTGGCAGCTCTACACGACGTCTTCCACATTTCTTCGCTGAGAAGGGCTCTACTACGCCCGGAATAGCAGATTTTGACCACCGAAGGGCCGGTAGCTTCTGACCGATCTGTTCACTTGGAGCCGGTTCGGATCGATCACAAAGGAGTACGGATCTTGCGCCGCAATAAGATCCCCTTAGTCAAGGTTCGGTGGAGAAACCACGGTCAAGAGGAGCACACCTGGGAACCGCAGGACCTAATGAGGCAAAAATACCCGGAGTTGTTCAGTCAGGTATACCTCACCACCTCTCAGTATATAATAAATTAGCTCCTTGCGTTGAACCGGTAGGACTAGATAAGGGAAATGGAGAACCTAGGCATGCGTAGAAAAGTAGGGGCTAATCTTTTGTTTATTGGGGAGATTGCCTTCGTTTATAAAACAAGTAGTCTCGCTTCGACTCAATAGAAAAACCGTATGGGATGTTACAAGTTTAATTTATTTCGGTAGAAATCCCCGTAGGCTCAACCTCAATTTCGGGGACGAAATTTTGGTTTTTTTTATTGGGATTTGTAACATCCCATTTCCGGCTAGACCCCTAGGAGTCGGTTTGTCGTGACAGAACCCTAGGAAGCCCAAAAATTGAAATACATCGACTGAGATTTCGGGTCACGGGTTGGTCACACCCGTGACCGACCCGTCATGCCCGTGACCTAGGGCGTGACTCCTTCGACGATGGTTGATCTCAGGGAGACGATCATCGGGCGCAGAATTTTCAACCCGGGCCTGTCACGCCCGTGACCTATATGTCACGCCCGTGACCTAGGGCGTGACCCCTTAGACGATCGTCGATCTCAGCGCGATGATCGTCGAGCACGGAATTTTCAACCCAGGCTTGTCACGCCCGTAACCAATGTGTCACGCCCGTGACCTAGGGCGTGACCCCTTCGACGATCGTCGATCTAAGCGGGACGATCGTCGAAGCGCAGAATTTTCGTCATGGCCCTATCACGCCCGTGACCCAGGTGTCACGCCCGTGACCAAGGGCGTGACCCCCTTCTGCGATCGTCGATCTCAGCGAGACGATCGCCGAGAGCAGAATTTGCCTCATGACCCTGTCACGCCCGTGACACATGTGTCACGCCCGTGACCTAGGGCGTGACCACCCTTCGATGATCGTCGATCTCAGTTCGACGATCGTCTAACTCAGAATTGGCCACCCGGGCCTGTCACGCCCGTGACTTATGTGTCACGCCCGTGACCAAGGCCGAAACGTCAGCCAAACTGGAAATTTCAGTAACCGACGTCATAATCAATTCTGATTATGGGAATGTACAGCAGGAATATTTATGGGCCATTTCCTTCTCTAATTATTTAATAGAAAGAGAGAGTGAGGTCCAATAGGAAATCGCCACCTGGATCAGCCATTTAATCTTCCACCTTTTCCTCTTCTTTGCATCATAACTGAAACGTTATTAAGAGAAACATTCAATGCAATGAATGTTTCATACTTTCCCCTCCCCACTTGGAGATCTATAACAGACTCCTTAGAGCAAGAGGAGAAGGTTACATGCTCGATCAAACGGATTCAGATTTCTGCTCTTGCTGTTTAATAAGTTCAGGAACGCCACCACCGCGCCATGACAATCCGACGTTCATCTCTCCTTCAAACCGCGAACAAGGTCCTCCTCTACTTCTTCTCTTATGGGTAGATTGAAAGTCAGATCTATCCTAGAGATTAGAGCAAACACACACAACAAGAATACAAGAAATAAAAATTGCAATCCAGACGACACAAGAGTTTTATAGTGGTTCCCCAACAACTTGGGTACGTCCACTCTTCTACCACCCTTGGTAGGAATCCACTCAGGATGAGTTGATCAGGTGTCCTGACACCAATGAGCTTTTGATAAGGTGCTCATAAACCAAAGCTAGATTTTTTGATCAGGTGTCTTGCCACCACTGAGTTTTGACAAGGCTCTCAGAACCAAACAGAACTTTTGAAGGGAGTTCAAGAACCCTTTTACAGCGGGAAAAGAAAAATAAGAGTTGAAAGTGACTTCTCTGTTCTCAATCAAATGAGAGAAGCACAATTGGATTGATGATGTCAAAGCTCCCCCTGAGATTGGCAGTAGGTTCAGGAGTGGAAGCTTTGCACAGGGTGATAGGCCTTCAGTGGATGACTGCTCCAGCAAATGATGATTTCAGCAATGGCTGAAATGTTTGTTGTCTTGGAGAGTAAATGATGAAGCCTTGATGATGATCTTCCAGTAAGCCTTCAGACTGATGTAGAGAAGTTGTCTCTTTAGGCTTCCTGGAACAGCAAATCTGAGAAGAGAACTTTGCTGTACAGGTTATCTCTATTCTTGGTTTTCTTGGGTCATTTTTTGTTCCTCTGTTTCTCTGTATATTTATTCTGATAGATGAGCAACGGACATTTGAATAATAGCATTTATTACTGCTTCCTTTTTGATACTCCAACGGCTATAATATTCATAAATACATTCCTGTAATAGTCCTGTAATAAAGCTGTATTTGAATATTGACAGCTGGCTTTGATTGGACCAAAGATATCCAAAAAATCCGCCTGGAAACTTGCATTCTGAGATCTGGCAGAAATCGTCGATCTGCTTTGCTGATCGTCGATCTGGGATCGACTATCGTCGATCTGAGCTGGCAGATGTTGGAGTTGGCCTGTGACACAAATAGTCGAACGGAGCTCGGAGATCGTCGACCGGAGCTCAACGTTCCGTCGATCATAGAGTGACTAAGGATGCAGAGAGAATCACGCCAAAACGTCGAGCTGAAGTCGACGTTACGTCGAACTGAGGACGACGCTGCGTCGAGCTGCGATCGACTATGCGTCGAGCAGCGGTCGACTACGCGTCGAGCTGAGGACGACGACACGTCGAGCTGGGGTCGACTATTCGTCGAGCTGAGCAGAACTAAATTCTCAAATATCCTAAGTTCTAAACTCACACTCAATGACCTATGCTATACAATGAGGTCATGAATCCTTATCATAGTTATCCTGACCCAAATATAAAAAGGGTGTTCTAACAATCTCCCCCTATTTGGGTTAGGATTACTATTTACATGAGAATTAAAATATTACAACAAATTAATATTACAAAGCATGAGATATAAAAAGAAAAGCTTTGCAATGCTGGCTCCTGTTGCTGTTAAAAACTGACTTCTGCTGGCAATGCAATCTTCCCCTATGTTGATGAAGTAATTGTGATTGGAGGAGGCTGGGATGACTTTTTAATTTTGTATTTTGATTTAGTCATCCAGCTAACTATTATAGATGGTACCTACAAAAAGCTATGGTAGAGATTGCTCTCTCCTTAAAAAGGATATGTTAGCAGAAAAATGATATTTGTCCAGCAAAATTTAGGATTCTGGATCTGAAAAACAAAGTCTGATATCTTCCTTCCTATAGAATTTCTTTTCATCAGAAGAGATTCAAACTCAGTGCCATGATCACTGCTGACCAATGCAACTAGAGTAGAAGACTCAATCTAGATGAATTTAGAAAAAGATCTATAAGAAATATAAAGTATCTGACAAATAATTCACATACAGAGGTCCTAAAATAATTTTGAACAAAATATCAATACGATAGAAACAGCCCTAAGAAAAGATGTTTCCTAATAAATTTGTTCCAAATAAGAAAAGGATTTGAAAATATTTTAATTAGTTTATCCTTATATTTATGAATCAGATTTATGAAAAGGCAGACTGAGTTCGATGGTCTGAACTCATTTTGTTGATTAAAATATTTCTTTTTCCTGAGAATATATTCTGAAAATAATCCTCTGAGAAGTTTTGTTTCCTTCTCAGGTTTCATTAAATCTTGGCAGCAATTTTGAAGTTCTAATTTAACTGAACTAAAAACAAAATTTGATAATACCTGATCCTTTTCTAGTTTTGAATTTCCTTCTGTTTGTTCAGCATCTGAATTGCTGCAGGAGGCATTGATGGCCTTTAAGCAAAATTCTTTGGCCCTTGCTTCCTCTTCTTCATCTTCAAATGAAGACTCATCATCTGAAACATCCCAAATAATATCTAGGGATATTAATTCTCCTTCTTCAAATGATATGTTGTGGCTTCTTTCTGATATTTCATCCACGGGTTCAGAAGCCATTTGATGGAGGGAATCCCATATTTCTTTAGCTATTGAGCATTCAACAACTTCCTGAAACAAGTCATCGGATAATGACTGTGCTAGGATATTCATGGCTCTGGCATAACCTAGCCTGGCCTTTTTAGTTGTTGTTGCCGATGTTGGGAGACCTTTCAAAATAGAAGGAAAAATATCTTCATCAATAGAGTTCATATATAATTTAATTCTTGTCTTCCAAAGTGCAAATTGGTTTATGTTGCACTTAGGAGGTCTGGTGCTAGAATATTCCATATTCTTGCTATGTGAAAAATATAATAATTAATCTAACTAGAATGGATCAAACTAGAGATCTTTTGGTTCAGGTGTTAGCCTGTATGAACAACCAACCTAGTGATGGTTTAGTTGTTGTATAACCAACCTCCCTCTAATACCAATTGAAAGTCAGATCTATCCTATAGATTAGAGCAAACACACACAACAAGAATACAAGAAATAAAAATTGCAATCCAGATGACACAAGAATTTTATAGTGGTTCCCCAACAACTTGGGTACGTCCACTCTTCTACCACCCTTGGTAGGAATCCACTCAGGATGAGTTGATCAGGTGTCCTGACACCAATGAACTTTTGATAAGGTGCTCAAAAACCAAAGCTAGATTTTTTGATCAGGTGTCTTGCCACCACTGAGTTTTGACAAGGCTCTGAGAACCAAACAGAACTTTTGAAGGGAGTTCAAGAACCCTTTTACAGCGGGAAAAGAAAAATAAGAGTTGAAGGTGTCTTCTCTGTTCTCAATCAAAATGAGAGAAGCACAAGTGGATTGATGATGTCAAAGCTCCCCCTGAGATTGGCAGTAGGTTCAGGAGTGGAAGCTTTGCACAGGGTGATAGGCCTTCAGTGGATGACTGCTCCAACAAATGATGATTTTAGCAATGGCTGAAATGTTTGTTGTCTTGGAGAGTAAATGATGAAGCCTTGATGATGATCTTCCAGTAAGCCTTCAGACTGATGTAGAGAAGTTGTCTCTTCAGGCTTCCTGGAACAGCAAATCTGAGAAGAGAACTTTGCTGTACAGGTTATCTCTATTCTTGGTTTTCTTGTGTCATTTTTTGTTCCTCTGTTTCTCTGTATATTTATTCTGATAGATGAGCAGCGGACATTTGAATAATAGCATTTATTACTGCTTCCTTTTTGATACTCCAACGACTATAATATTCATAAATACATTCCTGTAATAGTCCTGTAATAAAGCTGTATTTGAATATTGACAGCTGGCTTTGATTGGACCAAAGATATCCAGAAAATCCGCCTGGAAACTTGCATTCTGAGATCTGGCAGAAATCGTCGATCTGCTTTGCTGATCGTCGATCTGGGATCGACTATCGTCGATCTGAGCTGGCAGATATTGGAGTTGGCCTGTGACACAAATAGTCGAACGGAGCTCGGAGATCGTCGACCGGAGCTCAACGTTCCGTCGATCAGAGAGTGATTAAGGATGTAGAGAGAATCACGCCAAAACGTCGAGCTGAAGTCGACGTTACGTCGAACTGAGGACGACGCTGCGTCGAGCTGCGATCGACTATGCATCGAGCAGCGGTCGACTACGCGTCGAGATGAGGACGATGACACGTCGAGCTGGGGTCGACTATCCGTCGAGCTGAGCAGAACTAAATTCTCAAATATCCTAAGTTCTAAACTCACACTCAATGACCTATGCTATACAATGAGGTCATGAATCCTTAGCATAGTTATCCTGACCCAAATATAAAAAGGGTGTTCCAACATAGCTCTTAGGATCTTAGAAATGAAGTTCGTGCTCAACGGAGCCGGACCTATCTCGCGTTTTCGTGGAAAAACCATGGAAAAAAATGTTTTTGAGTTCGCCGGAAAACTGCCACCTCCGGCGGCCATACCACCACCGACCGATAGCCATTGCCTCAATAGAGGTGGTGGTGGTGGTGGCTGGCCAGGGAAGTGACCGGACGGCCAGCAACGGATCGCGGAAGAGCTACAGGAAATATGAGTTTTCTTGTGTTCTGGTTTTCGGGTTCTGTAGAAGATGAACAGTAAAAACAGTTTTATATTATAAAAATTATGTAAATAATATAAAAGGAAAAGGTACATTAAATGAGCACACGTTGATGCTGTAAAACGAAGCACTTAGAGGCCGATTTAGGAAAAATTGCCAGTCACGAAAGTTGTAGCCCTATGAGTCTAGATTAATTTAAAATTAATTGCACTCGTTTGGGTACACAGTTTAACCGCAACACCCGTTTTAGTGGGGGTTATACCTAGTGTTGGGAAGAAATTAAAATAGATGCCCACGCTTCGTCCTTTGCCCAAATGACCTGAAATTTGGGCAGGTGGTTATCCTTAGCCATATCTAGAGGCTGTCCAAAAATGGGAATTTTTGTAGATACTTTGCCAAAAGTTTCTGTTTTAATTTAATTAAGTTAGAGGAATTTATTTAAGTGGTCAAATAACCTCCAAACCCTCCGAAATTTTGGTGAGTTGTCCCTAGCTATAAAACTTAGCTCTGTACAAATTTTCTACTCACTTGGATTAGTTTTGGATAGGGAGTCACCTATTCTTAACTAGGCAATAGTGAGGCATTTTTGAGTAAAAAGTGCACTAGAGGTTAGAATGGTCATGTCACCTCAACAGAGACTGATATCTTGACCACTGACTTGGAGGGGTTAATATAACCCACTTGGAGAGAATGGTGTGGTTTAGGGTTGATTTACCCTAGGATTCAAGCTCAAACCCTAAATGGAGGGTTTTGAGGGTTTAGAAGGACATGAGGGCAATTGCTCTCGTATTGCCTTGAAACATTATAGAGTTGACATTAGCATGATAAGAATCATCTGAATGGAATCTTGGAGAATTTGGAGACAAGTAGATACCTCAAAACCTTAATTTTAGCTTTAGGGTAAAATATTAATTAAGCACAATCCATCACTAAACTTTATCCAAAGGCTGTGAAATTAGGGTAGAGTAAGTTTTGGAGTGGGTAGAAGCTATAGAGATTTTACTGGAATTTTATGATGTTTATTTCTAGCACTTCATTTGTAAAGTTTATTATAACACTAATTGATGTTTTAATTATTTGGATCTTTCTGTTCATTAAAACCCCATGCAATCTTGGAAATAAATGTTTTAGGACTGAATGATTACCCTTGAATTTTTGTATATTTTTTAGTTGAGTAAATGCAGTACTTCCTTCACAAATATTAAAGAGGGGTTTTATGCTTTGAAAATTAATTAGGGATGATATTATTATTGAAAAATTATGAAATTGGGCCAATGCTAATTTTAAGGCTTGATCTGCATATTCTAATTTATTTATAATTTTTGGAAGAATATTCTTTGTACTTGGTTCATAAATAATGGAAGATAGTAAATATTGCTAAAATAGTTTTTAGTGCCCTTTTGATGATAGAAAATTAGGATACTTTGGATTTACCCTATTGAGATAACCTTCTATATATTATAAATTTGCTGGACATTTGCATGAGAACTTAGGGTAGTTCATGTTCAAACCGGTATCCATTGGGATTTTTGAGGAAATTAATTAAATGCCAGATAAATTAGGAAAATTACGCCATTCTGGAGTTAGGCTATTAATATCATGATAAGTCTCCAGTAAATAATTTAGGGCATTTGGATGAGTTTTGGGATCATTGCATAACCGGTTCGACAAATAGTCTAGGTTGGTCTGCATATAGCAAATTTGTGAATTGCAATAGGACATGATCTGAGAAAGTCGTTGGAGTTAGTCATTTTGTCTGGGTGGACAATTGTGGATGATGTCACAATAGGATGATATGAGGAGTAGAGAGAAGTAGTGATAGCTAGAGTTAAGAGGTGCTCGGGTTCGACGAAAGATCGTCTTTCCCGAAGAAAGGAAGGTTAAAAATCACCCTAGGATAGTCTATCGTAATATGAGAAGGGAATAGGTAAAGGGGATCAACCAATAACAAAAAGTGCCTTGCGAAAGGGAACGATGGGCTTCAGCTACCATCATAGTTCCTAGTGCCCTTTGAGAGCCCTTCACGGGGAATACCGGGGGCAGTCCTGGGTTAACATAAACTGCAATAACAAACTGACAAGAGTAACTTAGTAATTAGGGTTGCACCTTCACAAACACTATTAGCACAGGAAGATTGATGAGTGCTTTGGCTCGGTTGGTTAAGAGACGCACGGAATGGTCCGGGGAGCTTCGGCTCGGTTGGTTAAGAGACGGACGTTTTAGTCCGGGGGGCTTCGGCACGGTTTTTGTGTGTTTACGATTAAATTTTTGATAATACGTTTTGTAGCCTAAATTATTATCATATTTTCTTTTTTATAGTGTACAAATCATGTATATTATTGGTTTATTTTTATCCTTTTTATGTAAATATTATTGCCACTAACATTTTCTTGTCCTTTTGCAGGTTTTCAGGAAATTCGTCAAAAATGAACTGACACGCCCCCCTGTCACGCCCTCCCTAGGCATGACCTAGGGCGTGTCACCTGATCCCCAGGACTCCTGCTGGAAGGGACAAAAAAATGGACAAAACCGTTGTCACGCCCCCTGACACGCCCTCCCTGGGCGTGTCACCAGGCGTGACTATGGGCGTGTCGCCCTCTGCCGCAAAGCCTGTCGCCGCATTAAATGTCGTTTCTCCACAGCACGAAAACAGTACTGTCACGCCCCCATGTCACGGGCGTGACCTAGGGCATGACATCAACTTTTCGACGACTGACGGATTTCCGACCAATGATTTGGACATGACGTGCCTGTCACGCCCCCCCTACACGGGCGTGACCTAGGGCGTGACCACCGACGTACCGAAGCAATCATCCCTCCCGCCAGAATCCAGAGCCCGAGGTCAACATAGTACTATCACGCCCCCTTACACGCCCCCCTAGGCCGTGTCGGAGGGCGTGACCAACCCGAGAAAAATTCTATAAATTGAGACCCCCCTCTCCATTTCAGCATGTTTTGGTTGAGAGGGAGAGGTGCTGCCCCTTTGGTTCTTGGGTCCTTTTCTAGTTTTCAGGCTTTTTTCTCTCTCTCTCTCTCTCCCTCTCTTTGTAATTTTTGTTTAACCCAAGCTTAATCTTAGTTTGTTTTAGCTTTTATTGTAATCTTGCTCTTGCTTAGTGCTACTTGTAGGGCTAGAATAGGAATTCATTTTCATGAACTTGTAATTTTATTTTCAATAGTGTAACTTGCCCCTTTTTATTAATAGAATTGTTCTTTGTTTAGCTTGTCTATTTTTTATGCTCTACTACTCATTCCCCCTCCTCCATTCCATAATGATTAACTAATCCTCCTTGTACTCGATCTTGATGATCCGAGGTTAGAGCGATTAAGTTATGATGTTTTAATTAGTCTTTTCTTTTTAGGTTTGGGACTTGAATTACTTTTGATTAATCACGGGTTGGAGATATATTATCGATATATACTATCCGCCTTTGCTTTCATTCTGGGCTAGCCGAGAGGCCGAAAGAATGAAGTGAGCATTCAAGAGTAAAGGGAGTTGTACGCACCCCTCGAGAGAGGCAGACGTCCAAATCTCTTGGATTGGAGTAAAATCCAATAGTGGGGTTCACCGCGTAAAGCGAGTTTTAGGCCTCCGATTTAGACGAGAGTCGGTCGGACCTTCCTAAACTCAGTTGGGCACGACTTCGAGAGAAGTGTGTTCAAGCTTTAGGAACCTCCACGGTCAAGGACCTTTACCCTATTAAGTTTAGATTTTTATCGCATTTTCTTAATCGTCTTTAGCCGAGGTGATTCTTGATCGAGTGCATTTCCATTTCATATTTTCAACCCTTCGTAGTAATCGTTTTACTTAATAGCTTTACTTAATTGCGGTGGTTCTCTTTCTAGTATAGCTTTACTTCCTCCCTTGTGCTTAGATTTTCTAAAACCCTAGTTTTTTCCGTCGATAAGATAATAGCGTTCGTATGAGTAAGCATAGCCAACAGTTCCCGGATTTCAATACGACACTTGTGTCCCCTAGCTACAATTAGATAGGTATACTTGCCTCATCGTGTTGCTAGTTCGGTTGCATTTATTTTCTTCGAACCCTATCGCGTTATAAGTTTTTGGCGCCGTTGCCGAGGACCCAATTTCCGTTGATATATTGAAAACACGAACCTATTAATTTTATCTTTTCTCTTTCTCATCCTCCTTCTTTAAATTTTAAAAATCAAAAAAATTTTATCACCGCTCTTAATAGTAACCAACCTCACAATTTTTCTACGTCACCTAATTCTCTCGAAAAGGGCAAAGGGCTTTAAGCGCCTCTGTCTTGTCTAGTACCTTGCGAACCCTTCATGGGGTAGTCCTTGGGAAGTTCGGGAGTTAATCTATAAAAAATCTATTTCAAAAAGAAAATTTTTTTTTTATCTTTTTTCAAGTTTATCCTTTTTTTCTTCCTCTTCTTCTTTTCTGTTCTTTTAGTGCATGACCCGCGGGAGTCCGTCGGTCATTTTGGACTTGGACCCTGAAATTGAGCATACTCTTCGGAGAAGATCGCGTTTTCAAGGTCCTACTATCCAAGTGCTGGTTGAGCACTCCGAGTCATTTCTACTTTAAGAATGGAAGAACCCAACATAGATGAGGCCGTGCAAAGGACTATGTCCTATTATGCACGACCGAACCTCGAGGGAACAGAATCAAGTATAGTCCGCCCTGCTATAGCAAATAATAACTTCGAATTAAAGCCTAGCATAATTTAAATGGTGCAGCAATATGTGCAATTTGACGGACTTCAAGATGAAGATCCGAACGCACATATAGCTAGATTTCTTGAAATTTGCGACACCTTCAAGATAAATGGTGTCACAAATGATGCAATTAGGCTGAGTCTCTTCCCCTTCTCTCTAAGAACTAAAGCTAAGCAGTGGCTAAACACACTTCCGAAGAATAGCATAACCACTTGGAATGAATTAACTAAAAAATTTTTGGCGAAGTAATTTCCGCCAGCTAAAACTGCAAAACTTAGGAACGACATCTCTGCCTTCGGACAAAAAGACTCTGAAACCCTATATGAAACCTGGGAGAGATTTAAAGAATTATTAAGACGATGCCCAAATCACGCGCTGCCTGTATGGTTACAAGTGCAGACGTTCTATAATGGGCTAAATCAAAGCACGAAGCAAATGATAGACGCAGCTCTGGCGGTACTTTAAATCATAAGACCCCGGAAGCCGCTCTTGAGCTTTTTGAGGACATGGCCATGAACACTTATCAGTGGAATGTGCCTAGGTCCCGCCCGAACAAGCCTGCAGGTATATATGAAGTGGACAACGTCTCCCAGCTCGCTCTGCAAGCAGAAATCCTAAGCAAAAAGATAACGGAGATGACTGCTGCCTCCGCCCCTCAGGTATGGGAATCTGCAACCCCTACTCCAGAACATTTAGATTATGTTAATAATATCCCTAGAACTTCTTTTAATAATTTTTCTGCTGCGAATTTTCATCCGCATGGTTTTAATTTTCGGAATAGTTATAACCCCGCTTTAAGAAATCACCCGAACTTTTCATGGAGTAATCCATCGAATGCGATACGTCCACCCCCGCAAAATGATTTTTCTGCACCACCACCACCACCACCTCTTCAAAATTACCCAAAACCTCCAAGCTTGGAGGAATTACTTTCTAAATATATCACCACGAATGACGCCACTATAAGAACTTTAACCGGAAGCGTAAAAAGTCTAGAAAATTAGGTAGGACAGCTCGCGAAAATAATTTCTGAGCGACCCGCAGGGTCTCTTCCTTCCAATACCGAACCCAACCCGAGAGAGCAAGCGAAAGCTATAACTCTTCAGAGTGGGAAGCAAGTCTCCGGTATGGTAAGTGAAGAGCCCGAGGCAAGCTCCGCTCCCGCCTCTAAAAATTAAAGCTCCGCTCCTGCTTTTAAAAATCAAAGCTCCGCTCCCGTTTTAAAAATTACAACCTCTGCTGAAGAAGTAATCTGTAACACCCCTATCCGTCATATAGCATATAGCAGTAGGTCCGGCCGGGGCCCGACGCCATATACTACGGACAGACCGGTTGGTTACGCGTTGAAACCATTCAACCAATCATAACGTCCTACACAATACCTAGCGGAAGCAATTTATTAGGTTGCAAAAGAAGTAAGAACCCAGACACAGAGCATGAATGTCCACTACAAACCCAGGAATGTAAACATACACATAAGATAGATGGCCTTAAGGCCTTACACCGTTCTCTTAACAAAAAGTAGTGTTTTCCAAACTTCGGCATGCAGGCCGGCCATACATGATAAACGGGAAAGCATAAACAATTAGGCCTTCAAGGGCCGGCGCAGCAACTTGGGCTTTAGCCCGCTATTTTCCGCTCGGCTCTGCAGCACCTGCAAGCAACAAACCACCGCCCGGTGGCAAACAATAGCAACGGTCAGCAATGCTGACCAAATTATAACGATCCCGCCCCCAAAATCGGGGCGGCGATGCTCTTTCCCTGCACTTTATTAGTATAAGCAATTTATTAGCATAAACGCACATCATCACAGGCGTAGGCTCGCACGGCCACACCTCGTGCACACAGGGCACATTCACGGCGAACCGGCCAACATCACGTCAATTCAAGCCATAGACGTTCCCGTTCCACCACCGCCTCTTGGACGGCCAACCATATGAGCATTTTGCCTTTCTGGCCTTGGTCACGGCAATTTAAGCCATAGACCGCCAAAGACCCTCATCCATGCCAACAGTCCGACCGAACGACATAGACCGGGTACGGTTCCACCTGACCCGTGCTCATATCGCAACGGCAATTTAAGCCATATGCGCAGGTCAAGACTCACCGAGTCCCGTTTCCACCACAACAATCACATAACCCGGTTATGTTCACGTTGGCTCCCCGGCCATCGTGTTGGCAAAACTCGCTTTTGCCCAGTTTTCCGGGTGCACCTTGGAGTTAATCTCAAAGGCTCCCTGATGCAATCTACGTAAAAAACCAGAAAAACGCCCAAACACCCGGGGTCTTCCCCGGTTCATATGCAATGCAACATCAACGATCCAGCTCTACTTGTCCGGATAGGCTTCACACACAATGCCTATGTCCGTTTTCGCATACGGACTCTACACAAGGGGGACTTTACATATCTACCCCAAGGAATGCTCCAACTCTTCGCTCACTCGCGAGAGAGGGCTTCCTATGCAAAGGAAAAGAGGGCTTCACATGCCCTAGGATGAGAATCGTTACCCTTACATTTTTCCGCGGCGCCATCGAAAACTATGCAGTTGGAAAGCACCGCAACGGCGTCACCTCCGCGGATCTGGACTCGGATCGCGATTCGGAGCTCCGAAGCTCCTCCGGCGGCCGGATCTTGGATTCCTCCTTCCTCCTTGCTCTCCCTTCTCTCTAAACTCTTAGAGAGAGAATGGCTAAAGGAAATGAGGATTCCCAACCCTAAATCCCGGCTAAAACCACCCAGGAGAAGCCCCCCACCGTCGGATCCAAAGTCAAGGAAACGAACGGCCAAGATTAGATCTGAAATCATAAAATCTGGGCCGAACACGGGTTGCAACACGGCCGTGTGCCTGGCCGTGTCACCCATTCTCCGTCTCGACCGATTCGAAAAACCAGCACATGGCCTTTGACACGGCCTCCGACACGCCCGTGTCACCTGTGACACGCCCGTGTCGGGACCCGTGTCACGCCCCCCCCCCCCCCCCCCCCCCCCGTGTGCAATCGGCCAGCTTTCCCAACCCAAGAAGGACACGGCCTGCGACACGGCACCCGACATGCCCGTGTTGAATTTGACACGCCCGTGTCAGGGCCCGTGTCATGGCCCGTGCGCCTTCCTCAGAAAACAGCCCAAAGTGACATGCCCTGGGACACGCCCGTGTCCCAGGCCGTGTGCCTAACACGCCCTGGGACACGCCCGTGTCCCAGGCCGTGTTCCACCCTTCAACGATCGTCGACCGCCAAAGCGTCGACCGCACGACCCGTGGTCGAACACGCCCTGACACAGCCTCCGACACGCCCGTGTCAAGACCCGTGTCACCTGCTTCAAAACCCCGTCTTGGCTTAAAAATGCCACCCATCTCTTTTTTGAGTTTCGGGGTGTTACAACTCTCTCCCCCTTAAAAGAATTTCGCCCACGAAATTACTAAAGGAAAGTAAACATAAAACCAAGAGCGGTACCTGAGCGAAATAACTCTGGGTACTCCTCCAGCATGGTCTGCTCCCGTTCCCAAGAGAGCTCCTCACGACCGCAATTGTCCCACCGGACCTTAACCATCCGGATCTCCTTGTTACGGAGCCTCTTGACCTCTGCATCTTCAATACAAACGGGCTTGACTTTAGTCGTCAACCCTTCGTCCACTGGTACTTGATCAACTGCGATCACCTGCGAATGCTCTTGCACCGCCTTCCGCAATACAGAGATGTGGAACACATCGTGTAGCCCACTCAACTCTACCGATAACTTCAAACGATAAGCCGCTTCGCCGACCCGCACCAGAATCTCAAAGGGTCCAAGGTATCTTGGGCTCAGCTTCTTCAAGCGTCTCACCCGCGAAACACCCTTGAACGGCTTTACTTTCAAGTACACCCAATCACCCACCGCGAACTCCACATTCCGATGCTTGGCATTGTAGTACTTAGCCTGTCTGTCCTGAGCGATCAACAAGAGCTCCCGAATGATCCGCACCAACGAAGTAGCACTCTCCACCTCCTGCTTCTTGTACAACCTTGCCTCACCCGTTTCAAGCCACGATAACGGCGTGCGACACTTCCTACCATACAGGGCCTCGAAGGGTTCCATTTGTATACTCGCTTGGTAGCCATTGTTGTATGCGAACTCCACCAAATACAGGTGGTCCTCCCAATGCTTCCCAAAGTCTAGGACACACATGCGGAGCATGTCCTCCATCGTTCTATTGACTCTCTCGGTCTGCCCATCCGTCTGCGGATGGAAGGCTGCGCTGAACTTCAACTTTGTCCCCAGCATCTGCTGCACCAACCTCCAATCATTGGACGTGAAACGCCCATCGCGATCACTCACAATGCTGCGAGGCACACCATGCAGTCTAACTATATTGTCAACATACAACTTCGCCAATTTCTCCACTGGATCGTCCTTCCTATGCGGAATGAAGTGCGACACATTTGTTAACCGATCTACGATCACCCAGATGGCGTCGTTCCCCTTCTGCGAGCTTGGCAACCCATGCACAAAGTCCATAGATATGTCGTCGAATTTCCACTCCGGTATAGGCAAGGAATTCAGAAATCCTACCGGCTTTTGGCACACCGCCTTCACCAAGGCGCACGTTTGGCATTTAGCCACGTACAACGCCACGTCTTTCTTAAGCCCCGGCCACCAAAATAGCTTCTTGAGGTCACGGTACATCTTTGTGCTCCCTGGGTGGATCGAGTACTTGGTATGATGAGCCTCGTACATCAACTCTGCCCGTAGGTTACTCCCGCTTGGGATGCACAACCGATGATCCTTCCTTAGCAACCCTTCTTCCACTGAAAACTGGGAATTTGACCCATCCAACGCTGTCTCCATAAGCTCCTTCATGGAGTCATCTAACTCCAATGCCTGCCGAACTCGGTCAGCCAGGTCATACTGAACTTCTGTCCAGTTTAACATTGCTTTGGCGCTCGTCTGCTTGTCAACGCAATAGATCTCAAGCTCCTCCAACTCCCATATCAGCCGCTCATCATGCACCGACAACCAGTTGGCTTGGGCGGGAGCCCTGCGACTCAATGCATCAGCAACCGCATTGCCCTTCCCGGGTACATAATGAATCTTGAAGGTGTAGTCCCCCAGGAACTCCATCCACCTTCTCTGCCTCATATTAAGGTCCTTTTGATCCAACAAGTACTTTAGGCTCTTGTGATCGGTATATATATCGACCCTTACGCCGTATAGGTAGTGCCTCCACAGCTTAAGTGCAAATATCACGGCCGCTAACTCCAAGTCGTGAACCGGATAGTTCCTTTCATGCACTTTTAGCTGACGCGATCCATAAGCTATCACGCTCACATGCTGCAACAACACGTAGCCCAAACCACTACCCGAGGCGTCACTATACACCTCGAAGCCCTCGGTCCCACTCGGCGAACTAAGCACTGGCGCCGTGGTCAATCGTCTCTTCAGCTCCTCAAACGCTTGCACGCACTCCTGCGTCCACAAGAATCTCTGATCTTTCCTTGTCAACTTCCTGAGAGGTAGCGCTATCCGTGAGAAGTTCTCTACGAAGCGCCTGTAATATCCGGCAAGCCCGAGAAAACTACGGACTTCCGCGATAGAAGACAATGCAGGCTACTCCCGTATCACAATGATCTTCGCCGGATCCACCGCTATACCTTCCCCACTAACAATGTGACCAAGGAATGCTACTGAGGGTAGCCAGAACTCGCACTTGGAGAATTTCGCATAAAGCTCATTCCTCCTCAAAGTCTCCAACACCAGATGCAAGTGCTTGAAGTTATCTTCTTCGCACTGCGAGTACACCAATATATCGTCAATAAAGACGATCACAAAGCGATCCAGGAAATTTCGGAATGTCCCGTTCATCAAATCCATAAACACTGAAGGCGCATTCGTCAGTCCAAATGGCATGACCGTGAACTCGAAATGCCCATATCTTGTGCTGAGCGCCGTCTTCGGGATATCACACTCCCTGATCCTCAACTGATAGTACCCCGACTTCAAGTCCAACTTAGAATATACCGATGATCCGACTTACTGATCGAACAGATCATCAATCCTCGGAATCGGGTACTTGTTCTTCTCCGTCAGCTTATTCAAGTCTCTGTAGTCGATACACAACCGCATACTCCCGTCCTTCTTCTTAACGAAGAGGACCGGTGCGCTCCAAGGCGACAAGCTTGGACGCATATAACCTTGTTCCATCAGCTCCTCTAGCTGAACTTTCAACTCTGCCATCTCCTTAGGCGCCAACCTATACGGAGCACGTGACACCGGTTTGGCCCCCAGTACGAGCTCGATGGTGAAATCAATCTCTCGCCGTGGTGGGGCCCCGGGAATACTATCCGGGAACACATCGGGGTATTCACAAACCACAGGGATGCTATCCAATGTAGACTTTGGCTCCACAGCCCCCACTATTGCGAAGAACAGCTCTGCACCAGCACGAACTTCCTTTACCACCTGAAGAGCAGACATCAGCGTCTTTCTCGACCCCTTGAGTCCCTCGAATATTGTCCCCAACCCAACACCCAGCTTGACCTCCTTCCGGTCACAGTCAATCCAAACCTTCTGCTCCGAAAGCCAATCCATCCCAAAGATAACGTCAAACTCTACTAGCGGCAGCAATGACGCTAGCAAGTCGAACTCTTGGCTCCCAATGTGAACCTTTACGGCTCACACTCTGTCTGCACGCATCGAGCACCCATTCGGTAGCAGCACATCCAACTTGTCCTTCGCCATCGAAGAAGGGACTCCGATGCGCGATATAAACTTTTCGGACAAGAAGGAGTGTGAAGCTCCCGTGTCGAACAGTGCCCGTGCCGGACTATCGCTAATCACAACAAAGCCTATACAAACAATATTAGGCTAACAAGCAATAAACAATAGTATATAAAGTTAACTTGCTGTAAATTAACTCGTACCTGTCACCATGTCAGCTTGTTTGATGGCCTCCTGCTGGCCCAAGTTGTAGACTCTAGGCTGAGTCGGAGCATAGTTAGACGCGGTTGACTCCACCGCCTTGCCCTTCTCTTCGTAAGTAGCTCCTTGCCTCCTCTCGGATTTTGGGCATCCGCTCCAGCAATCGCGGGCAAAGTGCCCCGTGTTTCCACACGTGAAACAAGCGCCCGGGGTTCGGTTGGTAGTTGCCCCCGAGGCACCTGTAGAAGAAGCTGGACCTGACGTCCTAGTCTTCTTGAAGAATTTTCGATAGCCCGACTTCGACGTAGTCGGCGCTTTGAACTCCGATTTCTTCCCGCCAGATTCCTTCTTAGCTTGCACATTTCTCATGTCCTTCTCCAAGGACCGGGCCGAGTTGACCAAGGTTAGGAAACCCTGCGTCATGGGCCCTGACAGTAGTAACCTCAGCTCATCTCTTAAACCTTCGTAGAAGCGGTTAGTTTTTCTCTCCTCGTCGGCAAAGGTAGCACTAGCATATCTCCCCAACCGAGTAAACTCATGGAGGTACTCGTCTACAGTGCTATCTCACTGCACCAACTTTTGGAACTCGTTCTCCAATGCGATCCTCTGCGTTGAGGGGAGGTATCGAGCCATGAACAATCTTGCAAACTCCGCCATAGGAACTTCGGCCAACGACCTTCCCCTCAACTGGTGTAGCTCTAGGCCTTCCCACCATAACCTTGCTTCCCTATCCAACAGGATTGTCGCTATTATGGTCTTCTGCCACTCTTCCGTTTCTATAGCTGTCATCACCCTATTGACTCTTGAGAGCCAATCCTCAGCCTGGGTCGGGGTTCCCGTTCCCGAGAACACCGGTGGGTGGAAGCCCATCACATGCTTTAACTGTCTTTCAGTTGTTCTCCTAGGCAACTCCGGCTCCACCGCCACCTGCTCAACCCTTCTAGGCTCCGCCGCTTGGAGCGGCACTTGCTCCTCCGCAGGGGCAGGCTGCTGCACCTGTCTTGCAGGTTGCGCATTAATCATAGCAAAGACAGCTTCTGCCACCAATCTAATGGTCTCGGCAGACGGAGGTGTTGCAGGCGCTTCACTTGGCGCACTGCTTGCCTCAGAACCTAGCCGTTCTGACGGCCCAGCACCACTTCTGGTCACCTATAAACATGCAAAACACCGATAAGCGACCAAATACTATTGCAAACAGCAATTATAGGAACACGCAGGTTCCTTAAACATGTGTATTTTCATTCCTAAGTGGACATTCATGGGTTCTTTTCAAGTTATAACGATGACGCACACATGTGTTCACCACCCCTTAAAGTGAATTCGCCCACGAATTCATTTAAGTCTGACCGAAACTAGTAGTCTGATACCAATTTGTAACACCCCTATCCTCCGTATAGCATATAACAGTAGGTCCGGCCGGGGCCCAACGCCATATACTACGGACAGACCGGTTGGTTACGCGTTGAAACCATTCAACCAATCATAACGTCCTACATAACACCTAGCGGAAGCAATTTATTAGGTTGCAAAAGAAGTAAGAACCCAGACACAGAGCATGAATGTCCACTACAAACCCAGGAATGTAAACATACACAAAAGATAGATGGCCTTAGGGCCTTACACCGTTATCTTAACAAAAAGTTGTGTTTTCCAAACTTCGGCACGCAGGCCGGCCATACATGATAAACGGGAAAGCATAAACAATTAGGCCTTCAAGGGCCGGCGCAGCAACATGGGCTTTAGCCCGCTATTTTCCGCTCGGCTCCGCAGCACCTGCAAGCAACAAACCACCGCCTGGTGGCAAACAATAGCAACGGTCAGCAATGCTGACAAAATTATAACGATCCCGCCCCCAAAATCGGGGCGGCGATGCTCTTTCCATGCACTTTATTAGTATAGGCAATTTATTAGCATAAACACACATCATCACAGGCGTAGGCTCGCACGGCCACACACCTCGTGCAGACAGGGCACATTCACGGCGAACCGGCCAACGTCACGTCAATTCAAGCCATAGACGTTCCCGTTCCACCACCGCCTCTTGGACGGCCAAACATATGAGCATTTTGCTTTCCTGGCCTTGGTCACGGCAATTTAAGCCATAGACCGCCAAAGACCTTCATCCATGCCAACAGTCCGACCGAACGACATAGACCGGGTACGTTTCCGCCTGACCCGTGCTCATATCGCAATGGCAATTTAAGCCATATACGCAGGTCAAGACTCACCGAGTCCCGTTTCCACCACAACAATCACATAACCCGGTTATGTTCACGTTGGCTCCCCGACCATCGTGTTGGCAAAACTCGCTTTTGCCCAGTTTTCCAGGTGCACCTTGGAGTTAATCTCCAAGGCTCCCTGATGCAATCTACCACGTAAAAAACCCGAAAAACGCCCAAACACCCGGGGTCTTCCCCGGTTCATATGCAATGCAACATCACCGATCCGGCTCTACTTGTCCGGATAGGCTTCACACACAATGCCTATGTCCTTTTTCGCATACGGACTCTACACAAGGGGGACTTTACTTATCTACCCCAAGGAATGCTCCAACTCTTCGCTCACTCGCGAGAGAGGGCTTCCTATGCAAAGGAAAAGAGGGCTTCACATGCCCTAGGATGAGAATCGTTACCCTTGTGTTTTTCCGCGGCGCCATCGAAAACTATGCGGTTGGAAAGCACCGCAATGGCGTCACCTCCGCGGATCTGGACTCGGATCGCGATTCGGAGCTCCGAAGCTCCTCCAGCCGACGGATCTTGGATTCCTCCTTCCTCCTTGATCTCCCTTCTCTCTAAACTCTTAGAGAGAGAATGGCTAAAGGAAATGAGGATTCCCAACCCTAAATCCCGGATAAAACCACCCAGGAGCAGCTCCCCACCGTCGGATCCAAAGTCAAGGAAACGAACGGCCAAGATTAGATCTGAAATCATAAAATCTGGGCCGAACACGGGTTGCAACACGGCCGTGTGCCTGGCCGTGTCACCCATTCTCCGTCTCGACCGATTCGAAAAACCAGCACACGGCCTTTGACACGGCCTCCGACACGCCCGTGGCACCTGTGACGAGCCCGGGTCGGGACCCGTGTCACGCCCCCCCCCCCCCCCCCCCCCCCCCCGTGTGCAATCGGCCAGCTTTCCCAACCCGAGAAGGACACGGCCTGCGACACGGCACCCGACACGCCCGTGTCAAATTTGACACGCCCGTGTCAGGGCTCGTGTCATGGCCCGTGCGCCTTCCTCAAAAAACAGCCCAAAGTGACATGCCCTGGGACACGCCCGTGTCCCAGGCCGTGTGCCTGACATGCCCTGGGACATGCCCGTGTCCCAGGCCGTGTTCCAGCCTTCAATGATCGTCGACCGCCAAAGCGTCGACCGCACGACCCGTGGTCGAACACGCCCTGACACGGCCTCTGACACGCCCGTGTCGAGACCCGTGTCACCTGCTTCAAAACCCCGTCTTGGCTTAAAAATGCCACCTGTCTCTCTTTTGAGTTTCGGGGTGTTACATAATCACCCCTATTTTAGAAAATAATCCCACTCCACAACCCATCTTCAAAAATAATTCAACTCCTCCATACCCCTCTGAACATAATAGACAACGTCAAGATGATCAATACTCCCGCTTCATAGAGATCTTCAAACAAATCCACATTAATCTTCCCTTCTACGAGGCTATTTCGCAGATGCCGAAATACGCCAAGTATCTTAAAGACCTCCTCACAAACAAGAAGAAGTTAGAGAATCTTTCGCACATCACGCTAAACGTCGAGTGCTCCGCCATTTTAACAAACGGTTTGCCGAAGAAAATCAGTGACCCGGGTAGTTTCTCTATCCCGTGTGTCTTCGGTGATCTTTTTGTTAAACACGCGTTAGCTGACTTAGGCGCGAGTATAAACCTGATGCCCTTTTCGTTGTTTAAAAAGTTAGGGATTGGTAGCCTTAACCCCACGCGTATGAGTATCCAGCTAGCCGATAGATCCGTCAAGTACCCGTTAGGAATAGTGGAGGACGTTCTAGTGAAAGTCGACAAGTTCATCTTCCCGGTGGACTTTGTCATTTTGGACATCGAAGAAGACGTCGAGGTTCCCCTGATCCTTGGCATACCCTTCCTTGCCACCTCTCGAGGCATCATTGACGTAAGCAATGGTAAGCTCTTTCTACGAGTAGGCGATGACGAAGTCACATTTTCTATCGCCCCTTCGATGAAGAACACCTTAGCAAACCATGACTCATGCTTTTTCATAGATGTCGTGAGTGATGATTCTTCCTACTGCCTCTCCGACTTTGAAAAAGAATTTTCTACATTTTGCTCCTCTTCTCTTACAACTGAATCACTGCAAGGAAGTGATGAATCTTCTTATTGTCTTTCTGAGTTTGAAAAAGAATTTTCTGATTTTTGTTCTTCCTCTTTTCTTCCCACTGAATCGCTACAAGAAGCCGTCTTGGCTGCTAGCCCCACCCCTTATTATGTTCCTTATAAAAAAGTTTATGAAGATATTATTTTTGAAAAAGAAAGAATCTCAAAATCCTCTTATGAAGAACCCCCTACCCTAGAACTTAAAGAACTCCCCGAACACCTTAAGTATGCTTTCTTAGAAAATGATTCCAAGTTACCAGTTATCGTTTCGGCCTACCTCACGGATACGCAAAATGATAAACTTCTTCTAGTTCTACGTAAGCATCGCCGGGCTATTGCTTGGCTAATTTCTGATATCAAGGGCATAAGCCCATCTTTCTGTACCCATAAAATTTTAATGGAAGATAATTCGCGTAACTCTATCCAACCTCAGCGCCGTATAAACCCGAATATGAAAGAAGTAGTTAATGGCGAGGTTATGAAACTATTAGACGCAGGAATTATCTACCCTATATCGGACAGTAAGTGGGTTAGCCCCGTTCAGGTAGTTCCAAAGAAGGGAGGGATAACTGTAGTTAGTAATGAGAATAATGAATTAATCCCGACACGGACGGTGACGGGTTGGCGTATGCGCATAGATTACCGTAAGTTAAATGACGCCACCCACAAGGACCACTTTCCTTTGCCGTTTATCGACCAGATTTTAGAACGTCTCTCCGGCCAAAGCTTTTATTGTTTTCTCGATGGCCTCTCGGGGTACTTTCAAATACCCATCTCTCCCGAGGACCAAGAGAAAACTATGTTTACTTGTCCCTTCAGCACCTTCGCTTACTGAAGAATGCCGTTTGGATTATGCAATGTGTCAGCTACATTCCAGCGATGTATGCTCGCAATATTTGACAAGTACGTAGAAATCATTATGGAGGTATTCATGGACGATTTCTCCGTGTTCGGAGATTCCTTCGATAGATGTTTAGAAAACCTCGAAAAAGTCTTAGAACGATGCGAAGAAACTAACCTTGCCCTAAATTGGGAAAAATATCATTTTATGGTGAGGGAAGGGTTAGTTTTGGATCATAAAATTTCTGCTAAAGGTATTGAGGTAGACGTTGCCAAGATAGAAGTTATTGAGAAGTTGCCGCCGCCTACAAACATAAAATCTATAAGAAGTTTCCTAGGCCACGCTGGTTTTTCTCGTCGTTTTATAAAGGACTTCTCCAAGATCACAAAGCCCCTCACCCATCTCTTAGAAAAAGACGCTCCATTCATTTTTGATGACTCTTGTATTTCTGCCTTTGAATCAATTAAAGAAAAGTTAATTAACGCACCGATTATGATAGCTCCGGTATGGGACCTTCCTTTCGAGATTATATGCGATGCGAGTAGTTTTGCGGTGGGAGCCGTATTAAGTCAACGCATATCTAAAAACTTCCACCCCATCTATTACGCTATTAAAACCCTCACATCTGCACAAGAAAATTACACCACAACTGAGAAGGAGCTCTTAGCTGTAGTATTCGCCTTTGATAAATTCCGCCCTTACATTACACTTTCAAAAATCATTGTTTTTACGGACCACTCGGCCCTCAAGTACCTTCTTGCCAAAACGGATGCCAAGCCTCGCTTGGTTCGCTGGGTCTTACTCCTCCAGGAGTATGACTTAGAGATCCGTGATAAGCGAGGAGCCGAGAACTTGGCCGCCGACCATCTATCTAGATTAGATAACCCCTTTATAGAAAAATTAAATGAAAAATCTTTTAATGACTATTTTCCTGATAAGAAGCTGCTTTTAGTTAATACATCTACTTCTCCTTGGTTCGCGCACATCGCCAACTATCTAGTGGCCCGGGTGCTCCCAAAAGAGTTCTCCTCTCAGTAAAAGAAGAAATTCTTTTCTGAGCTGAAGAAATACTTTTGGGAAGACCCGCATCTTTTCAAAATTTGTGCGGATCAAGTGATAAGGAGATGTGTTTCTTATGATGAAGGAATTGATATTCTAAAACATTTGCATGAAGGTCCGACAGGTGGGCACTATCAAGCTGCTCGCACCGTTCACAAGGTGCTTTGCGCAGGTTTTTACTGACCTAGCCTGTTTAAAGACGCGCAAGCCTTTGTGAGCAGGTGTGATAGTTGCCAACGGTCGGGCAACATTTCTAATAAAAATGAAATGCCGCAAAATTATTTCTTAGAGTGCGAAATTTTCGACCTCTGGGGAATTGATTTTGTTGGCCCCCTTCCTTCTAGCTTCGGAAACAAATATATTTTAGTTGCTGTTGATTCTGTTTCACGATGGGCTGAGGCCCAAGCTCTTCCTATGAACGACTCCCGAGTTGTAGTCACGTTTTTAAAAAAATTATTTTCTAGATTCGGTACGCCTCGCGCAATCGTTAGCGATAGGGGTTCCCATTTCTGTAACGCGCAATTTTCAAAAATCCTTACCAAATACGACGTTACACATAAGCTTTCCACTGCCTACCACCCCCAAACTAACGGACAAGTCGAAGTAGTTAATAGAGAAATAAAAAGAATTTTAGAAAAGACTGTTTCAACTTCTAGAAAAGACTGGTCAGCCAAACTTGACGATGCTCTATGGGCCTACCAAACAGCGTACAAAACCGCCCTCGGATGCACGCCGTATCGGCTGGTCTATGGAAAATCGTGCCATCTGCCCGTAGAGATAAAACACCGCACCTTTTGGGCCTTAAAATTTTTAAACTTCGATCCCCACTCAGTCGGTGACCTTCGAAAATTTCAACTAAATGAACTCGATGAGTGGCGCTCTTATGCTTATGAAAATAATAAACTTTATAAAGAGCGGA
Organism: Platanthera zijinensis; assembly: GCA_039513925.1. Classification (NCBI taxonomy): domain Eukaryota; kingdom Viridiplantae; phylum Streptophyta; class Magnoliopsida; order Asparagales; family Orchidaceae; genus Platanthera; species Platanthera zijinensis. Next base: position 141,864,269 of record CM077093.1, on the reverse strand, counting down.
CGAAGCGTTTACACGATAAACACATAAGGCACCCTAAAAACTTTAAGTCGGGTGACCAAGTCCTTTTATATAATTCTCGTTTACGTTTATTTCCGGGGAAATTAAAATCTCGCTGGTCTGGCCCGTTTTCTGTTTTAGAAGTATTTCCTTATGGAACTGTTTTAATTTCTCACCCTGATAAGGGTAATTTCAAAGTGAATGGTCAGTGTCTTAAACTCTACTTTTCTTGTGATGATGATGTCAGTCCAAACATTATTAAGTTTCTGCTTCACGAACTCTAATCTTGAACTTTTAATTTTTTGCTAAAAACAATTTTATTTCGGGACAACAATATTTTTTGGACAATATTATTTTTTTTGATGCGTCGAGCTCAACGACGCTTTAACCAAAGGGCGCTCTTGGGAGGCAACCCAAGTTATCTTTTTCTGTTTTCTTTATTTTACAATTTTTGCCTCGGACGGCTCCGACAAGCTGAAGCTTCTGCGATCGCCTGCTCCAACATTGATGAATCCATCACGAAGTCCAAAGAAGACATTCGGAGGAGCGGCATCACACAGATTTCGCAGCAAATAAATCCGGGGAAGTACCTGTCTTTCTATTCTGTCTTTCAATTCCGTACTTTATTTTTCTCTCCTTCTCCAATCCCCTTCTTTAGCCATTGAGGACAATGTCTATTTTAAGCTTGGGGGAGGACTTCCTCCTTCATTTTTGCTTAGTGTACATATTTCTCTTTTTGTATATATTTTAAATATTTCCAAAATAAAAAAAATAATGAATATCTTAAAATTCCAAAAAAAAAGAGAATATTTCTCAAATTTTAAAAAAAAAATGTGTTTTTGAAAAGTTTAGACATTTTTGTATTTTAATAGTACCCCTAGTTTTTGTTTTTGTTTTACTCAAAATTTTCTATAAACAACTTAGTTAATTATAATATTTCTAATCGTCCTTTTTAATTATGTTTCACAAGTGAAATATTGGTCATGCTGTGTTTCTAATTCACGGTAGCATGTTAAGGTGAAATATTTTTCTAAAACTCGCATTTATATTATGGTTTTTTGTTTTTTATTTCGTTTACTTTCTCAAAAATTCATCATCCACTATTTTCTTTTTCGTTTTTGAATAATTTTTGTAAAGTCAACTTTTGAATAACATAGTAGATGTGAACGATCCAAGTCACCTATTATTTCAATTTTCAAGTTAATTTCATCAATCTTCTTTTATGATCTAGGACTCGCTTTTTGAAATTTTTCAAACCTTTGTTTTAAATAAATTCAAAAGCGTGAAAATGATTTAGGCTGTTTTTGTTTTCGTTTGAGCTTTCCTGCCAACCTAAAAACTTTTACCACTAGTTAGCCGTTTTTGAGCCTTTTTCCGATTTCATTTGATAGCTCCTCCCTTCATTTCAGTTTCACCAAAGCCAAAATTTCCAACCTATCGAATCTCACTAGCCTTTTTGAGTTTCATAAATTATTTTGACGATTTTGATAGGGTATTTTGTGATTTTTGTGGGAGAAAGGTTTTCAAAAAAAAAGTATGTTCAAAAGTGATGTTTATTTTTGTTTGGCCAATTCAAAAAGGAAAATAAAAATATTCATGGCCTTTGTTTCGAAAAAAGAAAAAAAATGATGAAAAAAAAAGAAGAAAAAGAAAAAATGTGTATATATTTTTATGAAAGTTTTTGAAACTCTTTGCTTTGGTTTAGTGTGATTTTAAAACCTTCACGTTTATCTTTGAATTCCACTCCTAATCATATTCCTAAACCAAACATTTCTGTCCTATTTAAGTCCTTTTGATTCACGCTTTTTGATTTTTTATTTAACAACTAAGAAAAGAAAAAAAGTAAATCAGTTTTAGTTTTGGATTTAAACCTAGATTTTTGTTAATTAAATTGATATAATTATAATGCGTTGCTTGGATCTAGTAACAGCTCAATGCGTGTTTTTCATTTTCGTTGCTTTGCTTAAGTCTATTTAAAAAATCTCGTTAAAATTTTGGATGATTTGTTTTTATTAAGTAAAGTTTATAAAAGTTTTACCATACCTAAATAATTGTTTTAGACTTACATTTCACCTTTTCCCTACTTAGAATTCCGCATAGTACTTGTGTAGGCATAATTAGAACTTCTTAATTAGTTCTTTTTATAAATATCTAGTTTTTATATTTTTGCTTGGGGACAAGTAAGCTTAAGCTTGGGGGAATTTGATAATACGTTTTGTAGCCTAAACTATTATCGTATTTTCTTTTTTATAGTGTACAAATAATGTATATTATTAGTTTATTTTTATCCTTTTTATGTAAATATTATTGCCACTAACATTTTCTTGTCCTTTTGCAGGTTTTCAGGGAATTCATCAAAAATGAACTGACACGCCCCCCTGTCACGCATTCCCTAGGCGTGACCTAGGGCGTGTCACCCGATCCCCAGGACTCCTGCTGGAAGGGACAGAAAAACGGACAAAACCGCTATCACGCCCCTGACACGCCCTCCCTGGGCGTGTCACCAGGCGTGACTATGGGCGTGTCGCCCTCTGCCGCAAAGCCTGCCGCCGCATTAAATGGCGTTTCTCCACAACACGAAAACAGTACTGTCACGCCCCCACGTCACGGGCGTGACCTAGGGCGTGACATCAACTTTTCGACGACTGACGGATTTCCGACCAATGATTTGGATATGACGTGCCTGTCACGCCCCCTACACGGGCATGACCTAGGGCGTGACCACTGACGTACCGAAGCAATCATCCCTCCCGCCAGAATCCAGAGCCCGAGGTCAACATAGTACTGTCACGCCCCCTGACACGCCCCCCCTAGGGCGTGTCGGAGGGCGTGACCAACCCGAGAAAAAATTATATAAATTTAGACCCCCGCCTCTCCATTTCAGCAAGTTTTGGTTGAGAGGGGGAGGTGCTGCCCCTTTGGTTCTTGGGTCCTTTTCTAGTTTTCATGCATTCTTCTCTCTCTCTCTCCCTCTCTTTGTAATTTTTGTTTAACCCTAGCTTAATCTTAGTTTGTTTTAGCTTTTATTGTAATCTTGCTCTTGCTTAGTGCTACTTGTAGGGCTAGAATAGGATTTCATTTTCATGAACTTGTAATTTTATTTTCAATAGGGTAACTTGCCCCTTTTTATTAATAGAATTGTTCTTTGTTTAGCTTGTCATTTTTTATGCTCTACTACTCATTCCCCCTCCTCCATTCCATAATGATTAACTAATCCTCCTTGTACTCAATCTTGATGATCCGAGGTTAGAGCGATTAAGTTATGATGTTTTAATTAGTCTTTTCTTTTTAGGTTAGGGCCTTGAATTACTCTTGATTAATCAAGGGTTGGAGGTATATTATCGATATATACTCTCCGCCTTTGCTTTCATTCTGGGCTAGCCGAGAGGCCGAAAGAATGAAGTGAGCATTCAATAGTAAAGGGAGTTGTACGCACCCATCGAGAGAGGCAGACGTCCAAATCTCCCGGATTGGAGTAAAATCCAATAGTGGGGTTCACTGCGTAAAGCGAGTTTTAGGCCTCCGATTTAGACGAGAGTCAGTCGGACCTTCCTAAACTCAGTTGGGCACGACTTCGAGAGAAGCGTGTTCAAGCTTTAGGAACCTCCACGGTCAAGGACCTTTACCCTATTAAGTTTAGATTTTTATCGCATTTTCTTAATCGTCTTTAGCCGAGGTGATTCTTGATCGAGTGCATTTCCATTTCATATTTTCAACCCTTCGTAGTAATCGTTTTACTTAATAGCTTTACTTAATTGTGGTGGTTCTCTTTCTAGTATAGCTTTACTTCCTCCCTTGTGCTTAGATTTTCTAAAACCCTAGTTTTTTTCGTCGTTAAGATAATAACGTTCGTGTGAGTAAGCATAGCCAACAGTTCCCGAATTTCAATATGACACTTGTGTCCCCTAGCTACAATTCGATAGGTATACTTGCCTCATCGGGTTGCTAGTTCGGTTGCGTTTATTTTCTTCGAACCCTAGCACACAACACTTTTCATGTGCATAAAAGGAATGAAAATTAAGGTCGTGGGTCTTCGGTATTGGAGGGTCGATGCACCGACGCCAATACGCTGATTCATCAAGTTTAGTTAGCACTTCGCCAACATAAGTCCGGTGCGCCAGCCGGCAAGAGTACGCAGGCGTCCACTTAGTGCACCAAGCGTTGAGGCATACGATAGGTCTGACCGGTAGTGCTTTACTGGTTTAGAGGTGGGCGAGGCCCAACCCACCGCTTCCATCTGCCACAACGGAGGTATCCTGGGAGGTAACGGCTCCGAAAGGGGGAACTAAAGGTCTGTGTGCACAGAGTCGGGTGTGTGAGTTGCACTTGAATGTTTTCATCATACCCACTTGCATGTCATAGCATAATCAATTCATTTAACCCTGACACCTAAAGTATAAGTTGTATGGTACGCTTATATATTAGGACCTGCAAAACGACCCCTTGGTCTATAAGCTTGTGTGGGCAAGTTTATAAATTAAGGTTAAATTATATATATATATATATATATATATATATATATATATATATATATATATATATATATATATATATGCTGCTGTTTGATAACCTACACCCCAACGTATAAGTGGTATGGGACACTCTATACGATGGGAGCCTTGCAGAAGACCCCTTGGCTTATGCGCTTTCGCACATAAGTTAAGGTTACTTTTCCTACTTTCTATTATTGACATATTTATTATAGAATTGCTAGATTAATTCCGCTATCACCTGTTTCTTTCATTAAATCTCCACCTTCATGTCCTTCCCTTTCTTCCTCTCCGCTCGGTACCTAAGAGCCATGGGGGAAGGGGTAGGGGATGATAGGGCTTAGTCTTTATGACTAACGGTTTTCGAACCGCATCATTTTGGGGATCGCGGAGCCCAGCATGGAGGAGCAGCCCCAGAGACCGGTGCGCTTGGAGATGGGGCAGTCTAGCTCTGGAGTTCATACAGCCGGGACCGTGAGTCTAGACCTTGAGTAGTTTTGTTTTTGCTTCCGCATGAGTGTTTTGTAGTGAGGATATGATGTACCGGGCATAAGCCCGCACTTTTAGTACTCTAATTATTATTCTGTGGACACTCCCTTGATGGAGATTTTATTCTATATATGTGATTTACTTTCAGTGGACTTGCTCTTACTTCAATTATTGTGCTACCTTTCTGTGATCGAATTGGCCGGCAGAATCGGCTCCTTGTGCTGAAGACCCTTCAGGACGTGAAGGTGTCACCGCAAAGCGGCGATTCTGGGCCTAAGACCCCAGGTTTTAAAAAGAAAAAAAGGGCGGTCTTATAAGTGGTATCAGAGGGAAACATCGATCTGAAAAAGGTAGCAGTCCACTAACCCTGGGTCACCCCCACTCGAGTTTAGTTTGGGGACAAACTTAGCAGCGGAAGCAGGGGTGTGCCCATATGGGGGTCACATATAAATTGTCCACTTTTATTAAAGATTGAACGTTTTCTCAGTATGGGTTTTTGTTACGCAGCCTCCAGCACAGCCAACGCCACAAGGTGGAGTTCAACAGGCTCAGGATGTTGCACCACCTCCACCGGTCCCCACTCTTTTCCTTCAGTCAAACATGGGATAGACTCTGACTGCCATCCTGGAGGCTTTCAGGGCCTAGCAGGTTCCGGTCCCGCAGCCAAATCCGGGGGCCAACTGGTTGAGCATCTTCCAAGGACTATCTCCCCCATCCTACTTGGGGACAGAGTCGGCGGTTCGGACGGAAGAGTGGCTAGATATTATGTATGAGATGCTGACCGGGATACGGTGTCCCTTTGAGGAGAGGGTGGCTCTGGTTGTCTCTTGCCTTGAGTCCTATGCCAAGAGGTGGTGGAAGACGCTGTTGGACACGACATTTGGCTAATAGGGAGGTTGCGGAGGTTACCTGGGAAGAGTTTAGGGCCGCGCTGCTGGAGCACTTCGTTCCGCAGTCGGCCAGGGATGAGTTGGAGGAGCGGTTCTTGTAGTTGAAGCAGGACACCCGGACGGTTGTGGAGTACCATCGGGAGTTCGACCTTCTGGCTCGATATGCAGATTCTTACCAGCTGGACGAAGCAGGGTACATCAAGAGGTTTTATAAGGTCCTGCGGGAAGACTTGAGGGCAGCTCAGTTAGTGATGAGAGCTATGGTAAAGAGTCTCTTATCAAGGTCCTGGGTTCGATCCCCAGTGGAAACAACCTACCGCTGCTGGAAAAACAGGCGCGGAGAGGGGTTGGGGTGCATGGCCTGCATGCTTGATGTGATAGGCTGACTACCAGTAGTGGGCCAGGGTCTGAACTTCTGGTAGGCCGGCGGTGCCAGCTGGGTCCCGCAGGGTTGGCGGGCTTGGACCGTTATATACAACACCCTTTCCTTTATCATAAATAAATTTAATTGTGGTTGTTAATACTATCGGTTGGCTGGATGAAGCACCCAAGCCTAGTGTACTGTTGAATCTTGAGTTCACTTTGCTTGTAATGTCCATCAGTCTGATGCTTCTCCCATTAAGGGATTCTTCAAACTTCTTTGTCTGGGATAATTCACTTTTTAGTGAAGCTATCTCCTCCCTACAGCATTCTAACTCCTCAGAGAGTTTGAGGTTATTTGACTTTAGGATACTGTAGTCAGATAATTGATTTCTGAGAGAGATTATCTTTTTCTCAGACTTTAGGAAATCTAAACACAGTGTCTTAAATTCAATTTTAAAGTCCTCAGAAGTAAAATCAAAAGAGTTTATTACCTCATCCTCTTCAGATCCAGTTTCAGCTTCAAAATCAGACTCTTGTTCTGCATTAGAGTTTTGCTAGGAGGCATTGATTGCTATCATGCAGAATTCTTTTTCCTCAGCATCATCCTTATCATCGCTTGATCTGGATGAGGCTTCTGATTCCTCTTCAGTATCACTCCAGCTTTCAGCTACAAACCCCTTCCTTATATGTTTGTTTTTGTTGGAGGAGGATTTGTTGATGTTGTTTCCCCTGGAGTCCTTGTCTCTTCTTCTCTCTTTTCTGTCCTTCTTATCCTTGTTTTGATTTTCTGGACAGTCAGGCACAATATGGCCTGGTTTCCTGCATCCAAAACAGATTATATCCTTATTATTTGATTTGTCATACCTTGGCTTCTCATGCCCTCTTGATGACCTCTTTCTTAAATCTTTCCTGGCCATTTTGTAGAATCTTTTGGCCAGCAAGCTCATCAATTCTTCATTGCCTGTGACCTTGTCTTCAGGCTTCTCTTCTATGGCTTTGAAAGCTATGGTCTTCTCCTTTCTGATGACTGGAGAAGTAGTCTTTTGCACTTCTTCCCTATTCTTAATGAGCAGCTCATAAGATTTGAGCTTGCCCAAAAGAGATTCTGTAGTAATTTCAGTTAGACTTCTGGCATCTTTAATTGGCCAGATTCTTGAATCCCAAGTGCTGGGGAAGCACATTAGGATTTTGTCATTTAGTTCAGTGAGTGTGATATCCTTATCCAATGTATTCAACTCACTAACTATCAGACTGAGCCTGTTGTACATGTCTACAACTGACTAGGCTTCTCCTTTCTTGAAGTTCTCATATTGGGATATGAGATGGGATCTCCTGTCCTTTCTTCCATCAGCAGATCCTGATACAATTTCTGAGAGCTTGTCCCATTTCTCTTTTGCTGAACTGCATTCTGCCACCTTTTGGAATATCTCATCATACATGGTCTTAGCAAGGATATTCAAAGACTTTGCATCTGCAACTTTCCACTTCTTTATTTCTGCATCTGTTCCTGAAGGAAGTGGAACAACACTTGTACTTGTGATCACTTGAGGTCTTGGACAAACTGTCAAAACAGAGTTAAAAATGTCCTCATCAATAGAATTCATGTAAAGCTTAATCCTTGCCTTCCACAGTGCAAACTTAGAGAGGTTGCACACAGGAGGTCTGGTGCTAGCATAATCTTTGTTCTGTGCCATGGTTTTTTATGAAAAAAAATATAATATAAAAAGTAATAACTATCCACTATAGAAGGATTATCTTATCAAGGATATTTTGGTTCAGGTGTTAGCCTGGTCAACCAATCTGTTGAAAGTTCAGATGTTGAATAACCAACCTCCCTCTGATACCAATTGAAAGTGAGTGAAAGATCTATCTTGACTCTAGAGGGGGGGGGGGTGAATAGAGTATTTTAAAATAAAATTTACAGTTAAAAATTATAAGATAGTGGAAGACTTAATTTACATATATGTGTAAGATGCTTGCAGTAAAATAAAACTAAAGCAAGAAAATAAAGAATCACACAGCACACAGCAAAGACAAACACACAGGAATCAGATGACACAAGGATCTATAGTGGTTCCCCAAAAACCTGGGTACATCCACTCTTCTACAACCCTAGGTAGGAATCCACTGCAGGAAGGGTTGATCAGGTGTCCTGGGCACCAATGAGCTTTTGATAAGGTGCTCAAAAACCAAACCAGATTTTTTGATCAGGTGTCTTGCCACCACTGAGTTTTGATCAGGTCTCAGAAACCAAGAGTTCACTTTTGAAGGGAGAGATAACCATGCATAGATGGTGGAAAAAGAAAAAGGGTGATGATGACTTCTCTGTCTCAAATCACTGAGAGAAGACTAGTGGATTGTTGATGATGTCAAAGCTCCCCGTGAGATGTAGAATGATTCAGGAGTGAAAGCTTTGCTAGGGTGATAGGTCTTCAGATGCTTCAGATCTCTAGCAGAAGATGATTCCAGCCGATGCTGAAATGTTTGGTGTCTGGAGTCCTTGATGTTGAAGCTTTTGAAGATTCAGTAGATTTGAAAATCACAGAAGATGAACTGTTGATCAGTGAAGTTGTATTGTTCAATCTTCTGTATTGTAATCTAATTTTTCTGTATCTCTTTGTATTCTCTGTCTATTGTTGTTGTTGTGTGTATGTTATCTCTATTCTCTTCTGCAGGAGTATATCAAAAGTCTGACTTAGATGGCCGTTATTCAGTCATAAATGGATTCCATAATTGACAACTGTATCTGGGGAAAGTCCTAAGCAATATTCCATTTAGTCCTTCCTTGAAACTTGCATCAGATTGCTTGAAATGGCTAGAAAATCCTTTGTAATAAATGCAGCAAAAAACTCTAAAAGAAGTTAAATTAATTCCATAACTGTTCTTGAAATTGAATTCTAAAAGCGTCGATCTCTCACAAAAATCGTCGACATGAGCTCTGCTATCGTTGACCTAAGCTCAGAGATTGGATTTTCACAGCAGACAGAAAACGTCAACCGGAGCTCAGCGATCGTCAAACTGAGCTTAGCGACTTAGAAAATAGCTGAAGACAAAACGTCGATCTTAGCTCGAAGATTGTCGACCGGAGTTCGACGACTTGCAGAATTGAGCTCAGAGAACGTCGAACTGAGTTCGACGTTTCGTCGACCTGAGCTCGACAAAAATTGTCTTGGCTCAGTACTTAGTCTTGATCTCTGAATGGTCCTAGGGGCAGCTCCAAACCTAAGTTCTAAGCCCTAGACTAATTCTAACTTGAGCTTTTCAACTATATAACTAGGTCAAACAATTTTCCTAATAGCATAGTGATCCTTGCCCATATTAGTAATAGGGTGTTCCAACAAATTGCATGAGGATGCAATTGGCAAGCGTTGCCTACCTAAATAACCGTATCGTGAGAGAAAAGCCAAAGATGACTCATTGTGTTGGTGAAATACGGATCTTGTCCACTAAGAGAGTAGCTCGCATGAACTCGTCGAATTGATAGTGAGGGCCATCATTTCGAATAAAAATAGTGGGAGTTTTAATTGAAGTCCAAATTAAAAATAAATGTATTTGAAATTTTGGTACTGATATTATTCTACATGAATTCTTGTAGAATTCCATGGCAAGTGGTTCACACTCCACTCTGTCTCTGAGAGCCATCCTTGAGAAGGATAAGCTAACTGGGACCAACTACATGGACTGGTACAGGAACCTGAGAATTGTTCTCAGGCAAGAGCGAAAGCTCTGTCTTGGAAGAAGAAGCCCCTGAGGTGCCGACCGGGAACTCTTCCCGTGCTGATAAGGATACTTATAAGAAGTATACTGAGAACGCCTTAGACGTAGAATGCCTTATGCTTGCCACCATGAACTCTGAGCTTCAGAACCAACATGAGAACATGGGGTGCAAGGAGATTGACAAGCATCTCAAGAAAATATTTCAAGGGCAGGCTCGTCAAGAGAGGTTCGACATCACAAAAGCATTATTTCAGTGCAAGATGGGAGTTCGAGACTTAGTAGGGACTCACGTACTCAAGATGATTGGGTATATAGAGAACCTTTAAAGGCTGGGTTTTCCTCTAGGTCAAGAGTTGGCCACAGATATGATCCTGCAATCGTTGTCGGACAGTTATGAGCAGTTTGTATTGAACTACAACATGAATGAAATAGACAAGACACTGCCCGAGCTCCTAGGCATGTTGAGAACTGCCGAGATCAACATGAAGAAGGACAAGCATGCCAGCCCCATACTGATGGTGCATAAGGGCAAGGGAAAGGCCAAGGGCTCTAAGAAGACGAAGGTGGGACCTAAGTCACATCTTGAGCCCAAGTCTTCTGCACTGAAGAAAAAGAAGAGCACGGTGAGGAAGGGAAATGCCACCACTGTGGAAAGGCTGGTCATTGGAGGAGGAACTGTCCTTCTTACATTGAGGGTCTACAGAAAATGAAGCGAGGTATGACTTCCGCTTCAAATATTTACATTATAGAGATAAAACTTTCTGCTCCTTCATCTTGGGTATTGGATACCGGATTTAGTTCTCAAATTTGTAAAAATGTGAAGGAACTGGGAAGGAGAAGATTGCTGATTAAAGGGGAGGTGGACTTGCACGTCGGCAATAGAGCAAGAGTTGTTGTTGTAGCCGTAGGGGTTTACCCTCTTTCTTTGCCCAGCGGGCTTGTAATAGAACTAGATAATTGTTATTTTGTTCCGGCCATAACTAGAAACATTATATCCATTTCATGCTTGGACATGATTGGATTTTCTTTTATAATTAAGAACAACTGTTGTTCTATATTTAAGAATGATGTTTGTTATGTTGTAGCCCAATTGTTTAATGGTTTTTATGTTTTGAACTTGAACCATCTGATCTATAATGTAGAAAATAATAAAAGACTAAGAACAAATGACTCAAACACTACATATCTCTGGCATTGTCGTTTGGGCCATATAAACGAGAAGCGCATATCCAAGCTCCAAAAAGATGGACTTTTAGACTCATTTGATTATGAATCATTTGAGCGATGCGAATCTTGTTTGTTAGGCAAGATGACTAAAGCCCCTTTCACTGGTTATACTGAGAGGGCTTAGGATCTCTTGGGTGTTGTACATAGTGATGTATGCGGACCCATGAGCTCCATGGCTAGAGGTGGGTATTTCTACTTCATTATATTTACTGATGATTTCAGTAGATACGGATATGTGTATCTTATGAAGTGAAAATTTGAGACCTTTGAAAAATTAAAAGAGTTCAAGAATGAAGTAGAAAACTAGTTGGGTAAAAGGGTTAAAGCACTACGATCAGATCGAGGTGGCAAATACCTGAGTCATGAGTACCGTGATCATCTAAAAGAGTGTGGTATTGTATCACGGCTCACTCCACCTAGAACACCACAACATAATGGTGTGTCTGAGAGGAGAAATCATACTTTGTTAGACATGGTACGGTCGATGATGAGTCATGCAGACTTGCCTGTTTCCTTTTAGGGTTTTGCTTTAGAGACTGCTGCAATGACACTGAATCGCGCTCTAACGAAAATGGTTCTAAAGACACCATATGAGATATGGACTGGGAAGCATCCTAGTATGTCGTTCATTAAAATTTGGGGCTGTGAGGCATACGTGCGACGTCAAATGCCTAACAAGCTGGAACCCAAATCAGATAAATGTTATCTGGTGGGATATCCTAAGGAAACGAAAGGGTATTACTTTTACCTACCGTCCGAGGGCAAAGTGTTTGTCGCAAGGACTGGCGTCTTCTTCGAGAGATAATTCTTATCAAGAAAAACTGAAAAGGTAGAACTTAAAAAGTTCAAGAACCACAAGTAGTGAATGAACCGGAATTGGATTCTGAGATAGGACTACAAGATGTTGTAGCTAGAGAACCTGCTCAAGAAACACAAGTCCTACGTAGATCTTGTAGACCAAGATTTGAGCTTGAGAGATATGGATTTCTTTTGTCTCAAATAGGTAATGTGTTGCTTATGGATCATGCTGATGAACCAGCAACCTACCAAGAGGAAATGAATGGACCGGACTCTGAAAAATGGATTGAGGCTATGAAATCCGAAATGGACTCCATATACGCAAACCAAGTTTGGAACTTGGTGGAACCACCTGAAGGGGTACGACCCATAGGGTACAAATGGGTCTTCAAGAAGAAGGCCGACATGGATGGGAATGTACAGACATTCAAAGGTCGACTGGTGGCTAAGGGTTTTAAGCAAATTCATGGTATTGACTATGATGAGACTTTTTCCCATGTTTCCATGGTAAAGTCAATAAGGATATTGCTTGCTATTGCTGCGTATTATGACTACGAGATCTGGCAGATGAATGTCAAAACGGCTTTCCTTAATGGAAACCTCCTTGAGGAAGTATACATTACACAACCTGAGGGTTTTGTATCCCCAAATGAAGGCACTTAAATATGCAAGCCGAATAGGTCAATCTATGGACTGAAGAAGGCCTCTCTAAGTTGGAATCTTCGTTTGTATGAGAAAATCAAATAGTTTGGCTTCATTAAGAATGAAGATGAGCCTTGTGTTTACAGGCGAATCAGTGAGAGCATTATTGTCTTCCTGATATTGTATGTAGATGACATACTGTTGATTGAGAATGAGATTCCTTCCCTGAAAGTTGTTAAGAACAACCGAGGGAACTGCTTTTTTATGAAGGACTTGGGTGAAGCGACTTATATACTCGGTATTAAGATATATATAGATAGATCGAAGAAGTTGCTGGGTTTGACCCAGAGTACATACATCGAGAAGGTGTTGAAGCAGTTCAACGTGCTTGAGTCCAAGAAAGGATTTTTACCTATGTATCATTGTGTGAATCTCTCTAAGGACCAGTGTCCAAAATCTTATGAAGATAAGGACCGCATGAAGTTGATTCCATATGCTTCGGCAATTGGATCAATCTTGTATGTAATGTTATGTACTAGACCCGATGTCTCCTTTACTTTGAGCATGACTAGCAGGTATCAGTCAGACCCCAGTGAGTGTCACTGGATTGCAGTCAAGAATATCCTGAAGTACTTTAGACGGACAAAGGATGTTTTCTTGGTGTATGGTTGAGAGGAAGAGCTCGTTGTAAGTGGTTACACGGATGCTAGCTTCCAAACTGATACGGACGATTCAAAGTCTCAGTCAGGGTTTGTGTTTTGCCTTAATGGAGGAGCTATGAGCTGGAAGAGTTCCAAGCAAGAGACAGTTGCTGATTTTACAACAGAAGCCGAGTATATCGCTGCAGCTAACGCAGCGAAGGAGGCTGTATGGATTAGGAAATTCATCGACGAGCTTGATGTAGTTCCTAGCATTTTGGTCCCGTAGTTCTCAACTGTGATAACAATGGTACAATTGCACAATCGAAGGAACCTAGATCCCATCAGTGCTCCAAGCACATACTTCGGGGGTTCCGTCTTATTCGTGAGATTGTCGAACGAGGAGATGTGAACATTTGCAGAGTGCCGACTGATGAGAATATTGTGGATCCACTGACAAAGCCTCTCACGCAGAGAAGGCATGATGGTCATACTAGATCAATGGGTATACGATACCTAAATGATCTACTCTTGTGAGAATCTTGTGGGTTGCGTGTAAACATATATTTTGTTGGCTATTTGTTATTTATTCATATGATGAATTTTGTACCAAATTTTTTCTTTTACAATTAATGGAAAATTCTTTTATTATGATTTCTCTATGCGATAGTTAAATATTAACAAGTCCACAGATGCTGACATCAACAAAACACAGCAAAATTCAAAATCATTGTGGGAAGCCTACAGTACACGACAAACGACATCGTAGGCCTACCATACGACTTTTTCTATAAAAGCAAAGTTGTAGTCAACAACTACAGATGTTCCCACGGGTCAAAGAGCCGTTAGATGGAGAAAGATAAAAGGACTGAGATCGGTGGAAGGAGATTAACTTTTGGAGTTTTTACTTTTCATAAAAAGACAGAACTTCATCTTCTTCCTCTCACCATAATTGCAGAGCCTGAAGAAAAAGTTATAATTGCTGATCTAAAAGTTCAAGCAGTTAGCTGTTGCAATTATCACCTACAATTGCTAGTTTAGAGAAATATCTTAGGAAGAAGAAGGGGTCTAAGCTAACCCTAGCTACAGCAAGATATTTGTTGTCATCAACACCTTCAATATCAAGTTTAGAGATACTTCTCTTAGAAAGATGAAGCAGCAAGGCAAGCCCTAGCTGCAGCATCTTGACAGCCCTAACTTATCATTCCTGAAGAATACTTTCTAGATCTATGAAGCAGAAGATAGGACAGAGTTTCACTCTCAATTCAAGAAGAAGCTATTCTCGGCAACATACTTCTCCACACAAGCCAAGTAAAATTGAAGATCAACCATCTTGTTTTTATGATGGAGATATGATTAAGCTGTCTTAGTTTAAGAAGAAGAAGGCTTAGTGAATCATTTATCTGGAGTAAAAGTTAGGGTTGAGTATTTCTCAGTCCAGAAAGGCATCTCAGAGAACTTTATCTCTGGAGTCAAACATCAACATCAAAAAACCATTCAATTTATAAGATCTAGTGTGTTATCTGAGCTGTATGGCCTTTGTGCCTGAGTTATAGGGCCTTTGGCTTGAGGTAGGATCCTTATTGTGGATCTGATGTGAGGCAGTGTTTGTTGAGGTAGGAGAGTCATTCACTTTGAGTTTTAGGGAATTTGTGCCTGAGTTGTAGGATCCTTCTATGGATCTGAGGTAGGGCCTTTGTGTCTGATCTATAGAAGTGTCATTCTCTCAGAGTTGTAGGGTTATCCTCCTAGCCTGAGCTGTAGGACTATTAATTTTGTCTGAGATAGGTGAACTTTAGATCACAGAGTTGTACGAGCAAGCTTGATCTGAGGTACGGCTTTGTGCCTGAGGTAGGTCTTAGAGAAGACTGAGAGATCCTGAGGGATCTATGTTGTAAGCTCTTTAGAGCCAAGGTTTGGAGAAGTGCATTGTCTAACACAATGTTTGAATGGTGGGAGGGATAGTAGATGTACCCGTAATCTAGGGAACCACTATAAATCTTATGGGTGTTGTTTGTGTTCTTAAAAGCAAGCTGACTAAGCTAACTGAACACACTTAAAACACAAAGAAAGTTAAAAAGGACTAAAACCTATTCACCGCCCCTCTAAGTATTAGCTATCCTTGCAACTAAAGAATTTCAAGTAGTATCAGAGGGAGTTTGCTCTAAAAGGACAAAATAGTCTGAGTTGATCTCCAAGGGTAGCTAAAAGGATTCCACTTATGGGTTCTGGAGATAACCATAAGGAGTGGAGCTCAATGAAGCTTTAAGTCTACAAAAAGGAAAACTTTGTGATTTGGAAAGAGAGGGTCAGGCTATTCATGGATGCCTCTGATTCTAGGATTTTCATTACAATCCAAGAAGGACCATTCATCCCCATGAAGGTCTCTATCTTAGATTCAAATGTCCAGACTCCAAAGAAGTATTCAAAGATGACCAAGGATGAAGTCATCCTTCCTACTATGGATAAGAGGGCACAAAACATCATTGTTAGTGTCATAGATGATTCAACCTTCTAGAACATGGTCCACTACATGAAATCTAAAGAGATGTGGGATTCTCTTATTGTCTACATGGAAGGAATAGAGGAGGTGAGGGATGACAGAAAATCCTTCTAATCCAACTAAAATTCTTTGATTGCAAGGGTAGCTATACACCTAGAGGGGAGGGGGGTGAATAGGTGTTTAGGAATTTTTTAATTTCTTTTGACCGTTATCTATTTTCGGGTCTAATGTGATTAGATTAGTTTTGCATTCAAGAAGACCTCACACAGCACACACAATATTTATAGTGGTTCCCCAGATTATGGGTACAGCCACTGTCCCTCACCTTTCTAACAGTTTGTTAGACATGGCCCCTTCTCCAAAACTCGGCTCCTAAGACCTTACAACACAATCTCGCGGGACCACTCAGTCTCCTCCAAAGACCAACAGCTCGGGCACAAATCCCTGCAACTCAGTGATCAAAAGATCACCTACCTCAGGCCAAAAGTCCCAACCACTCAGTCTAGAAGGATAGCCCTACCTCAGATCCGAAGAATCCGACCACTCAGACACAAGTGCCCTACAACTCCGGCCTAGAAAGATCTTACAGAAAAGTAGGTTTTTTGATGTTGAATAGACAACAGAGAAATGATCTATGTGTCTTCCTCCTTCTGTCCTGAGAAAACTCAGTCCATATTCCTTCTTCACATCTACAGAAAAATAGACTTCGGGATATGCTTTGCTTGGTCTGTGAAGTAACAGCAGCTGTGGTAGGCCTTGGTTGGTTTTCTCTCAGAGAAATATCTCTGACGATGTCTTTGTCAGTGTTGATCGCAGTAGCTAACTTGATGACCTTTTGGGTTCAGTCTATTTTTAACCTCTACTTTGAGCTCTGCAACAATGGCGAGGAAGAAGAAGAAGTTTCGTCATTATTCGAAAAGAAACAAACCTAGAAAAGATCTCTTCTCCTCCGCCGATCTCATTACTTTTACCATCCACCGTCCAACGGCTCTTTTGACTCATGGGCGGAGCTTTAATTGCCAATAAATATCTTTCCTTTTACAGAAAAACCTTACATTTGGCCGCCGACGCCATTAATGGTGAATTCCCGCTTTCTCGCAATGATTTTGAATTCAATTTACTTAGGTTGACTTTTGCTTATGTTAGCATCTGTGGACTTTGCCAAATTTTCAGATGCAATCTAGGTGTTGAGTGCGTTGAGTGAATGGCCTTCACTCAGCGAATTTGGACTTAGCAACTTTCCTTGCATCTAAGGCATTGAGAGCATTGAATGAATGGCATTCACTCAACAAATTTGTACTTAGCCAATTTCCCTACATCTTAGGCATTAAGAGCGTTGAATGAATGACCTTTACTCAATGCTTTTTGTCTTGGCCAAACTTTCTGAACTGTCAGGCATAAAGTGCATTGAGTGAGCCTTCATCACTCGACGCCCCTTATTTGTGTCGAAAACGTCTCTTGGTCGCTGGATAACCTGCGAGAGAGAGAAAATGGTAAAAGAGGAACTGCGAGTTGTCGGTTACTAGCGGTTAAATGAAAAGGAGACAAAAGGGTGACGCTAATAGCGGCGACATCGGAGTTCGCCCGTCGAGGCTAAAACCATTCCAATGACGGGCTTTTTGGTTTTCATAGATGAAGCGATTACAGCGGTTACCGAGGAGCACCCGATCAGACAGTAACCCGCTCAGAAAAGGATTCGAGACCGCTGCCACAGACGATGAGCTTTAGGATTCGACTCGCGATCCCTAGACGGTATTGTTCATGCCTATTTATAGGCTCGGGGTCCTGCCCGAGCGGGCAGGCGCTAGAATCATTGGATGCCCGGGCGAAAGGAGAGCGGGCAGCGGTGACAGGATGCACAGCTAGAGAAGAAAGAGGGAAAGCTTTTAACCGCGCGACTACGCGGTCTTCAATAAAAAGACCGACGACTCTCAGACAGAAAAACAGCTTGCTGATTGCCATGGTCTCATGGTTACGCGGTCAAGAATCGGACCCTTGACTCAACATTAGGGAGAAACTGAATAGCGGTCTCCTAGGTAAACATTATCCCCACACATTATCGAATGTTGGAGAATTTTGGAAATGTTAGCTTTACCCGCCAAACCGATGTAGCCTTTAATATGCCCCGAAGCTATAAATAACGCCAGAAGGAGAGATATATCCAGATATCCCCTGGGAGAAAGCATACTTGGATTGCGGTTAAAACATTGTTGCTTGCTATGCCGATGAAAAGCTTGTTGGGAGACATGTACAGGAGATCCGGTTCGAATTTAAAACTTCTCGTTCGGGAAAATGCGTCCAAAGTTGCTAGTCCACCCTACACATCGACTGAGAAAACTACTACAGCTCCCACATCACTGATTACTCTAGCCGAAGAAACGAGCGAGGAGAGCGGGAACGGTGGGACCAAAATCAACCTGCCTGTCACCCCTAAGACCACCATTACCCCCGACGTCGACATCACAGATGACACTCCACACATCCATGATAGTAGATTACTTTCTCCAGCCGACACTCTTACTGACATCAAGGAGAAGGCCATGAAGGACGCTTTGACTACGACGGATAAACTGAAACTTGAGTTAGGGATCAGCGAGCCCACTTTGGAGAAACGAAAATGCCGATCTGGGCCGACTGCCGAGGAGCGGGTAGAAAGGAAACTTCGTCAAAAGGGGAAAGAGAGTAAGAAGTCATCCGCTCTCAAAGTCGCCACGGCCCCGCTGTCCACCATTTCTGAGGAGGGCGAGATATCTGCTGACTCACAAAATGAGATCGAACAGCCGTAAGAGGTAACTGCATTGGCCATGCTAGAGAACTTTCATATTGCAGGCGAAGACTCTCTGGAACTTGACCACCCTGTTAACGTCGGTTATTTGCAGGGGATGGAGGAAATTATTAACAGTATGGCCGTAACGAGTGGTGCGAATCCTGCAACCGAATCCCTTGCCGAGCTCCAGAAAGAGCCTGCCGTCGAAAAAGCACTTTTGGCCGCTGGCCTTGCCCCTGATGACAAGAATGACTTGGACATGCGCGAGCGGGTAGAATAAACTGAGACCCCTCAGACAGGTAAGTTGCTGTCTACTTTGAGTAAGGAAAATCTCACAAAGATGATACTGCGGAGAAAACGTGCAGTTTGCCTGATCTCCGATGGTAGGGAAATCCCGTTGACCAAGGAGATCAATGTGGCAAGAAGAACCAAGTCCGCGCAACTTTAGAAAGCCCAGATAAGGAGGATCGATCCGGAGAACGCGCGATGACCAATATTCTCTGACCGCTAGTTAACGACAGCGAGAGAAAGACTTGAAATTGAGCCATTGCCTCAAATTATCGTCCCTTTAGTGTTCGTCTTACCCGTCGATGATCTTTCTTTTAACCGCTTGTTGTGTTGCAGTTTCAGTGACAAATGGTGCGGGCTTGGCGATTATCCTTGTGAACAGTCCACCTCCACCTGACGAGGAACAAAGGCCTTCTGGTGAACTGAGCCGTAAGCTCGCGTGGTTAGAGGAAAACCTTCAATCTGCGGAGGAGGAGAAAGGTGCGCTAAAACTGACGGTGGAGAATTTGGCTGGAGAGGTGAAATAGGCGCGTAATGAAGTCGCCGCGCCTTTGGAGTAGGCCTGAGCTCCCCGAGAAGAAACAAAATGCGTGAAGGTGCAGCTGATCGCGCAAGTCGTAGCGCATGAGAAGGAGTTGAAAGATCGAGATCAACGACAAAGACGACTACTTGATGACGTTGCCCACTATCGAAACTGGTGTCATCGGGCGGAGAATGAAGTGCGACGCTGGTCCGGGAACCAGAGGCGTGATGGTATGGTTCGGGATGAGACCTTACCGATGAATCAAGCAGCTTCAACCGCGCGACTTGACGGACAAGCAGCCTCTATAAAAACGGGGTTATACCTTGGCCGTGTAGGTCGCGACGCTGCAAGGATTCATCGTCACCATCACACTATGCTTCACCATCTATCCGCTGCGATCTCCACGATTCTACACGCAGGTTACTTGGTGGCTCACATTGGTGGGGACCTGCCAGATCGCAGCGAGCTAATAAGTAACGAGAGAAAGAGGGAAATGAATGCAAATGGAAAATAGTTTTGTAAATTTATTTGAACTTGGTGGCACTGTGCCGTTAAATTTATTCGCAAACTTTTGTTTGAATTTTGCATTTCCCTTGCCATTGTCTTTTAACCGCTCGACTTTACGTTCTGATATACCCGCGCGGTTTTTCGACCATATATCCGGTCATTTATGTTTTTTTGAATACAATTTTCCCTATAAATAGTACAGAAGATTCTTCCCTTATAATAAAATTAGAGTTCATTTCTTCCACCGGATAAGAAAAATGGTATCTGAGCGATCTAGTACTTCGGCCGTATTCCTCCGGTCAGAATTCAGTAGCTCCTCCTTGACCGAAAGAGAGCTTTTGCAATTTGTGCATAGGCATATGCAATATGACTCAATAGTCGTGTGGTTACCTTCAACGGCGGAGCGGTTAAATTCGGTTGGAAATAATATGGCTGTCATACCTATCGATAACTTTGAACATGGCTTTTCTTCCCCCCCCCCCGTTCATCGATCTGATAGAAATTATGGACTTTTACGGAGTCGTCCTCAGTCAACTCCCCCCGAACACAATTGGCGCCATAATGAGCTTTCTGATCTATCTGTGATCAGAGCGGGTAAAGTTCACTATGAACCTCTTCAGAAACTTTTTCGTGGCCCTATCGATCAGGGCGGATAAAAAGGAAAACAAACTTTTCCGCGACATTATTTACTTCGGCTAAAAGGGGTTGAAGGTAGTAAATCTTCCTAAAAAAGATACAGACTGGTCGACTAGATATCTGGTCTTAACAGGTAACCTCGGAGTCCTCCCCTTAAGTCCGCAAGCCTCCGCGACTAATAACTTTAGAAGGATAGAGCTCGGAGGGAAAGAATTAGAAATCACAAATTTCTACAAGAAGGAACGGATAGATATTATTTATTATTTGCCGCTGCGGGTAGTCCCGGCCGAATGCGATATGACCAAATGAAAGTGTTCTGTTGCTTTAAGAAGTTTGTATTTGTGGCGTTCTGTTAACCCCTTCCCTTTACAGTTCAGCTAGAGGTTCCGGTGGACAAACCGATCTCTCCAGAAGGTCCGGTACTGACTCAAAGTTAGCTGCATAAACAGAGGGAAGCTAACCGTATCGAGGCCGATGAACCCGCTGTGAGTGAAAGTCTAGCCATCCCTTTTGTGCCGGATTGGATCGAGAAGCCCCTGAAGGATCTCCGCGGTAAAGAGGCCGTGCGATTTCATCAGAATGGGGTACATATCTCGGTTTCCACTTATCTTCCACCCTGATCGAGCTCCAAACTTACTCGTCATGCCTGGGCGGCTGGCTTTGCTCTGTACGGGAAGAAAAACTTGCCCGAGATGAAATCAGTGCCAACCGCACGACTACCCACTTTAGCCGCTCAAGCTCAGGCGAGAAGCTTCACCCTTGACCACTTCATGGGTGAAGCCCTGGCCGAGGTTACTGGCATAGACGAGCCGCTAGAGGCAAGGGTTGAGGAGTTAGAAGAAGAAAATGAAGCTCTGAAGGATGAGAACAAAAAGCTGAGGGAGGTTGTCGAGGTAACAAGAACCTTACTCGTTGTTTTTTATCCGGCCGGTCTCAATTTCTAACATAATTTTATATTGCTTTAATCTTATAGTGAATGTATAACTGGGATAACCCGACTTTCTTGCACGAAATCATCCCCCATTAGTGGGAAGGAGGGGAATACATTCTTTACATCCTCAAGGAGAGAGGTTCTTTGGTACCGGAAGAACAAAAACTTACCTTCGACGATCTCTTCCCCGACTTCAGAACAATGGAGGCCGAGCGGGATAATGCAGCTAGTGCGGCTAAGATAGTTGAATCAACTCCTGCTTCTGAGGCTGAGGCCAATACCCACGATGGTGAAGAGAACGACGTCGAAGAAGTTACCGAGGAAGATTTTGGGGATAGCGGAGAGTCCGATTCTTCAGAATCCACCGGGTCGAGCGAGTCTTCCAGTGCTTCAAGTTCGTCCAGCTCTGGACGAGATCGCCAGAAGAAGAAAGCCAAGATATAGACGAGATATATCTATTTTAACTTTTAAGACCGTGCGGATTCTATTTTTTGTCAACCGCGCGGTATATGTGTAATGACCTTTTTTATCAATGACATTCTTAATTTTTCCTGTTGTGTGATGTCGTACGGTTGAGTGGTTTTTATTTCCTCGATTAATTAACGGATTGATATGAAGATTTCACAACTTGATTCTGTACCGAATTCCACGTGACGGGTCTGCGGCTTGTAACCTTTTTTATCCGTTCGATTATAATTTAGACAAGAAAATCAGTACAGAATTCCATATAACAAGCTTGCGACTTGCAACTTTGTACCCGTGCCATTACATTCAGATAAGCAAAAACTGCACAGAATTCCATATAACAAACTTGCGACTTGTAACTTCTTACCCGAGCAATTATATTCAGATGAGAAAAAACAGCATAGAATTCCGTATAACAAACTTGCGACTTGCAACTTTTTATCCGCGCGATTACATTCATATAAGAAAAAATAGTACATAATTCCATATAACAAACTTGCGACTTGCAACTTCTTATCCGCGCGATTACATACAAATAAGAAATAATATTACAGAATTCCATATAACAAACTTGCGACTTGCAACTTCTTACCCGCGCGATTACAAGATAATTATTTACTTGCCGTGCTAGTGGTGGTGACTGGTCCGCTGCTTTTTGTCTCCTCACCCGCTTGTCTTGACAATTTTTCTTCGAGAGACTGGCTTGACCGCTGATTCGACAGTGAATAGAAGTTCCGAAAAACTCACCCTGCGATCAACCCAGTTTCACCTTGCCGCGCGGTTATGTGATAAAAACTGAGTTCAGAAAAAAGAAAGGAGGTGCGCCCGATTACCACGACCTAGTTTGATCAACAAGGATGAGGCTGGTGGGTGCTGAGACAGCACCATCTCATCTCAAGGAAGATCAATAAAACCGTAATAATATCCCTTATGACGCATGGTAGAGCTAAGCACCCACCCTGACCCTCCTGATATGCAGAGGTGGTGTGTTAGGTGTCAGCTGGGATCCGACGCCAAGAAGCCCTCCGC
The DNA here is from genome assembly GCA_039513925.1 of Platanthera zijinensis. Lineage (NCBI taxonomy): Eukaryota > Viridiplantae > Streptophyta > Magnoliopsida > Asparagales > Orchidaceae > Platanthera > Platanthera zijinensis. The sequence continues at coordinate 141,841,369 of CM077093.1, read as the reverse complement.
ACGAGAATCTGCAAGCTGCCACTACACGGTGCGAAAACTCCTCGCTACACGTGATCTTAGTGGTGTTACGCTAATGACAACGACTCTTGTGGGGGATCGAGCTAGACTCAACGGTGTTACCTCAGGTTTAACATTTCCTAGCTTCGAGTCTTGAGAGTAAATACCCTGCGATTTGTCCTAAGAATAAAACCGATACAAATCATCTCCGCTCCAGGTATGGGTGATGTCCTCCCCTTCATACGTTTGAAGCTTGTAAGCTCCCCTTTTCAGAACTTCCTTTATGATAAAAGGCCCGATCTAATTGGGATTCAATTTTCCGACCGAGCTATTTCTTACTGCAGCATCCACTTTCTTCAAAACTAGGTCTATTACATAAAATTGCTTGACCCTTACTTTCTGATCGAAATATCGTGCCATCCTACTTTTCACTTCCTCTCACCTGATTGTAGCCTCATCTCGAAGTTCCTCGATTTGATCCAGGTGGTATCTCATTTTTTCATCATTAATTTCAAGCAAGTCTTCCCTGTTTTTCCTAGCCAGTAAGACCCTGGGCGATGGTACTTCGAATTCTATTGGGATGAGGGCCTCTGATCCATGTGAGAGCTTTACGGGAGTCTCTCCTGTGGAGCTGGAAGGTATAGTCCTTAGGGCCCTGATGAGTCCTCTTTATATACCTATTTTCGGACTCATCTAGGCTTATTTTCTTGTCTTTGCACATCATTTAGTGCCATTAGCACTTCTTTTGGTTCGCTACGGTTTTCCACGTCTTGTGCACTTTATTAGCCTATTTCTGTGCGTGTGTGTATTTCCCTTTTGCTGTGCATTATATTTATGTCTGTGACTGCCATGTCGACTTCCCGTCCAGTTTTCCTGCTGGTTCTGGGATCGTGTGGGCGTCCGGGGTAGGACTTTCACCATTTTTTGGCAAAGGAGTCAATGTTCGTGCGTTTTTACGCACGCACGACCATCGACCTCTTGGGCGCACGATCATCGGTCGTGCGCAGTCATGACCTCTCCTGTGAAAGTTCTGTCCCGCCATATCGCACGATCACCAGCCATACCGCACACGATCACTGCTCGTGCGCTGCCGGTCGTGCGCAGTCATTACATCTTTTTCCACTTTTCTGCCTCCATATCGCACGATCACTGACCATATCGCGCACGACCACTGGTCGTGCGCCACTGATCGTGCGCGCTGTTTAATTCTATTTTCTATAAATAGCGTAGGTTTCGCCCTAATCCGGATCGCTCGACATTTTCGGCCGTATTTCGTCCCCGACGAGTTTTTCCGCCGTCCTCCTTCATTCTCCACCTTAGGGAGGTGCTCCGGGCAAACTTTCAACGCCAAATCACATCCGGAGCTTCCTCTCGGCCTCCTCCTTCATCCCCAAGCTTCAAGCGGAGTTTTGACCTAGCTTTCTCCATCAAGCTAGGAGGAGCTGGAGCCGCAATCTACCGGGTCATTTCAATGAAGAAGACGGGTCCATTGGGAGTGAGTGACAGCCTCCTCTACCCTGGACGCAGTTGAGGACCGAGCTTGGACTCGGATTGACAACCCAGGATTCCAACCGTGAACCCTCAATAAGGCTTCGGATTCGGTTGATTCGCACACCTCTTCCTTTTGTATTTGATAGCTTAGCTTAACTCTTTGTATTGATGAAGTACACTTTATTGTAGTTAATGATCTTGTACTTTTTCATGTCTATGTGATTTGTGTGATTTTGTTATTATTTCTTGAGGTACGCCTTATTATTCCACCATCCATCCACCCTTGCCGCACTAGCAATTGCTAGTGGCGTGCATTGCGAAGAGGTGCTTACGACCCTCACTCCGCCGTTCTCTCCACCTCATCCGTTATCCTACTCGTCCATCCGCCAAGCGATTCGGTGCATAGCGGCCCGTGTAGTTTCCATCCCGCCTGGCGAAGCTTTGCATAGCGGCATTGCATAGGAGTAGTTTGTAGATTTTTACTTTATTTTCCGCAACCATCAAAAACCCCCCTTTTTGAGCTTACCCGAGGACTTCAATCTCAAGTCCTCCTCAACATTAACACATCCCTTACTGTGTTCCTCAAGAGACCGACACTCGGGGATTTATTCCCAAACTTTATTACTTGTGTGACCGGTGCGCTTGCCGTATTTTCCAAGCATCAAGTTTTTGGCGCCGTTGCCGGGGAACACAGTCGTTTGAGTTTTTGGAGAGGAAGATTTGAGATAGTTGCCCTTTCCATTTGTATATTTCATGTTTTATTTTTGTTTTGGTTTTTTAGTTGTTGTTTTTTTTTATTTTATTCCCTTTCTAGTTTTTATTTTGCTATAGCAGGCTGTTCCACTCTTTATTTGCTTGCGAGTATTTAATTTCTGCTTAGAAAATTTCTTGTGGTGAATTCTTTTCTATTGCACCATGTATTCAAATTGGTATATCAAGTGCCATTGGTGCGGGGATTATGGGCATAGCAGTGATGAGTGCCCCACTGAAGAATGGGAGCATAATTCTCGTGGTTCAGTGTATGAAGCACCGTTGTCTTATGGTACTTCATACACCGTTCCTCAGTCTTATGGTCACTACTCTTCTCCGCCTTCACCTTTTTCATATTCCTCTCCGGTCCCACCTGGACCGAGGAGTAATGGAAAACGGTGTTTGTGTTGTCGTAGCACCGACCATGTGTTGAAAGATTGCGCAGAATTTCAGCGCCAGATGGAGGCGGATGATGAACCAGATATCCGGATCGTCTCATCCACCTCTCAAATGGCCTCCCCTTCTGATCCTGATGATGTATCCGTAGTACCAACTTGTTTATGGGGGACTGCTGTGGATACACCCATCAGACTTTCTACTGGTCGATGTGACGACATTGCGGTGTCGTCGCCCTCTATCCCTTCTTCCCTCTTCTTGATTCACCCCCAGAGGAACCTGCGCATATTATCTCTGATGATGTTGCTCCTCCTCTTTCTTTGCATGAATCATCTACTCCTCTTTTTAGTGAGTTGGTTGACGATGTTGTGCCCTTTGGAGATTGGGAATATGAGGATGCGCCATGGTGTGACGAGGACATTATTCTCATCAATGGAGAGTATTATGTCTTGGAACACAGTGACGCACCGAGTTGTGTTGATGAGGAGATCCTTTCTGATGCGGAAGTTTCCACTTCCTTGTTGGATGAGGGGATCCAAACCACCACCGAGGACCTCCTATTCTCAGATCCCCATCGTCATGACTCATATGACGCTGATAGTGATCTATGCTTGGATCCTGCTGGGACTGAGACCGGGACCACTCCCCCGATTATTTTCTTATGTTCTTCGTCTCTTTTATTACTTGATCCCCCTTCTTTATCTGAGCTTGTGCAGGTGGAATCTCCACGGGTATGCGAGGTTGTCGATGCGCCTGGCATTTTTGCCGCTGCAGTCGCTTCCTACGAACCTGTGGTGGACGATACCTTGCTAGGCAAGGATATTTTTTGTGGTGGGATGAGTGAGGACCAGGCCTCCTCATCTTACTTCCTATTCCCTCTGCCTGCAAGGAGCAGGTATGATTATTTAGGCAGAGGGGTAACTATTCTATCACCGTATCGGTACCCGTTACCGACACGGATATTAGAATAGTTACCTGTGCATTTTCTATTTCATAGGCCCATTAGCTAGAACTGTATAGAATTTAATAAGTCGTGCTGGGATGACAGTAACCCCAGTAGTTATCTTATTTTCTGCATTTTTTTTTTCATGTCTATTTTAGTTTTAGTATTTCTTTTTGTATATTTTTCTTTTGTTTTTGCGGAGCTCACCCCTACAGGTATTCATGGAAACTACGCATTGGCGGGGTTGTGATTCTCCGTATGGTGGAGCTGTTCTAGTTTTCACGCGTCTTCTGGTATGCTCACTAGATGAGCATTAGGTAGCCTCTTCCCTTAGCTCTTTTTGATTTAAATTTCTATATCGTATGCTATGCTACTTAGTTTAAGTCTGGGGGAGAGCTACTAGTTGTTGCCTTTTGCACGTGCACATTGCATGCGCATACTAGAAGCTTTTATAGTTATTATTTTGTTTAGTTCATTTCTTGCACACCACTGCACCCACATGAGCGCGTGCTTAACTTTTTGCATGTTGCGAGTTAAACTCGTGTCTTTGTCAGAATTTGGTAAAATTATGGTGCTGGCTTAGGATTGTGAGACAAAGTAAAATGTTGGCCTTGCTGTGTTCCTAGTCAATTGCTCTCGTTTTGTGTAGAAATTTGTGTAGATTTAATTTTTCTGTATGCTTATAGTTTTATATTTTTCTATTTGCGTAAATATTTCTTATTCTACTCAAAAGTTGGTGAATCCGGTGTGAATCAAACGGTAGCGTAGGAATGTGTGTAGCCGCCACTAGACTCGTATTGCTTGAGTCGGGAGGACGGATTATCTTTCTCGGTTGCTAAGAACTTACCCCAAGCTACTCTCGAAGGATGGGTACATGGTTACTCAAGCGCGAGTGTGATGTAGGCCATCATTTTAGCCCGGTTGAGCTTTGTACCGTTCCTAACGTCATATCCTCGCTAAACCCCGTTGTGCCTACCCTTCTTTTAATTCAGCTCCACCATTATTTCACCAAAGCTTCATAGCCGATCCTAGTCGCACACCCAAGTCGAGCTATAGTATTTTTCATTTTATGTTGGGATTGTGATGTGGTGTCATTATTTGTGAAAATGTGGAAGTGCTTCCAAGTTATATTTGCTGAAATTATGAAAATAAAAAGATGAAAAAAAAATGATTTAAAAAAAAGTGAATATGAAAAGTGAAAAGAGAAAGTTTGATTTAAAATCTTTTTGGAGATGCTTTTGATTTGGAGTAGGCGGTGCACACACCCATGTTGTAAAAGTTAAGTCTGGGGGTGTGGTGCACCCGTGTTTATTTTGTGGGCAGCAGGTACTAGTTTTGTACGTTAGCTCATTTGGGTTAGGTGCATACCCTTCATGTTTATCCTTGTTTTCCTCACCGTATCCCAAGCTTGAGTTGACTAGTGCCGTGGAGAGAGTGCGAACGGGCAAGCTTATGGTTTCCGACATTGGTGGATTCCTTTGGGGGTAATCTTGAGCCCCGGTCTTCGGCAATGCTCACCTTAGTTGCCTGTCTACTTTCTCCCTGCGTAGGACCGGATGATTCACGTGATTCCACTTTTGAGTAATAATAAATTTTTGCTACGCATTATGAAAAATATAAAATATTTTGTATACCTAAAAATTTCCTCTACTTTATTTTTATGCATGCGAGCATGCGACTTCGCATGGTACTCTGTTTTGCAATTTCTTTGTTAGCTAGTTCATTTTCCCCGTCTGCTTAGGTTTTGTTTGCTCGGGACGCGCAAACGGTTAAGTCTGGGGGTGTGATGAGTCCTCTTAATATACCTATTTTCGGACTCATCTAGGCTTATTTTCTTGTCTTTGCACACCGTTTAGCGCCATTAGCACTTCTTTTGGTTCGCTACGGTTTTCCACGTCTTGTGCACTTTATTAGCCTATTTCTGTGCGTGTGTGTATTTCCCTTTTGCTGTGCATTATATTTATGTCTGTGACTGCCATGTCGACTTCTCGTCCAGTTTTCCTGCAGGTTCTGGGATCGTGTGGGCGTCCGGGGTAGGACTTTCACCATTTTTGGCAAAGGAGTCAATGGTCGTGCATTTTTACGCACGCACGACCATCGACCTCTTTGGCGCACGATCATCGGTCGTGCGCAGTCATGACCTCTCCTGCGAAAGTTATGTCCCGCCAAATCGCACGATCACCAGCCATACCGCGCACGATCACTGCTCGTGCGCTGCCGGTCGTGCGCAGTCATTACATCTTTTTCCACTTTTCTGCCTCCATATCGCACGATCACTGACCATATCGCGCACGACCACTGGTCGTGCGCCAGTGATCGTGCGCGCTGTTTAATTCTGTTTTCTATAAATAGCGCAGGTTTCACACTAATCCGGATCGCTCGACATTTTCAGCCGTATTTCGTCCCCGACGAGTTTTTCCGCCGTCCTCCTTAATTCTCCACCTTAGGGAGGTGCTCCGGGCAAGCTTTCAACGCCAAATCACAGACGGAGCTTCCTCTCGGCCTCCTCCTTCATCCCCAAGCTTCAAGCGGAGTTTTGACCTAGCTTTCTCCATCAAGCTAGGAGGAGCTAGAGCCGTAATCTACCGGGTCATTTCAACGAAGAAGACGGGTCCATTGGGAGTGAGTGACAGCCTCCTCTACCCCGGACGCAGTTGAGGACCGAGCTTGGACTTGGATTGACACCCCGGGATTCGAACCGTGAACCCACAATAAGGCTTCGGATTCGGTTGATTCGCACACCTCTTCCTCTTGTATTTGATAGCTTAGCTTAACTCTTTGTATTGATGAAGTACACTTTATTGTAGTTAATGATCTTGCACTTTTTCATGTCTATGTGATTTGTGTGATTTTGTTATTATTGCTTGAGGTGCGCCTTATTATTCCACCATCCATCCACCCTTGCCACACTAGCAATTGCTAGTGGCGTGCGTTGCGAAGAGATGCTTACGACCCTCACTCCGCCGTTATCTCCACCTCATCCGTTAGCCTACTCGTCCATCCGCCAAGCGATTCGGTGCATAGCGGCCCGTGTAGTTTCCATCCCGCCTGGCGATGCTTTGCATAGCGGCATTGCATAGGAGTAGTTTGTAGATTTTTACTTTATTTTCCGCAACCATCAAAACCCCCCCTTTTTGAGCCGACCCGAGGACTTCAATCTCAAGTCCTCCTCGACATTAACTCATCCCTTACTGTGTTCCTCAAGAGACCGACACTCGGGGATTTATTCCCAAACTTTATTACTTGTGCGACCGGTGCGCTTGCCGTATTTTCCACGCATCAGTCCCATAATACTGAGGGGAGTTGATCATCCCAACTGCTTTTTAAACTCTGAACTCTTTTCTTGAGCAAGTTCAAGATTCGTTTATTGGACGCTTCTACTTGGCCGTTGCTCCTGGGATGATGCACTGAGGAAAATCGGAGGTCGGTTCACGCTTTCTTGCAAAAATTAATCATTTATGCGTCATTGAACTGAGGTACATTATTTGTGATTATCGCCGGGAACTCCGTGCCTATAAATTATATCACCCCAAATAAATTTTTTTACTATTTGAGCCGTAGTTCTTGCTAGTGCCTTGGCCTCGATTCACTTAGTGAAGTAGTCAATCATAACCAAGATGAAGCGCCGCTGACTACTTGCCATTGGAAATGTCCTGATGAGATCCATCCCCCAAATTGCAAACGACCATGGTGCCGTGATTGAGCAAAGTTGTCGAGCGGGCTGGAGTTGAAGTGGAGCAAATTTCTAGCATTGAACGCATTTCTTGGCATACAGCTCTGCATCTTTCCTCATTGTCGGCATAAAATACCCTTGACGTAAGATCCGCTGTTCTAGGGTTCTAGCTCCAGAATGGCTACCACATTCTCTCGAATGGATGTCTTGAAGTATGGTTGGGACTTCCTCTTCCGAAACACATCTTATAACGGTCCAGGTTTGCCAACCCTGCGGGACCTTGCTGGCACCGCTGGCCTACCAGATGTCCAGACCCGGGCCCACTACTGGTAGTCAGCCTATCACATCAAGCCTGCAGGCCATGGGTAATTTTGAACATGAACTATATGATAAACTCAAGTAATGACCACCCAAAAATTTTTATCACTAAATAACAGAGATATATTACTAGATAATAATTTCCATAATTTTTCAGAAACTATTTGACCTCTAATTAATTTATCCAAAATAATTCCCTTAATCATATGTAAAGAAGGAAGTACCAAAATTTTTCATCAGAAAATTATATAAAGTTACAGAATCTTAATATGGTACAGAAAGGGTCATTGTGCAAAAATCATAATTTTACAGGCTTGCTAGACACCAAAAAAAATTTAATTAATTTTTCATGGGAAATAATACTTAATGAACCAACCCTTAGAAATAATCTTCCAAAAATCCCATTAAAATTCACAGAGCTTTAAAACATAATAAAAAGTTCTCTCGCTAAAGTTCATCAATTTTCAGCAAGTAGTTACTCCATAATAAATTTCTAAGTAAATAATACAAATTACTAAATTGTTAATAAAGTATCCAAAATAATAATCCTAAATTCATAACAAAATCTTCAGAGCTTGTACTAACTTTAAACACCACTCTACCCAAATCTCATCACTATTCAGTGAGTTTTAGTGACATTTTCTATCACTACAAGGTTTGTGCCCTAAACAAGGCTTAGGGTTTTGAGGGACCTATTCACCTTAGAATCTATTTTAGATTTCTTCTAGAGGATTCTACCTACCCTAGAATCCTCTCCACCAAGTTTCAAATCATATCAAGGTCATTTGACCACCTGCCCTTCACAACCCTCAAAAGCCCTCTCTTAGAGTTTGAGTTTGGATCCAAGGGTAAAACAATCCTAAACCACTCCATATTCCCTAAGAGGGTGATAGTGGTCCTACCAAGTAGTTGTAAAAATCACAGCCTCTGTTGAGGTGAATTGACCACTCAAACATCAAAAATAGCTCTTTGACCTAAATAACCCTATAAGGGTATACCGAGGGTAGGATCAATACCGAACCCAAACATCTCCAAATGAGATGACAATTTTACCAGAGGCCTAAAATGCCCTCTAAGACCACCCACAAAAATTTGGGGGAGTTTTGAGATGTTTAGGACACCTAATTAATTTTTTCATGGATTATTAAATTTTTCTAAACACTATAGAAAAATGCTCTCCAAAAATTCCCATTTTGGACAGGCCCTAGGTATAGCTAGTGTAGACTCCCTGCCCAAATTTCAGATCATTTGGACAAGGGATTAAGGGTGGGTATCCATTTGAATATCAGGATAACCCTTGGTATAGGTCCCACCAAAATGGGTTCTGTGGTCAAACCACTTACCCAAACGAGTTGAAATAAATTTTAAAATAATGTAGACACAAAGGGATACAACTTTTGTGACTGGACATTTTTCCTAAAATGGCCTATAAAGGCCTCATTTATTTAATTTAAAAGGAGAAGAATATCTAGTGAAAACAATACACTATATAATATATTTAAATATAATAAAACAACATGGCACTGTTCATCTTCTCAGAAACCCGAAACTAGCAACCCTAAAAAAACACATAAAACCTGTAGCTTTGCATGAGCCACCACCGGCCATTTGGCTACCTCCCTGGCCATCCACCGTCACCACCACCTCCGTCGAGGTGGTGGCTATCGGTCGGCGGTGTTTTGGACGCCGGAGGTGGTGGTTTCCGGCAAACCCGACCACCATGAATTTCGAAAAAACCATGGAAATGCTCGTCCGATCTAGCTCTTTTGAGCCCGATATCTCTCTTAATAATTCTTAAGTTTTATCCATAGAAGAAGAGGTAGAGGAGGACCTTGTTCGCGGGCTGGAGGCGTGCAGATCGACGGAAAGCCATTTCCGATGGTGGCGTCGCTCGGCTTCTACAACAGCACAGTGGGAGGGCTCGAAATCTTTAGGTAAAGGTCGGGAAACGTTCCTCTTGGGCCACTGATGGTGTTTAAAGGCTTAGTTAAGGAGGGGAGAGGCCAAAACTTCAATGGACATTAATGCCATTGAAAGCTTGGCTCGGCCATGGAGGAAGTGGGGTGAACCTGGCTTAATCCAGCGAAGTAACGGCTGGAAACTCCTCCTCTTCCCTAAGGGAGTTGAATCCAGCCATTAAAGAGGAGGGGAAGGGGGTCACGACATCAAGTGCCATTACTTGTTGTGAAAGCTGGCTCTCGGCCATGGCCGTTACTGTTCATAACCGTCGGCCACATGGAATTTCGTCTACTTGGCCGATCAAAATTAATTTAAATAAGACTTAATTAGGTCTTAATAGAGAAACGAATAATTTAAGATATCCTGGCCCGCTTCCCGAAACGGCCCGGTTCAACTGAACCAGCAGCCAAGCCTAAAATAGTCGAAAAATTCTAAGTAAAATGGCGTTGAGTGAGCTGATCAGCTCACTCAACGCCATCCAGCCTACGATGTTGAGTGAGCTCAGCTCACTCTACGCCATCCAGACTTGGCGTTGAGTGAGCTCATCTCACTCAATGCCATCCAGACTATGACGTTGAATGAGCTCAGCTCACTCAACGCCATCCATCCAACACAAGATGGCGTTGAGTGCAATCAGTGCACTCAACGCCGTTCAGCTTATGGCATTGAGTGCACTCGAAGCACTCAACGCCATCTAGCCTAAGTAAGGTGGCATTGAGTACAGTCAGTGCACTCAACGCCGCACAGCTTATGGTGTTGAGTGCACTCGACGCACTTAACGCCATCTAGCCTGTGAGATGGCGTTGAGAGAAGTGAGTGTACTCAACGCCATTCTGCTTATGGCATTGAGTGCACTCGATGCACTCTACGCCAGCTAGCCTTTGGCATTGAGTGCACTCGACGCACTCAACGCCCGAGCCTAAATCGTATTTTAAGCAAATTTTTAACCTACTATTTGCAGACCAAGGTGATTTTCACCTTGAGCCCGGGTCACTTGGCCTCCTTTGGCTTCCTAGGGTTTTGTCATGACCTTGTCATGGCAAAACCTATCCTAGGGGTCTGGTCGGAAATGGGATGTTACACATCTTGCCATGGGTGAGATTAGAGTTCTCCTGTAAAGTATCCCGGAGATCAGGTTGTAATACGCTGCCTTAACTTTGAATCTTCTTCGATCTTTAATAGCAGGGTGATATTCTCCTTTTAACAAGTATAGAATGAATGGATCTATCCAGGAGTGATGCTGGTCGAATTGAATTGCCTCCCCTTCTGAAAGTGAGGGGATAAGTTGTAAACTACTCTAGAGGGGGGGTGAATAGAGTATTCAAAATTTTATGAACACTTAGTCAGCTCCCTTGGAGTTTATTTGCGGAATAAAAAATCTGATACTTGAACCCTAAGAGCCTAACACAGTGAAGTGCACAAGTGAAGAAGTTGACTGAAATTTCAGTTAACTACAAGCCTATCACAGCAACTAGCAATCCTAGGTAGTTCTATCACAGCCACAGAATAAAATGAATAAACAAGATAACCAGATGGACACAGGATATATAGTGGTTCCCTTTAAATAGGTACATCCACTCTTCTACCACCCTGGTAGGAATCCACTACAGGTTTTTGCTAAGGTGCCCTGCCACCAATGATCTGATTCAGGTAGATCAAACAGACCCTTTGAGCTTTTGATAAGGATGCTCAACCACAGGTTGTTGATAAGGTGCCCTGTCACCAATGTTCACTTTTGAAGAGGTGTGAACAAACTCTTTTACACAAGGGGTTGAGAGGGTTAGATTATCTTCTCTGTTTTAAATACAGATTAGGGAAGATTTGTGGATTCTCTAAAGAATCAAAGTCTCCCCCTGGCTCAGTGGAAGTCCAGGGAAAGCCTTTGCTTCAGGATGAAGGAGTTTCAGATAAACTGAAACTAAATCCTCAGAAATCTGAAGACTGATTTTTATCAGGTCTTAAGATTCTGGAGCACTTGAAGCAGATCTTGAGCTTTTTCTGAAGTCTTTGAAAAACTCTAAGCAAATTGCTCAGGAGACTTGAGAATGAAAGATGATTGCTCTGGGCTTTTGCTTCAGGAAAAACTTTTCTTCTTCTTGTTGTGAGATTGTGAAGAGCTGCTCTGATGATGCTTGAGCGAATGGATAATATTTCTCTGTGTCTGTTACTTCTTCTTTTCTGAGAGAAGAATCTCTTTTAAATATGTCTTCACGTTTTTCTTTTGGAACGGCTCTATTGATTTGAATTCTCGAGCCCTACAACAGATTATCTCAAAATAGAATATAGCAATAGGAATGGAATGGCCTATTAACTTTCTGTCAGTCCCAATAAGGAATAAAATAAGCGGGAAAAATATCTCAGCATAAAGACGTACCATTCTTGGAAATAGTACATAGTACCAACGGCTAGAAAACAGGCTGGAAAGATAAAGTCAACGCAATTTGTATAATAGGACAAAATGCTTTATCAAGAATACTGAATCCCGTGATTTATGCTTGACAGAATTTGTAATCAATTTATTTGAATTTAAACCATAAATTTAGCAACAGTAATATCAGAGAATCAATCTAACCACCAACTAAAACACTTGGAAATAAACCAAGGAATAGAATAAATACAAAAAGATAAAAACAGACAGAAATCGTCGAACAGGAGTTCGAAGATCGTCGACCTACTAACAGATCGTCGACTAATAGCAGGAATCTGTTGGAACAGAAATCGTCGAACGGAAATCGTCGACTAGCTAATAGATCGTCGACCGGCTAACAGATAGTCGACCAGCTAACAGATAGTCGACCAGCAAATGGCAAATATCTGTCGAGACAGAAATCGTGAAGCAAGAACACGATCGTCGATCTGTTGATGACAGATCGTCGACCAACCTTCAGAGCGTAGTAAGCTTGCTCTGAGATCGTCGACCGACGGTCGACGATAATTGTCTTGACTTCAACGATTCAATAGCCCTGCTATCGTCGATCAATGATCGACGATCGCGAGGCCTCGTTCGACGATAGTCGAATGGAAAAAGCCTTAACCAAAACACATTCTAAAACTACTAGCCTAAACTCTAGGTCAGTCATATACTGCCCTAGGGAGACTAAGCAAAGTCTAAACAGGATCATATATAAATTATATAGATCAAGAGAGGCTGGAAAGGGATTACATAAGCCAAATCACATCTAGGGTACCAACAATCTCCCCCTATTTGGGTTATGTTATCCAATCCAGTTTAAAGGCTAAAGCAGGCAATAACAAATCTAAAGATTAACCAGAATGATAAAACACAGGCAATACACAGAAAATATAACAAGCATAAATCAGCAGAAATGGAATGTATCAAGCAGATTTATCAGCATGTTTAGCATCAGATGAGTTTTTGGGTATTGCAGCTGGTTTGAAAATAATTTCTCTGTTAGGGTTTGCTGCTTGTCTCTTGGATAGCATTAAATCATGTTCACCTATGATTTTCTTTTCAGCATAACTTGGTAGAACTGCAGCAGGATGTAGTCTCATGTATTCCTCAGTGTCAAAGGCTTCTGGATTGACTTGAATTCTGCTGAGTTCCTTTTCTCTGAATTCTGACATTGTTGAGTAAGCTGTAGGATCTAGTCCTTGAGATTTGGCTCTCTCCATCATGCTTAGTGCAATAGACTCTTTGAATCTTGCCATAGAGGCAATCCTTTCAGCTTCAGTTTTATCTGATGGAGAGGGAGGTCTATCAGTATCTGTATGAGCTGCAATCTCTATGTTTCTTTGAAGGGCTGTAGCAAGTTTGCTTGAATCAAGAGGAATCTGCACAGCCTTCTTAGGATCAGTTTGAGCATATAGAGATCTTGGAGGTGCAAGCTCAATGAACTTTTTGTGGGATTTTTCTGAAAAGACCACTCTTTTTCCTTTTGATTCAGTTGTCTCAGCAGCAGGTTTTCTTGAAGAAGAGGATGAACCTTTCCTGGGAGGAGAAGGAGGAGGAGAGAATGAAGGTTGCTGAAAAGTCATCTCCTTTATTTGTTCCACGAGAGCATTGTCATTTCTTTTTCTTCCCTGTCCTGAAACATCTTGGCCTCCCTGGCTTTGATTACTCCTTCTTTGGTAGGTCTGAGAAGTGTTAGAACTGGCTGACCTTGCAGAGGGGGCAGAAGATAGACTTCCAGAGGCTCCAGCACCAGGAGGTGGAGGAGGACCTCTGGGGGGGAATTTCTGAACAGGAGTGTCATATCTCTTTGTCCTCTTCTTCTCTTTAGTCTGATTCTTTGACAGTCTCATCCATGGCTGAAATTCCTTGCTCTTAGGATCTATTCCCTTCAGAATGTAATAGGGAACATCCTTGTTAGGATTGGCAGTAGGAGGAGCAGGAGCTTTTCTTTTCTTGGAAGCAGCTCTTTTCCTTTTCTTAGTGGAGTCAGAATCATCAGAATCATCATCATCATCATCAGAATGAGATGAGTCTTTCCCAGCATAATCATCAAATTCAAGTTCAGAAGGATCCTTGGCAGCAGGTTCAGCTTTGTCTTTCTTTTCTCTTTCTTCTTTCTCTTTAGCTTCCTCAATGGCATCTTGCCTAAGGAGGGCATCAAGATCCACATTTGGAGACCTCTTCCAGAGTTCTGATTCTGGATACAACTCAGGAACTGTCTTGGGGACCAGTTCTGCAATAGAAGGAATGGATAGAGGATAGGTAAGGATAGGTGGAGAAAAGATGACGATATCTGCAGGGGCAGATGCTTTCTCTAGAGAGATGGCTAGGGAATCCAGATGATAATTAGCCATCCCTTCAATGTACTCAGAGGCAATATTCTCAGCCACAAAGGCTATAAATTGTTCTAGGTTTAGAGTACCTGAGCTTGAGTCCATTTCAGTCATCTTGGGAGCATTGTTTGCCCTATCTTGCACATCTTCAATTTCTTCAGCAGCAGCATCAGCAGGGATGTTGATGTTTTCAGCAGCAGCAGCATTTATGGTTGTGCCTGCATGCAAAGAGAGATAGGTTAACAACCAAGTGGGAATAAAATATTCCCCCCAAGGTGAACAAACAACAGGTAATAGATAGGATTACCTGAAGATCTACACAGGATACCACTTTGCATCTAGGAAGGAGGTTATAATTCCTTCTAGATGTTCAGTGACATCAGGGATAGACACCTCTGCAAGGCACAAGAGGAGTGCCATACAGGAAAAGAAAAGAGTATCCTTGACCAAGGGGTCATCAAGGTACTCAGGTCTATAAGGGACCATTTTCTCTTGAAAAGAGGGAACAGGAGGAGTAGATGTGAGTGAGGACTCACAGTCTAGGTTAAGATAGGATTCTAAATCTTTATCAGAATCAATAGATTTAGCAGCGTCAACTTGCAATACTGATGTGAGATCATCAGCAGCTGTGATGGAAAGGAAAGAATAAGAAATTAACTCAAAGTTGGAGTTTGAATTAATTAGAATCTTAAATAAAGCTATACCATCAGGTTGAGCAGCATCATTCTCACAAACGTCCATGGGGACTTCCTCATTTTCTTTTTCAGGAACTTCTTCCTCAGAAGCTAGATTCACTAGGGAGTGAATGTCTTTGTTAGATACAAATATCAAATTGAAGTCCTGATTATATCCTTTGGAGGAAGAGTTTTAAGGTTTACCTTCTGGTTCTTTCTCTGGACTCTCTTGAGGTTCTTCTACAGTTTCTTGAAGGGGAAGAGAGGAATTGTCCTGAAGGGTCAGGGCATCACCTGAGACCACTTCAACAGACATCTCCCCCTGCATGACTTCAGTGGGGACTGGAGTCATGCATCTCACAGAAGGGGGCTCAGCAGAAGATGAGATGGATTTGATGGCATCAGTGAGAGAATTGATGGATGCAATGAGAGGGGCATTTGCAGCCTCAATCATTTTTTGGATGGAGGGAGTAATGAGCTCAACAAGGTGTGCAAGCATTTCAGGGATATCTGAAATGCTGATGATGTAGAGGTGGATGGAATGGAAGCAGGATGATCTGCCACATGATCAAAGAAATCATGTGGAGATGGGTGAACATCAACATGAGTGTGGGATTCATGTTGAGAAAGATGCGTGAGGATGGTAGCAGTCACCATGTCAACACTGGCTGAAGCTGCCAGATGTTGTGGTGTTGGTGACTGGTGTGGAGATGCAGGTGGAATGAAGGATGCATGTTGTGGTGGCACTGCAGGTGTTGTAGAAAGTAATGCATGAGATGAGGATGCAGGGGTTGCTGAGCCTTCCCCAGTAAGCGGGAGAGCGGCCGAATCAGCCCTTGTGTCTGAAGGAGGGTTAGGATCAACCCTGGCTGACTTCTTGATAATCCTCTGGGATTTCTTGAATAGAGAAGGGTCCAACCTCTTGCTAGCGTTGACTGCGGACGGTGCAGAAACAAGCAGCAGGGGTGCTTTCACATACAGAAACACACCCAGTACCCTGGCAAGATTTACTTCTTTCTGATTGTTCTTTCTCCTTATTAGTTCAAACAGAACTTTTCCCCAAGCA
Organism: Platanthera zijinensis; assembly: GCA_039513925.1. Taxonomy (NCBI): domain Eukaryota; kingdom Viridiplantae; phylum Streptophyta; class Magnoliopsida; order Asparagales; family Orchidaceae; genus Platanthera; species Platanthera zijinensis. Next base: position 141,825,356 of record CM077093.1, on the reverse strand, counting down.
ATCTGTGCCTTATTCACCAAAGCTGACATCAGGGCAAACTGTTGCCTGTTGATATTGTCATGAGCAGAATGTTTTCCCAAAACGACCTTGCCCACCAGGTCGGCCAGAAACTTGTATTCTGGAGACAAGTTTATCTTCAGCAGCTTAGCCGGAATCCCTTCGGCATGGCCCATCACAGTGAGCATGCGGCCATATTCCTCTGTGCTTTGCTCATATTCCTCAGTTCCTGTTGGCAGTCCAAACAGCTCAGTCAATACTTCAGGAGTCAGAGTGACCTCCTCGCTATTTATCTTTCCTGTCATGGCGTCGTCGCTGGAGGACGAAGTGTATACCCATTCTCGTATCTCCGGTATGTTAATCTTAGGTGCAAATGACATGAATCTCTTGAGGCCTTGCTCTTCACATAGCTGCAGGATATCTTGGATTGGTTGATCGCATCGGCTGAAAGAATCGAAGTCGACACAGAAGCCAGTGTCGAACTTCATCCCAAAGAGAACAGCAGAAGGAATCGCCATAGGATTTGAGAGAAGATGGCGAATCGAGAAGCAAAACAGGGGAGAAGAGAATCGCGCGGGATTAGAGTTCGAGAGCGAATTCTAAGCCAGAAGAAGGAATATGAAAAGACGGAGCGGAAGGACGACGATCTTCAGACCTAAATCGACTATTAGAAACAAATCTGCGATCGTCGATCCCGGAATAAAATCGGTCGTCGAACACAGACCGACGATAGTCAATGTTTGACTAAATCGGTAAACATCGACCGACTACACGCAATTACGACGATCGTCGATCAATATATGATGGTCGACGATTCTCCACACAGCACAGAAAATCTGTCGTCGACCATTGGTCGACGATAGATACCTAAGGAGAGATCGTTGACCAGTTGGTCGACGATTTCTGCCTTACTACAGAACGAGCTGTCGTTGACGGTTGGTCGACGATAGTTCTGACCTGGTCGAAGATCGTCGAGCAGTCGTTCGACGATTTTAGACAGAAAACAAAACTAACCAAATTTTCACTACTCTGAACCATTAATCATGCCAAGCTGGTTCAGGAAGAACAAATGCTTTTGTTCATCAAGGGGCTTAGTGAAAATATCTCCTCTCTGCAGGTCTGTGGATATAAATTCCATTACTATCTTGTTCTTTTCCACATTATCTCTCAGAAAATGATGTCTAATCTCAATGTGCTTGGTTCTGGAATGGTGCACAGGATTTTGAGCAATTGATATTGCACTGGTACTGTCACACAGAATTTTTGTGTTTGAGTGTGTGTACCCATAATCCACTAGCTGATTTTGAATCCACAGGATCTGTGAACAACAACTAGCTGCTGCTATATATTCAGCCTCAGCAGTTGAAGTAGACACAGATGCCTGTTTCTTACAAAACCAAGAGACAAGTCTCTCTCCCAGGAACTGACAAGTCCCTGAGGTGCTTTTCCTGTCAACTCTACAACCAGCATAATCAGCATCTGAATATCCAATTAATTCAAATCCTGACTCAGCTGGGTACCACAGTCCTAAGTTAGGGCATCCCTTAAGGTATCTCAAGATCCTCTTGAGGAGAGTTAAGTGAGATTCCTTTGGGTTGACCTGAAACCTAGCACATAGGCATGTAGCAAACATTATGTCAGGCCTACTTGCAGTCAAATACAGCAGGGAACCAACAATGGCTCTATAATTCTTTTGATCAACAGGCTTGCCATTAACATCAGAATCAATAACTGCATTTGAGGCCATAGGTGTGCTCATTGATGAAGCATCAGACATTCCAAATCTTTTAACCAGCTCCCTGGCATATTTTGATTGAGAAATGAAAATGCCATCAACACTCTGTTTCACTTGGAGACCAAGGAAATAGGATAACTCACCCATGCTGCTCATCTCAAACTTAGAGTGCATTAGTTCAGAGAACCTCTTGCATAGTTTGGGATCAGTAGAGCCAAATATAATGTCATCTACATAGATTTGAACTAACAGTTGTGAGTCCTTATGATGTCTAATGAATAGGGTTCTATCTACTACACCTCTCACAAACTTGTGTTCTAGAAGAAAATTTGCTAAGGTCTCATACCAAGCTCTAGGAGCTTGCTTAAGTCCATAGAGAGCCTTTTGGAGTTTGAACACATGAGTGGGTAAGGTTGATGAAACAAACCCTGGTGGTTGTTCAACAAACACTTCTTCCTTTAAATCTCCATTGAGGAAGGCACTCTTCACATCCATTTGGAAGACCTTAAATCTTTTATAGGCAGCATAGGCTAGGAAAATCCTGATGGCTTCTAGTCTAGCTACAGGGGCAAAAGTCTGATCATAATCTATGCCTTCCTCCTGTCTATAGCCTTGAGCTACTAGCCTAGCTTTATTTCTAACTACTATGCCTTGGGCATCAAGCTTGTTTCTAAACACCCACTTGGTGCCTATGATCCGTTGGCCTCTTGGTCTTGGAACCAAGGTCCAAACTTTACATCTTTCAAACTGGTTAAGCTCCTCTTGCATTGCTATAATCCAGTGGGGATCAAGCTCAGCATCTTTAATGGTTAGGGGCTCAACCTGAGAAAGGAAACAAGCAAACATCACATTTTTGTTGAGTTGATGTCTTGTCTGGACTCCTGCTGAAATGTCTCCAATCACTTGAGATACAGGGTGATCTCTAAGTGTGACAAGATCAGTAGGTTCAACAATGATCTGATCTTCAACAGTATCAAGATTTAATTCCTCATGTGGAATTTGATCAACTGTTGGAGCAGGTGCTTTAACTTCAAGAAGTTCTACATCAGATTCAGAATCTGAAGAAGCAACCTGAGGAGTTTGTTGGGGATGATTCTCCTGTGTGAGTCTCAAACCTTCCAAATCCTTACTTACTCCTAGGACTTGCACTGTACTATTAGAGGAAGAGTCCTTCTCCTTATAATACATGACTGTCTCATCAAAAGAGACATGTGCAGACTCTTCTATCTTAAGAGAGGATTTATTAAGGACCCTATAGGCTTTGCTTACTTGAGAGTATCCTAGAAAAACTCCCATTGATGCTTTTGCCTCAAATTTTCTATGGTATTCTTTGTTATTGTTATGAACAAAAACAACACAGCCAAATACTCTAAAATAGTCTATTTTAGGTTTCACTTGCTTAAGTAATTCATAGGGAGTCTTACCCTTAAGTTTATATATCAGACTTCTGTTCAATACATAGTTAGCTGTGCTAACTGCTTCAGCCCAAAAGGACAGAGGCATGTTAGCATCTGCCAACAATGTACTTGCAGCTTCAATTAGGGTTCTGTTTTTCCTTTCAACTACCCCATTTTGTTGAGGAGTTCTAGGAGCAGAGAAGCTATGTTTGATACCTTCCTTCTCACAGAATTCTTGCATAAGAAGAGACTCAAACTCAGTACCATGATCACTTCTGATCAAGGCAATCTGAGTAGAATACTCACTCTGTATACACTTTAGAAAGTCTGTAAGAACCTTGAAGTTATCAGCCTTAGTTCTCAAGAAGAATACCCAAGTGAACCTGGAGAAGTCATCTACAATTACTAGAGTGTAAGACTTCCCTCCAAGACTCTGCACAGCAATAGGACCAAATAAGTCCAAATGTAGCAAGTACAGAATCCTGGGAGAATCACTTTTATTAACTGATTTAAAGCTATTTCTTGTTTGCTTTCCTAGTTGACAAGCTTTGCAAAGGCCTTCCTTCTTGTAGGGGCAAGAAGGTAATCCTCTTACAAGATTGTATTTAGCCAACCTAGAAATGTTTTTCAAATTCACATGACTAAGTCTCTTATGCCAAAGGGTATTATTACTGGTTACTTCATTAAATAAGCATATTTCAGATTTGGAGGAATTAAAATCTACAACATAAACATTTCCAATTCTAATGCCTACTAACACCACAGTATTATTTAAAGAAATATTGCAGGCAGTGTCAGTAAACCATACCTTGTATCCAGCATCACACATTTGACTTACAGAGATTAGGTTGTGCTTTAGTCCTGAGACATAAGCTACCTTCTTGAAGGTTACAGCTCCTATGGTGAAGCTGCCATACCCTTCAGTCTGTCCACAGCTGGAATCCCCAAATACAACTTTTGGTCCCAGCTTGGCTTTGAAACCTGACAGGTTCTTCTTCTTTCCTGTCATATGCTTTGAGCATCCACTATCCAGATACCATTTGTCATGTATGACTGGATAGGTCTTCACCTGCAGAAAGAACAGTTACACATTGTGGACCCAGGTTACCTTGGGTCCAGTATTCTTCACAAAAGAAAAACTAGATATAAAAGATTTTGCAGGCTTAGATTTATATCCTAAAGGGTGTGATCTCCTAGGTGGGATAATCCATTCAGTTGAAGGATTAAACAACCTGGGGTGGTGATTAGGATTTGAAGTTCTGGAAGTTTGATTTTTATTTTCCAGCTTAAGTCCAGATCGTCGATCAATGGTCGACGATCGCAAGCCATATCGTCGATCATTTATAGTAGAGCTATATTCTGGATTCAACGATCGTCGATCACTGGTCGACGACTCAAGATGAGATCGTCGATCTCCTGCACCAAAGATATCATACTTGGTGAAGGTGTTCAGAGATCGTCGATAGACGTTCAACGATTGGTTTGACGATTGTCGATTAATGTTCGACGATTTTTGTAAAGCTAGAAATTTTTTCTTCCTATTCTCTTTCTTAATCTTATTCTGAATTTTCTTGCACTTTTCAATTTCCTCAGTATTCTTTATTCCTGATTCAGAAATAAATTTTACTGGAGTGCTAAATCTCTCCTTTGTGAGGAGGATGGGTTCACTAGAGGTAGCACCTAAGCCTAGTTTATCATTACCAACCCTAGTGTTTGCTATACTAGTTATTTCAGATAATTTAAGGCTTCTGCCATTTAATTGTTCTTCTAACCTTTTAGATTTAGCTAGTTCTAATTTTAAGAATGTTACTTCTTCTTTTGAGCTCTCTAATTCCTTTTCTAATCTGATTATTTCAGTACCTTCCATGTCTAGTTCCATTATTTTTAATCTAAGTGACTTAATTTCTTTTTCAGATAATAGTAAATCTAAACATAGAGTTTTAAATTTTAGTTTGAACTCAGGAGATGAGAAGTCAAATGAGTCGATTACCTGGTCCTCCATAAAGGAATCTTCTTCATTGTCTCCTTCTTCTTCAGAATTCTCTGCAGCTGACAGAGAGCTGCAGGCATCAATGGCCATGAGGCAGACCTCTTTGGCTTTCTTCTCTTCTTCTTCTTCTGAATCACTGGAGCTAGAGGAGTAGGTATCCTCTTCTGTTTCACTCCAGGTAGCAGCCACAAATCCCTTGTCCTTCTTCTTGTATTTGTGTGATGAGGACTTGGAGTGGTGCTTCCTGTATTCTTTCTCATGTTTCTTCTCCTTGTACTTCTTCTCTGGACAATCTGGAGCAATGTGTCCAGGCTTGCTGCAAACATAACAAATGATTTCTTTAGATGGGGTCTTGTCATACCTTGGCTTGTCCTCATGCTTGGAGAACTTCTTTCTGAGGTCTCTTCTTCCCATGTTGAAGAATCTCTTGGCAATGAGTGCCAGTAACTCCTCATTTGATTGACTTCCTTCAGAAGTCTCAGCAGCCTTAAGAGCTAGAGAGTGCTCTTTCTTTGTAGGAGTAGGAGTCTTCACTTTAGTTACAGCAGCTCTACTCTTTAAGGTTTGCTCATATGACCTGAGCTTTCCCAACAGAGCTTCTGTGGAGAGTTCCACAGTGTTTCTTCCATCCTTGATGGGCCATATCCTTGAGTCCCATGAGATGGGAAGGCACATCAGGATCTTGTCATTGACTTCTGACAAGGTTATCTCCTTGTCTAAAGACCTCAGTTCACTTATTATTGAACTGAGTCTTGTGTACATGGTGTCAATGTCTTCAGCATCATCCTTCTTGAAATTTTCATACTGAGAGGTGAGATTGGATCTCCTGTCCTTCCTCTCATCAGCTGAGCCAGCAACTATGTGGTTGAGGGAATCCCACATAGCTTTGGCTGAGGTACATTCAGCCAGCTTCTGGAATATCTCATCAGACATTGTCTGAGCTAGGATATTCATTGCTTTAGCATCAGCTGCTTTTGCCTTCTTGTAAGTTTCATTGTAGTCAGGTGGTGGCACAGCACTGAGATCAGCAGAAGTGGAAGCAGCAGCAGGCCTAGCAGGTGGTCCTGTCAAAATAGAAGAAAAAATATCTTCATCAATAGAATTCATGTATAGTCTTATCCTGGCCTTCTATATGCCAAACTTGGACAAGTTGCATACAGGAGGTCTGGTGCTTGAATAATCCTTAGACTGGGCCATGTGTGAAAGTGTTTGTGAATGGTATCAGGAAACAACTTATCACAGGATCTTTTAACTCAGGTGTTAGCATGTATGAACAGCTAACCTCCCTCTGATACCAATTGAAAGTGAGGGGATAAGTTGTAAACTACTCTAGAGGGGGGGTGAATAGAGTATTCAAAATTTTATGAACACTTAGTCAGCTCCCTTGGAGTTTATTTGTGGAATAAAAAATCTGATACTTGAACCCTAAGAGCCTAACACAGTGAAGTGCACAAGTGAAGAAGTTGACTGAAATTTCAGTTAACTACAAGCCTATCACAGCAACTAGCAATCCTAGGTAGTTCTATCACAGCCACAGAATAAAATGAATAAACAAGATAACCAGATGGACACAGGATATATAGTGGTTCCCTTTAAATAGGTACATCCACTCTTTTACCACCCTGGTAGGAATCCACTACAGGTTTTTGCTAAGGTGCCCTGCCACCAATGATCTGATTCAGGTAGATCAAACAGACCCTTTGAGCTTTTGATAAGGATGCTCAACCACAGGTTGTTGATAAGGTGCCCTGTCACCAATGTTCACTTTTGAAGAGGTGTGAACAAACTCTTTTACACAAGGGGTTGAGAGGGTTAGATTATCTTCTCTGTTTTAAATACAGATTAGAGAAGATTTGTGGATTCTCTAAAGAATCAAAGTCTCCCCCTGGCTCAGTGGAAGTCCAGGGAAAGCCTTTGCTTCAGGATGAAGGAGTTTCAGATAAACTGAAACTAAATCCTCAGAAATCTGAAGACTGATTTTTATCAGGTCTTAAGATTCTGGAGCACTTGAAGCAGATCTTGAGCTTTTTCTGAAGTCTTTGAAAAACTCTAAGCAAATTGCTCAGGAGACTTGAGAATGAAAGATGATTGCTCTGGGCTTTTGCTTCAGGAAAAACTTTTCTTCTTCTTGTTGTGAGATTGTGAAGAGCTGCTCTGATGATGCTTGAGCGAATGGATAATATTTCTCTGTGTCTGTTACTTCTTCTTTTCTGAGAGAAGAATCTCTTTTAAATATGTCTTCACGTTTTTCTTTTGGAACGGCTCTATTGATTTGAATTCTCGAGCCCTGCAACAGATTATCTCAAAATAGAATATAGCAATAGGAATGGAATGGCCTATTAACTTTCTGTCAGTCCCAATAAGGAATAAAATAAGCGGGAAAAATATCTCAGCATAAAGACGTACCATTCTTGGAAATAGTACATAGTACCAACGGCTAGAAAACAGGCTGGAAAGATAAAGTCAACGCAATTTGTATAATAGGACAAAATGCTTTATCAAGAATACTGAATCCCGTGATTTATGCTTGACAGAATTTGTAATCAATTTATTTGAATTTAAACCATAAATTTAGCAACAGTAATATTAGAGAATCAATCTAACCACCAACTAAAACACTTGGAAATAAACCAAGGAATAGAATAAATACAAAAAGATAAAAGCAGACAGAAATCGTCGAACAGGAGTTCGAAGATCGTCGACCTACTAACAGATCGTCGACTAATAGCAGGAATCTGTTGGAACAGAAATCGTCGAACGGAAATCGTTGACCAGCTAATAGATCGTCGACCGGCTAACAGATAGTCGACCAGCTAATAGATAGTCGACCAGCAAATGGCAAATATCTGTCGAGACAGAAATCGTGAAGCAAGAACACGATCGTCGATCTGTTGATGACAGATCGTCGACCAACCTTCAGAGCGTAGTAAGCTTGCTCTGAGATCGTCGACCGACGGTCGACGATAATTGTCTTGACTTCAACGATTCAATAGCCCTGCTATCGTCGATCAATGATCGACGATCGCGAGGCCTCGTTCGACGATAGTCGAACGGAAAAAGCCTTAACCAAAACACATTCTAAAACTACTAGCCTAAACTCTAGGTCAGTCATATACTGCCCTAGGGAGACTAAGCAAAGTCTAAACAGGATCATATATAAATTATATAGATCAAGAGAGGCTGGAAAGGGATTACATAAGCCAAATCACATCTAGAGTACCAACACCTTCTTCGACTGATGGCTGAAAAAGCTCAGATGCCACTTCCCCCGTAGTAACGCCGAATTTTGATAAGACATCGGCTTCCTCATTTCCGATCCTTTGGATTTGTTCAATAATAAAGCTTTTGAATCTCCCGATTTTTGCTTTCACCAGCACGAGATATTGTTTGAGAATTGGCTCTCGGGTTTCGAAGTTCCCGAGCACTGGCGAGGCCATTACTAAGGAATCTGTTTTGACGTGGGCGTGATCGATGCAGAGCTCTTTTGCGAACCTTAACCCTCCAAGAAGTGCTTCATATTCGGCCTGATTGTTAGTAACCAGAAAAAATAATTTCACCGCATACTTTATTTTGACCCCGTTTGGATTGATGAGGACTATCCCCGCTCCTGACGAATTCTTTCCAGAAGCTCCATCGACGTAAATGATCCAAGCGGGCGGAGAATTTTTTTCCGGAGCAAAACTTTGCTCTGTAGTTTCTACCATGAAATCTGCCAAAACCTGAGCTTTTATTGCTGTTCGTAGTACGTATGCGATTTCAAACTCACTTAGCTCGATCGCCCATTCTGCGAGTCTTCCCGAATGTTCTTGCCTTTCCAATATTTCTTTTAGGGGCTGATCCACCACAACTTGGATTGAATGTGCCAGGAAATATGGACGGAGTTGATGTGCAGAGATGACTAAGGACAAAGCTAGCTTTTCAAGGATAGGGTATCTTAATTCAGCACTCTTTGGGATATTTCTAACATAATATACTGGGAATTTCCTTTTCTTTTTCTCCCTGACAAGAACGGAGCTAACCGCCTCGGGTCCCACTCCAAAATAGATGTATAACGGTTCTCCTGGGCGAGGACTTTGTAAAAATGGAGTCGTTGTTAACTGTCTTTTGAGTTGTTTGAAAGCCTCATTGCATTCATTAGTCCATTCAAACATTGAGGCCCCCCGAAGAGTCTTAAAGAAGGGAGCGCTCTTATCTCCTACCCTGGAGATGAAATAGCTAAGACCTGCTAGCCATCCTCCTAGCTGTTGGATTTCCTTTGGGGAGCCAGGAGGTGCCATACACAGGATAGCTTTTACCTAATCAGGATTTGGAGCCAACACTTCAGGGGTAAGGAGATGACCAAGGAACTTCCCTTGGCTGGCACGAAAAACACACTTCAATGGATTTAGCCTCATCCTAAACTCCCGTAGGCTTGCGAAGGTTTCACCGAGATCTTCTAAATGCGTCGAAAAGGATTTACTTTTTTTAAGGAGAGATCATCAACATAGACTTCTAGGTTCCTTCCCTTTTGGTTTTTGAAAACGGAATCCATCATGCGTTGATAGGTAGCTCCTGCATTTTTAAGCCAAAAGGCATCACCAGATAACAAAAACACCCTTCATTTGTAATAAAAGACGTGTGTGGTGTGTCGCGTTTGTGCATCTTAATCTGGTGATAACTAGAGAAGGCATCTAAAAAACTCATAACAGAATAACCAACCGCAGAATCTACTAAAGCATCTATTCGAGGCAGGGGATAGAAATCTTTGGGGCACGCTTTATTTAGTTTTGTGAAATCTACGCACATTCTCCATTCCCCCCCGGTTTTGGCACCATTACAACATTCGATATCCAGGCGGGATATTGTATTTCTTGAACAAATTTAGCCTTTACCAGCTTGGTGACCTCTTCCCGGATTTTACTGGCCAGTTTTGTTGCGACGTCTCTCTTCTTTTGTTGTACAGGCTTATACTTCGGGTCGATATTGAGATGATGGCACACTACCTCTAGATCCACTCCGGGCATATCTTTAGGAGACCACGCGAAGATGTCGAGGTTATTCAGGAGAGAAGAGATTAATTCGATTTTTTCCTCTTCTGATAACTCCACATTAATGGAGGGCTTTTTCTCCTCTCTTTCAGCGATGGGTACTTTCTCGGTAGGTTGAGCAGCCTCCATATGGAGTCCTTCCATCGTATTCTCTTTGGGTTCTCCAAGCTCAACCGCCATGACTGCCGGAGGGGTTACCTGCTCGATCACGTTAAACGTTTTCACATAACATTCTCGGACCACTCGATGGTTACTCCTGACCCGATACTGTTTTCCTTGAGCAGAGAATTTGATAGCCAGGTGGTAAGTCGACACAATTGCCCGATACTCATTTAGTAGAGGCCTTCCAAAAATCGCATGATAGCTGCTTGCCACGTCGATTACCACGAACCAGATCATCTTGGTGATTCCCCCCAGAGTTACTAGTAGCGAAATGTTTCATTCTTCTTCCTTCCTCTCTCCCGAGAAGTCATAGAGTGGCCCATCGGTAGAAGACAATGGCTTCCCGGTCTTTAGGGCCTCGAACGTCTTCTTGAACAAGAGATTCACCTAGCTTCCCGTATTTATCAGAATCTTGTCTACTGTGAAGTTTTCGATGATGGCTTGGATAACAATCGCATCGTTGAATGGGTTGGCGATGGATGAGAGGTCATCTGGACCAAAAGTAACGAGTTCTCTTGTAAGAGCCGAGGAAGAAGTTATAGCCACCTCCTGCTTACACAACTTTGAGATGGAAGATTTTCGGATTGATTCGAGGCCTCCCCCTCCACGGATGCAGAAAAGTTGCCTGAGGGTTCCCTCATCATGAACATCCACACAATCATTCGGGTAATTCATATTACCTAGGCTGCCAACGTCAGCGATGTCCTCACATTCCTAGAGCACCTCAGCCACCTCTTTCCCTTTGAGGTGTTTGAATTGACGAGAGCCTCTTTACAGAAAAGGTATGACATTTTTCCTTCTGAAACCAGTATTCTTACCAAAAAGCAAAGGGCCCGACAGTGCTCTGTAGGGTGCCCCTCTTCTTTGTGAAATTCGCAGAAATTTTAAGAGCTGGGGGGTCTTACCTCTCCCCGGTGTATGGCCTTTGTGAAGTCTATTCTTTGCAAGACTTCAGCGACTTCCTACCAAGTCATGTTTGCAACGTGAGGCCCTCTGTGCTGAATATTATGGATGACTTGTGGGACTACCGGAACAGGAGCAGTGTCCAATGGCACATTCGCTCTCGGAATTGCTGATGGTTTAGGAATGGCCTCTTATGACGAAAGTTTCTACCCCTTTGGGGTAAGGACTGATGATCATGACGAGAAGGTTTTGGAATGTGGCACGCCGTGAAGGAACTCCCTGAGCCTCCACCACCAACCATAGAGGTTAGAGTAGAAATATCGGTTGGGTTGGCACTTTCTCCTTCAATAAACTTGTTCGTGAGAGCGATTAGGGCTTGATAAGTTTCCAGAGCCTTTGTATTGGCTTTGAAATTTAATGGGCCTTCCTGGAGGCCATTGATTAGGGCGACCTTATAATAATCTTGGTCTACATCCTCTACTTTCAGAATTTTCCTTTGAAAATGATCTACAAATCATTCCACGCTTTCGGCCTCCTTCTGTATAATTTTGAGAAGAGCTGCATGACCACTTTACCTTTTTTTTGAGGTGGAAAACCTCAAAAAAAGCTCTTGGCAGAGCCTGACGAAAGAGTTAATTGAGCTAGGAAGAAGCTCGTGAAACCACTCTCGAGCCTGCCCATCGAAAGTCGTCACCAGCAACTTACACTTTAGCGCATCCGTCGGGCATCTAAGGGCCACGACATCTTCGAATTCCTGTAGGTGTATGACCGGATCGGATGTGCCGGTATAAAAAGTTAAGCGAGGTTCCCTGAAATTGTTCGATGCGGGCTCTCTCCTTATCCGCACGACAAACGGAGACGGGTCCTCCACCTCAGCCAGGGTTGAGGTGAGGCGCAGTTAGAATTTGGGAAATCAACGGGTATGCCGGGCTGGCGGTCTTCTTCGAAATCTAACCGCTTAGCCAGAATTGCCCGAGAAGTATCTTGAAAGTAACCCATGAAAGGATTTAGCTCATCTTCCTGGGGCTGCGGTTGCGCGGCGGTATGACATGGATGGAAAGCGGGCTAATTGGTCGCGGGGGTTGGAAAGATTACGGGTTCCACGGGTGCTGCGGTTTGAGGCATTGCTAATCGTTGGTTAAGAGCTGCTAGAGCTTGGCCGATTGCTTCAAGGCGTTCGCCGGTTTCCCACCTATCTCGCTCCATCTCCTGCCGGATTGTTTGAGCGCCCTCCAAAGGGATTATTCTAAGGACACCGCGCGGTTAGAATGACGAGAATAAGAGTAGTGAGGGGATCGCCTGTTTGATATATCGAAACTGCTCGGATTCACGGACAACTCAAATCTGAAGGTCGCGTGTTCAATGTTCGTGTCGAGAACGTCTCTTGGTCGCTGAAGAACATGTGAGAGAGAGAAAACAGTAAAAGATGAACTACGACTTGTCGGTTACTAGCGGTTAAATGAAAAGGAGACAAAAGGGTGCCGCTAATAGCGGCGATATCGAAGTTCGCCTGTCGCGGCAAAAACAACTCTTGCGACGGGCTTTTTTGTTGTTATAGATGAAGCGATTACAGCGGTTACCAAGGAGCATTAGATCAGACAGTAACCTACTCGGCAAAGGATTCGAGACCGCTGCCACAGACGGCGAGCTTTAGGATTCGACTCGCGATCCCTAGAGAGTACTGATAATGCCTATTTTTAGGCTCGGGGTCCTGCCCAAACGGGCAGTCTCTAGAATCACCGGCTGCCCGGGGGACAGTAAAGCGGGCAGCGGTGACAGGATGCACAGCTAGAGAAGAAAGTGGGCAAGCTTTTAACTGCGCGGCTACGCGGTCTTCAATAAAAAGACCGGCGACTCTCAGACAGAAAAACAGCTTGTTTATTGCCACGGTCTCGCGGTTATGCGGTCAAGAATCGGACCCTTGACTCATCATAAGGGAGAAACTGAATAGCGGTCTCCCGGGTAAACACCCTTGGACCTAGCCGCATCACTGGCTTCTTGTCTTCATGCTGAGGCGTTGAGAGAACTGACTTCACTCAACCCTTCTCTACTTAGCCGCAACTTTAAAATCTGTCAGCTTGCCAAGGCATTGAGTTTGTTGAGTGAATCTTCATCACTCAACGCCCCTAGACTTAGACAAATTTTTCTGTCTATCTTTACTAAGCTTTGACTGACCAAGGCTCTGTCGACGCTTTCCTTTTTGGGTATTGAGTGAGCTAACCTTACTTAACGCTTCTGGACTTAGTTGATTTTTCTATCTCCTTCTTCTTTGGCTTTGAAAAAATTAGCATGGTGTTGAGTGAACTGGCTTCACTCAACGCTTCTGGACTTAGCCAAATTTCTTTGATAGATTCTCTATGGCTTTGACTTAAGTAGCTTGATTCAACGCTTCTAGTTGTATGGCATTGAGTGAGTTGACATAACTCAACGGCTAAAGACTTAGCCATTTTCAGTCTTCCTTCTTCTTAAGCTTTGACTCCACAGTCTTTCCTCGGCGCTTTTTGTTGTGTGGCGTTGAGTTAACTTCCCCACTCAACGCTTGTGGACTAAGTCACTTTTCATCACTATCAAGGCAAAGGCTTTGACTATACACACCTTACTCAGCACTTTTTGGTATCTGACATTGAGTGAACTGGCTTCACTCAACGCCTGTGGACTTAGGCGATTTTCAGCCTTTCCAACAGCCATCTATGACATCCGACATTGAGTAAAAAGACTTCACTCAATGCTTGTGTACATAGAAAGATTTCTGTCTCTACACTCCTCTACATTATGACCACATATCACAACTACTAGAAATACCTATCCAACCTGCATGCATGAACTTAAACATACATCAAATACAACTGTGTATACCATTGACTTGTTTGACTTCTACAAATCTGGGACATTGCAAACAATGGACCCAACAGTCTCCCCCTTTTTGAAGAAGCCAAAACCCTCAAACAAAATTCTTATTCAATGATATAAACAAATATATGTAGTAGATAAAACAATAAATTGGAAAAATTTACACCATATAACAAGAGTATCAAGTTATAGGTTACCATACTTTCCTTGCATGCAAGGTGATGCTGATCACTTGAAGCTCCCCCTATTTCGCTGCTTGATGCTTGATCATTTACTTCTTCCCAACAATCTCCCCATTTACCTTGCCTGTAGGGTGATCATTACTATTTCATGCTCCCCCTATTTTGCTGCATAACCTTGATCATTTCCTTGATCACTTCCTTCTCCCCCTTTTTGACTTCTACAAAATAGTTAGGGGGTGTTGGCCTCTAATTATCCTGTCTCCATTTTTGATGTCAAATAATCAACTGTTGCATCTTCTTGTTCTTTATAGGAAGCTGAACTTGATCCACGTAAACTGGAGCATCTTCTATCATCCTTTCTGATAGACTCTTGAACCACTTGAAAATCTTGATACCACTAAATGTATTTTCAACCTGCAGGAAGTTGTACAACCTGCAACAAGAACAACATGAGGAGCAGCTGAAGCTAGACCAAGTTCAATATACCCAACTAAAACTTAAAGGTATTTAACTTTCCTTAATCTAGTGGCTTAGTGAAGAAGTCAGCCATCTGCTTGTCTGTTTGGACAAACTCAAGAATGATATCTTTACATTCCACATGCTCATTTATAAAGTTATACATAATCTCTATGTGCTTAGTCCTGCTGTGTGATACATGATTCCTAGCTATAGAGATTACACTAGTAGAATCACAAAATAAAGGACTTCTACTTATCTGGTGGTTATATTCCTAGAGATGATGTTGGATCCATAACTATGCACAGCATCTCCTAGCAGCTATATATTCTGACTCTACAGTTGAAATTACAACACTTGTTTGCTTCTTGCTGCTCCAAGACACTAGTCTTCCTCCAAAGAGCTGGCATGTGCCTGATGTGCTCTTCCTGTCCTCTTTGTAGCCTGCAAAATCTGCATCTGAATAGACTGTTAGTTCAAAATTCCTTTTTCTAGGGTACCATATGCCACGATCTGGTGTGCCCTTAAGATAGCTCAAAATCCTCTTAGCAACAGAGTAGTGAGATTCTTTAGGGAAGGCCTAATACCTAGCACAAAAACATGTAGAATACATGATGTCTGGCCTAGTTGCAGTAAGGTATAAAAGAGAGCCAATTATCCCTCTATACAAAGTTTCATCAATAGGTTTCTCTGCCTCGTCTTTGTCTATAAGCATAATTGAACCCATGGGAGTTTTCATGGTGGAGGCATTCTCCATACCAAACTTTTTGATCAACTTCCTGATGAACATAGACTGAGATATGGATAATACATCTTCAGTCTGTCTTGCTTGGAAGCCCAAGAAGAACTTAAGCTCACCTATACTTCTCATCTTAAACTTCCCTTGCATAAGTTTAGAAAACTTCCGGCAAATGTTCTCATCATTAGATCCAAAGATTATAACATCTACATAAATCATGACTAGGATGATCTTGCCCTTAGATTCCCTTAGGAATAGGGTCTTGTCTATCTTCCCCCTTGAGAATTTCTTCGCAATGAGAAAGCTAGACAATGTCTCATACCATGCTTTAGAGGCTTGTTTCAACCCATATATAGCTTTCCTCAGCCTATAAATAGAATCAAGTGAGTTAGGAACAACAAAACCTGGAGGCTGTTGAACATAAACCTCTTCCTTTAAGTCACCATTCAGAAAGGCTGACTTGACATCAATCTGGTAGAATTTGAATCCCTTGTGTGCAGCATATGCAAGGAACAGTCTAATGGCTTCCAATCTTGCAATAAGGGCAAGGGTTTGATAAAAGTCAATACCTTCTTCTTGTATGTACCCCTTTGCTACCATCCTAGCTTTTTTTTATTATAATGCCTTTTTCATCAATTTTATTCTTGTAAATCCACTTGACTCCAATGAAATTATGTCCTTATGGTCTGGGAACCAGCTTCCAGATCTTACACCTCTAAAATTTGTTTAGTTCCTCTTACATAGATACAATCAAGAACTGATATATGTTTGCCTCTTCAAATCCTTTGGGTTCAACTTGTGATAGGATGCTTGAGTATAGTGTTATATTGATACTTCTTCTCCTAGTCACAACTCCTTGGCTAGCATCACCAAAAATCAGTAGTCTTGGATGATCCCTTAGATGCCTGAAGCTAGAGGAAACCTTGCTTCTGCATCCCATACATTAATGTTCTCATCTTGCTGAACTTCATCCACATCATTAGTGCCTGGTACTTCCTCTGGAATATCCACTCTATCTTGTATAGTTGGAGCAGCTTCCTTGATAGTTAGTTTGTCCATCAATAGCTCTATACCTATAGGACTAGAAGAGGTGCTTGACAACTCACTGTTAATCATAGTTGACTCATCATAAATTACATTAACAGGCTCTTCTATAACTTGACTTTCCAATTTGTAGATCCTATATGTCTTACTATGATTGTTGTACCCAACAAAAATCCCATCATAGGATTTGGCAACAAACTTTGTCACATAAGACTTCCCATTATGAAGCACATAAAACTTCCTACCAAAGATCCTAAGATAGCCCAGGTTTGGTTTTATGCCTTTTAAGAACTTATAGGGAGTCTTATTTTGGCTCTTGGTGATAGAGGCTCGGTTAAGGACATGACATGCAATATTTATTGCCTTAGCCTAGAAATATTCTGTGAGAGTTGTGTCACTCAACAGGGTCCTTCCAGCCTCTATGAGAGCCCTATTCTTTAGCTCAGCAATCCCATTTTGCCGGTGTGTTCTTGGAGAAGAAAATTCTTGGTGAATCCATTTCTCTTCACAAAACCTTGTAATGCTATCAGACTGAAATTCAGTCCCATGGTCACATCTGATTTTTACCACAATACTATCCATTTCACTCTGAATTTTCTTGACAAATTTCTTGAAGACATCAGGGGTTTCACACTTTTTCTTCAAAAATAATACCCAAGCAAATCTTGAAAAGTCATCAACAACCACAAGAGTGTAGACTTTCCTACATAGACTATGAATTGGCATAGGACCAAACAAGTCCATATGTAAGAGGTATAAACACCTCACCGAGTTCTTGATCTCAATGCTCTTGAAATAAGCTTTGGTATTCTTGCCCTTCTGGCACGCATAGTAAATGCCTTACTTAGTGCATTTCATTTTTGGACCATTGCTAACTAGCTCTTCACTAAAGAGCTTGCCAATTGTCTTATAGTTCAAATGAGCTAGTCTCTTATGCCATTGGACACAGTATGAGACTTTCTTATTTGCAACTAGGTATATAGGGGAGTCTATATCTAAATACACAAAAATTTAAACAATAGACATTCCCACGCCTAGTACCTGTCAAGATGTCCTCTTGATCACTCAAACTCTTAATATGGCACTCATCCTTGTGGAATATTATGTCATAGCTAAGATCACAAAGTTCGATTATGCTTATTAGTTTGTTTTGAGACCCTTCCACATAAGCTACTTTTGGTTAGTGACTATGCCATTTGTGATCTTACCATAACCTCTGGTCACTCCTCTTTCTAAACCACCAAAGATCACTTTGGGTCCATACTTCACTGGAGTGTACTTCTTCAAGTTGATCCTTGTTCCAATCATGTGCCTAGAACATCCACTGTCCAAATACCATATAGGGGTATGGCCACTTGGACTAACCTGTAAGACATGTTTATTTTACCTTAGGACCCCAATATGTATTGGGTCATAGGTTCTAATGTGTCTGAAAAGAGACTTGTCTACCAGCAGCTTTTCTAACTGGTGGACTAACTGTTGATCTAGCCATACTAGGATTATGCCAGCAATCTATGACATAGTGGCCTACTTTGCCACATCACCAGCACTCATGAATGTTTTACCTTCTTTCCTGAGATGGTCTGGTAGATGTGCTGACAACAGCTCTCTGTCTAGAAGGAATAAGAACACTTTTCTTCAGGTTCCTTTCAGCTAGGATCTGACTTAAGGTATGTCTTTTAATAGACTTATTTGGCCTGCTCTGAATGCCATCAACATCAGTATTTATTGCAGAAGTCATGCTCTTGATAGCATCAGAAATAGCCAAATCTGGCCTGCTAATAGACTGATCCTTGGTCAAATTCTTTATTGGACGACCCTAAACTTAGGCTGTAGCCACATTCTTGAGAGTGGTGGCTGGTGCAACAAAGAGAAATGTTCCATGATGAGCCATTTGAATTTCTTCATGGGATGCCTTGAAGGCAATCATCCCCATTCCTCTTCTCCTTCCATTTGAAGGTACACTTGTGTTCTTCCAGGAAGAGTTCCCCTTCTTCCAGTGACCATACATGAAGTCCCGTTCATACCTGTTAGAAGGGAGTATTACCCTTTCAAAGGTAATGGATGGCTGAACTGGAGATTTTCCCTTTCCTTTGAAATAGGCAGCCCTTGTGTTTCCCTAGATTCATAAGACACTCTTGTTTCTCTGAGATGAGAAGGAGTCAATGATGGGTAATACATAATTGGGCTTAGAGTAGCGAGCCACAATCTTCTTCTCCCTCTGGAGTTTCTTTTCAAGATCTCTAATGAGTCTATTATTCTTGTACTTGATGGTTTCTATTTGGATGAGAGTAATGTTCTTGAGTTGAATGACTTCCCCAACCTCTTGATTCAGCAAAGATGTTTTCTCAGCCTTCTAGGAGGCAGTAAGCTAAAGGGAGGTTATCTCCTAAGCCTACTTCTTAGTCAATTTCTAGCTTTTCCTGAAAGCATTAAGCAGTGCAGTATACATGTAAATCAATTGATTGACATATTCCTCAGAAACTGAGCCCTCTTCATCACTGGATGAAGAAGCATCAGGATCTTTGCTAGTCTCAGAGCCTATCTCAGAAGAAGTACTAGATAAGGAAAAGTATAAGGAATGTACCTTGCTTAGACATGGCTGATCCTGGATGAATTCTTCATCAGACCTGGCCATCAGCCCATAGCAGCTGATTTCATCTTCATCTACTACATCCTCCTCTGAGTCACTATCTGACTGTGATAAGGGGGACCTGATGTCTATCCTTACTGGAGGATAGTCTTCATCTTCATCTACCTCATCAATGACTAGCCTTATGTAGGCTTCTTTTTCTTCATCTTCAGACTCTGATGAAGATGAGTCAGTTTAGCTCTTATCCTTCTTAGCTATAAAGGACTTTTCTTTCTTACCCTTGTGCTGGTGTTGTTTCTTCTCACCGGCCTCCTTCCTCTTAACGGGGCAGTCAGCTATTACATGCCTAGGTTTGCTACAACAGTAACAAACAACTTTAGTTTAAATATTTTTACTGGGCTTTGACTCATACTACCTCCCTTGGAGTTCTTCTTCTCTGTCTTGTAGTAGTCCTCCTTGATATGAGTGGAGGAGGAATGTCTGTGTTGGATCCCTTGTTGGATTTGGGCTAGGTTCACTAATTTAGGCTGAGTCTGAGCCACCATGGTATATCAAGAGTCATGTCTAGTAGTCTCAGAGTTTAGGCTAAGTCATGTTAATTCTACTTCCTTGGACCAGCCAGCAAAGGAACTCAGAAGACTCAGACTTAGAAGATATCAGAAGACAGTTTGATCAGTTTGAAATTCTTCGAACTCAGCATGACGATTGTTGATCTCAGATCGACGAAACTCAGAGTTAATTCTCTGTGCTGAGCTTGACGATATTCGAACTCAGGTCGATGACTAGTTTACTTTAGTCAGATTCTCAGCTCGACGAACTCAAAGTGCAGATTTATAAAGTATTTCTCATTTAGCAGTTCGCAGAGCTCTGGTCAACGAACTAGAATTCTCTGGTCGACGATCTTGGATCTCAAGTCTAGGAATTCCGTTCAGAGTTCGACGTTTTTTTTCCGGTTCCAGAATGAGTTTTTCCCTCCTTCTACTCCTTTATTCTATCATTTATTAGCAGTATTATTTTGAGTATTTAATGCACATATTCATCTGGATATAGCCGTTATTGGCTGCATTAAATATGGTATTCATCAGAATAATTATTTGCTTATTCTATCAAGGACAGTACGGGAAACTCATAAATGCTTTTATTCCAGCCGTTTTGAATTCTCCAGATCAGCCAGCATTTAAGGAAAGTATTCAAATTCAAAGGAGAATTTAATTGACAGAATATTAAAAGAGATTCTCTCTTTTTAAAAAATAGATAAGAAAACCGAAGTACAGCATAGAGAACATTCAACCACTAGACGTCTCTTTCATTCTCTCTCAGCGCTTTTTCATTCTTTGCCAATACTCAAGACTGAAGAAGAATAATCATAAGAAATCAAGAGTCTTCTTCATCTTCAGTTCCAGGAATCTAACGAAATCTTTGATTCAACATCAGTCAACTGGATTTCCTGGACATTGGCAGATGAAAGCTGACGACATACTCACCCTAAAGAAAAGCTCATTCTTCCTGACTCTTCATCTTCTCAGGGGGAGCATTGACACCATCAGAATCCATGAAGTCTTCTCAAGTTGATTTGAGAAAAGAGAAGACTAACATCAACCTCTTTCCACCCCACTGTATAGGGTTTTAACTCCCTTCAAAAGTTAGGCTGGTTCACAAGTCTCCTTCCAAAAGACTTGAGAATGGTTTTTGAGCACCTGATCAAAAGCTCATAGCTGGCAGTCACCTAATGAAAACCTGTTAGTGGATTCCTACCAGGGTGCTAGAAGAGTGGATGTACCCAAGTTTAGGGGAACCACTATAAATTTCTTGTGTTGTCTGGTTGCACATTTTCTGTTTGTTTTGTTCTTGTTGTGTTTGTGATTCCTGGAATAATTAGCCAATTTTCTTTTGCTTAACTACTATATGGTATCACTATTTTCACTCTAAAATAAATTAAGAATAAACCAAAAATGTCAATAATCTATTCATCCCCCCTATAACATCCCTTTTTTTATTAGGCCCCTCAACTTAGATTTGGATAGGACATGTGGTGTAGGTTTGGGCTTAGGCTAGGTTTGACCATTGAATATAGGGTATAGCTATATGCGCCCACTATGAGCCCAAGTCAACTTAAGTCAACTAGGATAATTTAGAACCCTAGACAGACCTTGACCCCACCACTATTCTCTAGCCATAAAAACAATCTATGTACATCCTAAGGCATGCTATTGGGTCACCTGTTGACCCAAGTTGACCCAAGTCAACCCTAACCCAAATTTGGTCAAATTCATACCTAAAAACCCAATAAGCCCAAGAGGGGCATCACCATGGCCCAACCCATGTTGGGTGATGACATGAGGTCCATGACCATCAAGTGGGGTCAACCCACTCATAATGTTGACCAAGTCAACTCAAAGTCAACCAAGTCAACAAAATGACCTAAAGAAGAGAAATGAAGCAAAGCCCACCCTTCTTGGGCTAAGCCCACTAACCATGGCCCATGACCAGACCAAGTTGTCAAAGACAGCTCCTACCCCTCTGATTTGGGAGAGAGAATCCATGCATGGGGGTAAAATGGGAATTTTAGGAGAGAGAAGGTGGAGAAATGGAAATGAGGGTCATGTGGCCCTCCTTCCTTCTGTCCAAGACACTTGGCAAGCTTCCTAGCACATTCCAGAGGGAATATGCTGATGGATGGCCACTTGGCACCATGGGCGGAGCAACCTATGCTTGGCTGAACCCCGCCTTGGAATTTACTCCCAATACATCCACTCCCATCCAAAACTACCCCCACCATTCACTTCAGAAGGAGGAAATGAGTGGACTTTGAGTGCTGGAGCAAGTAAATCGCTGGAGAAACCAGGAAACAGGAAGGATTCGCCGGAGCAACCTCGGTCATCGCTCACCGCCGCCAAACTTACCGCCAAGCCACAATTCCGGTTCGTTTAACTTCACCTCTCACCGTACTAGATTTCTAGATCGACTAGGAGAGATATCGGGCTATATTGAGCCCGATACCATGTGAGCCGAGAGCAATTTTTTGAGCTTTTTCTTCTTGCTCGGTGTTAACCCAGAAATCGGCGATCCCTCCCAAGGTAGCTAGCTCGCAAGTCACGGCCTGCCCCAGGAGGTCGCGGCCTATCAGCCTTTCTTTCTAATGGTGGGCGGACTGACCTCTCAGTCCGCTCAGTCCGCGCAGCTAGGGCGGTCTCCCCGGTATGACCGCCCAGGTCGCGCAGTAGCCGCTCGTTTTACAGGGGCTACGGATTACTTCCTCAGTGCGCCCCTGCAAGCCGCGCGGCAAGTACGGTTAACCGTCTGGTGGTTCCTTTTTCCCCGCAGGTGCAAACTGCTCAACTAAGTTGCAGACTCGAACCCTATCCACCAAGACCGCAGGCTACGAGCTCGACCAGAGGCGGCGACCAGAACTCCTGTCCGCCAGATGAAGGCAGAATCAATATCAGCTGACCGCACGATCTGCCGACCTCACTGGTCAATCCTCCAGGTCGCCAACCCTTGTCCCCAAGCAAAGGGTGCTACCAGTCGTCAGCGGCTCTAGCCAATAGGAGCGACCTTGACTCTTCAGTCCGCCAGGTTTGAAGTACATATCGCCAGGCAATGGCGATAAGCACACAGCAGGCAGCCTACTCACTTATCCGTCGCGAGGTAAGCAGACTCGTTGCGCAGTCCGCCAGGTGAGCCGCAGCTCGGCAGCCTGCGATCTGCCTCCTCCTCCGCAGTGGGCTGGGCGGACTCATTCTACAATCCGCTGGCTAGCCCTCTAGTTTCCCGGTGTCTGTCTCTACCCAGCAATGGGCGAACACCTCAGCTCGCACAACCCAGCACGCGCTCGCTCAGCTGTAGGGGCGGACACATCCCAGCGCGAGCTCACCCGGCAGTAGCCATCTCCATCTCCAGGAAGACCCAGACCGCGCAACCTAGTGCGGACTCTGCGGACTCAATGTTTGTACTCGCTCAGCTTACCGCCTTACCGGTGGTGACATTACCAAGACCGTTCCCTCCTCGGGCCTATAAATAGGCCCTCAGACCTCTCATTTGAGAGAGGATAGATGACACGGCAGAGGCATCCAGATCTCGCCTTTGCTCCCTGAGGACTCGCTTTCCCAGTCCGCGCGACCTGCTCCCGTCTTCTTTTCGCAGCTTGATCAACCAGTCCGCCTAGCTAAGTCCTACAGGCTCCTTGATCGGCTAACCGCGCGGTCTCCCGACCTCCCTAGTCAGTCTGCGCGGCCTCTGGCATTCTCCTCTCCTTAGCCGCCAGCTTCCCCCCTTATACCCTTTATTCTGCTTTCCATGTAAAGGGGCAATCTCGAGCTGTAACTTCAATTGTAATCAAAGAAAAGCCCATCGTAATAGTGGCATTCAAGCCGTGACGGGTGAAGTCTGATGTTGCCGCTGCTAGCAGACCTCTCTTCTCTTTTCTTCTTTCGGTCTAACCATCAGAGCCCAACCGCTAAAGTAACGTCTGCTCGATAGTTCCCGATCAAGCTTCATCCCTACTCGAGCAAGCTTCTCCCTTGCTCCGCCAAACCCTCTCCTTTATCCCCGCAACCCTCCTATTCCCCTAGCTTGTGAGATCGAACAACCCGTTAACTGTGCGGTGTCGCATTTCGTGGATCAACAGTTGGCATGCGACCTTCAGATCTCGATCAGATAGTGAAGTCAGTGGTTACTCATATCAGACCGTCAACCAGCCGAAAGCCCTGCTCCAAGTTCTAGTGAGGATTCTCTTTGGGAGGCCTTGGAGCATTCTCGCAGAGAATTTGCTCAACAGTTTCAAATGATCAACCGTACTCTAGCTGCTATTGCTCAACGATTAGAAGCAAAACCTTCAACAGCACCAACTCCTCTAATTAATCCAACACCAGTATTCGAGATTCCTCAAGTATACCCACCGACCTATCCACCGGTCTATCCTCCTTACACTCCAACCTTTTCGCAAGGGCCTGTAGCCCCTTTGCGGTCTCAGAACGACGAATTTGCAGCCCGTCAGAACTTCTTCCGAGAAGCTGCTCGAGGAAGTCCGGCAAGATTCCTGAATATTAAGGGAATTTATCCCTACTCTTCAACTCCTGCCTTTTCTCCTCCCGCAACAACTTTTCCTTTCTATCCTCCAGCTCCTTGTGCAACTACAACTTATGCTCCCTTTTTTTTCCTTATGTTGTAGGAGAACAAGAAGAGCAGTCGCCATTTACAGAGAATGTTCGGTATGAACCGACACAACCTAACTTTAGGGAGCCGCGGTTGCCCATTTACACTGGGGAGATTGATCCAGTCAAGCATCTTCAAGCATTTGAATCTGTTGTTGCTCTCAAGACTCTCTCTGATGCAACCAAATGCAAACTCCTTGTAAGGACCTTTGATGGTCAAGTGAGGGATTGGTTCTATGGACTTTGTGCTTAGTCCATCTCTTCCTTCGCTGATTTGCGAAGAGAGTTTCTTCTAAGATTTTATACTTCAACAAAGAGGAAGGGCGGTCCAGAAGCCCTTTTTGAGATCAAGCAGCGAGAGACCGAGAATTGGTCTCATTTTGTGGATCGTTTCTAGAGAGTGATCTTAGACATTGAGATCGTCGATCAGGAAATGTATCGAGTGGCTCTTATTCATGGTCCGCATAAAGGACCACTAAAGTTCGAGGCTAATGCCCGAGCGCCGAGGACTTACCAAGAGTTTATTGGTTTAGCCAACTCATACATCCGTGGTGAGAAGAGCAACCCCAGCTTTGCCTCCAGGCTCGTAAAAGAGAGAAATGAACCTTACAAGAAGCCTCCGAGGTCTCCTCAGAAATGTTTTCCATCCCACTCTAGGAAAATAAAGAAGTTCCAACATCATCATCAGCACTCCTTCCCAGTCCAGGATAGTGCCCACGAATGATTGCAACTTCTACCAGCCTCACCTCTACAAACAGACTCTGTGCATCACTAACAAGATGATGACTTATCATGATCTAAACTCGATGAGGCCGTGTTAGAAGCCTGCCAGATCATGAGGGATAAAGCAAATTTTAAAAGGCCTTACCAGTCGGCAAATCAAAGATCAAGAGATTCTGATCCGTTCTGTGAATTCCACCGAGAAAAGGTCATTTTACTGAAGAATGCAAGGCCCTTCGGAGGTTAGTTGAAAAATTGCTTGTCGAGGGAAAGATCAACGACCTGGTCAAGAAAGTTGATGCTTCAAAGCCATCCACCTCCAAGGGTAAGGAGGTCGCTGAAGTTCAGATGAATTGTGTGGAGATAACGGATGTAGGCCATACGGGGCCTATTGATAATCAATCTGAGTGCATTGATGTCATTGACAAAGGTCCTCTTGGAAGACTATTCTAAAGCAAAGAGGGCACATTTCTTGCGTCATCAGTTATGACAAATCGCAGCTCCTCAAAGCCCCTCGCAATCAAGATCGGTTGTTCTTGCTTTACTCCTCAAATATTTTTCTCTAAAACACTTCTAATTGTTCTTTCATTTTTATTCAATAAAGCTTACGTCAGAGATCTCATACTGACACAGTTCCCTTTTCGTAATGCTTCTCCTCCATATTTTTCTCTTTGCCAAAGAGATCACTGAAACACTGAGATATCGCCAAGTATTGCTCAGGGCCCCCTCGAGATTGTTATCTGGCATAAGACCATA
The DNA here is from genome assembly GCA_039513925.1 of Platanthera zijinensis. NCBI lineage: Eukaryota > Viridiplantae > Streptophyta > Magnoliopsida > Asparagales > Orchidaceae > Platanthera > Platanthera zijinensis. The sequence goes on along the minus strand of CM077093.1, from coordinate 141,799,652 downwards.
ACGAACACATATCGCGAGGAGTTTTCGCATATGTGCAGTGGGGGCCGTTCAAATCTCGTGCGGATGATGACGGGACTTTGGATCCTGACATGCATCTAACACAGAGCATGATTCAAGGGAGGAACCATGTGTTAGCTCTGCTGTGCTTTGCTAAAGGATACGTTACAGTTACGATGATCTTTGTGTGACAAGCAATGGAGATAAAGTGTAACCTTTTCTCTTCGATCATCTCACAACTGTGACAGCCGAACACTCTTTGGTACTCTCAATCCGTGCCTTCGCGGATCCCACAACTCCGCTGATCATTTCTCAGACAAGAAATAGGCAACTTGGCGCAACTAGTCTAATTGATCAGTGACGCTTGTAACTCGAGGCATGAGAGCAGTGCATCAGTCGATTCCTCCGCAGGAATTTCCTTGTTTGTGCTTTTTTATCAACTATGCCCCTCAAAGGATGCACGGCCAGCCCGCTTCATCCCTTCTATGTCTTTTCTGCCTTCTTGCAGGTTGGCAGGTTAAATTCAATCTATTTTAAGGATCGGTAATAAATTTTTTGCTTATGATCATCTTATATGCACTACCTGCATTAATTTCTATCAGATGGTTAACCATAAGCTCTCTTGTCAGATGTTCATGACATAAATCATTTAAACAAAATATCTGGTTCTCCTTTCTCGGTAAGTCAAGCTGTTATAAGTCTAAATTAGGATGTTTTCATCTTGTTGATCTAGATTTCATTTATAAAATATCATACTTGATCACGCGAGACAATCATTATCGCGGCTTGATCTTTATTCAGTTAAAAGTAGAGTTTGCTAGGAATCTCTTCTGCTATCCAATTATATCTTACATATCAACAGTCAACATTCGTAGGTTCCAACCAGGTACTTCCGACTTAGTTTACTCTTTCATCATATCTGTTACTTACTCATCTTTTCCAGAGACTAGCATATATTAACAACTTCCTATCAGGTACTTGCAGCTTACTTTTCTTATAAATCTGCCACTCACTCTTCTTTTGCAGAGATTATCAGATACTTGCAAGTTCCATCCAGGTACTTGCATTTTAATTTCCTTTCACATCTGCGGCTCACTCTTCTTTTACAGAGATTAACAGATATTGGCAAGTTCCCTTCAGGTACTTGCACCTTACTCTTCTATCATATATGCTACTTACTCTTATTTTGCAGAGATTAGCAGATATTAGCAAGTTCCATCCAGGTACTTGTATTTTAATTTCATTCCATATCTGCTGCTCGTGCTTCTCTTCACAGTGATTAGCTGATATTTACAAGTTATATCCAGGTACTTGCAACTTAGTTTTATATCATTCCTGTGATTAATGCATTTTGCAGAAGTTAGCAGGTGCTTGCAAGCCTCCTTCAGGTACTTGCAAGTTATCAATCTTCTATGCTTCCCTCTCATCACTATTTTGTAGATCCCTCTAGGAGACATTCATATCTCCTTCATTTTGCAAAAATAGCTCAGGTACGTGTAAGATGTACCTCTTTTCCGCCTATGTTAATTTGTCCCTATGCAGGGAAAAGACAGGAATTACCAAACCTTGTTTATGAGGAGAGACATCAGGTTCCATCTCTCCTTCCCCTTTCCTTTTCTCGAGGGAAGGATCATGATTTTCGTGGGTCTCCTACTTTTTCGAAGTTCTCACCTGAACTTGAAAAAGTGCGGGGATTATGTTAATCCAAAAATCTGCGATCCCTCCCAAAGTAGCCATCTCGCAAGTCGCGGCCTACCCTAGGAGGTCGCGGCCTGTCAGCCTTTCTTTTTAAGGGTGGGCGGACTGACCTCTCAGTTCGCTCTGCCCGTGCGGCTAGGGCGGTCTTCCCGGTCTGACCACCCAGGTCGCGCAGTAGTCGATCGTTTTACAGGGGCTATAGACTGCTTCCTCAGTCCGCCCCTGCATGCTGCACGGCTAGTACGGTTAACTGTCTGGTTCCTTTTTCCCCTCAGGTGCGAACTGCTCAACTAAGTGGCAGACTCGAAACCTATCCATCCAGACAGCACGGTACATGCTCGACCAGAGGAGCCGACCAGCCCTCCTGTCCGCCAGATATAGGCGGACTCAATATCAGCTGACTACGCGGTCTTCTGACCTCACTGGTCAATCCGCCAGGTTGCCAACCCTTGTCCCCAAGCAAAGGTTGCTACCAGTCGTCAATGGCTCTCGCCAATAGGCATGACTTGGACTGTTCAGTCTGCCAGGTCGACAGTCCTTGTCGCCGGGCAATGGAGACAAGACACCAGCAGGCAGCCTGCTCAACTTGTCTGCCACGAGGTAAGCGGACTCGTTGCACAGTACGCCAGGTGAGCCCCAGCTCGGCAGCCTGCGATCTGCCTCATCCTCTGCAGCGGGCTGGGCGGACTCATTATGTAGTCTGCTGGCAAGCCCTATAGTTTCCCGGTGTCCGTTTATTCCCAGCAGCAGTCGAACTCCTCAGCTCACACAACACAGTGCGAGCTCGCACAGTAGTAGGGGCGGACACGTCCCAGTGCGAGCTCACCCGGTAGCAGCCATCCCAGCTCCAGGAAGTCCCAGACCATGCAACCCGGTGCAGACTCTGCGGACTTAATGTGTGTACTCGCTCAGCTCACCGCCTCACCGGTGGTGATGTTTCCAAGACCATTACCTCCTCGGGCCTATAAATAGGCCCGCAGACTGCTCATTTGAGAGAGGACAGACGAAGTGGTAGAGGCATCCAGATCTCGCTTTCGCTCCCTGCGGACTCGCTTTCCCAGTCCGCGCGACCTTCTCCCGTCTTCTTTTCTGAGCTTGATCAAGCAGTCCGCCCGACTAAGTCCTGCAGGCTCCTTGATAGGCTAACTGCGTGGTCTGCCGACCTCCCTGGTTAGTCCGCGCTGCCTATGGCATTCTCCTCTCCTTAGCCGCCAGCATCCCCATTATACCCTTTATTCTACTTTCCATGTAAAGGGGCAAACTCGAACTGTAACTCCAATTATAATCAAAGGAAAGCCCGTCGCAAGAGTGCCATTCAGGCCGTGACGGGCGAAGTCTGCTTTTGCCGCTGCTCGAGGCCATCTCTTCTCTTTTCTTCTCTCAGTCTAACTATCAGAGCCCAACCGCTAAAGTAACGTCTGATCGACAGTTCCCGATCAAGCTTCTTCTCTGCTCGAGCAAGCTTCTCCCTTGCTTCGCCAAACCCTATCCTCTATCCTCGCAACCCTCCTATTCCCCTAGATTGTGAGATCGAATAACCCATTAACTATGCGGTGTCGCATTTCGCGCATTAACACTCGTGATCGCCGGAGGAGCCACCTCCGGCAGCCTCACCGCCGGGAAACGCCAGCCACCACCTCAACGGAGGTGGTGGCAATAATCGCCGGCGGTGGCGCCGGCCCAGGTGGCCGAAAAAAGCCAAACAAAACGGCCCAGCCAGGCTCCATCTCAGCCGTTGGCTATCGGGGACGTTGGACCGATGGCGTCCAATTTCTCGTTTTATTTGATTAATTAAAAAGGTATATTATGAATAGTTAATTAAAAGTAACACTATTTTAGTGATATTCATGTGTAAATATAGCCCACTTAGAAGTATTTTCAGAGATACTAATCAACATGAAATATGTAGCCCTAAATCTTACCTTTCATTTGCCACCCTAAAGTCCAGATTTGGGATAGTAGATGTCCCTGTAGGACCAATCTACTAGAACTTGTCCTAGGCTAGGGAAGAAATTTGATTGAATTCCCATGCAAAACCAGAACTTCACATGACCCAAAATTTTGGGTACGTGCTTGATTAGGTCAAACTTAGACCATGTAAAAATATGATAATTTTGGGAAGAAATTTTCCTATAGTTTTTGAGAAAATACATTAATTTAAATTAATGGAATATTTGGAGTAATATACCTCTAAATGGCCCAAAATTTTTGTGGCATGGCCTTGGGGTCAATATAAGCTCATTCTAAAAAAAATTCAGCCTTTTTGGACCTTTGCATGTTGGGTAAACCAACTTGCATGAGTATGATGAATAAAGGCTAGGGGTGCCTTTAGCAAAAAGGTATATAATGGGGACTTAACCCATTTGGAAAATTAAAAGTCTATGAAATTATTTTCAGAGGTTTATTAGGGTGAAATAAACCTCAAACAGAAATAATGGGATTTTTGGGATCAAAAGTCCCATTATGTGGAATTTTTTTGAAAATTAGGCCTTTAAAGATAAAAATTTCAAAATAGGGCTATTGATGAGTTAAAATTCTAAAATTTGGTTTAGAACTCAAGGGAGTCATTTTTAATCCCTAGAAAATTTTATGGGTCTGTTTGATGATTATATTTTGGAATTATATAGAATTTACAATTTTTCCTATTTAAGGAAATTATTTAAAAATGATAGAAATTTCAGTAGAAATATTATGGGAAAATTCCAAGTGATTTAGTTATTTATTTGTGACCTTGTGTAATTTTATTAATATTTTTGGATGCATACATAAGTTTAAAATCCAATAAATGGCATTTTTGTAATATTTGTCATATGAGTGTTGGTAGGCCAAAATTACTGTTTAGGACTATAAAATTTTGTAATTGGTATTATTTCAAAAATTTACATATGCAGTAATTTTCCTAGAATTTCTAGTAACATAGTTAATGTACTTCATTTGGAAAGTGGCCAATTCATGGATTTAACTTAAATGAAAATTGTTGGAGCCAAAATTGACCTCAACGAATGTTCAAAAGAGGGGTGCTGCCAACACCTACTTATCTCAAGCCCCGCCCCTTGACTGCTTGCTAACGACCTAGGACTGACCCAAAGCCTCAGCAGGGGGAGGTCCCACCTCACACCCGGAAGATCTCTGAGAGCTTCACCTCCAAAGCCAAAAGCTGGGCTAGGAGCTCCTTAGAAAGCACTAGAGATTATGAGAAAAATGAGAGTCTTCTTTCTAAGGAGCCCTTATGGGTCTATTTATATCCTTCCGTTGACCTGAAATTAATGAAATACCCCTGGCCGGTCTGCCAATAGCCAAATCCCGCTGTCTAGAAAACATTAAACGCAGCTCCTAGGGGTATAAGGGTAATTTTACCCGAGGTCAATTAAGTAATTTTATCCTGAACCCTGGGCCCCACTCGGCGAGAACTCTATGCCGAGAACCCTCTCGACTTTATTTGGCGGGAGCTAAAAAGGAGTGTCGAAAGTCTCAAGCTAAGCCGACCCCCGCCTTCTGCGAGACGCAATCCTTCTCGCTGACTCTGCCGGAAGCGGGTCCAGGCTGACCGATGGTGAACGCTCTCGCCCATTTCGAGGCGAGAGCTCCTCTAATCTTGATGCTATCGCTGTTGGACGCGACATTGAGTGAGTGGAGCTCACCCAATGCCCTTGCTGCTGACTATGGCGTTGAGTGAGTTGAGCTCACCCAACGCCCTTGCTGCTGACTACGGCGTAGAGTGAGTGGAGCTCACCCAACGCCCTTGCTGCTGACCACGGTGTTGAGTGAGTGGAGCTCACTTAGCGCCCTTGCTGCTGACCACGGCATTGAGTGAGTGGAGCTCACTCAGCGCCCTTGCTGCTGACTACGGCGTTGAGTGAGTGAAGCTCACTCAGCGCAGTGTTGAGACCACTCAATGCCTTCTCGCCCCCTTTTGGTCTTGGGTGGGATCTCGCCTGCTCCTAGGCGGGAGCTCCTCTGGCGCGAGAGCTCTTCTGGTCTTCAGGCCCAAGCTAGCCCGAGGCTGGTCCAACCCCGATCGCTGATGCCTCCGGGTCCTACCCCGCGAATATGGGTTATACACAATCCCCGCTCTTTTTGAGATAGCTCTGCGCTCGAAAAGACACGTCCAACCCATAAATATTCGCTGGGCACGTGTCACTTGCTGCAAAGAGAATCTATTGGTGGGTCCTGTCGTGGTTATATATACGTGTTGATAGACGGTCGTAAATCTTCCCTTGATCATTATTGCTCTCCTGGGATTTCGCGTGACCTCGCGATGCGCCCCAAAGAAGCTGGCAAGCCACTCTTGTAGAGCCTTCAGGACCGCATAAATGCGCCGCAGGCGCGAGCCCTCGCCAATTGCGCCCTAGTGGCTCCTTGGCTGGCGAGAGAGGCACCAACTGTGGAGCCTCCGCCGCCGACGAAAGAGAAGAAGAAGAAGAAGGTGAAGAAGATCCATCGGGACCTCTCACGAGAACACCGAGTCTCTCCCACTCCATCCCCAAGCCGTGCGACCGAACCTCTTCTGCTGTAGAGGGTATGTCTCGCGGACTAGCGGACTGCTGTACTTAAGAGTTGGTCTCTGAACCTTTCTTGGCAGGTGGTCCTGGAAGGTAGTGCTTGGCTTCCGCCGGTGCCACCGGACCCATCGACATCTCACCTACCTAAGGATCAGCCACAGGATCCGGAAGGGGCTCCTGCCGACGGTTCGGGACCTCTAGGTATCCCCTCCTCTCTTTTGCCCGTTTTTTGATCAATCTAACTCTTGGGCTTGACTGTCGCAGCGCCTACTTCCTCCCGCCCGGGTCTTACCTTATAGGGAACTGACGTAGGGGCTCCCCCCCCCCGTGACGATCCAGCAGCCAATCCCCACACATCCGCATGGGAGGAGCCTGTCGACCTATCCTTGACGCCGGAGGCCGGCCATTCCACGAGGGAGCGCGAACCTCCCCAAACTTTGGGCCTGGCGGAGGTTACGGCGTGCGAGATCTTCCGTCCGGGCCGTGGAATACCACTCTATCTCTTGTTTGGGAGGGACACCGGGGGAGAGCCCGGGCCTTCTCGCCTTTCACCGGCCGACAGCTCTCGCCATACTACAGGTATGTCACATACCGCTACTGCTTTTACCTAGTTCTCGCACTGAGTGCCAGATTGTCTTCTCAGGAGATCCGGACCTGTGATTGGGAGCTAACGAGGATGAGGATTATGACGGAGATCGGGAGGAGGAGGACGGCGACAGCTCCCCCTTCCCCTCTTCTGACGAAATGGAAGGAATCCTGATTGGCACGGGAAGCTCGAGAAGGCGGGGTAAAAGGATCACGACCATCCTCTCTAAACTCTTGCGGCAGGAGCGGGCCCAGGCCTACGCGGCAAGAGAGTTTTGCAGGTCGGTGGAGAAAAGTTTGGAGGCCCTGGAGCGAGATTACTTCCTAAGAGAGACGGAGCGACCGGGCGACCCTACTGCGGGATCTTCCCCCAGGAGGTGCCTCGCACTGATACAAGACCAAGCTCGCCGGATCAATCTAGGGTGCACCGTTCTGTCCTCCTACTTTAACCCATTGGCGCCTCCGAGGATCCGACAACGAGATCGAGGACGCTGGCGCTGGGAGCATTATTGATTCCTGATATCTCGCCCCTTCTTACCTCTATCCTTCCCTTCTCGCCATGTACCCTATCTTTTTAATTTTATTCTGAACCTTGGACTGCTTGCCATCTTTGAACTGCTTTTATTAGTTAACTGTTATTGTTACTGCTATTATCGTTGCTCTCGCCAGGCTAGAACGTTCTTTGCTTCCGCGTTTGTCTTGCCATGTGATTCTAGCAGCTAGTTTGCGCGAACTATGGTTGTCGATCTATAACTGTCAATTCGGGCGGGGAACCGAGGCACCGTTGACCCAGGGCATGATAGATGTACCTCCGCCGCCCTTTCTGGGAAAATCATCATTTATCACGACTTCCTATAAATAGGTGGATCCACCCACCACATTTATTTCCCCGGTCCAGAACCTTCACTTTTCTTCTTTTTGCTCTCGCCCTCTGCCGGGAACACCTTGCTTTTGCCTCCCTTCCCTTGTTTCTCAGCTGGTCTCTCCCTCTCGCCTCCTCTCTTGCGACTTCGCCTTCGAATACTTTAGACACAACTCCGGGCGATATCGAGGGACGATCTAATTGCGCGGAAGCTTTCCGGAAGCACTAATTTCCATCGTGCCGTCAGACCCTGGAGAAGTATCCGTTGATTACCTCCCAATATATTCCTGCCAGCTTTGCCACGAGAAACCCAAACAAAAATGACAGGTTGAACACCGCGCGAGAGGGGGAGCTCATGATCCCCCTCGAGCACTTCGAGGTGGGCTTCCGACTCCCTCTTTGGCCGGAGATGCGCCTGGCCCTCCGCTACCGCGGAGTCATTCCCGCGCAGTTGAATCCAAACTCGGTCGCCATCCTTGTAGCTTTCATCTTCTACATGCGATCCGAGAGGATAGAGTTCAACCTTTCAATCTTCCGGAAGCTATTTACCTTCCGGGCAAAGGGAGGAATCATCTTCTTCTTCGGGCAGCTGCTCAAGATAACCGGTCTCGCCAACAAGCATCATCACTGGGGCGAGAAGTTTGTCTTCATATCTTGTGACTTCGGGAATGTTCTGCTTGCGCCAAACAAGAATGAGGATGCTGCCTACAAGCTGCCAGATATGGGTTCCCGCGAGAGCGTGCTCCTCGAATTCTTTCAGACCAAGGAGTTTGACGTCCTCGTCCTTAGGCGGGACACCGACTCTCTTCCCCCTTGTTCCTGGTGAAGGTAAGATCTTGTCTTTTCCTTCTTTTGTCCGGTATTTATACGTCCTAGCTCAATGTTGAGTGTTACCGTGTTGCCTTTTCAGGAGAGCGGGAGATCCCTTTGTGCCAGCCCTTACCCGAGACGCAAGCTGCCGAGGGCCAGACTGTGAGAGATCTGTTGGCTCTCGCGAAGCTTGCGGCCCGCAGTTTACGGGACGAGCCAGCTCTACCTCCGTCGTCTGGTGCCGAGAAGCGGAAACCCAGTGACTTTTTGTATCAGCGGATGAAGAGGCCGAAACCGTCCGCTGTCGAGAAGGGGAATTCTAAGGTGCCTTCGCCCGCCCGACCTCTCACGCCGGGCCGGTCCTTCACCGAAATTTTAGCGGCGGTAAGTGAGAAAAGGGACGTCACCAGGAGCAGTGCTGGGGCCCCTGCTGAGAACCCTCCGACCGCGATCGAGGCGGGTGGCGAGGTGGGCGCTGAGCCAGTGGCTGCCGAGAGCTCTGCCAAGCTCCCGCCCAAGCCTCTACCGAAGGGGCATAGGAACTTTAGTTTAGGCGTGAAGAGCCTTGATGCGGAAGGGAACCCCCTGCTACAATGGGACCCGGAGGAAAACCGAATATCTTTCTCGACGCTGCTCCCAAGCTGGGCAGTGCGTGATGAGGTCACCGGCGAGGCCTTCGCGCTTGGCTATGGCCTCTACAGCCGGGAGTTCGCGGGCCTGTACGACCAACTACCCACTCTCCTCCTCACTTTTGACTCCATCCGGGCTCTGATGCATGGGCTCGAGCTTGCGCACATGTGTGCTCGCCAAAGCATCACCATCGACCGGAACTTCCTCAACATATACAAGGCAAGAGAGGAAGCGGTGGCTCGGGCGGCAGCTCTGAAGATTGAGCTAGAGAATGCCCAGTGCCTTCTGTCCCTGCGCCCGACGGAGGAGGTAAGCGAGACCCTTTCTGACATTCGTTCTCGCCTCTGAGATCCATAGCCTCGTTCTTGCTGCTGATAAAATGCTTTTATGCAGGATTCTCCGCAGGTCATGGTGCTCCGTGCTCATCTGGCCGGGGTGGAGTGCGAGAACGCTCTGCTGAAGAACCAAGTCAAGCGCCTGGAGACGTCGGCAGCTGCGGTCCCGCCCCCTCCCACGCTTGATGAAAGACTGAAGATTCGGAGTTATTCTGAGTATGATATAGACAAGCTCTTGCAGGTCAACTCCCAGGCGACGACCAGACTGATGATCGATATGCTGCGGGATGTTGGATGCCTGGACGAGGGTGGCGAGACCTGGACCGCTCCCCAGCTTGTTCCCTTGCTCATCGAGCCTATCCCGAAGCCCCCAGGCGCACCCAACTCTCCGCCCCTGGATGTCCCGAGATCCCCCACGACTGTTGGCAAGACATCTAGGGAGAGCTCGGGCGAGAGCTCCCGCAGAAGCTCAAGCGGGAGCTCGAGCGGGAGCTCGAGCAGATACAACGCTTCTCCATGAGGGGTTTCCTTTTATTCTCTTTTTTTTGTAATGAGCAAGACGCTCTTATTTTTGTAACCATATTTGAAATTATATTTGCATATATAAATTGTTTGTGTTTGTACCCCACCTTTTTTTTGTTGATAACGAATGCTGCTCAAGAGAGCTTCCACAGAGGCCCCTGGCCCTCTCTAGGATAGTCTCTCTTAGCCGTTGATAGGTGAGAACCTATAGAGAGCTCAAGGCTTAAACATGTCGTTCCCGCGTTCTACCGAGAACTATTTGTCGTGAGTGTCATTCATAGGCTTTTTAAGGGAAGACCGCCCCTCATTGCCTTGCGCGATCGATCGTGTCTCCTTGCCTAGACCGGCCGGGAACTTCATTTGGAGAGATCCCCCAGCAAGGATCTCCTGGCAGTGACCTCTCCTGGCCAAGACCTCTCCTGGTTGGGACCTCTCTTGGCCGAGACCCTTTTGGGTCTACCTTCAGGGTGTGTCTTTTGCCTAGCCTAGAACATCCATGTCGAAACATTTCTAAATACTAAACCTATCCCCCACAGGCGAGCCCCCGGACCTGCCAGCTAGATGAGAGCCTGCGCAGTGGTTCTACCTAGGGCCGAGCCGAGCTCGGAGTAGTGTGAAAGTAACTAAAGATCAAAAACAAAGAACCAAGGACCAAGGACCAAGAACCAAGGACCAAGAACCAAGCCTCTCCCCCACAGGCGAGCCTTCGGACCTGCCAGCAAGATGAGAGCCTGCGCAGCGGGTCTACCTAGGGACGAGTCGAGCTCGGGGTGTTGATGAAAATATCATATCCAACCTCTCCCCCACAGGCGAGCCTTAGGACCTGCCAGCTAGATGAGAGCCTGCGCAGCGGGTCTACCTGGAGCCGAGCCGAGCTCGGGGTGCTGATGAAGATTTCATATCCTACCTCTCCCCCATAGGTGAGCCTTCAGACATGCCAGCTAGATGAGAGCCTGCGAAGCAGGTCAACCTAGGGTTGAGCCGAACTCGGGGTGTTGATGAAGATTTCATATCCAACCTCTCCCCCACAGGAAAGACTTTGGACCTGCCAGCTAGATGAGAGCCTGCGCAGTGGGTCTACCTCGTGCCGAGCCGAGCTTGGGGTGTTGATGAGGATTTCATATCCAACCTCTCCCCCACAGGAGAGCCTTCAGACCTGCCAGCTAGATGAGAGTCTGCGTAGTGGGCCTAGATGGGGCCGAGCCGAGCTCGGGGTGTTGATGAAGATTTCATATCCAACCTCTCCCCCACAGGCGAGCCTTCGGACATGCTAGCTAGGTGAGAGCCAGCGTAGCGGGTCTACTTCGGGCCGAGATGAGCTCGTGGTGTTGATAAACATTTCATATCCAACCTCTTCCCCACATGCGAGCCTTCAGACCTGACAGCTAGATAAGAGCCTACACAGTGAGTCTACCTGGGGCCGAGCCGAGCTCAGGGTGTTGATGAAGATTTCATATCAAACCTCTCCCCCACAGGCGAGCCTTCGGACCAGCAAGCTAGATGAGAGCCTACACAGCGGGTCTACCTGGGGCCGAGCCGAGCTCGGGGTGTTGATGAAGATTTCATATCCAACCTCTCCCCCACAGGCGAGACTTCGGACCTGCCTACTAGAAGAGAGCCTGCGCAGTGGGTCTACCTGGGGCCGAGCCGAGCTCGGGGTGTTGATGAAGATTTAATATCCAACCTCTCCCCGATAGGAGAGGCTTCGGACCTACGAGCTAGGTGAGAGCCTGCGTAGTGGGTCTACCTAGGGCCGAGCCGAGCTCGTGGTGTTGATGAAGAATTAATATCCAACCTCTCTCCCACAGGCGAGCCTGGGTACCTTCCAGCTAGATCAGAGCCTGCGCAGCGGGTTTACCTGGGGCCGAGCTGAGCTCGGGGTGTTGATGAAGATTTCAAATCCAACCTCTCCCCCAATAGGTGAGCCTTCGGACCTACCAGCTTGATGAGAGCCTGTGTAGCTGGTCTACACGGGGCCGAGCCGAGCTCGGGGTGTTGATGAAGATTTCATAACCAAACCTCTCCACCACAGGCGAGCCTTCGGACCTGCCAGCTAGATGAGAGCCTGCGCAGGGGGTCTACCTGGGGTCAAGCCTAGCTCAGGGTGTTAGTGAAGATTTCATATCAAACCTCTCCCCCACAGGCGAGCCTTCAGACCTGCCAGCTAGATGAGATCCTGCACAGCGGGCCTAGCTGGGGCCGAGCCGAGCTCGGGGTGTTGATGAAGATTTCATATCCAACCTCTCCCCCACAGGCGAGCCTTCAGACCTGCCAGCTAGGTGAGAGCCTGCTCAGCGGGTCTACCTGGGGCAGATTCGATCTCAGGGTGTTGATGAAGATTTCATATCAAACCTCTCCCCTATAGGCGAGCCTTAAGACCTTCCAGCTAGATGAGAGCCTTCGCTGCGGGTCTACCTGGTGCCGAGCCAAGCTCAGGGTGTTGATGAAGATTTTATATCCAACCTCTCCCCCACAGGCGAGCCTTCGGACCTGCAAGCTAGATGAGAGCCTGCGTAGTGGGTCTACCTGGGGCCGAGCCGAGCTCAGGGTGTTGATGAAGATTTCATATCCAACCTCTCCCCCACAAGCGAACCTTCGAACCTGTCAGCTAGATGAGAGACTGCGCAGCGGGTCTACGTGGGGCCGAGCCGAGCTCGGGGTGTTGATGAAGATTTTATATCCAACCTATCCCCCATAGGAGAGCCTTCGGACCTACAAGCTAGGTGAGAGCGTACGCAGCGGGTCTACCTGGGGCCGAGTCGAGCTCGGGGTGTTGATGAAGATTTCATATCCAACCTCTCCCCCACAAGCGAGCCTTCGGACCTGACAGCTAGAAGACAGCCTGCGCAGCGGGTCTACCTTGGGCCGAGCCGAATTCAGGGTTTTAATGAAGATTTCATATCCAACCTCTCCCCCACAAGCGAGCCTTCGGACCTTCCAGCTAGCATAACCAAACCTTTCCCCTAAAATGGAGCCTTCGGACCTGCCACCTAGATGAGAGCCTGTGCACCGGGTCTACTTGGAACCGAGCCGAGCTCGGGGTGTTGATGAAGATTTCATATCTAACCTCTCCCCCACAGGCAAGCCTTCAGACCTGCCAGCTAGATAAGAGCCTGTGCAGCAGGTCTACCTTGGGCTGAGCCGAGCTCGGGGTGTTAATGAAGATTTCATATCCAACCTCTCCCCCACAGGCGAGCCTTCGGACCTGCCAGCTAGATGAGAGCCTGGGCAGCGGGTCTACCTTGTGCTGAGCCGATCTCGGGGTGTTGATGAAGATTTCATATCCAACCTCTCCCCTACAGGCGAGCCTTCGGACCTGCCATCGAGATTAGAGCCTGCGTAGCGGGTCTACCTAGGGCCGAGCCAAACTCGGGGTGTTGATGAAGATTTTATATCCAACCTCTCCCCCACAGGCAAGCCTTCGGACCTGCCAGCTAGATGAGAGCCTGCGCAGTGGGTCTACCTGGGGCCGAGCCGAGCTCAGGGTGTTGATGAAGATTTTATATCCAACCTCTCCCCTACAGCCGAGCCTTCGGACCTGTCAGCTAGATGAGAGCCTGCGCAGCAGGTCTACCTGGGTCCGAGCCGAGCTCGGGGTGTTGATGAAGATTTCATATCCAACCTCTCCCCCACAGCCGAGCCTTCAGACCTGCCAGCTAGATGAGAGCCTGCGTAGCGGGTCTACCTGGGGCCGAGCCGAGCTCGGCGTGTTGATGAAGATTTCATAACCAAACCTCTCCGCCGTAGTTTAGCCTTCAGACCTGCCAACAAGATGAGAGCCTGCGCAGCTGGTCTACTTGGGGCCGAGCAAAGCTCGGTATGTTAATGAAGATTTCATATCCAACCTCTCCCCCACATGCGAGCCTTCGGACCTGCCAGCTAGATGGGAGCCTGCGCAGCGGGTCTACTTGGGCCCGAGCCGAGCTCGGGGTGTTGATGAATATTACATATCCAACCTCTCCCCCACAGGCGAGCCTTCGGACCTGCCATCTGGATGAGATCTTACGCAGCAGGTATACTTGGGGCCGAGCCGAGCTCGAGGTGTTGATGAAGATTTCATATCCAACCTCTCTTTCACAGGCGAGCTTTCAGACCTGCAAGCTAAATGAGAGCCTTCGCAGCGGGTCTACCTAGGGTCGAGCCGAGCTCGGGGTGTTGATGAAGATTTCATATCCAACCTCTCCCCCACAGGCGAGGATTCAAACCTTCTAGCTAGATGAGAGCTTGCGCAGCAGGTCTACCTAGGGCCGAGCCGAGTTTGGGGTGTTGATGAAGATTTCATATCCAACCTCTCCCCCATAGGCGAGCCTTCGGACCTGCCAGCTAGGTGAGAGCCTGCGCAGGGGGTCTACCTGGGGCCGAGCCGAGCTCGGGGCGTTGATGAAGATTTCATTTCAAACCTCTCCCCCACAGGCAAGCCTTCAAACCTTCCAGCTAGATGAGAGCCTGCGCAGCGGGTCTACCTGGGGCCGAGCCGAGCTCGGGGTGTTGATGAAGATTTCATAACCAAACCTCTCCCCCACCGGCGAGCCTTCGGACTTGCCAGCTAGATGTGAGCCTGCGGAGCGGGTCTACCTAGGGCCGAGCCGAGCTTGGGGTGTTGATGAAGATTTCATAACCAAGACCTGTTCTTATCCTAAACTTTAAAATGAAAAGAATTGACAGCGGATCAAAGTATGGGATGTATTATGGTAACACATGATAACATTTGGAAACAAAATTACAATCACCTCCTCCCCCTCACTGGTAGAAGCGCCTTAGATCGTCACCGTTCTAAGTGTGGCTCAAAATCCTCCCTTCCACATCCTGGAGGTAGTAACTTCCCATTCTAAGGACCTCTTTTACTATGTAAGGCCCTTCCCTGTTCGGGTTTAGCTTGCCCACGGGGGCTGACCTTCCCGCCGCGTAAACCTTTTTCAACACCAGATCCCCTTCGACGAACTACCTGATCCTTACATGCTTGTCGAAGTATCTTGCCATGCATCGCTTGATCTCTTCTTGCCTGATGATTGTGACATCCCGCGCTTCTTCCATCATGTCCAGCGAGAGGTGCAACCCTTCCTCATTTCCCAAACTCTAAGTCTCATCTCCTTCCCTTGCCGCTGCGACCCGAGGGGACCGAACTTCAAATTCCACTGGCAGGACCGCCTCGCACCCGTGAGAGAGCTTGAAGTGGGTCTTGCCGGTGGCCGTGTTCGGGGTCGTTCTCAAGGCCCATAGAACCGAGGGGAGCTGTTCCACCCAATTTCCCCTAAGGTTCTCCACTTTTTTATTGAGCAGGTTTACGATAATTTTGTTTGCTGCTTCCACCTGGTCATTGCTCCGGGGGTGGTGGACAGAGGCAAATCTGAGATCTATCCCCAGCTGGGCGTAGAAGCTGATGAACTCCTCACTGGCAAACTGAGGACAGTTGTCTGTTATTATTACTTGAGGCAGCCCGTGCCTGTATATGATCTCCCCCCAGACGAAGTTCCTTATGACCTGCGAGGTGACTTTAGCCAAGGCCTTAACCTCCAGCCACTTTGAGAAGTAATCGATCATGACCAGGAGGAACCTCCTCTGTCCACTAGCCGGAGGAAAAGGCCCGACCAAGTCCATTCCCCAAATGGCAAAAGGCCAAGGTGACGTTATGCTCCTTAGTCTTTAAGCGGGCAAGAGCTGTAGGGGGCATACAACTGGCACTTTTTACATCTCCTTGCAAATTTTGTCGCATCCTTCCTCATGGTATGCCAGAAGTACCCTTGCCAGACCACCCTTACCTCTAAAGTCCTTCCCCCCAAGTTACTGCCGCACTCGCCTGAGTGTATCTCCCCAAGTATCTTCGGGATTTCTTCCTCGGTCACACACTTGGCTAGGAATCCTGACGACATCTTACGATGTAACCCCCCTTCCAACATCAGGTAGTAAGCTGCCTTGCGCCTGAAACTCCTTTAATCCTTTACCTCTTCTGTCAGTTCGCCGGTTGACAGGAAGGTTACCAGTGGGTCCACCCACGAGGGTCGTCGACCTATCTCCATCAGCTCCCCTTCTTCGATCGCTTGTCGGAACAGTTCGGTTAGGGTCCCTCCTCCCCGAGGTCCAAACTTTGTTAATCAGTCGGCAGCCACCTCTCCTCACAGGGGACGTGCTAGATTGAGAATGATCGGAAGCCTCTGATGACTGCCCTTACCTTGGATAGGTACTTTATGAGGGTAGGCTCTCGAGCTTCAAACTCTCCTCGAATCTGCAATGCCACCACCATCGAGTCCGTGAAGACCTTTACATCCTGGATCTTAAGCTCCTTTCCCAAACAAAGACCAGCCATCACGGCTTCGTACTCTGCCTGATTATTGGTCACCGGAAAGTGATAGGCCACCGCCTGTTCTATAGCTACCCCCTGGGCACTTACCAACACCACTCCTCCAACCATGGAATGCTTTCCCGAGGCCCCATCAACCATCACCTTCCACGCCCCCTGCTGTCGCGGATCCTCTTCCCCGACTTCAACAACATAGTTTTCCAGGAAGTCCGCCACTGCTTGCACCTTAATGGAGAGCCTTGGGACAAAAGAGATGTTGAACTCGCTCAGCTAAATGGACCACTTGGCCAGCCTCCCTGAGTGCTCCACCCCTTCAAAGATCTTGTGAAGAGGATGGTCGGTTACCACCCTACTAGTGTGCGCTTGGAAATATGGCCGAAGAATCCTTGCCGAAACGATCAGAGCATACGCTAGCTATTCGAGGATGGGGTAACGGAGCTCTGCCTTCCTCAAGATTCGGCTTACGTAGTAGATGGGTAGTTGCTTCTTCCCCTCTTCCCTGACTAGAACAGAGCTCACAGCTTCCGCTCCTACCTTGAGATGCAGGGCTAAGTCCTCCCCTTCTTTTGGGCTTTGAAGTAAGGGAGCCTGGGAGAGCTGTCTCTTCAGCCCTTGAAAGGCTTCCTCACACTCGGCTGTCCACTCAAACCTCTGGTTACCCCTCAACACCTTGAAGAACGATGAACACTTGTATCGAGACCGAGAAAGGAACCTGCTTAGTCCAGCCAGCTTGCCTGCCAAGTGCTGGACCTCCTTGGCATTGCTAGGTGATTCCAGGTCTAGGATGACATTCATGTTATCCGGGTTAGGCTCCACCCCTATCGGAGTCAAGAGATGTCCAAGGAACTTCCTGCGGCTGGCCTCGAAGACACACTTCAAGGGATTCAGCCTCATCTTGAACCTCCGTAGGGTGGCAAAGGTCTCTTCTAGGTCCCGCAAGTGTGATCTCACACACATGATTTTCACCATCAGGTCATGGACATAGACTTCCAAGTTTATCCCTCTCTACCCCTAGAAGACTCGATCTATCATGTGTTGGTATGTGGCTCTTTCATTTTTCAGCCCAAAGGGCATCATCTTATAGCTGAAGAATCCCTCCCTAGTGATGAAGGAGACGTCTTTGACGTCGGGGGGTGCATGCGAATCTGGTGATAACCTGAAATAGCATCAAGAAAACTCATAACAGAAAAACCGATGGCTGAGTCAACCAGCGCGTCGATTTGAGGCAGAGGGTAGCAATCCTTGGGGCACGATTTATTTAATAAAGAGAAATCAATACACATGCGCCACTTCCAACCCCCTTTCTTAACCATTACCACATTGGAGATCCAACCCGGGTACTGAACCTCCGAGATGAAGCCTGCCTCCAGGAGCTTTCTAACCTCCTCGCGGATGGGCTCCTCTAGCTTGGTGGCGATGGTCCTCATCTTTTGGCGTATGGGGCGAGTCCTGGGATCCAAGTTTAGACGGTGGAAAGCTACGTACCTGTCAACGCTCGGCATGTCTGCCGCGGTCCAAGCAAAGATGTCGACGTTGCTCGGTATGCAAGACCTCACCCGCTCCTGGTCCTCGGGACCTAATCCCCCACTGACTCGCACCCTCTACACCTGCCCTGCTCTGGTGGAGACCTCCATCTCCACCACTTCTTCGGCCGGCTCCAACCGCGATTGTTCCTAGCCGACCCTTGCTTCCTCCTCAAACTCCAACTCCTCCCCTCCTTCAGCCTCTATTGCCTCCTCCGGGCCCTCTTGTTCGATTCCAGCGGCAAGCTTCTCTTCTACCTCCATTGCCTCCTCCAGGCTCCCCTCCTCTTACTCTACGAGCTCCCTTTCCAGCTCTTCTACCTCCTCCATCCAAGATACAGTTTTAACTGCCGTCACATAGCATTATCTTGCCACCTTTGGATCCCCCCTAATCGTGACCTGCACCCCTCCGTTATTGACCTTGAGACATTGATGAAACGAGGAGGGGACGCAGCGAAAAGCGCTGATGAGGGGAAGCCCAAAGATGGGGTTATAACTACTTGGGGCGTCCACTATCACGAACCTACAGTTCCGTGATATGCCCCCCAGCTTTACATGCAGTCCTACTTCTCCTTCTACCTCTTTCCTTTCTCTAGAAAACCTGAACAACAGTCCATCTGAGGCTAAGACCCTCTTCACCTCAACCTTCATCTCATCGAAGTCTCTCTTGAAGATGACGTTCACCGAGCTCCCATTGTCCACCAGTATCCTGGAGACCGTGAAGTTCTCCACCGCTGTTTGAATCACCAGGGCGTCGCAGAAGGGATCTTCATAGTTTGGCATATCTTGAAGATGATTTTTTTCATCCGGAGGGCGAGCTAAGGAGGTCGAGGCGACCCCTCTTCTTAATATGGTTTGAAGGCTCCCCTTGCGAGTTGCCTCAATCCCGACCCCTCCGTTGATCACTTCGATCCCTCCTCGAGTCCCCACGTCTACCCGGTCCTCGCATCAATCTTCCTCCCCTCACTGCTGCCCTTCCACGATCCTTACCAGCGGATCCTTCCTCCCCATTCCTATGGCTTCCCGTATCTCCAAGAACTCCGGGCAGGTGGCCTTCACATGACCCTCCTCCTGGTGGAAGTCGCAGAAGGGCAACGCCATCCTACCCCCTCTTCCTTCTCCACCTCCCCTTCTTCTAGCCCCTCAAACTCCTCTTCTTCCTCCTCATACTCTACCAACCTCCATCGCTTCTTGCGGCGGCGGGAAGTGGTCTCTCGGTCCCTGCCTCCATGCCTGCTGATCGAACCTCCTCGGCTCCAGAAGGTTATCCCTTCCCTGCAGACCTCCTCCTTGACCCTGGGGGCGACCCTCCTTAGGCCTCCAACCCAACCGATTGTGTGGCTCCCGAGCCCCCCAACCTTGGTTCTACACCTGCCTCCGGGGTTCTTCTCTTCTCCTTTCCTCCCTCGGCTCCCTCTGCTCCCTCTGCTCCCTCTGCTTCCCTGATGCTGGTTCCTTCACATCGTCCTCCGCCAACTGGGCCAACTTCCTAGCGAGAGCGGAGTTGGCTCTTTCAAAATCAATCTCTTTTGCCTCCCTCTCAATTAGCTCTTCAAAGGTGAGGGGGCACTCTCTTCATCTCCATGCTAAAGAAACCTGGTCTCAGCCCAAGGGTAAAGGCGAGCTTCAGTGCATACCCCGGGACTTCTTGGACTAGGAGGATCTCTTCCTTAAACCGGTCAATGTAATGACCCAGCGTCTCATCCTGCTTCTGCCTTATCGCACACAGGCACTCTGCCTCCTTCCGCTTCTTCGATGTCGAGAATCTCAACAGGAACCCCCTGCACAGATCTTCAATGTTGTATATGGAACTTGCCGGCAACTGGTGGAACCAGTCCCGGGCCTTCTCCTTCAACGTGATGGACAACAGCCGACACTTGAAGGCATCCATCATCTGCCTGATTGAGACTACATCCTCAAACCATTGAACATGCTGCACCGGATCATCCTTCCCTGAGTAGTAAGACATGTCCGGCTCCCAGAACCCCTCTGACACCGGAGCCGAGATGATAAGCTCGCAAATGGGGCTCTCGCCTCCTGCCTGGCGAGAGGGAATGTCTCATGCCCTCGGCTAACTGGCCCGATCTGCGAGACCGTGCCCAGGGAATAGTTCTTGCACTGCTGCCTCCCTCTCTCCAAACTCTGCCGGAATCTCCTTTCCGGGGCGCTGACCTGGGAAGAGCTCCATGTTGCGCGCTAGGGTTCGAAGAAAATAAACGCAACCGAACTAGCAACCCGATGAGGCAAGTATACCTATCGAATTGTAGCAAGGGGACACAAGTGTCGTATTGAAATCCGGGAACTGTTGGCTAAGCTTACTCACACGAACGCTATTATCTTATCGACGGAAAAACTAGGGTTTTAGGAAATCTAAGTGCAAGGGAGAAAGTAAAGCTATACTAGAAAGAGAAACACCGCAATTAAGTAAAGCTATTCAGCAAAGAACTATGCTAGAAAGGAAACTACTGCAGTTAATTAAAGAGCACAAGTTAGGCGATTACTACAAAAGGTAGAAAATATGAAATGGAAATGCACCCAATCAAGATTCACCTTGGCTAAAGACGATTAAGAAAATGCGATAAAAATCTGAACTTAATAGGATAAAGGTCCTTGACCGTGGAGGTTCCTAAAGCTTGAACACGCTTCTCTCGAAGTCATGCCCAACTGAGTTTAGGAAGGCCCGACCGACTCTCGTCTAAATCGGAGGCCTAAAACTCGCTTTACGCGGTGAACCCCACTATTGGATTTTACTCCAATCCGGGAGATTTGGACGTCTGCCTCTCTCGAGGGGTGCGTACAACTCCCTTTACTCATGAATGCTCACTTCATTCTTTCGGCCGCTCGGCTAGCCCAGAATGAAAGCAAAGGCGGAGAGTATATATCGAAAATATACCTCCAACCTGTGATTAATCAAGAGTAATTCAAGGCCCTAACCTAAAAAGAAAAGATTAATTAAAACATCATAACACAATCGCTCTAACCTCGGATCATCAAGATCGAGTACAAGGAGGATTAGTTAATCATAATGGAGTGGAGGAGGGGAGATGAGTAGAAAAGCATATAAAGTAACACAAGTAAAGGAAGAACACTTTTATTAATGAAAAAAAGGCAAGTTACACTATTGAAATTGAAATTACAAGTGCATGAAAATTAAATCCTATTCTAGCCCTATATTAAGCACTAAGCAACACTAAAGATTACAAAGAAAGCTAGGGCAACTAAATATTAAACCATGATTAAGCAAAAATTACAAAGGAAGAGAGAGAGAGAGAAAGCATAAAAAAACTCAAGAACCAAAGGGGCAGCACCTCCCCCTCTCAACCAAAGCTTCCTGAAATGGGGAGGGGGCTCAATTTATAGAAAATTTTCTCGGGGGCGTGTCAGGGGGCATGACAGTACTATGTTGTTCTCGGGCTCTGGATTCTGGCGGGAGGGATGATTGCTTCGGTACGTCGGTGGTCACGCCCTAGGTCACGCCCGTGACAGGGGGGCGTGACAGGCACGTCATGTCCAAATCATTGGTCGGAAATCCGTCAGTCACCGAAAAAGGAGGGTGTCACGCCCATGTCACGGGCGTGACATGGGGCGTGATAGTATTGTTTGCGTGCTGAGGCAGAACGGCATTTAATGCGGCGGCAGGCTTTGCGGCAGAGGGCGACACGCCCCTGGTCACGCCTGGTGACACGCCTAGGGAGGGCGTGTCAGGGGGCGTGACAGCGATTTTTGATCGTTTTCTGTCCCTTCCAGCAGGTGTCCTGGGGATCGGGTGACACGCCCTAGGTCACGCCCAGGGAGGGCGTGACAGGGGGCGTGACAGGTCATTTTGGCAATTTTTCTGGAAACCTGCAAAAAGACAGGAAAAAGTTAGTGGCAATAAAATTTACATAAAAAGGATAAAAATAAACTAATAATATACATAATTTGTACAATATAAAATATAAAATACGATAATAGTTTAGGCTACAAAACGTATTATCAAATTCCCCCAAGCTTTAGCTTTGCTTGTCTCCAAGCAAAAATATAAAAACTAGAAATTTATAAAAAGGACTAATCAAAAAGTTCTAATTATGCCTACACAAGTACTATGCGAAATTCTAAGTAGGGAAAAAGGTGAAATGTAAGTCTAAAACAATTATTTAGCTATGGTAAAACTTTTATAAACTTTACTTAATAAAAACAAATCATCCAAAATTTTAACGAGATATTTTTAAATGGACTTAAGCAAAGCAACGAAAATGAAAAACACGCATTGAGCTGTTACTAGATCCAAGCAACGATTTATAATTATATCAATTTAATTAACAAAAATCTAGGTTTAAATCCAAAACTAAAACTGATTTACTGTTTTTCTTTTCTTAGTTATTAAATAAAAATCAACAAGCATGAATCAAAAGGACTTAAATAGGACAGAAACGTTTGGCTTAGGAATATGATCAGGAGTGGAATTCAAAGATAAACGTGAAGGTTTTAAAATCACACTAAACCAAAGCAAAGAGTTTCAAAATCTTTATAAAAATATATACACACATTCTTTTTCTTCTTTTTCATTTTTTTTTTTCGAAACAAAGGCCATAAATATTTTTTATTTTCCTTTTTGAGTTGGCCAAACAAAAATAAACATCACTTTCGAACATACTTTTTTTTTTGAAAACCTTTCTCCCACAAAAATCACAAAATACCCTATCAAAATCGTCAAAATAATTTATGAAACTCAAAAAGGCTAGTGTGATTCAATAGGTTGGAAATTTTGGCTTTGGTGAAACTGAAATGAAGGGAGGAGCTATCAAATGAAATCGGAAAAAGGCTCAAAAATTGCTAACTAGCGGTAAAAGTTTTTAGGTTGGCAAGAAAGCTCAAACGAAAACAAAAACGGCCTAAATCATTTTCACGCTTTAGAATTTATTTAAAACAAAGGTTTGAAAAATTTTCAAAAAGCGAGTCCTAGATAATAAAGGAAGATTGATGAAATTAACTTGAAAATAGAAATAATAGGTGACTTGGATCGTTCACATCTACTACGTTATTCAAAAGTTGACTTTACAAAAATTATTCAAAAACGAAAAAGAAAATAGTGGATGATGAATTTTTAAGAAAGTAATGGAAATAAACAACAAAAAACCATAATAGAAATGCGAGTTTTAGAAAAATATTTCACCTTAACATGCTACCGCGAATTAGAAACACAGCATGGCCAACATTTTACTTGTGAAACATAATTAAAAAGAACGATTAGAAATATTATAATTAACTAAGTTGTTTATAGGAGATTTTGAGTAAAACAAAACTAAAAACTAGGGGTACTATTGAAATACCAAAATGTCTAAACTATTCAAAAACACATATATTTTTTTTAATTTTGAGAAATATTCTCTTTTTTTTTTGGTTTTTTAGAAAAAAAATTTCTCTTTTTTTATTTTGGAGTTTTAAGATATTCATTTTTTTTATTATTTTGGAAATATTTAAAATATATACAAAAAGAAAAATATTTACACTAAGCAAAAGTGAAGGAGGAAGTCCTCCCCCAAGCTTAAAACAGACATTGTCCTCAATGGCTAAAGAAGGGGGTTGGAGAAGGAGAGGAAAATAAAGTACAGAATTGAAAGACAGAATTGAAATAGAGGTACTTCCCCGGATTTATTTGCTGCGAAAGCTGAGTGATGCCGCTCCCCAAATGTCTTCTTTGGACTTTGTGATGGATTCAGCAATGTTGGAGTAGGCGATCGCAGAAGCTTCAGCTTGTCGGAGCCGTCCGAGGCAAAAATTGTAAAATAAAGAAAACAGAAAAAGATAACTTGGGTTGCCTCCCAAGAGCGCCCTTTGGTTAAAGCGTCGTTGTGCTCGACGCATCAAAAAAATAATTTTGTCCAAAAATATTGTTGTCCCAAAATAAAATTGTTTTTAGCAAAAAAAAATTAAAAGTTCAAGATTAAAGTTCGTGAAGCAGAAACTTAATACTGTTTGGACTGACATCATCATCACCAGAAAAGTAGAGTTTAAGACGCTGACCATTCACTTTGAAATTACCCTTATCAGGGTGAGAAATTAAAACAGTTCCATAAGGAAATACTTCTAAAACAGAAAACGGGCCAGACCAGCGAGATTTTAATTTGCCCGGAAATAAACGTAAACGAGAATTATATAAAAGGACTTGGTCGCCCGGCTTAAAGTTTTTAGGGTGCCTTAAGTGTTTATCGTGTAAACGCTTCGTCCGCTCTTTATAAAGTTTATTATTTTCATAAGCATAAGAGCGTCACTCGTCGAGTTCATTTAGTTGAAATTTTTGAAGGTCACCGACTGAGTGGGGATCGAAGTTTAAAAATTTTAAGGCCCAAAAGGCGCGGTGTTCTAACTTTACGGGCAGATGGCACGATTTTCCATAGACCAGCCGATACGGCATACATCCGAGGGCGGTTTTGTACGCTGTTCGGTAGGCCCATAGAGCATCGTCAAGTTTGGTTGACCAGTCTTTTCTAGAAGTTGAAACAGTCTTTTCTAATATTCTTTTTATTTCTCTATTAACTACTTCGACTTGACCGTTAGTTTGGGGGTGGTAGGCAGTGGACAGTTTATGCGTAACGCCGTATTTAGTAAGGATTTTTGAAAATTGCGCGTTACAGAAATGGGAACCCCTATCGCTAACGATTGCGCGTGGCGTACCGAATCTAGAAAATAATTTTTTTAAAAACGTGACAACAACTCGGGAGTCGTTCGTAGGAAGATCTTGGGCCTCAGCCCATCGTGAAACATAATCAACAGCAACTAAAATATATTTGTTTCCGAAGCTAGAAGGAAGGGGGCCAACAAAATCAATTCCCCAGAGGTCGAAAATTTCGCACTCTAAGAAATAATTTTGCGGCATTTCATTTTTATTAGAGATGTTGCCCGACCGTTGGCAACTATCACACCTGCTCACAAAGGCTTGCGCGTCCTTAAATAGGCTAGGCCAGTAAAAGCCCGCGCAAAGTACCTTATGAGCGGTGCGAGCAGCTTGATAGTGCCCACCTGTCGGGCCTTCATGCAAATGTTTTAGAATATCTATTCCTTCATCAAAAGAAACACATCTCCTTATCACTTGATCCGCACAAATTTTGAAAAGATGCGGGTCTTCCCAAAAGTAGTTATTTAGCTCAGAAAAGAATTTCTTCTTTTGCTGAGAGGAGAACTCTCTTGGGAGCACCCGGGCAACTAGATAGTTGGCGATGTGCGCGAACCTAGGAGAAGTAGATGTATTAACTAAAAGCAGCTTCTCATCAGGAAAATATTCATTAAAAGATTTTTCATTTAATTTTTCTATAAATGGGTTATCTAATCTTGATAAATGGTCGGCGGCCAAGTTCTCGGCTCCTCGCTTATCACGGATCTCTAAGTCAAACTCCTGGAGGAGTAAGACCCAGCTAATCAAGCGAGGCTTGGCATCTGTTTTGGCAAGAAGGTACTTGAGGGCCGAGTGGTCCGTAAAAACAATGATTTTTGAAAGAGTAATGTAAGGGCGAAATTTATCAAACACAAATACTACAGCTAAGAGCTCCTTCTCGGTTGTGCTGTAATTTTCTTGTGTAGATGTGAGGGTTTTACTAGCGTAATAGATGGGGTGGAAGTTCTTAGATATGCGTTGACCTAATACGGCCCCCACCGCAAAACTACTCGCATCGCACATAATCTCGAAAGGAAGGTCCCACACCGGAGCTATCATAATCGGTGCGTTAATTAACTTTTCTTTAATTAATTCAAAGGCAGAAATACAAGAGTCATCAAAAATGAATGGAGCGTCTTTTTCTAAGAGATGGGTGAGGGGCTTAGTGATCATGGAGAAGTCCTTTATAAAATGACGATAAAAACCAGCGTGGCCTAGGAAACTTCTTATAGCTTTTATGTTTGTAGGTGGCGGCAACTTCTCAATAACTTCTATCTTGGCAACATCTACCTCAATACCTTTAGCAGAAATTTTATGACCCAAAACTAACCCTTCCCTCACCATAAAATGGCATTTTTCCCAATTTAGGGCAAGGTTAGTTTCTTCGCATCGTTCTAAGACTTTTTCGAGGTTTTCTAGACATCTATCGAAGGAATCTCCGAACACGGAGAAATCGTCCATGAATACCTCCATAATGCTTTCTACGTACTTATCAAATATTGCGAGCATACATCGCTGGAATGTAGCTGGCGCATTGCATAATCCAAACGACATTCTTCGATACGCGAAGGTGCCGAAGGGACAAGTAAACGTAGTTTTCTCTTGGTCCTCGGGAGAGATGGGTATTTGAAAGTACCCCGAGAGGCCATCGAGAAAACAATAAAAGCTATGGCCGGAGAGACGTTCTAAAATCTGGTCGATAAATGGTAAAGGAAAGTGGTCCTTGCGGGTGGCGTCATTTAACTTACGGTAATCTATGCACATAGGCCAACCCGTCACCGTCCGCGTCGGGATTAATTCATTATTCTCATTACTAACTACGGTTATCCCTCCCTTCTTTGGAACTACCTGAACGGGGCTAACCCACTTACTGTCCGATATAGGGTAGATAATTCCTACGTCTAATAGTTTCATAACCTCGCCCTTGACTACTTCTTTCATGTTTGGGTTTATACGGCGCTGAGGTTGGATAGAGTTACCCGAATTATCTTCCATTAAAATTTTATGGGTACAGAAAGATGGGCTTATGCCCTTGATATCAGAAATTTGCCAAGCAATAGCCCGGCGATGCTTACGTAGAACTAGAAGAAGTTTATCGTTTTGCATATCCGTGAGGTAGGCCGAAATGATAACTGGTAACTTGGAGTCTTTTTCTAGGAAAGCATAATTAAGGTGTTCGGGAAGTTCTTTAAGTTTTAGGGTAGGAGGTTCTTCATAAGAGGATTTTGAGATTCTTTCTTTTTCAAAAATAATATCTTCATAAACTTTTTTATAAGGAACGTAATAAGGGGTGGGGCTAGCAGCTAAGACGGCTTCCTGTAGTGATTCAGTGGGAAGAAAAGAGGAAGAACAAAAATCAGAAAATTCTTTTTCAAACTCAGAAAGACAATAAGAAGATTCATCACTTCCTTGTAGTGATTCAGTTGTAAGAGAAGAGGAGCAAAAAGTAGAAAATTCTTTTTCAAAGTCGGAGAGGCAGTAGGAAGGATCATCACTCACGGCGTCTATGAAAAAACATGAGTCATCGTTCGCTAAGGTGTTCTTCATCGAAGGGGTGATAGAAAATGTGACTTCGTCGTCGCCTACTCGAAGAAAGAGCTTACCATTGCTTACGTCAATGATGGCTCGGGAGGTGGCAAGGAAGGGTCGACCAAGGATCAGGGGAACCTCGACGTCTTCTTCGATGTCCAAAATGACAAAGTCCACCGGGAAGATGAACTTGTCGACTTTCACTAGAACGTCCTCCACTATTCCTAATGAGTACTTGACGGATCTATCAGCTAGCTGGATACTCATACGCGTGGGGTTAAGGCTACCAATCCCTAACTTTTTGAACAACGAAAAGGGCATCAGGTTTATACTCGCGCCTAAGTCGGCTAACGCGTGTTTAACAAAAAGATCACCGAAGACACACGGGATAGAGAAACTACCCGGGTCACTGATTTTCTTCGGCAAACCGTTTGTTAAAACGGCGGAGCACTCGGCGTTTAGCGTGACGTGCGAAAGATTCTCTAACTTCTTCTTGTTTGTGAGGAGGTCTTTAAGATATTTGGCGTATTTCGGCATCTGCGAAATAGCCTCGTAGAAGGGAAGATTAATGTGGATTTGTTTGAAGATTTCTAAGAAGCGGGAGTACTGATCATCTTGACGTTGTCTATTAAGTTCAGAGGGGTATAGAGGAGTTGAATTATTTTTGAAGATGGGTGGTGGAGTGAGATTATTTTCTAAAGCGGGGGTGATTACTTCTTCAGCAGATGGCGGAATTTTTAAAACGGGAGCGGAGCTTTGATTTTTAAAAGCGGAAGCGGAGCTTGCCTCAGGCTCTTCACTTACCATACCGGAGACTTGCTTCCCACTCCGAAGAGTTATAGCTTTCACTTGCTCTCTCTGGTTGGGTTCGGTATTGGAAGGAAGAGACCCTGCGGGTCGCTCAGAAATTATTTTCGCGAGCTGTCCTACCTGATTTTCTAAACTTTTTACGCTTCCGGTTAAAGTTCTTATGGTACCGTCATTTGTGGTGATGTATTTAGAATGTAATTCCTCCAAGCTTGGAGGTTTTGGGTAATTTTGAAGAAGTGGTGGTGGTGGTGGTGTAGAAAAATCATTTTGCAGGGGTGGGCGCATCGCATTCGAAGGATTACTCCATGAAAAGTTCGGATGATTTCTTAAAGCAGGATTATAACTATTCGGAAAATTAAAACCAGGCGGATGAAAATTCGCAGCAGAAAAATTATTAAAAGCAGTTCTAGGCATATTATTAACATAATCTAAATGTTCTGGAGTAGGGGTTGCAGATTTCCATACCTGAGGGGCGGAGGCAGCAGTCATCTCCGTGATTTTTTTGCTTAGGATTTCTACTTGCAGAGCGAGCTGGGAGACGTTGTCCACTTCATAGATACCTGCAGGCTTGTTCGGGCGGGACCTAGGCACATTCCACTGATAAGTGTTCATGGTCATGTCCTCAAAAAGCTCAAGAGCGGCTTCCGGGGTCTTATGATTTAAAGTACCGCCAGAAGCCGCGTCTATCATTTGCTTCGTGCTTTGATTTAGCCCGTTATAAAACGTCTGCACTTGTAACCATACAGGCAGCGCGTGATGTGGGCATCATCTTAATAATTCTTTAAATCTCTCCTAGGTTTCGTATAGGGTTTCAGAGTCTATTTGTCCGAAGGCAGAGATGTCGTTCCTAAGTTTTGCCGTTTTAGCTGGCGGAAAATACTTCGCCAAAAAATTTTCAGTTAATTCATTCCAAGTGGTTATGGTATTTTTCGGAAGTGTGTTAAGCCACTGCTTAGTTTTAGTTCTTAGAGAGAAGGGGAAGATTCTCAGCCTGATCGCATCATTTGTGACACCATTTATCTTGAAGGTGTCGCAAATTTCAAGAAAGCTAGCTATATGTGCGTTCGGATCTTCATCTTGAAGTCCGTCAAATTGCACATATTGCTGCACCATTTGAATTATGCTAGGCTTTAGTTCGAAGTTATTATTTGCTATAGCAGGGCGGACTATACTTGATTCTGTTCCCTCGAGGTTCGGTCGTGCATAATAGGACATAGTCCTTTGCATGGCCTCATCTACGTTGGGTTCTTCCATTCTTAAAGTAGCAAATGACTCGGAGTCCTCAACCGGCACTTGGATATTAGGACCTTGAAATTGCGATCTTCTCCGAAGAGTACGCTCAATTTCGTGGTCCAAGTCCAAAATAACCGACGGACTCCCGCGGGTCATGCACTAAAAGAACAGAAAAGAAGAAGAGGAAGAGAAAAAGGATAAACTAGAAAAAAAATTAGAAATTTTTTTTTTAAATAGATTTTTTTATAGATTAACTCCCGAACTTCCCAAGGACTACCCCGTGAAGGGTTCGCAAGGTACTAGACAAGACAGTGGCGCTTAAAGCCCTTTGCCCTTTTCGAGAGAATTAGGTGGCGTAGAAAAATTGTGAGGTTGGTTTCTATTAAGAGCGGTGATAAAATTTTTTTGATTTTTTTTTAAAATTTTAAAGAAATAGGATGAGAAGGAGAAGAGATAAAATTAATAGGTTCGTGTTTTCAAAATATCAATGGAAGTTGGTTCCCCTGCAACGGAGCCAAAAACTTATTGCGCGCTAGGGTTCGAAGAAAATAAACGCAACCGAACTAGCAACCCGATGAGGCAAGTATACCTATCGAATTGTAGCAAGGGGACACAAGTGTCGTATTGAAATCCGGGAACTGTTGGCTAAGCTTACTCACACGAACACTATTATCTTATCGACGGAAAAACTAGGGTTTTAGGAAATCTAAGTGCAAGGGAGAAAGTAAAGCTATACTAGAAAGAGAAACACCGCAATTAAGTAAAGCTATTCAGCAAAGAACTATGCTAGAAAGGAAACTACTGCAGTTAATTAAAGAGCACAAGTTAGGCGATTACTACGAAAGGTAGAAAATATGAAATGGAAATGCACCCAATCAAGATTCACCTTGGCTAAAGACGATTAAGAAAATGCGATAAAAATCTGAACTTAATAGGATAAAGGTCCTTGACCGTGGAGGTTCCTAAAGCTTGAACATGCTTCTCTCGAAGTCGTGCCCAACTGAGTTTAGGAAGGTCCGACCGACTCTCGTCTAAATCAGAGTCCTAAAACTCGCTTTACGCGGTGAACCCCACTATTGGATTTTACTCCAATCCAGGAGATTTGGACTTCTGCCTCTCTCGAGGGGTGCGTACAACTCCCTTTACTCTTGAATGCTCACTTCATTCTTTCGGCCTCTCGGCTAGCCCAGAATGAAAGCAAAGGCGGAGAGTATATATCGAAAATATACCTCCAACCCGTGATTAATCAAGAGTAATTCATGGTCCTAACCTAAAAAGAAAAGATTAATTAAAACATCATAACATAATCGCTCTAACCTCGGATCATCAAGATCGAGTACAAGGAGGATTAGTTAATCATAATGGAGTGGAGGAGGGGAGATGAGTAGAAAAGCATATAAAGGAACACAAGTAAAGGAAGACCACTTTTATTAATGAAAAAAAGGCAAGTTACACTATTGAAATTGAAATTACAAGTGCATGAAAATTAAATCCTATTCTAGCCCTATATTAAGCACTAAGCAACACTAAAGATTACAAAGAAAGCTAGGGCAACTAAATATTAAATCATGATTAAGCAAAAATTACAAACGAAGAGAGAGAGAGAGAGAGAGAGAAAGCATAAAAAAACTCAAGAACCAAAGGGGCAGCACCTCCCCCTCTCAACCAAAGCTTCCTGAAATGGGGAGGGGGGGCTCAATTTATAGAAAATTTTCTCGGGTTGGTCACGCCCTCCGACACGCCCTAGGGGGGGCGTGTCAGGTGCGTGACAGTACTATGTTGACCTCGGGCTCTGGATTCTGGCGGGAGGGATGATTGCTTCGGTACCTCGGTGGTCACGCCCTAGGTCACGCCCGTGACAGGGGGGCGTGACAGGCACGTCATGTCCAAATCATTGGTCGGAAATCCGTCAGTCACCGAAAAAGGAGGGTGTCACGCCCATGTCACGGGCATGACATGGGGCATGACAGTACTGTTTGCGTGCTGAGGCGGAACGACATTTAATGCGGCGGCAGGCTTTGCGGCAGAGGGCGACACGCCCCTGGTCACGCCTGGTGACACGCCTAGGGAGGGCGTGTCAGGGGGCGTGACAGCGTTTTTGACCGTTTTCTGTCCCTTCCAGCAGGTGTCCTCGGGATCGGGTTACACGCCCTAGGTCATGCCCAGGGAGGGCGTGACAGGTCATTTTGGCAATTTTTCTGGAAACCTGCAAAAAGACAGGAAAAAGTTAGTGGCAATAAAATTTACATAAAAAGGATAAAAATAAACTAATTATAGACATAATTTGTACAATATAAAATATAAAATACGATAATAGTTTAGGCTACAAAACGTATTATCACTGCCGCGCGGCAACGTCTCTCTCGCCAACCTCCGTCGGGATGTCCTTCCTAGGGCGCTGCCCAGGATCGTTCTCGCCCAAGAGCGGGACTTCCTCCACTGGAATCTGAGGAGTAGCCCACTCACTCCTTGCTGAAAAGGCCAGGCTGATGGTCTCTAGGGCCTCTCACCTGAAGTCTTCCAAAATCTTCCTCGTCGCTTCCTCCCCTCGGGTGGGAGAACCCCTGATCCAGACCCTTCACCGTCACCTCCAGTCATGGGACCAAACTCAAGGCTTTCTTGTACCGGCTGCCTTCCACGCTCACCGTACCAGAACTGTTGGAGCCAAAATTGACCCAACCGAATGTTCAAAACAGGGGTGCAGCCAACACCTACTTCTCTCAAGCCCCACCCCTTGACTGGTTGCTAACAATCTAGGACTAACCGAATATTTATAGCCTTCTGCTGACCTAAAATTACAGAAATACCCCTGGACATTTTGCAAATAGCCAAATCCCGCTATCCAGAAAACTTTAAATGCAGCTCCTGGGGGTATAAGGATAATTTTACCCGAGGGCAATTAAGTAATTTTACCCTGAACCCTGGGCCCATCTCGGCGAGAACTCTATGCCGAGAATCCTCTCGCCTTCATTTGGCGAGAGCTAAAAAGGAGTGTCGAAAGTCTCAAGCTGAGCCGGCCCCCGCCTTCTGCGAGACGCAATCCTTCTTGCCAACTTCTCTAGAAGAGGGTCCCGGCTAACCGATGGTGAACGCTCTCGCCCATTTCCAGGCGGGTGCTCCTCTAATCTTGATGCTGCCGCTGCTGGACGCGACGTTGAGTGAGTGGATCTCACCCAATGCCCTTGCTGCTGACTACGGCGTTGAGTGAGTCGAGCTAACCCAACGCCCTTGCTGCTGACTATGACATTGAGTTAGTGGGGTTCAACCAATGCCCTTATTGCTGACCACGGAGTTGAGTGAGTGGAGCTCACTCAGCTCCCTTACTGCTGACCATGGCATTGAGTGAGTGCAGCTCACTCAGCGCGGCGTTGAGACCAATCAACGCTTTCTCACCTGCTTCTGGTTACGGGCGGGATCTCGCCTGCTCCTTGGCGGGAGCTCCTCCGACGCGAGAGCTCTTTTGGTCTTCAGGCCCAAGCTAGCCCGAGGCTGGTCCAACCCCGACTGTTGATGCCTCCGGGTCCTACCCAGCGAATATGTGTTGGGTACATTGGAAAATGTGTACCTGATTTGGACAAGTCAAACTTAGCTCAATGATATACATGAAGGTGTATTTGATATTGTTTTAAGTTTATATGTGCAGGTTAAGAATGTGCTAAAATGCAAAGAAAAATTTCTAAGTCCATATGTCGACACCTGAAGAAGCTGTGTCGACACTTCAGTAAGATTGTGTTAACACTTGGAAATGGCTGTGTCGACACCTCAGTGAATTTGTGTCGACACCGGGAGGCAGTGTCGACACAAAGAAATAGTCAGTCGACATCAACTGTGTCAACACCGGGAGGCTGTGTCGACACATAGAAGCAGAGTCAACATCAACTGTGTCGAGACATGGAGGCAGTGTCGACACACAAATTCTGTTTCTACAACAACTGTGTCGACACACAGGACTTGTGTCGACACATTCTCAAGTTGTGGAATCAAGAAGCTGTGTCGACACTAAAGCAGCTATGTTGACAACACCAAAGTCAGTGTCGACACTAAAGTCACTTGTGTCGACACATATTGACAGATGTTCGCGACACTTTATGACAGACAGACTCGACGCTTTGCTAACAAAGACAAAGGCTCAAGATCTATTTGTTGACTTGACAGCTGTGAGTTACAACAGGTTTACTAAAGCTGTCAGACTTGTCAGAAGTTAGTTATAAACCGGATCAGCTGGTTACCATGGATGAAGTATATATATAGATGGATTCAGAAGAAGGAAGACAGTTAATGAATGATTGATTATTGACACAACAAACTCAACTATTGTGAGAGTGATCTGATCAAGAAAGTACAAGTCACAAAGAAGAAGATCTTCGTGAGGAGATCAAAGAAGACGATCTAAAGTAGTTTTCTATTAAGATTCTGTCTAAGTTGAATTAAATCAAGAATTCAGAAGTTTCTTCAAGTGGTTTTGATAGAGAGAGATCCAGCTATTTGAAGTCAAGCAGGATACAACCACATGTCTCAGAAGAAGCAGATGCTGAACTAATCTGTCAAGTAGATTCAGATCTATTTCTGGTGTCTAAGAAGGAAGCTGCCAGTCAGTTATATTCAAAGGAAATCAACCCAACTAAGTTCAGATTCAAGAAGCTTTGAAGAAAGCTAAGATCAAGTTGATTTCAGCCATCAGCCTATTCAAGAAGCTGATCAAGAAAGTTCTTTTCCCTTCTCTCTCAACAGGGGTAAGAGATTACAAAATTCCTTATCAAATTCTGTAGGATCTATTTATAGATCTGAGTTGTAAGCCTATTTTATAAAGGCTGAGTGTAGGAGATTTGTTCTCTGAGTGGTAGGGCTGTTTATGCCTGAGTTATAGGAGAAGGTATTCTCTGAGTTGTAGGCCTTGTGGCAAGCCTGAGGTAGGGCTTGTTAGCCTTAGTTGTAGGAATGTGGAGACATTCATAGTTGTAGGAATCCTTCTGGATTCTGAGCTGTAGGATCTGAGGATCTGAGTTAAAGGAAGAAGTTAGGCCGAATCTAGCATACTGTTAGATAGGTGAAGGGGGAAAGTGTATGTACCCAGAGCTTGGGGAACCACTATAAAACTGTGTGCAATCTGTGATGTGTATGATTGTGATTGTTGTGCTGTGTTAGCTGTAGAAATATCTGATTTACTTAAAGAACTGTAGTTATTTTCTGCCTTAAGTTAAATCAAGGAAAAGTACCTATTCACCCCCCCCCCTCTAGGTGTTTAGGTAGTCTTGAAAGTAAAACTATCAAGTGGTATCAGAGGGAGGTATCTCAAAGAAGGACTTAACAGTCTGAGTTAGATCCCTAAGGCAGAATCAAGAATCAAGAAAATGGGTTCTGGAGAGAATCACAAGGAACTAGGGTCAATGAAATTACCCATCTGCAGAAAAGAGATTTTTGGAATCTTGAAAGAAAGGGTTAGATTTTTTATGGAGGCCTCGGACCAAAGGATATATATCACAGTAAAAGAAGGTCAATATATCCCTATGCATGTGTCTGTTTTAGATGCAAATCAGAGAACCCCTAAGAATTTTTCTGAAATGAATAAGGATGAGATAATACTGGCAACTATGGATAAAAGAGCTCAGAATATCATAGTGAGTGTCATAGAAGATTCTACTTTCCAAAATCTGATTCAATGCAAAACCTCTAAGGAAATGTGGGACACTTTGATTGTCTACATGGAGGGTTCTGAAGAAGTTAGACAAGACAGAAAGTCTTTGCTCAATCAAGAATATGAGAGTTTCAGACAAGGGAAGTCTGATAGCATATCTGAATGCTACAAGAAATTCTACAGGATAGTGAATGAACTGATGTCCTATGGAAGGGTGTTCAGTACTTATGAGCGTAATGACAAATTCCTAAGATCCTTGACAAAGGATTGGGATACCAAGATTTGTGCAATTAGAGAAGTGGCCAAACTAGCAGACATTTCTCCTCCAACCTTTTTTGGAAAGTTGCTATCATATGAAATGCAACTAATGGCTAGGAAGGAGGAAGAAAGAAGTACAAAATGAGAGCATACAGAAAAGTCAGTGGCCTTCAAGGTTGAAGCCACTAGAAAGAGCAGGAGGATGTCTCCATCACCTCCTAAGGAAGTTGTAGAAGTTATCTCAGAGAATTCAGACAATCAGAACTCAGATAGCAGCGATTCAAATGCAGATTTTGCTGTCTTTACAAGGCAGTTTCAGAGGTTCTTGAAAAAGAAGCAGTGGAAGTCAATGCCCTCCACATCACAGCCAGTTGATGACTACTATCAAAAGATAAAATCATCAAGAAAGGAAAGGAGCAGGTCCAAGCCCAGCAAAGCTACAACATCAAAAATTGTTTGATATTGCTGCAATAGGCTTGGGCATGTGGTGGCTGAGTGTCCAGAAAAGAGGAAGGAGTCATCAGACAAAAAGAAGACTCAACAAAAGGGGAAGAAGGAGAAATCTTTTGTTTCTAAGAAGGAGAAGAGTCTTACAAATCAATCCTCCTCAGAGTCAGAATCTGAAGCTGAAGCATACATTGGACTGTATACAGCTAGTGAAGAAGAGGAGTTTATGCAATTACCTGACTCCATCAATGAACAAGAAGACCATCAGTGCATGAGACTGATGGCTGAATCAGAAGACAATAAGTGTCAGGATCAGCCTGGTCCAAGTAAGGTACAAAGTAATTCTAGAATTTCTGATTACAGTACTGGTTCAGAGTTAGATTCATATTCATCAAGTTATGAGGATGGATCAGAATCTGAAGGAGATATTCATCAATTGATAGATGAATATGGTGACTTATTGCAGGCACTTATGAAAAGCAAAAACCTGGCCAAAAATCAGGCTAAGGAAATTGCAGATCTTAAGATGACTACATCTTATTTAGAGAAAGAATTGGATCAACAAATGAATGAGGTTGCCAAGCTGAAAACTATTACTATTGTTCAGATGGGTACAATCACATATAAAAATGATCTAATTAAAGGTCTGGAAGTCAGACTTCAAGTAGAGAAATATTTGGTGGCTAGTTACTCTAAGCCAAAATCAGTCTTACCCTTAATAGATGAGTTTGTGGCTCAAAAGGGTAAGGAAGGAATAGGCTATAAAGGTAACACCAGGGCTTCCCATTTCAAGAGAAAGAGCAAAGCCTCTGTTCAGTCATTGAACTTTTATGTCCCTGTAGTTTTTAGAAAGGTGCATGAGCCTTCTAACAAAAATGATCTTGAAAACAGTCATGGTCATAATAAGACTGATGTTCTGAATAACAAGAGTGTTAATGCCAATAAGTCAGCCCATGTTCATAAACCCCATGGTTATAAGAAACCAGTGGGTGTAGCTACAGCTGGACTAGCACAGAACAGAAATTCTTCTGTCGAAAATGTATCTAGACCTAGATACAACAAGTATGAATTCTTGTGCTGTGGCAAGACATGCCATTTTGCCTTAGACTGCTGACATAACATAAGTGTCAGGAAGAACAACAGATTTATTAGCTAATTAAGATTAAGAGGATGCTATATATAGGTTAGTTTAGACTTAAGAAAGAAACTGCTCCTGTTCATCTTCCCGAAAAGAACGAACCAGTCTGCGGCTGTTCGCGAAAAGGAGCGGAGAACCGCCGAACCTGCTCACCTTCGGACGCCGATTCCGGGAGCATTTGTTGACGGAATTCGATTCCGAAAGCGGATTTGGATTGCTCTGGCCTAGTCCTTCATTCCTACGGTAAGAAATTAAGTTTTCATGGTGTTTCTAGGGGTCTCGAATTTCTTAGGTTGTCCGTTTCTGCCATTAAAGCTCCAGATTTCTGCTTTAGGTGTTGTTGCTGCTGGTGCTGAGTGAGGATAAGGGAGGCCGACCAAGCTTCGCTGGAAATCGAGGCAAGTGGTGTTCTTGCCCTTGCCTAGTACTGTTTTCTTTCTCTTTTTGTTCTTGCAGACGTAGAAAAGCTTGTCTAGATTTTTGCTATGTTAATAAAGCCCCGTTAGCCCTAGGTTAAAAACCCAATACTTTGCTTGAAATCGGGTATAAATTCCCAACTGTTAGTAAAGAAGCCTTGTTCTCGGGTTGTGTGAGGGTTTGAGGGTTGGGTCGATTTTCTTGTGCACTAGTTGTAGCCGAGTAGAGGAGAAAAGCTATAGTTTTATTTATGCAAAATCTGTCTTGCTTAGGCTCGGGTTGGGATGAATATGTACTTGCCTGTGTAGTGGCTGTAGCAGAAGCCTTCCCTGTACTTAGACTTGCTGATTAGAATAATTCAAGGCTTGGCGTTGAGTGTGGTACACACACTCAACGCCGGGTCTGCTTGGGCTTGGCGTTAAGTGTGATGCACACACTCAACGCCGGGTCCGCTTGGACTTGGCGTTAAGTGTTGTGCACACACTCAACGCCGGGTTTGCTTGGACTTGGCGTTGAGTGTGGTGCGCACACTCAACGCCGGGTCTGCTTGGACTTGGCGTTGAGTGTGGTGCGCACACTCAACGCCGGGTCTGCTTGGACTTGGCGTTGAGTGTGGTGCGCACACTCAACGCCGGGTATACTTTGACATGGCGTTGAGTGTGGTGCACACACTCAACGCTGGGTCTGCTTAGGCTTGCCGTTGAGTGTGGTGCACACACTAAACGCTATACCCTCGAGGTCTGTTCTTTTGCAGCATAGTGTTGTGGCGTTGAGTGAGTTGACCTCACTCAACGCCATGGCTGTCTAGGCATTGAGTGAGGTGGACTCACTCAACGCCGCAGCCAATCCATGCGGTTATGTCGGATGGCGTTGAGTGAGTGGGCCTCACTCAACGCCATGGCGGTTCAGGCGTTGAGTCAGGCGGGATCACTCAACGTCGCAGCCCTTTCTTGCGGTTAAGTATTTTGGCGTTGAGTGAGTCGACCTCACTCAACGCCAAAGCTGTTTTAGCGTTGAGAGAGGTGGACTCACTCAACGCTACAATTGGTTTTCACGGCTAAGTGCTAAGGCGTAGAGTGAGTGAACCTCACTCAACGCCGTAGCTGTTTTGGTGTTGAGTGAGGTTAGTTCACTAAACACCACAACCTGTGTTGCTGAAGGCGTTGAGGGAGTGGACCTCACACATTGTCGTAGCTATTTTGGCGTTGAGTGAGGTTAACTCAATCAACGCCACAACCTGTGTTGCTAAAGGCATTGAGGGAGTGGACCTCACTCAACGTCGTAGCTGTTTTGGCGTTGAGTGAGGTTAGCTCACTCAACACCACAGCCTGTGTTGCTGAAGGCGTTGAGGGAGTAGACCTCACTTAACACCGTAGCTGTTTTGGCATTGAGTTAGGTTAGCTCACTCAACTCCACAACCCGTGTTGCTGAAGGAGTTGAGGGAGTGGACCTCACTCAATGCCGTAGCTGTTTTGGCGTTGAGTGAGGTTAGCTCACTCAACGCCACAGCCAGTGTTGCAGAAGGCGTTGAGTGAGTGAACCTCACTCAACGCCATAGCTATTTTGGCATCGACAACGAGGTTAGCTCACTCAACGCCACCGTCTATTTAGGCGTTGAGTGAGTGGGGCTCAATCAACGCCATGTCGTGTTGAGCCATCTAAACATTTTCCCCTTACGTTGATTTTCTCTCCCGAGTGAATTTCCTTTGGTATTGAGGTTCCTTGTCGGCTATATTTTTCCAAAGGCCGAATCGTGGGTTGTGGTTAATAGTGGTGGTTTGAAGCTCTTAATAGGGGTGAAGTTGTGTGACTTAGCCCTAGCCACACTTTTATCTTGTTCCAGGTACGGGCTGGGCAAGTTGGTGGGAGGTCCCTAGTGCTTTCACATGCAGACCCTTGAGCTTTTTTTCTTGGAAAGGGTGGTTGGGGGACTGAGTTTGCCTCCAACCCGGATCTGCGTTGTTTTTGCTACTGCCATCTCTCACAATTTAGGGTGTTAGATGTCTCTTCCTTTATAATTGGCAATGTTTGGGCTCATGGTAGCCTTGTATACTCTGCAGGATTTTTGGGCAGGATTGTTGCTGTTTCCTCGCACATAGTGCTTTTCCTTTTTTGTCTTTCCTTGGACAATGATGCTTTTTATGGTTTACTTACTCTTCTTGCTTATCATTTAGCTTATCATTTCTGTACAGCTTATTTGTTTTTGCTTGTTGTGGTATTCTTTTCATCTTTGAATGCCTCAGGTTCTGGTTAGTAGCCGATTAGGCGGTTAGTTGTGCTGTGTTGTTGCTGGTGGTCTCTCGTACTGTGGAGATCAGTTCCTTTTTCTTGTGAGGTAGTTATGTGTTTCTTTTTTACAGACATACATATTTGTCAGTGGGTTCGTGTCAGTTTGTTGGCGCCCACTGGTAGTTTTACCTCGATACTAGATATGTTATCTTTTTGGTGCTACCTTTTTTGGAGATTGTGCTCTTGGGATGATTTATGCT
Source organism: Platanthera zijinensis (assembly GCA_039513925.1). Classification (NCBI taxonomy): domain Eukaryota; kingdom Viridiplantae; phylum Streptophyta; class Magnoliopsida; order Asparagales; family Orchidaceae; genus Platanthera; species Platanthera zijinensis. The sequence continues at coordinate 141,760,300 of CM077093.1, read as the reverse complement.
AGGTTGCTAGTTACTTTTAAACCTAAAAACAATATTATAAGTATATCTCATGATCATCATATTTTATAAAATTCAACCACTATTTTCCAAATAACGTAAAAAGATCGTTTTTCTATATATAGTATAAATTAAATGTAGGGTCCTGCATAGTATAAGATGTCCTCTAGGGGCACTTATGCACTCTTTTAGGATGTCAAACCTGAATAAAGTATTTTTCGCAGTGTATAAGTATAGTTTTTTAATTGTGGACTAGATGATCCACTGAGCCGAGGGATACGGACTTTAAAATATAACTGATTTTCTAATCATTAAACTTACGAATTTTCATAGTCTAGTAGATAGTTTTCCCTGAGCGTCAGCAGTTATCCCCTATTCGACGTGGCATCACGATGCGTGTTTTCTCATACTCTGATGCTTCTTAAATTTGGAGAAAATGCGGGTTGTGAAAGGTTCTGCTTCCCATATAGAGCGGAGACCGACACGTGGGCATGAAGAGAGGGGCGCGGATTCTTCCAGGAAGGAAGAGGGTGGAGAGGTGGACAATCTTTTTCTTCTCGTGCCAGTGAATCATCGGGTTACCCTGAGATCCTTCTGGTTTTTCGCGAAGCCCGCCATGTCGAAACTTCCGAATGAAGAGTAATCTGCCGTAGGGTCACCCTCCTCCTTTCTTTTTCTTGCAATTTCTTTCTTTCTCTCTCCTTGTGTAGGAGTCGCGTCGGCTGGCGTTAGAGGTAGGTTGGCTGGTACTGCCAAGGTCGCTGAAAAGACAGATCAGTAAAGCCATGAAGCAAAGTAATTTGCAGATACAAAGTAAGGTCGCAATACTTACATTCTTGGCGGCTTACGGTATCCAGGCCGGGCAATAGTGGGATATAGTGATCAATATTGTGCCTTGCCCCAACCAGAAATTCAACGATAACAGACTATACCGTACCCAAAGTAACACCTTTGAAGTCGGTATCCACGCGAACCTGCGGGTTTGTGTGAAGGAACCCAAGGTCACCCTCAAAGATAAGATACCTCGAGGTCAAGTTGTGGATTTTATTCTGCAAGCCCGCAACTTTCATCCCTCGACAGTAGAAGTAAAGTACACCCTTGTACTGGTGATCTTTAGAAGGGGTTATCGAGCGGACAGAGAAGATTTTTTTGAAAATCTTCAAGGAGAACTGGATCTTTTTATATCGCAGGTAGGAAAGGTAACTGTAGATCACAGCGACGGTATTCAGCGCGAGCTAGCCTAGAACCACCCCGTAGTGCTCAAAGATCTCGGCGACCTCCCAGAGCAGGGGGAACTTGAACAAACAATCGAAATGATCAATGGGCACCGCGATCTGGGTAGCGGTAGATAAGTTTAGCCGTTCAAGATCGTCAGGAAGTCGCGCGAGCACCGGCGAGCCCTCCATATGCCTCTCCTAGAAGATCTCCAAGTCGGCCGCGGTCAGCCAGCTTCTTTTGTGTTCGACGGAATGAAAGGCGGCTGCAGCGTCAGTACGTGTGGACACCATTTATCCAGGCAGTAGGGTTTCCAGATCCAAATGTTTCTGATACATAAAGAAAATGAATACGTAATTTATAGAAAAAACTCTGACAGGCAGATGACAGCTAATCCGCAAAGGTTGATAGCTCAATCCGATCAGCTCGCCTCTTTCCTAGCTCTCTGCAAATTCAGACAAGTATGTGTGGATTCAAGCTCAATCCGCACAGTTCGCTTCTCTTCAGTTCGCGCATAGCAATTCGCGTAAATCACATTCAAAATACCCTAGAGAGAAGCAATCAACACACACATCGCAGCATAATAAAAGAGTACACAATATCATACAATACAATGTTATACAGAAACTAATAATATTCGCGTCATGCAAGAATTATGTTCACAGCAAATTATACAATGTTCATCAAGTCTTCGCGAACTCAGCGACTTCAACGACGAGCAGGTCACTCCTCTCCGTCTAACCAGCGAGCAGGTCGCTCCTCTCCGTCTATCCAGCGAGCATGTTTCTCCTCTTTATCCGTCCCAAGATAAGCCGCTTGGTCGCTCCCTCGCAGGATCTCTCTGTATATTTGTTGGACTAGGTGGTGCATGTTATAGAAGGTTCGATGCATACGGGCAGTGTCCCTGACAACTCGGCTGAACGGGATGGCGTGCTCGCCCGCCGGCCTCGAATATGCGGCCACCACGGGCTGCCCGCTCGCTGTCGGAGCTGTTGCCTCTCCCAAAGCGGGCTTAGCCGGCGTTTGTCGCCGAGTACCAGCGACCTCGGTGACTTTTTTCTTTCCTTCCCGCACCAGAGCCAAATATTTGCTTCTATATTGGCGGACGTCCTCGCTCAGCTTCTGCTTTTCTTTCTTCAAACCTTCTATTATCGCGGAGAAGTCAGCGACCTGGCCCTCCAGCGCCTTCTCTCGCTCTTCTCCTCTACTAGCTCTAGTTCGCACCTCCTTTAACTCTTCCTCATACTTTTTTACTAACAAAATGTATCTGTCCAGGGCGGATTGCTCTCCTTGTACAGACTCGGCTGGGGCGGTCGTCAATGCTTGGACGGGAGCATTCGCAGGAGATGGCATGATCTCGCCAGCCTCGACGGAGTCTAGTGGCGAGTTTCGAACTGCAATACAGAGAACATAATCCGTTTTAGTTTTCAGGTCACGGTGAGTTCAAAAAGATAAAGATAAATCACTTTTTGTAATCATTGCAGCGATCTGGAGACTATCAACGACATGCCGCCTCACTCGTTCCGGGTCAAAGGCGACCAAGTGTTGCTTCCATCTTCGATATACTTTGGCCTTTTTATCGGCAACAGATTTACTGGAAGCAACTATGTCCTCGGTCTCCGTGATGATTTTTATAGGCCGTGATTTCTGTGGTGGGGACTTATAAAGCCATCGTTGATGAAATCGCTAGAGTACCGGCTGCAATTTACCCGACCGCATCAGCTCGGCCGCCGTCCGCAAGTCTTCAGCTCGCTTATCCGCCTCCAGTCCTTCGGGATCCGCCTCAACCTTGGTTTTCATGATCATCAGCTGCTCCTTCGCTGCATTCTCCCTTTGGTCATCCGCAACTGAGGGGGCGGGCTCGGCGACCTTCTCACCCAGTATCTCGACATCGGACTGCAACACCTCCAGCAGAGACTGATTAATGTCAGCAAGCCGCTCGTTATCAATAGTGTGTGGTGGACAAACTAACCGCAGATGAGTCGCCCCCTGAGATGGGGGCATCCGGTGTAATCAAACTCGCATCTGGGACTTCTTTCTCTTGCAGCCTATACTGCAAGCTTGCCGCGCCTGTCCGCACGGAGACATTCTTCTCTTTTTGAGCCCGCGGTTTTTTCTCCATCCGCTCAGAAATGGAAGGCTTGTACCTTATCCTCTTCTTCTCGGGAGCCTTTTTCTCCAAAGCAAGCACGACCTACTCAGAGGCCGACAGGTTCGCGCGGATTGTGTCCTTGTCTGTGACAACTATAGCCAAGGAAGTCGTTGTAGCCACGGCCTGATCATCAGCCAGCTTCTCTGTCCGTTTTTCAGCCTCCGGATTGGCATTCCGCGCCCTCACGGTGTCTTGCTGCCGAGCTTCTGGTGAAGAGACCTCCTTTTCGGCATCTATGCGCAGCATAAATGTACCAGAAGGAGAGTCTTCTATCGCCATTCCCCCGGAATCCACAGGGACCTGGTCAAAGGTTTGTTACGGATTAGAAGTCTTTTACGCGCTCTGGGGAGGCACATTCGGGGCAAAAGAGGCATCCGACTTCTCGCACTCTGGCTCCTTACCGCCGCGGACCGGATCAGTGGGCGTTTTTCCTTTTCGCGAACTTTCTCCAACATCGCGGACAGCCGTTTCGCTCCGGTGAACTACTTTCTTCGCCGGTGCCGCGGACGCCTTAGGCTTGTCGGGCTTGGAAGCAATATTGCCAAAGAAGGATCCAAGTCTCACCATTACGGACTCGGAGATGCAGACCGCAAGTGGTGAATGCGGACCCATTGCGTAGACAGTTTTGGCAGAATACAGTGCTCCCGGTCGTATTTATAGCCCATGCGGCATTTATGATAGTTGCGGACTCAGCGGTTAAGGAAACATTTTCGAAAATTCTCGAAACCTGAAAATGTGTGGGGATTATCTTAACCCCAGAATCCGTAATATGCCCGACCAAGTCTTTCGGCGGACTCCAGACATTCAGTCCGCTCAGGTCGTCAAGGCATGCCAGAGGTGGACTCATGTTCCCAGTCCGCCCAGGTCGTCAAGGCACGCCAGAGCCCCTCAGTCCGCTCAGGTCGTCAAGGCACGCCCAGAAACGGACTCCAGTTCTCAGTCCGCTCAGGTCGCCCCACCTTGGTCGGTTTCCAGATCTGGCATCACTAGGCGGACTCCAGCGTCGCTCCGCTCAGGTCGCTCCCCTCCAGCCAGGATTACGCTCCGTATGGCCAAGGGGATGCCCCAACTTGCAAGCCCAGTCCGCCTATCTCGCATGGACTGCTTGTCCATTTCTTTTTGATTCCCTTCACCACTGCCCGGTTCTCCTGTACCCAGGGCAGCCGGTTATTTTAGCCCTTCCCTATTTGGAAGGACCCCAAGCCTATAAAGAGGGGGAAGTGGTGCACCCAAGGCACGCTAACTCGAGCCTAAGAGCCGACTTGTTAAAGGCTGCGGACTCGAATCTTGGGCTTTGCAGACTCCAACTTGTTTACTGCACAGCTTTCTTTTCCACCTTTTGTAACCCGCCATTTGCAATCAAAGTCAAGCCCGTCACAAGAGTGGCATTCAGGCAGCGATGGGCAAAGTCTGGTGTTGCCGTAGTTCGCGGCCTCTTTGTGCTTTTCTTTCATCCGCTAATTAGGCTACTGCTTGTAGTATGCTTTTTCTTCTTTCTCTAGTGCTCGAACAGCTGACTGGTGGTGCTCGAGTCCTTGTCGTATTTCATGCATCAACAAAGGAGGCAACATTTGTTTGGAGAGAGGAGCGAGGAAGCATTTCAGGAGTTAAAGGACCGGCTCACCTCTTCCCTTATCCTTGCACTTCCATCTAGGAAGGAAGGATTTCAAATTTACACTGACGCTTCTAATCAGGGGATGGCTGTCGTTTTGATGTAGCATTGCCATATCATTACCTATACCTCAAGGCAGTTGAAGAAACATGAGAAGAATTACCCAGTGCATTACTTAGAGCTCGGGGAAGTAGTATTCACATTGAAGATATGGAGACATTACTTATATGGGGATCACTGTGATATCTTCTCGGACCACAAGAACCTCAAATACTTCGACACGCAGAAGGATTTAAACCTTCGTCGGAGGAGATGGCTTGAGTTTCATTGCGATTATGACTACAAAATGCAGTATCACCCGGGGAAGGTGAACACCGTAGCAGATGCCTTGAGTAGGAGAGCCGGCACTACTAGACCAGAGCCCATGGGATTGATGCAGATGATGGACGATATGCACATCACTATGGTTTCAGAGTCTGAGCCAGCAGTTTATCGGGAGTATATTAACTCCTTGATCGGGGAGAGTGACATACGGGTGCGCATCTTGACACAACAGAGGCTAGATGCAGCCTTTGAGCTTATATTTAGAGCCTTGGAAGGGGGTTAATTCGAGGATTATTCACTACAGGATGATCTCATTCATTTCCGTGGGCGTATTTATATACCCGCAGGTGGTGGTATTCAAGAGGATATACTCAGAGAGGCGCACAATTCTCAGTACTCAGTGCATCCTGGTATCACCAAGATGATAGCTGATTTGCGGAGGAACATGTATTGGCCAGGGATGAAGAGGGAGATAATTCATTTGGTGACACATTGCGTGACATGTCAGGGGATAAAAGCAGAGTGCAAGAGCCCGGGTGGATTATTACAGCCATTACCGGTGCCACAGTCGAAGTTCGAGGAGATATCTAGGGATTTCGTGCACGGATTGCCTCGCTCCCACTCTGGGCACGATTATATATGGGTCATCATCGATAGACTGACCAAGGTTGCTCGATTTATACCGATCAGGAAGGACTGCCCAGTTGCTGTTATGGTGAGGTTATTTGTAAAGAAGTTCGTCAGGTACCACGGCGTCCCCAGGACGATTATCTCAGATTTTGATGGTCGATTCACTTCTAGGGAGTGAAGGGCGGTGCATGCTTACTTGGGTTCTCGGCTTACTTTTTGCACCATTTTTCATCCAAAAACCGATGGCCAGACAGAGCAGACCATCAGGACCATGGAGGATCTTCTTTGTCTATGTATACTGGATGCGGGGAAGCCCTGGGAGAGACTCTTGCCACTGATCGAGTTATCTTACAACAACAGTCACAAGGCGAGAATTTGGAATGGCGCCTTATGAGGCTTTGTATGGGAGGAGGTGTCGGACATGTCTATCTTGGGTTCAGGATGTGGACACCAGGACTCTTGGTTAAGAGTATATAGAGCATACGGAAGCTCAGGTTCGACTTGTCAGGGATCGGATGTTGGAGGCTCAGAGTAGGCTGGACAAGTACTACGATGCACGACATCAGAAGGTGGAGTTCCAGGTGGGGGACATGGTGTTCTTGAAGATACATCTGGTGCATGGTGTCTCTCTGGTGCGGAGACACAAGAAGCTCAGTCCACGATATATCGGGCCGTACTTGATCCTGGAGCGGATCGGTCCTTTGGCTTATAGACTGTAGCTGCCACCAAAGTTGGGGACCTTGCATGACATCTTTCATGTATTTTCGTTATGTAGAGCTCTCCTTCGGCCGGAACAACACGTCACCACTACAGCAGGCCTGATAGCACCCGACAGATCAGTTTGTTTGGAGCCAATCTGGATCGACGATACAGCGGTCCGTGTGTTGCGGAATAAGAAGGTTCCCCTTGTGAAGGTGTTGTGGTCCAACCATGGACGAAAGGAGCACACTTGGGAGCCAAGGGACCTAATGCTAGAGCGGCACCTGGAGCTTTTTGCTTCAGGTAATATTTTAATTTCATTTTAATTTCTTAAATGCTTGCAGGTAGAACCCCGTAGACCTGAACTTAAATTTCGGGGACGAAATTTTTTTTTTGTTTATAGATTTTTGTAACATCCCTTTTTCTATTAGGCCCCTCAACTTAGATTTGGATAGGATATGTGGTGTAAGTGTGGGCTTAGGCTAGGTTTGACCCTTGGATATAGGGTATAGCCATATGGGCCCCACTATCGGCCCAAGTCAATGTAAGTCAACTAGGCTAATTTGAAACCCTAGCCACACCTTGACCCCACCATAATGCCCTTGCCCTAAAAACAATCTAAGTAAACCCTAAGGCATGTTATTGGGTCACCTGTTGACCCAAGTTGACCAAAGTCAACCCTAACCCTAATTTGGTCAAATTCATACCTAAAGGCCCAATAAGCCCAAGAGGGGCATCACCATGGCCCAACCCATGTTGGGTGATGACATGAGGTCCATGACCATCAAGTGGGGTCAGCCCACTCATTATGTTGACCAAGTCAACTCAAAGTCAACCAAGTCAACAAAATGACCTAAAGAAGAGAAATGAAGCCAAGCCCACCCTCCTTGGGCTATGCCCACTAACCATTTCCCATGACCAGCCCAAGTGGTAAAATCCAGCTCCTACCCCTTTGATTTGTGAGAGAGAATGCATGCATGGGGGTAAAATGGGAATTTTAGGAGAGAGAAGGTGGAGAAAAGGAAATGAGCGCCATGTGGACCTCCTTCCTACTGTCCAAGACACTTGGCAAGCTTCCCAGCTCATTCCAGAGGGAATATGCTACTAGATGGCCACAAGGCACCACGAGCGGAGCAACCTATGCTTAGCCGAACCCCACCTTAGAATTAACTCCCTATACATCCACTCCCAGCCAAAACTACCCCCACACTTAGCTTTATAAGGAGGAAACGAGTGGACTTTGAGTGCTGGAGCAAGTAAATCACTGGAGAAACCAAGAAACGGGAAGGATTCGCCAGAGCAAGCTCGGTCATGGCTCACCCTCCAAACTCGTTGCCAAGCATCAATTGTAAGACCCCCCTTTTTTTTCTTTTTCAACCACCGGGGTCTTAGGCCCAGAATCGCCGCTTTGCGGTGACACCTTCGCGTCCTGAAGGGTCATCACCACAAGGCGCCGATTCTGCCGGCCAATTCGATCACAGAAAGGTAGCACAATAATAGAAGTAAGAGCAATGCATTCCACAATAATAAATCACATATATAGTATAAAATTTCCACGAAGGGAGTGTCCACAGAAAACATCAGAGTACTATAAATGCGGGCTTATGCCCGATACATCATGTCGTCACTACAATATCACTCATGCGGAAGTGAAAACAGAAACTACTCAGAGTCGAGACTCACGGTCCCGGCTGTATGAACTCCGGAGCTAGACTGCCCCATTTCCAGGCGCACCGATCTCTGGGGCTGCTCCTCCATGCTGGGCTCTACGATCCCCTAAATGATGCGGTTCGAAAACCGTTAGTCATAAAGACTAAGCCCTATCATCCCCTACCCCTTCCCCCATGGCTCCTAGGTACTGAGCGGAGAGGAAGAAAGGGAAGGACATGAAGGTAGAGATTAATCAAGAAACAGATGGCAGCGGAACTAATCTAGCAATTCTATAGTAGTATGACAGGAACAGAAAGTAAGAAAAGTAATCTTAACTTATGTGCGAAAACGCATAAGCCGGATCTTCTGCAAGGCTCCCATCGTATAGAGTGTCCCATACCACCTATACGTTGGGGTGTTGGTTATCAAACAACGGCATGTATATATATTGAAAATTAACCTTTGATTTATAAACTTGCCCACACAAGCCTATAGACCAAGGGGTCATTTTGCAGGTCCTAAAGTATAAGCGTCCCATACCACTTATACTTTAGGTGTCAGGGTTAAATGAATCGATTATGCTATGACATGCAAGTGGGTATGATGAAACATACAAGTGCAACTCACACACCCGACTCTGTGCACACAGACCTTTAGTTCCCCCTTTCAGAGCCGTTACCTCCCAGGATACCTCCGTAGTGGCGGACGGAAGCGGTGGGTTGGGCCTCGCCCACCTCAAAACCAGTAAAAGCACCACTGTTCTGACCTATCGTACGCCTCAACTCTTGGTGCACTAAGCGGATGCCTGCGTACTCTTGCCGTCTGGCGCACCGGACTTCTGCTGGCGAAGTGCTAATCACCCCGCCGAGTCAACGATATCGGTGTCGGTGCAATCGAACTCCCCGATATCGTAAAACCCACCACCTTATCTTTTCCTATTTTATGCACATGCAAGTTTAATCGTAAACACACAAAAACCGAGCCGGAGCTCCCCGGACCAAAACGTCCGTCTCCAAACCAACCGAGCCGAAGCTCCCCAGACCCAAACGTCCGTCTCCAAACCTACCGAGCCGAAGCTCCCCGGACCCAAACGTCCGTCTCCAAACCAACCGAGCCGAAGCTCTCATCAATCTTCCTGTGCCAACAGTGTTTGTGAAAGGTGCAGCCCTAGTTACTAAGTTACTCTTATCGGTTTGTTATTACAGTTTATGTTAGCCCAGGACTACCCCCGTATTCCCCGTGAAGGGCTCTCAAGGGGCACTAGGAACCAAGACGGCGGCATTACGGCCCGAAGTTCCCTTTCGCAAGGCACTTATTGTTATTGGTTGATCTCCCTTAACCCGATTCCCTTCTCATATTACGATAGACTATCCTAGGGTGATTTTTAACCTTTCTCTCTTCGGGGAAGGCGATCTTTCGCCGAAACCCGAGCACCTCTTAACTCTAGCTATCACCACTCCTCACTACTCTTTATGCCTTCCTATTGTGATTTCCTCCACTATTGCCCACCCAGACAATATGATTAACTCCAATGCCTTCCTCAGATCATGTCCTATTGCATTTCGCAAATTGCTATATGCAGACCGACCTAGACTACATGTCGAACCGGTTATGCAATGATCCAATACTCATCCAAATGCCCTAAATTATTTACTGGAGACTTACCATGATATAGATGACCTAAATCCAGAAAATGGAAATTTTCCTAATTTATTTGGCATTTAATTAAATTCCTCGAAAATCCCAAGGGCTACCGGTTTGAACATGAACTACCCTAAGTTCTCATGCAAGATGTCCAGAAAATTTATGACAAATAGTAGGTTATCTCAATAGGTTAAATCTAAAGTATCATAATTTTTTCTATCATCAAAAGGCATTAAAACTATTTTAGAAATAATCTCTATCTTTTGTTATTTATGAATCAAGTACAGAAAATATTCTTCCAAAAATTACAAATAATTTATGACATGCAGATAAAGGCCTAAAATTAGCACCGGCCCAGTTTCATAATTTTTCAGTAATAAAATCATCCCTAAATAATTTTTTAAGCATAGAACCCCTTTTTAACTTTTATGAAGGAAGTACTGGATGTACTCAACTAAAAAATTATATAAAAATTCAGGGGTAATCATTCTGTTCTAAAATCTATATTTCCAAAATTTCATGAGATTTCAATGAACAGAAATTCCTAAATAATTAAATCATCATCTAAAGCCATAGCAAGCTTTACAAATGAAGTGCTAGCAATATTCAACATAAAATTCCAGAAAAATTGCTATAAGTTCTACCTGATCCCAAACTCACTCTACCCGAATTTCACAGTTTTTAAGTAAGGTTCAGTGACTGACTTTACCTATTTGATATTTTACCCTAAAACTAAGGTTAGGGTTTAAAGTATCTTCTTGTCTCCAAATTCTCCAAGATTACATCCAAACGATTCTTATCAAGCTTTTGTCAATTCTACAGAGTTTCAAGGCAAAACAAGAGCAATTGCACCATGTCCTTCACAACCCTCAAAACCCTTCATTTAGGGTTTGAGCTTGGATCCTAGGGTAAACCAACCCTAAACCTCACCGTTTTTCTCCAAGCAAGTTATAACACCCTTCTAAGTCAAAGATCAGAAAATCAGCCTCTGTTGAGGTGATTTGACCTTTCCAAACTCTTAGTGCACTTTTTACTAAAAGGTGTCTCACTAATGCCTAGTTAAGTGTAGAAGATTTCCTACCCAAAACTCCTCCAAATCAGTTGGAATTTTGTACAGACCTAGGTTTTATAGCCAGGGACCACTCACCAAAATTTGGGAGGGTTTGGAGGTCATTTGACCACTTAAATAAATTCCTCTAAGTTTATTAAATTGAAACAAAAACTTTAGGCAAAGTATCTCCAAAAATTCCCATTTTTGGTCTGCCTTTAGGTATTGTTAAGGCTAAACCCCTGCCCAAATTTAAGGTCACTTGGACAAGGGACGAAGAGTGGGCATCCGTTTTAATTTCTGCCCAACTCTAGGTACAGCCCGCACTAAAACGGGTGCTGTGGCCGAAACGCTTACCCAAACGAGTTGAAACCAATTTTAGATTAATTTAGACTCAAAGGGCTACGACTTTCGTGTCTGGTCACTTTTCCTTTAATGGCCTCTAAGTGCCTCGTTTTGCAGCATCAAAATGTGCCCATCTAAGTATATTTTCCTTATAAAATTATTTGCATAATTTATACATTATAAACAGTTTTTACTGTTCATCTTCTACAGAACCCGAAAACCAGACACAGAAAATCATATTTCCTGTAACTCTTTCGCGCTCCGTCACCGGTCGTCCGGTCACTTCCCTGGCCAGCCACCACCACCACCACCTCCGTTGAGGCGATGGCTATCAGTCGGCGGTGGTTTGGCCGTCGGAGGTGGCGGTTTCTGGCGAACTCAAGAATACACTTTTCATGGTTTTCCATGAAAACGAGAGATGGGTCCGGCTCCGTTGAGCGCGAACTTCCTTTCTAAGAATCCTAAGATCTACCCATGAAAGAGAAGAAGCAGAGGAGGACCTTATTCGCGGTTTGGAGGCGAGAAGAACGACGGGGTGCCATGGCGCGGTGGTGGCGTTGCTGAACTTCTCCTACAGCAAGAACAAAGATCTGATCCATTTGATTGAGTGTGTAACCTTCTCCTCTTGCTCCAAGTGGGCTTTTATAAGTCAACATGTGGGGAGGTGAAAGGGTAAAGCCTTAATGGTCATGAAGGCTCCTCCTAATAACATTTCGGTTACAGTGAAGGAATAAGAAATGGTGGAAGATGAACAGGTGTGTCCAGTTGGCGGTTTCCTATCAGACCATATCTTCCTCCTTTATTATATAATTACAGAAGGAAAAACAACATGTAATTACTCCTGGTGTAACTTCCCACACCAGCATTTATTACCACGCGTGTTAGAATAATTTCGGGCCTGAACCGTCGTTTCGGCCAATGTCACAGGCATGACACATAGGTCACGGGCGTGACAGGCCCGGGTGGCAATTCTGAGGTCGACGATCGTCGAACTGGAATCGACGGTCGTCGAAGGCTGGTCACGCCCTAGGTCACGGGCGTGACACCTTGGTCACGGGCGTGACAGGCCCGAACGGTAATTCTGAGGTAGGCGATCGTCGAATTGAGATCGACGGTCGTCGAAGGCTGGTCACGCCCTAGGTCACGGGCGTGACACCTAGGTCACGGGCGTGACAGGCCCGAGTTCAATTTCGACGATCGTTTTATGGAGATCGACGATCGTTGAAGGAGTCACGCCCCTGGTCACGGGCGTGACACTTTGGTCACGGGCGTGACATGTCCATGCTGCACGTTCGATGATCGTCTAATGGAGATCGACGATCGTCGAAGGAGTCACGCCCTAGGTCACGGGCGTGACACCTTGGTCACGGGCGTGACATGCCCGGGCTACAAGTTCGACGATCGTCTCACGGAGATCGACGATCATCGAAGGAGTCACGCCTTAGGTCACGGGCGTGACGGGTCGGTCACGGGCGTGACCAACCCGTGACCCAAAATCTCGGCCGATTTATTTCAATTTTTGGGCTTCCTAAGGTTCTGTCACGACCAACCGACTCCTAGGGGTCTAGCCGAAAATGGGATGTTACATCAATTCCGGCTCGTTTTACTTCACCTCTCACCGTACTAGATTTCTAGATCGACTAGGAGAGATTTCGGGCTCAATTGAGCCCGATACCATGTGAGCCGAGAATAATTTTTCGAGCTTTTTCTTCTTGCTCGGGATCGCCAGAGGAGCCGCCTACGGCAGCCTCACCGCCGGGAAACGCCAGCCACCACCTCAACGGAGGTGGTGGCAATAATCGCCGACGGTGGAGGCGGCCCAGGTGGCCGGAAACAGCCAAACAAAACGGCCCAGCCAGGCTCCATCTCAGCCGTTGGCTATCGGGGATGATGGACTGATGCCATCCAATTTCTCATTTATTTTATTAATTAAAAGGCTATACTATGAATAGTAAATTAAAAGCCACACTATTTCGGTGATATTCATGTGTAAATATAGCCCACTTAGAGGCATTTTAAGAAATATTAATAATAAAAAAAATTTGTAGCCCTCGATTTTACCTTTCATTTGCCACCCTAAAGTCCAGATTTGGGACAGTAGATCTCCCTGTAGGAAAATTCTACTAGGACTGGTCCTATGCTAGGGTAGAAATTTGATTGAATGCCCATGCCAAACCAGAACTCCACATGACCCAAAATTTTAGGTATGCGCATGTAAAAAATGAGAATTTTTGGAAGAAAGTTTCCTATTATTTTTGAGAAAATACATTTATTTAATTTAATAGAATATTTGGAGTAAAATACCTCCAAATGGCCACAAATTTTGGTGGCATGGCCTTCGGGTCAATATAACCCCATACTAAAAAATTTCAGCCTCTTTGGACCTCTGCATGTTGGGTAAACCCACTTGCATGAGTATGATGAATAAATGCTTGGGGTGCCTTTAGCAAAGAGCTATATAATGGGAACTTAGCCCATTTGGAACATTACAAGTCTATGAAATTTTTTTTAGAGGTTTATTAGGGTGACATATACCTCCAACAGAAATAATGGGATTTTTGGGATCAAAGATTCCCATTATTTGGATTTATTTTTTAAAATTATGCCTTTAAAGATAAAAATTTGAAAATATGTCTATTAATGACTAAAAATTCTCAAATTTAGTTTAGAACTCAAGGGAGTCATATTTAATCCCTGGAAAATTTAATGGGTCTGTTTGATGATTATATTTTGGAATTATGTAGAATTTACAATTTTGCCCCTTTATGGAAATTATTTAAAAATGATGGAAATTACAATAGAAATATTATGGGAAAATTCCTAGTGAATTAGTTATGTGTTTGTGACTTTGTGTAATTTTATTAATATTTTTGGATGCATCCATAAGTTTAAAACCTAATTAATGGCATTTTTGTAATATTTGTCATATGAGTGTTGGCAGGCCAATATTACTTTTTAGGACTATGAATTTTTGTAATTGGTATTGTTTCAGCAATTTACTTCTGCAGTAATTTTCCTAGAATTTCTAGTAACATAGTTAATGTACTTCATTTGGAAAGTGGCCAATTCATGGATTTAACTTAAATGAAAATTAAATGAATATATAAATGGGAAAATTACAATTCTTGGTAAACAGTTATAATTAGCCTAGATGATCATCAGGAAAATTTATTAGACCAGGAGGATCATTTGATATAGTACTTCATGTATAAAGTGACACAGGCCAGTTAATTAAAGGATTTAATTTAAGGTCCTTATGACTTAGAAAAATAGTGAAATTCCATATAGTCAACATCATATACCATACCATCCCATGATAAATGGTTAGGTTCATTTCGGCCAAGAAGTTGGAAGTCTTACCTTACCGGTGGTATTAGGTCATGGGTTGCGTCTAGCTCAGATAGTATATACTACTAGGACCACAGGGCGATACGATAGAAGGTTGCGTTGATAACTATTTTGGAAGATAAACCCAGGTTGGTGTCTAGTAGGTCACTTCATAGTATCGATTGGTGGAGTGCAAAACTCTAAGGACAGTAGCTAAAACGGAGACTGGCGGAAGACCGCCGATTCCCCGATAATATCTTAAGTCATTAGGATCATTCTAGAGTAACAACGAGAGCTGGGTGTGAATCATGGGTAGACATTAATAAGAGTAAATATCCTTGCGAAAGAGAACTTTGGGCTTTAATCCCATCTTGGTTCTTAGTGCCCCCGATACCCCTTCATTGGGCATACCCTGGGCAGTCCTAGGATTAACCATAAATCGCTAAGCATAATAACCTTTAGAAAAGAGTAGTGTAATAGGCTATGAATTATGATATCGTTCTCACCCGTGTAGGGTTGGAGGGATTTGTGGTAACATTCTCACCCGTGTAGGGTTGGAGGGATTCAGGACGGGTTGGTCCTGCGAGCTGGAGGCTTGATTTAAAATACCTTGAATGTGCATAAAACAAACTAGTGGCGGGTCAAGCGGTACTGGGTCAATCGTCACACCGATGGCAGTACGGTGAATTAGGCGGGTGTGAGGGTTTGAGGGGCCAGTAGGTTATTTATTCTACAGTCTGGAGGACAATCCCTGACAATACACACCCGACCCAACAAGACTGACGGGTTGTATGCAATAAGTACGCAAGACTCTAGTGTGAACCTAGGACATGTATAGAGGCGTATGGGAGGTATAGGTTTGGTAGTGTGCATACCTGCCTAGGAGCGGAGACGCCCGCTCCACTGCTGCCGTAGCCACAACGGTGGTACCATACAGTGATGCTAGCTCCAAAAAGAGGGAACTAAAGGTCTGTGATCACGGAGTCATTGTGTGTGAGTTGCACTTGCATGATTCATAAACCACATGCATTAAATCATATTAGGTCATACGCTTTATGGATCCTTATCATATAAATTAGTAAGGGTTCTTTTATATGATAAGTTAGTTTTGGAAACTCTATCTTATAAGTTTGTATGAGCGTTCATATAAGTTAATGTACTTCTGTGATGGTAGATTAACTGTAGATAGTTGTTCTTTATTTACTGTACCACACTCTACTTACTTCCTGCATTTACTTACATTCAGTACTATACATACTCTACAAAAAAAATAAGAAGTATAATTACTTCTTACTTCTCATACTTGGTAGTATAGCTTCATTGTCACCTGCTTCCTTTTGATACCCCTTGTTGTCCTCCGCTTCGTCCTCCCACGCGGTGCCTAGGAGTTACGGGGCGAGGTGCGGAGGAAACGATTTAGTCTTTTGACTAATGGTCAGTGACCAAATCATTTTAGGAGCTCGAGGAGATGGGGCACCAGCGCGACCGGCAGGATGAGGTGGTAGGACGTGAGGAGCTGATAACACCACCATCTACTACTACTACTGTAACACTTCCTCAGGTGGGACGAGTTCAAAGATGATAGATTAGCTTCCTCTTTTGATTATGTGAGGAGAGATTTGATTTTTATGTACAGGGCATAAGCCCTTTTTCCTCTCTTTTATTTTGTACTCATTGTGGACTTGTACTTTCATTTGATATTTATGATATGTACTGTGACTATGGACTAGCTTGTAGTTTTTCCTACACTGCTTTTATACTTCTGTTTCTCATATTGGCCGAACAGGTTTTTATGATCGTGCTAGCCGACAGGATCAGCGTCTTGCGGTGTCGACAAACCCGTGAGTTAGTGTCACCGTAAGGCGGTGATTCTTGGCATAAGACCCCGAAGCTTCCTCGGTAGGGGGGTCTTACACCCCCCTCTAGAGTAAATCAGGTTTAACCCTCTCTTTCAATTGGTATCAGAGGAAGTTTCCTTTGGTTGTACAAGCTAACCCTTGAACCAAAAGATCCTGTGTTAGATCTGGTCTTTTATTTCTCTTTGGACTATTTTCACAGCATGACACAGAACAAGGATTATGCAAGCACAAGACCTCCAGTTTGCAACTTATCTAAGTTTGCCATCTAGAAGGAAAGAATAAAGTTATACATGAACTCTATTAATGAAGAAATTTTTAATTCAATTTTGACAGGACCACCAACTACAGTTGCCTCCCCTTCTTCAACTTGAACAAATCTGAGTGCAGTCCCACCTCCAGATTAGACAGATGCATAGAGGAAAGCTAAAAATGCATATACCAAAGCCATGAACATATTGGCTCAAACCATGTCAGATGAGATCTTCCAAAAGGTTGCTGGCTCAGCAGATGTGAGAAAGGATAGAAGATCAACTCTCATCTCACAGTATGAGAATTTCAAGAAAGATGAAGCTGAATCTGTTTGTGACATGTACAATAAATTAAGCTCCATCATCAGTGAGTCTAAGACCTTAGATAAAGACATCTCTCTCACAGAGGTCAATGAAAAGATCCTAATATGCTTCCCAAGCTCATGAGAATCCAGGATCTGGCCAATCAAAGAGGCTAGAAGCTTGAATGAAATTTCCACATAATCTCTCCTGGGAAAGCTCAAATCCTATGAGTTGTTGATAAAATCAAGGGAAGCTGTAGAACAAAGGACTACTCCACCAGCAAGAAAGGAGCAAAATATAGCATTCAAGGCTACTGAAGAGACTGAAGCTTCAACTGTCAATGAAGAATTGATGAGTCTCTTTGCTAAAAGATTCTACAAAATGGCAAGAAAGGACTGCAGGAGAAAGTCATCCAGGAATGATGATAAGCCCAGGTATGATAAAACTCCTACTAAAGAAATAGTGTGCTTTGGATGCAGGAAACCTGGACATTTCATTTCTGAATGCCCTGATAATCATAAGAAAGAGAAGAGAAGAGAAAAAGACTCCAAGAGCAAGCACTACAACATGTATTCCTCCAGCAAGCAGAAAAAGATGGAGAAGGGCTTTGTTGCTGAAACCTGGAGTGTCACAGAAGATGAATCCACATCTTCCAGCTCTAGTGAAGAGGAAGAAGAGGCAAAGTCAAGGGAAGTCTGCCTCATGGGTATCAATGCCTCATGCAGCCCATCAGATGTTGAAGAAGAATCTGAAAATGAAGAAGCTTCAGAATCAGAAGCTGATCAGGTACTATCATCATTTGATTATAACTCTGATAGTTTGAGAATTGAATTTAAAACCATGTGTATAGATTTAATTAACTCTAAAAAAGTGATTAAATAACTTAGAGAGAAACTAACTTAACAAAATAACCTGATGCTAGAAAATGATAAGTTAAAAATGAAATAACCTTAGCTAATAAACAAATAATAAAAATAAAGACTAAATTATGTGGGTCCAGGCAACTTGAGGAATCTCTCAATGGGAGAACCCTTAAGCTGATGGACATAACAAGCACAGTAAATGCAAGGTTGAATGACAAGATGGGCTTGGGTGCTTCATCAAGCCTACCCCCCTTAATTTAGAAAAATATACTAATAACACCAGTTAAATTTGTTTCTGAAAAAGGAAAAGAAAAGATAGAAAATAATAGTCTTAAACAAACAGATCTAAAACACAAGATTAGGAAAAAGAAAAGAAGTAATAAGAACAATAATCAGAACTATGTTCAGCAGATTTCGTCGAACTCAGATCGACGAAATGTGTACAGTTCGTCAAACTCTAGTCGACGAACTCCGAACGCAAACATGTACTATAATTTTTCTCTGAACTACGATCGACGAAACCAGTATGGTTCGTCGACCAGAGATCGATGATATTGGGGCTCAAAAAATGAATATTTTCATTCTCTGAGTGGAGCTCAACGAACCCATCCCCATTCGTCGAACTCAGGTCGACGAACTCACCAGAATTCGTCGAATGCAGAAAAGTATAATAGACATCTCAATCCTTTTGAAATCTATAATCCACATAGAACATTTAATAATAAATTTAGTCAATGGATTATCCCTTCTAGGAAATATCATCCGTAAGGTTATAAAAGCCAATCTGAATATTCTTATATTTCTAGTTTTAATTATGTGAAGAAAGAAGTACCCAAGGTAACCTGGGTCAGAAATGACTAATCTATTTCATTGCAGGTAAAAGACTGTTCTACCACAGAGCAATAGTGGTATTTGTACGGTGGCTGTTCTAAGCATATGACTGGAAATAAGGCCAACCTAACACACTACAAGGCAAATCTAGGACCAAAAGTAGTATTTGGTGACTCCAATTGTTGCCAGAATGAAGGCTATGGTAATGTTAAAGTTGGAGCTATCACCTTCAAAAATGTAGCATATGTAAGTGGACTTAAGCACAACCTTATCTCCATAAGTAAATTATGTGATGAAAGGTTTCAGGTATCATTTACTAAAACCTCTTGTATTATCACTTCTTTGGACAATAGTGTAGTATTGACTGACACTAGAGTAGGAAACATTTACTTAGTTAACTTCCAGTCAGCAAAATCTGAAATTTGCTTATTTAATTCATCTAGTAATAATAATGACCTTTAGCATAGGAGATTAGGTCATGTTAATTTGAAAAATATTGCCAAATTATCTAGGGACAACCTTGTTAGAGGATTGCCTTCTTACCCCTATAAGAAGGAAAGCCTTTGCAGGGCTTATCAATTAGGCAAGCAAACTAAAAGTATTTTTAAATCATTAAACAAATGTGACTTACCTAGGATATTGTACTTACTACATATGGACCTTTTTGGCCCTATAGCAGTACAAAGTCTAGGAGAGAAATCTGATACTTTAGTGATTGCAGATGACTTCTCTTGATTCACTTGGGTTTTCTTTCTGAGATCTAAGTCTGATAACTTTAATATTCTTACAGACTTTCTCAAGAACCTACAAATTGAGTACTCTACTCCAGTTGCATTAATTAGAAGTGATAATGGTACTGAGTTTGAGTCTCTTCTTATGCAAGAGTTCTGTAGGAAGGAAGGTATCATACAATGTTTCTCAGCTCCTAGAACACCTCAACAAAATGGGGTTGCTAAAAGGAAGAATAAAACACTAATTGAATCTGTAGGCACATTACTTGCAGATTCTTATTTACTCCTATCCTTTTGGGCAGAGGTTGTAAGCACATCAAATTATGTGCTGAATAGAAGTCTTATACACAAGCTTAAGAATAATACTCCTTATGAGCTACTGAAAAGGAAGAAACCTAAAGTAGACTACTTTAAAAACTTTGGATGTTTATGTTATATACACAACAACAATAAGAAACACATTAGAACGTTTGAAGCCAAGTCTGATATGGGAATTTTTCTTAGATATTCCCAAGAAAGAAAAGGCTTATAGGGTTTATAACAAATCTACCTTAAAAATTGAAGAGTCTATCCATGTTTCTTTTGATGAGACTAACATGTTTTTCAAGGAGAAGACTTCTTCTACCAATGAATCTTTGCAGGAACATAAGTTGTGTGAGAAGCCTAATGACTTGACCCTCACAAATGAGGCAGGTTGCCATTCTTCCCCATAATATGTTTAAGAAGGTGAAGAAGAAGACACTGTAATCAGTGATAAACAACATACAGCTAACTTAATTACACAAGATGAATTTATTACCCAAGCTGTTGAACAACTAACTCCACCAACTGACTTAATCACACTTAGAGATCACCCCATATCTCAAGTAATTGGAGACATGTCAGCTGGTGTGCAGACAAGGCATCAACTCAACCAAGATTTGATGCATGCCTACTTCATATCTCAAATTGAGCCCCAATCCATTAAAGATGCAGAGCAAGATCCACACTAGATCATTACAATTCAAGATGAGCTCAATCAATTTGAGAGATGAAGAGTTTGGGACTTAGTTACAAGACCCAAAGACTACCTAGTCATTGGAACTAAGTGGGTATATAGAAACAAGCTGGATGCCCAAGGTGTCATTATAAGGAATAAAGAGAGATTTATTGCTCAAGGTTATACGCAAGAGGAAGGGATTGACTATAACAAGACATTTGCACTTGTTGCAAGGCTGGAAGCAATCAGGGTATTCCTTGCATTTGTTGCCTAAACGAAATTCAAAGTATTTCAAATGGATGTCAAGAGTGCCTTTCTAAATGGAGAACTAAAAGAATAGGTCTATGTTGAACAACCTCCAGGTTTCATCTCTCAAACTCATCCCTCTTATGTCTTTAGATTTAATAAAACTCTCTATGGTTAAAAGCAAGCTCCAAGAGCTTGGTATGAGACCTTAGCTAGCTTCCTTTTAGAACATAACTTTTCTAGAGGCATTGTAGATAGGTCATTATTCACTTGGCACCATAAGGATCAAATTTTATTAGTACAAATTTATGTAGATGATATTATATTTGGGTCTATAGATTCCAAACTATGCAACGAGTTCTCTGACCTCATGCATTATAAGTTTGAGATGAGTAGCATGGGTGAGATCTACTACTTCCTTGGTCTCCAAGTGAAGCAGCTACCTGATGGCATCTTTATATCCCAATCTAAATATGTTAAAGAGCTGATCAAAAAGTTTTGATGTCAGATGTCTCAGCCAAGAAAACACCTTTGGCTACAAATGCTGTAATTGACTCTAATGAACATGGGAAACCTGTTGATCAGAAATTATATAGGGCCATTGTTGGATCCCTACTATACCTTACAATAAGTAGACCTGACATAATGTTCTCTACATGTCTTTGTGCTAGGTTCCAAGTGAACCCCAAAGAATCTCACCTTACTTTCTTTAAAAGGATTTTAAGGTATATAAAGAGTTATCCTTGTCTAGGAATTTGGTATCCTACTGAGTCAAAGTTTGAGTTAATTGGATACTCAGATTCTGACTTTGCTGGATGCAGAGTAGACAGAAAAAGTACCTATAGAACATGTCAATTCCTTGGTACTAGATTAGCCTCCTGGTTTTTCAAGAAACAGTAATCTGTGTCTACATCAACTGTTGAAGCAGAATATAAAGCAGTTGACAGTTGCTGTTCCCAGATGCTGTGGATCAAGAACCAACTTCTGTACTATGGGTTCAACTTAAATAATTCAACTCTATTATGTGATAACACAAGTGCAATTTCCATTGCATAAAATCCAGTTCATCACAGTAGAACTAAGCATATAGATATTAGACATCATTTAATTAGAGAGTGTGTAGACAAAAATAAATTTAACCTTTTCTATATATACACTGATTTGCAAAGAGTAGATATCTTCACCAAACCTTTGGATGAGAGGAACCATCTGTTCTTTATAAATCAGCTTGGTATGATAAATGGACAAGTCTTAATTTAATTTTTGTCTATGGTCGACAAATTTTTCAAATTTTGTCGAACGGAGATCGACGAACTGGGAAAAGTTCTAAGGAAATTCGTCGAACGGAGATCGACGAACTCTCTGTGAGTGAAGCTATTTTCTTCGACCGGAGATCGACAAAATTGCTTCAGAAAAACTTCGTCGAACGGAACTCGACGAAAAGTTTTCGCTTCTTCTGACTGAGATTGACGAACTCTTTTGTCAATAAAATATTTCGTCGACCCCAGATCGAAGATTTCTTTTATTTTTCAGGACAGAGTTTGTCGTTTCATATTCTGAAAAACCTTATAACTAGGTTTTCTTCGGCCTCAATCCCGCGCTTTCAGTTCCCTCGCACTTGATATTTCTTTTTCCTTATTGCAGGTGACTATGGCAATTCCTGCAGGTGCTCTCGCAAGAATGAAGTTCGATATGGGATTCGACATTGACTTTGAATCATTTCAACATTCCGACAAGATATTTCTCGATATTCTGCAGTTGTTTGAGGAACTGCACCTGAAGAACCTGATGACGACAAGAATGAAGATAGCAACGACTGAAATCAGAGAATGGGTTTACTCATCATCGGCTCCATACGCTGATACCATGGTTGGAACCTCTAACCCCAGAAACTCTTATAGAAATTTTTGGTTTAGTAAATGGAAAAGAAGAACTTTAAATTGATTCTTCTGAATTTGATGAGATGTTGACTTTAATGGGATATTCTGGAGATAACCCCAATAAATTGCTGAAGAAACATTTGTCTGTCGGGTACAAGTTTCTTGCGGACGTAGTTGACAAGGTTTTGCTGGGCAAGCATACAACCCATGACTATATTACTAGACAAAAGATTTTAGTTATGTGTGTTGTAGTTAACAAGAAAGCCGTTAACTGGGCTCGGATTTTGTTTGATCTGATAAGGAAGAAAAACACTAAGAATGAAGTGTGTTTTGGGAGAATTCTTGGAATTTTCCTCCAGGAAAAGGTCGATGAATCAATGGTCAATCCGACCATATTCATCAATGCTTCCAAGAGGCTAACCTGCGCCTTATTTAGCAGGTGGGAGAGGAACATCCCAAATCCATCCAGGGCTTCATCCTCCAAGACTTCTGAGAGTACTAGGGCTATTTCAGCCACTCCCCACCCTACTGAGGACTCTTCCATTCCTCCTCCTCCTACACTTGTCCAAACTCCTTCTACATCCCTCCAACATATCTCCTCAGCTCCAGCAGATCAACCTATATGTACACCTCCTGCTTCCCCCATCCACCCTTCTTCACCAGTTCATCAACCTACACATCCACAATCCCCAATTTCTTCTCCTGTACAATAACATCTAGAGCAAGCTCTTTCAACAGTTTCTATTACTCCTCTTTTGTCCCTCCTTCCTTCTCATCTTGAAGATATACCTCCACTTCAAAATTTAACATCACTACCATCATTCAACCTTCTTTCATCTCCAAGCCATTCTTTATCTGCTCCAGATGAACTCATGACAGACTGTCATCCCTCATCCTCTTCTATCAATCCAACTGTCTCTACTAAGACCCCTCCGGAATTCATGGAATTAACTTCACCCTCCATTTCCTCTATACTGCAATCCATCACCTACTTCAACAACTTATAGCAGAGGTTATTTCACCTCTTGCTTCTTCTATCTCCACCCTTGCTACTCAGCTTTCTGCCCTCCCTATCCTTCCTTCTTCTGTCAGGTGTCTTGCTCCAGTTACTACTTAAACCAGGCAGGGGGAGATACTCTATGAATAAGTAGCTTCAATAGTAACAACAACAGAAGCTCCAACAGTAGTAGTAGTAGTAGTAACAACAGCAGATGAGGACATTGTTGATACAGAGATTCCTTATGCAGAACTTGATGAATTTTTGCATTCAGATTTTGAGTCAACTGAGTTATCTCTTTTTATGGACAATCTTTATGGAGATTGTTTCATTTCTCTAGATCTTGAACTAAATTCAGTACTTAATTCTTTTGATCTTTTGTATAGAGACTGTCTTCCTTTTGTCTCTTTTCAGTTGTGTACAGATATAGTTTGTTAAACACCTCCTATCAATTAAGAAATTTTACAGGAGATTCAGAATAGCTTTGAAGCTCCAAAGCCCGAACTTGTTTTAGTTCAAGAGGATGAGCTTATCAAGGTGGCTGAGGATGAATTTTCTGAGACCAAGGCTCTTCCTCCTCCCACTTTTATCTTCTCCTTCTCTCCATTGCCAGAAATGGATGAGATCCTTGCTGGTGATATGGATCAAGAAACTGAAGAAGTTCCTGCTGAAGTAATTCCACCTCCAGCAGATCTTCCTCCAGTTATCCCACCTCTAGCTAAAAAGCAAGTTCCTCAAGAAGTCTTTATAGAGATTGATGCATTGTATGAAAACCCACAGAGTTCTTCTGAAGATGATCCAGCAGATGATTCTGATTCTGATAATGGCAAGAAGAAAGTATTCAAGAAAAGAAAGGTTGTGCGTAAGGCGGCTCCTAAGACAAACCCAAATAATGACACTCCATATTATATTTTGCAGAAGATAACTACTTATCCTGGAATGCCTAAATGGATGTGGTTGTCCAAGAATGAACAAAAACAAAGGAAGAAGCGGAGAAGGTATAGGTGTCCTCCAAGAAAATTCTGGAAAGACCCTCCTCCTCCTCCTCCCTCTTCAGGCTCCTCAGGTAATATCATTCAAAAACCTGATCCTGTGAACAAAACAAATCAGAGACATCCTAGGCAAAGCAGTCAGCAAACCTCTACAAGCAACCCTCCTCCAGACTCCTTCAAGAAAGCTCCTACTGAAGCAAAAATGCAGGACTCTAGTCCAAAATGGCCAATGTATCCTCCTATTCCTTTTATTGATCTAGAGCAGGAGACCTCTACCAAGATGGCTAGATTTCAGGAGTTAGTAGGAATCTCTTAGATTAGGAAAGCTAAAGATGAAGTCAAGGACATCTCTCAATATTCTACAATGTCAGCCTATAGAAAAAAGAGCTGAAAAGGTATGCAAAAACAAATAAGTTCTTTAATGTTGATGATTATTTGAAACTTCACCTAGAGGTTGTTGTTCCAAGAACTTCATCTCAAACTGTTATTGGAGCATCTGACAGGTATATGTCAAAGAAAGAAGTTGCCAATCCAAACAATGAAATAATATTTAGACAGCCTGATGAATGATCAGACAAGGATAAAGCTAAACAGAGAAAATGAGTTTATCTATTTTTTCTTTCTCATCTACATTTGAACTCTATTTTTGTTTATATCATGAAGCATGTGCTGTAAATATCTGTTGAATGTTTATTTCTGTCAGATATATTTTCTTTTACTTTATGATTGCTTATTTTGTTTTGTATTATTGACCTCACCCAAATAGGGGGAGATTGTTGGATCCCTTGTTGGATTTTTGCTAGGTTCACTAATTTAGGTTGAGTCTGACCCACTATTGTATAGCGAGGGTCATGTCTAGTAGTCCTAGAGTTTAGGCAAAGTCTTATTAGTTCTACTTCCTTGGACCAGCCAGTAAAGGACCTCAAAAGACTCAGGATTAGAAGATATCAGAAAACACTTTGATCAGTTCAAAATTCTTCGAACTCAGCTCGACGATCGTCGATCTCAGATCGACGAAACTAAGAGTTAATTATCTATGTTGAGCTCGATGATATTCGAGCTAAGGTTGACGATTAGTTTTCTTCAGTCAGATTCTCAGCTCGACGAACTCAGAGTGCAGATATGGAAAGTATTTCTCAGTTAGCAGTTCGCAGAGCTCAGGTCGACTAACTAGAATTCTCTGGTCGACGATCTTGGATCTCAGGTCGATGAATTCCGCTCAGAGTTCGACATTTTTTGTCCGGTTCCAGAATGAGTTTTTCCCTCCTTCGGCTCCTTTATTCTCTCATTTATTAACAGTATTATTCTGAGTATTTAGTGCACATATTCATCTAGATATAGTTATTATTGGCAGCATTAAATATGGTATTCATCAGAATAATTACTTGTTTAATCTACCAAGGACAGTTGGGGAAACTCATAAATGCTTTTATTCCAACCGTTTTGAATTCTCTAGATCAGCCAGCATTTAAGTAAAGTATTCAAATTCAATGGAGAATTTAATTGACAGAATATTAAAAGAGATTCTCTCTTTTCAAAAAATAGACAAGAAAACCCAAGTACAGCATAAAGAACATTCAACCACTGGACGTCTCTTTCATTCTCTCTCAGTGCTTTTTCATTCTTTGCCAATACTCAAGACTGAATAAGAACAATCATAAGAAATCAAGTGTCATCTTCATCTTCAGTTCCAGGAATCTACAAAAATCTTTTATTCAACATCAGTCAACTGGATTTCCTGGACATTGGCAGATGAAAGCTGAAGACCTACTCACCCTGAAGCAAAGATCATTCTTCCTGAACCTTCATCTTCTTAGGGGGAGCATTGACACAATCAAAATCCACAAAGTCTTTTCAAGTTGATTTGAGAAAAGAGAAGACCAACATCAACCTCTTTCTACCCCACTATATAGGGTTTTAACTCCCTTCAAAAGTTTAGCTAGTTTACAAGTCTCCTTCCAAAAGACTTGAGATTTATTTTTGAGCACCTGATCAAAAGCTCATAGGTGGCAGTCACCTGATCAAAACCTGTTAGTGGATTCCGACGAGGGTGGTAGAAGAGTGGATGTACCAAAGTTTAGGGGAATCACTATAAATTTCTTGTGTTGTCTGGTTGCAAATTTTCTGTTTGTTTTATTCTTGCTGTGTTTGTGATTGCTGGAATAGTTAGCCTATTTTCTTTTGCTTATCTACTATATGGTATCACTATTTTCACTCTGATATGAATTAAGAATAAACCAAAATTTTAAATACTTTATTCACCCCCCCCCTTTATAGTAAATCAGCTCTAACCCTCTCTTTCAGTCTGCTCCTCCACCCCTTGCACTTCATCAACTTCAGAAATTGCCTTGAGAAGGAAACAAATTCCTCATCAGACATATTTCTTTCAGATGAGGTAGACCCTGAGCTGTCCGAATCAGCTGGCCTTCTTGGAGGAGAGGCAAACCTCTCCTTGCTACTCTTTTAGCTCTCTGCCTTAAAGGCCACTTTATTCTCCCTGATTAGTGATCTGCTGCTTTTCTCCTCCTCTTTCCCGGCAGTCAGCTACATTTCATAAGACAGTAGCATCCCAAATAGAGTTTTTAGTGGAGTATCAGCCATCTTTGCCACCTCCCTGATGGCACAAATATTGGTGTCCCAATCTCTAGTTAGAGAACTTAGGAACTTGTCAATAAGTTCATAATTGCTAAATACCCGGCCTTAGGTCCTTAGCTCATTTATTATTCTGAAGAATCTTTCATAGTAGCTAGCTATGCCCTCTTCCTTGGACTACCTGAAAGCCTCATACTCTTGGTTGAGCATGGACTTCCTATCATCTCTTACCTCTTATGTGCCTTCCATATACACAACCAAAGTGTCCCACATTGTAACACCTCCATCCATCATATGAAATATAACAGAGGGTCTGCCTGGGGCCCCATGCCATATTCCACAGATAGTCGGTGGAGTTATATGTTAATATCAAAGGTTACATGAATCCTAACTCAAAACATTCTTGCGGAAGATTTAAGGGTTAACTTTTTAAACTCAAGTATCACATCAATGTCCACTTATAAAAACAATGGAATGTACATACAAAATGCACAAAAGCTACTATCACCAGCGATAGTCACTATTGCATGGCGATAGTACACGGTAGTCAAACAATTACAGCCTTAAGGCCTTACAATTATTCTTTAGAAGTGTGGTTTACAAACATTGGCACGCAGGCCAGCAACATATGAAAGGAATAAAACTTCGCTTGACCTTCGAAGGCCGACATAGCTTCAGGGCTGTAACCCGCAAATTCCCGCTCGGCTCTCCAACACCTGTACAGGGACAATCCACCAAAAGGGCGACAAATAAGGCAACGGTCATCTTTTAGGTGACCAATTTATAACGACCCACCCCCATTCCTGGGGAAGCAGTATTCCTTCCCTGCAGGCATAACATTTATATCCAAATAATCACAAGAAGGTAGAACTTAAGCACTATTCAATATATTAGAAACGTCTGCCTCAACGACCAAACATTCTGTGCACTCATGGACAAATTATCGGAGTTCCAGTTTCCCAGATTATACCACCGTTCAGAGGTTCAAGACTTGATGGTCAACTTTAAGCATTTTTATTCTTTCTGTCTTATATCCTAAGACTCCCTCTCTCAATGACACCAGTATCTCGCTGACGTAGCATATGCCTCCATGATGATCTACATGAGGGAAGGCTATAGATCGCCTTCTACACACTCTTGTTCCGTCATACCTACACCAGCATCTATCGCCCTTACTACGTAATCGTTTCACACATAAAGCATAAAAACAATCGAAGAATAGTCAACTCTAAAACAGCGGTGAAAAATGAGTCAACTCATTCCCAAAATTAACGCAAAGGTTCCAAATCCTTTTGAGAGAAAGATCAAGGCTATAGGCCAAGATCCGCTCAAGCAAAATGGACCTTCCCAGTCCGGAAATAGGAAATAAGAACAATAATGATTTATATTCAAAGATTTGAAAGCGATTAAAGTTTAAATCCGCGGAGAACACGATGGTTCACCTTCCACAAATCTAAGAGAAGAAGCACAATGAGAGGGGGAAGAGTTTACCCATCCCGTTGGTGGAATCACACTTGATAATTTGTGGGAGAATCACTCTCTCCACGATTCCCACAGGCATCGCACCGTGTGGGGTTGCCTCATTCTTCCTTGGAGTCGCACCAAGAGACCACGCTAGATGCTCTACGGGGGGGGGGGGGCAAGATTGAGAAGAGAGGGTGCCAATAGGGGGTGCAACGACTATTCTCTAGCCATGGCGGAACTCTCCTATGGGGGCTGGTTTTAGGATTTCAATCATTCTCCCTTCATTCACTAAATAAGCTCCTATATATAGGAGTTTCAAAATTAGATCCAACCATCCAAGATTGAGATGAAATCTCATCAACCTGGATGGTTAATAGCACACCCAAATTTTAAAATGCACACCAAAGTAAAAATGCAGGAAATAAAAATATTACAAGTTCAAAATAAAATAAAGCATTCAAAATAATTTAAATGGTCTTCATTTAGGTCTTTAAGTAGTCTTCGTGCTCCGCAAATGGAGATTGTAACGTTGTCTTCCGTTAGCGGCCAAGGAGTCGTCATGTCTCCTGAAATCTTTATGTTGTAGTATTTCGGCATCCGGATCATCTTCAAGTGGTGGTGGAGGGGCCACAACATCAATCCTCCCCCGCTTAATGTCACGTATCTATGATGTGTGGTCCAGGAGATAGCGGCGAAGAAGAGCGGCATCCAATTGTTGAAGCTCAGTCTCGAGTACCCATGAGTCGTCGGAGGGAGGGCGTTCACGCCAATGGATGAGTAACCGGTGGGTAGCACCATCGATAGTAGTGAGCAGCCCAACATCAAGTATCCTATCTAGTATAAGAAAGGTATTGGGAAACCTTGAAACATGTCAGCGGTGGGAATAAAAAAAGGCAAATTACCATCCGATGCTAAACCTATGGAGACTAGAGGAGAGAGATCATCAGCACTACCAGTCCCCAAACCCAATGAATTTTGAGTGGAAGGAGAAGACGACAAAGAAGTCAACTATTGTGGAGGCGAAACAAACATCGTCAAATCTGAGACATGAAAAATGGGTGAAACACCCCCAATCAGCCGACAAATGTAAGACAAAAGCATTATCACCGAGTTTCTTAATAATTCATAAGGGGCCGACGCGCTTTGGAGCTAACTTTCTCATGGTGCCAATTGGCAGTCGTTCAGGAACTAAGCGGACTAAGACTTGTTCGCCGACTTTAAAGTGTGACACTCTCCAATGTTGATTAGCTTTTGTTTGATAGGATTCGTATTGGGAGGTCAAGGTTGCTCGGATATGTGTGTGCAAGTCATGAATGTGTTGGGAGAAAGATTATGCAAATTGACTTGCTTTATATGACGGAGGTAATGGAACCAAGTCAAGAGGCACAAGAGCCTTATACCCGTGAACAATCTCGTTTGGGGACATACCCGTGGACCTATTCTTAAAGTTATTTTAAGCAAATTGTGCATGGGGGAGAAGTAGATCCCAAGTGCCCTTGTGATCAATCACAAGACACCTTAGGAGATTTCCCAAACTTCGATTGACCACTTCCGTCTTCCCGTCGGTTTGTGGATGATAGGCAGCGAAAAATAATAATTTGGTTCCCATTAAAATCCATAAAGTTTTCTAAAAATTGCTAGTGAATTTCACGTCACTATCCGAGATAATGGTCTACGGCACTCCGCGATGACTAACTACCCCTCTAAATATAATTTAGCTATGTGAGATGCGTCGTTGGTCCTGCTACATGGGAGAAAGTATGCCATTTTGGAAAATCTATCCACAACTACAAAAATAGATTCGTGTCGACGAAGAGTGGTGAGGAGGCCTAATACGAAATCTATGCTCACGTCTTCCCATAGTACGGAAGGAATAGGTAGAGGGGTGCATAACCCAACATTGGTTTTAGTGCCCTTAGATACTTGACATGTACGACAACTACTCACTATCCGTCCAACCATCACCTTATGTTTAGGCTAGTAAAAATTTTCCTCAACGAGTGTAATGGTCTTATCCCTCCCAAAGTGTCCACTTAGACCTCCGCTATGTAATTCCCAGATAATGTGGTGACGTAAAGAGGATTGCGGAATACCCGTCCCTAAGAACAAATGTGGATATGGTTGTTAGAGAGCTATCCTTGGCAGATAAATACATCTCATGGAAATCTGGGCAAGTGGCGTATTCTTCCTTAACTCATTCTAATCCTATAACATTGACATGCATGGTAGACAGCAGAAGTATAAGGCGGCTAAGTGCATCGGCAACTCGATTGTTAGACCCCTTAAGTTGCTTAAGGGTAAACGTGTACGCTTGCAAGAAAGCTACCCACTTAGCGTGACGCTGGCTGATTTTATGCTGACCGTTTATGAAACGCAAAGCGTCATGATCGGAGAGGATCACAAACTCCTTGGAGAGTAGATAGTGCCTCCAATGATGCAAACATCGAATAACAACATAAAACTCTCTATTATAGTTCGTATAATTCAATTTAGCGTCTGCTAGTTTCTCACTGAAATAATTGATCGGGTGACCTTCTTGACTTAAAACACCTCCAATTCCCACCCCCGATGCATCACAGGTAAGCTCAAAGACATTGGTGAAGTCAGGTAGACGTAACACCGGTGCCTCGGTCATGAGCTTCTTAATACGTTGGAAGGCAAAGGTGGCGGAATTCGTCAAGGTGAACTCACCCTTCTATATGCAGTCACTAATAGGTGCCATAAAGCTACTAAAGTCTCATATGAAGCATCAATATAAAGTAGCCAAACCATGGAAATTACGCACCTCTCATAGGCTAGTCGGTTCGGGCCAGTCCTTAATCACTTGAACCTTTCCAGGATCAACTCGAATACTCCTAGACCCAACTATATAACCTAAAAACTCTACCTCTGTAACAGAGAATATGCACTTCTTAAGATTAAGGAATAATGTTTCCTTCTTTAAGATGGACAGAGTCCTCTCAAGTGGGAGATGTGCTCGGCAATGGAGGTGTTATAGACTAAGATATCATCGAAATAGACTACCACAAACTTACCCAAGTACAGTCGAAATATGTGTGACATCATATGGGAGAAGGTGTTGGGGGCATTGGATAAACCAAAGGGCATCACAAGCCGTTCATATAACCCATCCTTAGATTTAAACGCAGTCTTCCATTAATCTCCCTCACGGAACCTAATCTGGTGATAACCGCTCCTAAGATCTAACTTAGAAAATATAGTGGTGCCAGATAAAACATCCAAAAGGTCATCTAAACGTGGGATATGGAACCTATACTTGACGGTAATCTTGTTGATAGCCCGACTATCAACACACATTTGTCATGAGCCATCCTTCTTGGGGGCAAGTAGAGCTGGTACAGCACATGGACTCATACTAGTCCAAATAAATCCCTTCTTCAACAAGTCCTCTATCTGAACCTGCAACTCCTTATGGGCAGCGGGATGGAGTCGATACTGGGGATGGTTGGGCAAGGAAGACCCCGGGATGAGATTTATCACATGTTGAATATCACTAAGTGGGGGTAACGTCGATGGCTATTAATCAGGGTATATATCCCTATACTCTTCCAATAATACCCGTAGCTCACTGGGGAGATCATCCAATACTACAGATTCCGTCTTCGTGCTCAAAAGTACTAGAGCATACATCACTCCTTCAAGAAATGGGTCCTTAATAAAATCCTTTCTCTCGACTAGGCTCAAAGTCTTCCTCTCAACTGGGATCGTGGTGTCCTTAAACGGTCCTACAGGTTCCTTCGGGATGGTCGGCCTCAATGTAATGGTCTTGCTATTGAACTTGAATTCATACATGTTGGCCCTGCCTAAATGCGTCACATAACGGTCATAAAGACAAGGGCGGCCTAACAACACATGACAAGCGCCCATAGGAAGGACATCACACCACACCTCATCAGTATAGGATTTGAATGTGAGGGGGACTAGGCATCACTTGGTGACCGGGATGGTAACTTTATTGATCCAAGATACTTGATATGTGGTCGGGTGGAGCTCCGTAGTCAAGGTCATACGCATAATGTCATTCTCAGATATAACATTCACGCAACTACCGCTTTCAATGATCAACTTGCAGAACTTCTCTCCACTCTTATAAATCAGAGAAAATATACTAGTACTCTTCCAATCATCTAACAGACGACGAGTGGTCAAGATGCAACACATCACCATGAGGGGGTGACCTTCCTTTAAGTCACTCGGGACACCATCTGGGTCATCCTCTTTAGTAGCTTCATAAACTAGATCATTGGGAGTGGAGTCTAAAAGGGCGATGGCCTTAGTTTTTGTTGGGCATTCATAGGCATAGTGGCCCTGAATACCACAAGCGTAACACCTACGTATTGTCCTTACTAACCTTCCCTATGGGGATACACTCACTGGTGTGGTTCCGAGCATTCCTAGCTGTGATAACTACTGCCTTAGACTCGTTGGACCAAAATTTCCCTCTATCCTAATATATGGAAGAGGATACTCCGAGTGTGGACTTACCCTTTGCTTGGGAATAACAGGAGTGAGCCTTAGAGGCTAGATGTTTTTCAATGTCAAGGGCGGCATTGAAAGTTGTGTTCAAATCCGTATGTCCATAGCGTAAGAGTTTCCTTTGGATTTCGGAAGATAGTCCCTTATGAAATCTAGATAAGGTAACCTCGAAAACATCTATAAGGTAACAACGCACCATACAATCCTTTAACTCACCCATGTACTCGGCTATAGATTTTGAGCCTTGCTGTAGAGTGGCTAGCTCATTGAACATCTGTGTACGGTGGTACACGGGGACGTACTGATCAAACAATAGGTTCTTCATAATGGGCCATCCAACTAGTAGGACTGCATTCCCGGCCCCTAGTCTACCCTCCTCATTTAGACAATATGTCTTAGCATGCCCAGTTAACTTCATCCTAGCAACTTTGACCTTCTAGAGGTCCTTGAGGGTGTGCCATTCGAAGTAACATTCTGTTGGTACCCTAGATGTGATTTGGCTTATGTAATCCCTTTCCAGCCCCTCTTGATCCATATAAAGATATATGATCATGTTTAGACTCTGTTTAGTCTCCCTAGGGCAGTTTATAAACTGACCTAGAGCTTAGGTTAGAAGTTCTAGATGTTTTTGTGGTTAAGGCTTTTCCGTTCGACCATCGTCGAACGAGGCCTCGCGATCGTCGATCATTGGTCGACGATAGCAGGGCTATTGAATAGTTGAAGTCAAGACAATTATCGTCGACCGTTGGTCGACGATCTTAGAGCAAGCTTACTACGCTCTGAAGGTTGGTCGACGATCTATTAGCTGGTCGACGTTTCTGGTCGACGATTTCTGTTCCGACAGATTCCTACTATTAGTCGACGATCTGTTTGCAGGTCGACGATCATCGAACTCCTGTTCGACGATTTCTGTCTGCTTTTATCTATTTGTATTTATGCTATTCCTTGGTTTATTTCCAAGTGTGTTAGCTTGTGGTTAGAAAGATTTTCTGAAGTTATTTGTTGCTAAATTTATGGCTTAAATTCAAATGAATTATTTACAAAATATGTCAAGCATAAATCACGGGATTCAGTATTCTTGATAAAGCATTTTGTCCTATTATACAAATTGCGTTGACTTTATCTTTCCAGCTTGTTTTCTAGCCGTTGGTACTATGTACTATTTCCAAGAATGGTACGTCTTTATGCTGAGATATTTTTCCCGCTTATCTTATTCCTTATTGGGACTGACAGAAAGTTAATAGGCCATTCTATTCCTATTGCTATATTCTATTTTGAGATAATCTGTTGCAGGGCTCGAGAATTCAAATCAATAGAGCCGTTCCAAAGGAAAAACGTGAAGACATATTTTAAGAGAGATTCTTCTCTCAGCAAAAGAAGTTACAGACACAGAGAAATATTATTCATTCGCTCAAGCATCATCAGAGCAGCTCTTCACAATCTCACAACAAGAAGAAGAAAAGTTTTCCTGAAGCAAAAGCCCAGAGCAATCATCTTTCATTCTCAAGTCTCCTGAGCATCTGCTTAGAGTTTTCAAGACTTCAGAAAGAGCTCCAGTTCTGCTTCAAGTGCTCCAGAATCTTAAGACCTGATAAAAATCAGTCTTCAGATCTCTGAGGATTTAGTTTCAGTTTATCTGAAACTCCTTCATCCTGAAGCAAAGGCTTTCCCTGGACTTTCACTGAGCTAGGGGGAGACTTTGATTCTTTAGAGAATCCACAAGTCTTCTCTAATCTGTATTCACAACAGAGAAGATAATCTAACCCTCTCAACCCCTTTGTAAAAAGAGTTTGTTCACACCTCTTCAAAAGTGAACGTTGGTGACAGGGCACCTTATCAACAACCTGTGGTTGAGCATCCTTATCAAAAGCTCAAAGGGTCTGTTTGATCTACCTGAATCAGATCATTGGTGGCAGGGCACCTTAGCAAAAACCTGTAGTGGATTCCTACCAGGGTGGTAGAAGAGTGGATGTACCTATTTAAAGGGAACCACTATATATCCTGTGTCCATCTGGTTATCTTGCTTATTCATCTTATTTTGTGGCTGTGATAGAACTACCTAGGATTGCTAGTTGCTGTGATAGGCTTATAGTTAAACTGAAATTTCAGTTAACTCTTTCACTTGTGCACTTCACTGTGTTAGGCTCTTAGGGTTCAAGTATCAGATTACTTATTCCGCAAATAAACTCCAAGGGAGCTGATTAGTTGTTCATAAAATTTGAATACTCTATTCACCCCCCCTCTAGAGTAGTTTACAACTTATCCCCTCACTTTCAATTGGTATCAGAGGGAGGTTAGCTGTTCATACAGGCTAACACCTGAGTTAAAAGATCCTGTGATAAGTTGTTTCCTGATACCATTCACAAACACTTTCACACATGGCCCAGTCTAAGGATTATTCAAGCACCAGACCTCCTGTATGCAACTTGTCCAAGTTTGGCATATGGAAGGCCAGGATAAGACTATACATGAATTCTATTGATGAAGATATTTTTTCTTCTATTTTGACAGGACCACCTGCTAGGCCTGCTGCTGCTTCCACTTCTGCTGATCTCAGTGCTGTGCCACCACCTGACTACAATGAAACTTACAAGAAGGCAAAAGCAGCTGATGCTAAAGCAATGAATATCCTAGCTCAGACAATGTCTGATGAGATATTCCAGAAGCTGGCTGAATGTACCTCAGCCAAAGCTATGTGGGATTCCCTCAACCACATAGTTGCTGGCTCAGCTGATGAGAGGAAGGACAGGAGATCCAATCTCACCTCTCAGTATGAAAATTTCAAGAAGGATGATGCTGAAGACATTGACACAATGTACACAAGACTCAGTTCAATAATAAGTGAACTGAGGTCTTTGGACAAGGAGATAACTTTGT
The DNA here is from genome assembly GCA_039513925.1 of Platanthera zijinensis. NCBI lineage: Eukaryota > Viridiplantae > Streptophyta > Magnoliopsida > Asparagales > Orchidaceae > Platanthera > Platanthera zijinensis. The sequence continues at coordinate 141,724,298 of CM077093.1, read as the reverse complement.
CAGAAGTAAATGGCAAGATCCTGATGTGCCTTCCCATCTCTTAGGACTCAAGGATATGGCCCATCAAGGATGGAAGAAACACTGTGGAACTCTCCACAGAAGCTCTGTTGGGAAAGCTCAAGTCATATGAGCAAACTCTAAAGAGCAGAGCTGCTGCAATTGAAGTAAAAACTCCAACACCAACAAAGAAAGAGCACTCTCTAGCTCTTAAGGCGGCTGAGACTTCTGAAGGAAGTCAATCAAATGAAGAGTTACTGGCACTCATTGCCAAGAGGTTCTTCAACATGGGAAGAAGAGACCTCAGAAAGAAGTTCTCCAAGCATGAGGACAAACCAAGGTATGACAAGACTCCATCTAAAGAAATCATTTGTTATGTTTGCAGCAAGCCTGGACACATTGCTCCAGATTGTCCAGAGAAGAAACACAAGGAGAAGAAACATGAGAAAGAGTACAGGAAGCACCACTCCAAGTCCTCATCACACAAATACAAGAAGAAGGACAAGGGATTTGTGGCTGCTACCTGGAGTGAAACAGAAGAGGATACCTGCTCCTCTAGCTCCAGTGATTCAGAAGAAGAAGAAGAGAAGAAAGCCAAAGAGGTCTGCCTCATGGCTATTGATGCCTGCAGCTCTCTGTCAGCTGCAGAGAATTCTGAAGAAGAAGGAGAAAATGAAGAAGATTCCTTTATGGAGGAACAGGTAATCGACTCATTTGATTTCTCATCTCCTGAGTTCAAACTAAAATTTAAAACTCTATGTTTAGATCTACTATTATCTGAAAAAGAAATTAAGTCACTTAGATTAAAAATAATGGAACTAGACATGGAAGGTACTGAAATAATCAGATTAGAAAAGGAATTAGAGAGCTCAAAAGAAGAAGTAACATTCCTAAAATTAGAACTAGCTAAATCTAAGAGGTTAGAAGAACAATTAAATGGCAGAAGCCTTAAATTATCTGAAATAACCTGTATAGCAAACACTAGGGTTGGTAATGATAAACTAGGCTTAGGTGCTACACCTAGTGAACCCATCCTCCTCACAAAGGAGAGATTTAGCACTCCAGTAAAATTTGTTTCTGAATCAGGAATAAAGAATACTGAGGAAATTGAAAAATGCAAGAAAATTCAGAATAAGATTAAGAAAGAGAATAGGAAGAAAAAATTTCTAGCTTTACAAAAATCGTCGAACATTAATCGACGATCGTCAAACCAATCGTCGAACGTCTATCGACGATCGCTGAACACCTTCACCAAGTATGATATCTTTGGTGCAGGAGATCGACGATCTCATCTTGAGTCGTCGACCAGTGATCGACGATCGTGGAATCCAGAACATCGTTCTACCATAAATGATCGACGATATGGCTTGCGATCGTCGAACATTGATCGACGATCTGGACTTAAGCTGGAAAATAAAAATCAAACTTCCAGAACTTCAAATCCTAATCACCACCCCAGGTTGTTTAATCCTTCAACTTAATGGATTATCCCACCTAGGAGATCACACCCTTTAGGATATAAATCTAAGCCTGCAAAATCTTTTATATCTAGTTTTTCTTTTGTGAAGAATACTGGACCCAAGGTAACCTGGGTCCACAATGTATAACTGTTCTTTCTGCAGGTGAAGACCTATCCAGTCATACATGACAAATGGTATCTGGATAGTGGATGCTCAAAGCATATGACAGGAAAGAAGAAGAACCTGTCAGGTTTCAAAGCTAAGCTGGGACCAAAAGTTGTATTTGGGGATTCCAGCTGTGGACAGACTGAAGGGTATGGCAGCTTCACCATAGGAGCTGTAACCTTCAAGAAAGTAGCTTTTGTCTCAGGACTAAAGCACAACCTAATCTCTGTAAGTCAAATGTGTGATGCTGGGTACAAGGTATGGTTTACTGACACTGCTTGCAATATTTCTTTAAATAATACTGTTATGTTAGCAGGTATTAGAATTGGAAATGTTTATGTTGTAGACTTTAATTCATCCAAATCTGAAATATGCTTATTTAATGAAGTAACCAGTAATAATACCCTTTGGCATAAGAGACTTAGTCATGTAAATTTGAAAAACATTTCTAGGTTGGCTAAATACAATCTTGTACGAGGTCTACCTTCTTGCCCCTACAAGAAGGAAGGCCTTTGCAAAGCTTGTCAATTAGGTAAGCAAACAAGGAATAGCTTTAAATCAGTTAATAAAAGTGATTCTCCCAGGATTCTGTACTTGCTACATTTGGATTTATTTGGTCCTATTGCTGTACAGAGTCTTGGAGGAAAGTCTTACACTCTAGTAATTGTAGATGACTTCTCTAGGTTCACTTGGGTATTCTTCCTGAGAACTAAGGCTGATAACTTCAAGGTTCTTACAGATTTTCTAAAGTGTATACAGAGTGAGTATTCTACTCAGATTGCCTTGATCAGAAGTGATCATGGTACTGAGTTTGAGTCTCTTCTTATGCAAGAATTCTGTGAGAAGGAAGGTATCAAACATAGCTTCTCTGCTCCTAGAACTCCTCAACAAAATGGGGTAGTTGAAAGGAAAAACAGAACCCTAATTGAAGTTGCAAGTACATTGTTGGCCGATGCTAACATGCCTCTGTCCTTTTGGGCTGAAGCAGTCAGCACAGCTAACTATGTATTGAACAGAAGTCTGATACATAAACTTAAGGGTAAGACTCCCTATGAGTTACTTAAGCAAGTGAAACCTAAAATAGACTACTTTAGAGTATTTGGTTGTGTTGCTTTTGTTCATAACAATAACAAAGAATACCTTAGAAAATTTGAGGCAAAAGCATCAATGGGAGTTTTTCTAGGATACTCTCAAGTAAGCAAAGCCTATAGGGTCCTTAATAAATCCTCTCTTAAGATAGAAGAGTCTGCACATGTCTCTTTTGATGAGACAGTCATGTATTATAAGGAGAAGGACTCTTCCTCTAATAGTACAGTGCAAGTCCTAGGAGTAAGTAAGGATTTGGAAGGTTTGAGACTCACACAGGAGAATCATCCCCAACAAACTCCTCAGACTGCTTCTTCAGATTCTGAATCTGATGTAGAACTTTTTCAAGTTAAAGCACCTGTTCCAACAGTTGATCAAATTCCACATGAGGAATCAAATCCTGAAACTGTTGAAGATCAGATCATTGCTGAACCTACTGATCTTGTCACACTTAGAGATCATCCTGTATCTCAAGTGATTGGAGACATTTCAGTAGGAGTCCAGACAAGACATCAACTCAACAAAGATGTGATGTTTGCTTGTTTCCTTTCTCAGGTTGAGCCCCTAACCATTAAAGATGCTGAGCTTGATCCATACTGGATTATAGCCATGCAAGAGGAACTTAACCAGTTTGAAAGATGTAAAGTTTGGACTTTGGTTCCAAGACCAAGAGGCCAACGGATCATAGGCACCAAGTGGGTGTTTAGAAACAAGCTTGATGCCCAAGGCATAGTAGTTAGGAATAAGGCTAGGCTAGTAGCTCAAGGCTATAGACAGGAGGAAGGCATAGACTATGATCAGACTTTTGCCCCTGTAGCTAGACTAGAAGCCATTAGGATTTTCCTAGCCTATGCTGCCTATAAAAGATTTAAGGTCTTCCAAATGGATGTGAAGAGTGCCTTCCTCAATGGAGATTTAAAGGAAGAAGTGTTTGTTGAACAACCACCAGGGTTTGTTTCATCAACCTTACCCACTCATGTGTTCAAACTCCAAAAGGCTCTATATGGACTTAAGCAAGCTCCTAGAGCTTGGTATGAGACCTTAGCAAATTTTCTTCTAGAACACAAGTTTGTGAGAGGTGTAGTAGATAGAACCCTGTTCATTAGACATCATAAGGACTCACAACTGTTAGTTCAAATCTATGTAGATGACATTATATTTGGCTCTACTGATCCCAAACTATGCAAGAGGTTCTCTGAACTAATGCACTCTAAGTTTGAGATGAGCAGCATGGGTGAGTTATCCTATTTCCTTGGTCTCCAAGTGAAACAGAGTGTTGATGGCATTTTCATTTCTCAATCAAAATATGCCAGAGAGCTGGTTAAAAGATTTGGAATGTCTGATGCTTCATCAATGAGCACACCTATGGCCTCAAATGCAGTTATTGATTCTGATGTCAATGGCAAGTCTGTTGATCAAAAGAACTATAGAGCCATTGTTGGTTCCCTGCTGTATTTGACTGCAAGTAGGCCTGACATAATGTTTGCTACATGCCTATGTGCTAGGTTTCAGGTCAACCCAAAGGAATCTCACTTAACTCTCCTCAAGAGGATCTTGAGATACCTTAAGGGATGCCCTAACTTAGGACTGTGGTACCCAGCTGAGTCAGGATTTGAATTAATTGGATATTCAGATGCTGATTATGCTGGTTGTAGAGTTGACAGGAAAAGCACCTCAGGGACTTGTCAGTTCCTGGGAGAGAGACTTGTCTCTTGGTTTTGCAAGAAACAGGCATCTGTGTCTACTTCAACTGCTGAGGCTGAATATATAGCAGCAGCTAGTTGCTGTTCACAGATCCTGTGGATTCAAAATCAGCTAGTGGATTATGGGTACACACACTCAAACACAAAAATTCTGTGTGACAGTACCAGTGCAATATCAATTGCTCAAAATACTGTGCACCATTCCAGGACCAAGCACATTGAGATTAGACATCACTTTCTGAGAGATAATGTGGAAAAGAACAAGATAGTAATGGAATTTATATCCACAGACCTGCAGAGAGGAGATATTTTCACTAAGCCCCTTGATGAACAAAAGCATTTGTTCTTCCTGAACCAACTTGGCATGATTAATGGTTCAGAGTAGTGAAAATTTGGTCAGTTTTGTTTTCTGTCTAAAATCGTCGAACGACTGCTCGACGATCTTCGACCAGGTCAGAACTATCGTCGACCAACCGTCGACGACAACTCGTTCTGTAGTAAGGCAGAAATCGTCGACCAACTGGTCAACGATCTCTCCTTAGGTATCTATCGTCGACCAATGGTCGACGACAGATTTTCTGTGCTGGGTGGAAAATCGTCGACCAAACATTTATTGATCGACGATCGTGGTAATTGCGTGTAGTCGGTCGATGTTTACCGATTAGTCAAACATTGACTATCGTCGGTCTGTGTTCGACGACCGATTTTATTCCGGGTTCGACGATCGCAGATTTATATAAAATAGTCGATTTAGGTCTGAAGATCGTCGTCCTTCCGCTCCGTCTTTTCATATTCCTTCTTCTGGCTTAGAATTCGCTCTCGAACTCTAATCCCGCGCGATTCTCTTCTCCCCTGTTTTGCTTCTCGATTCGCCATCTTCTCTCAAATCCTATGGCGATTCCTTCTGCTGTTCTCTTCGGAATGAAGTTCGACACTGGATTCTGTGTCGACTTTGATTCTTTCAGCCGATGTGATCAACCAATCCAAGATATTCTGCAGCTGTGTGAAGACCAAGGCCTCAAGAAATTTATGTCGTTCTCTCCTAAGATTCATATACCAGAGATTCGTGAATGGGTATATACTTCGTCCTCCAGCGACGACGCCATGACAGGAAAGATAAATGGCGAGGAGGTCATTCTGACTCCTGAAGTATTGACTGAGCTGTTTGGACTGCCAACAGGAACTGAGGACTATGAGCAAACTGCAGAAGAATATGGCCGCATGCTATCTGTGATGGGCCATGCTGAGGGTGTTCCAGCTAAGCTGCTAAAGATAAACCTGTCTCCAGAGTACAAGTTTCTGGCAGACCTGGTGGGCAAGGTTGTTTTGGGAAAACACTCGGCTCACGACAATATCAACAGGCAACAATTTGCCCTGATGTCAGCTTTGGTGAATAAGGCACAGATTGCCTGGGGAAAAGTTCTGTTTGAACTAATAAGGAGAAAGAACAATCAGAAAGAAGTAAATCTTGCCAGGGTATTGGGTGTGTTCCTATATGTGAAAGCACCCCTGCTGCTTGTGTCTGCACCCTCCGCAGTCAACGCCAGCAAGAGGTTGGACCCCTCTCTATTCAAGAAATCCCAAAGGATTATCAAGAAGTCAGCCAGGGTTGATCCTAACCCTCCTTCAGACACAAGGGCTGATTCGGCCGCTCTCCCGCTTACTGGGGAAGGCTCAGTAATCCCTCCTTCCTCCCTCTCTATCCCTGCATCCTCTTCTCCTGCATTACTTTCCTCTACAACACCTGCAGTGCCACCACAACATGCATCCTTCATTCCACCTGCATCTCCACACCAGTCACCAACACCACAACATCTGGCAGCTTCAGCCAGTGTTGACATGGTGACTGCTACCATCCTCACGCATCTTTCTCAACATGAATCCCACACTCATGTTGATGTTCACCCATCTCCACATGACTCATTTGATCATGTGGCAGATCATCCTGCTTCCATTCCATCCACCTCCACATCATCAGCATTTCAGATAACTCCTGAATTGCTTGCACATATTGTCGAGCTCATTACTCCCTCCATCCAAAAAATGATTGAGGCTGCCAATGCCCCTCTCATTGCATCCATCAATGCCCTTACTCAAGCCATAAAATCATCTCATCCCTCTGCTGAGCCCTCTTCAGTAAGATGCATGACTCCAGTCCCCACTGAAGTCATGCAGGGGGAGATGTCTGTTGAAGTGGTCTCAGGTGATGCCCTGACCCTTCAGGACAATTCTTCTCTTCCCCTTCAAGGAACTGTAGAAGAACCTCAAGAGATTCCAGAGAAAGAACCAGGAGGTAAACCTTAAAATTCTTCCTCCAAAGGTTATAATCAGGACTTCAATTTGATATTTGTATCTAACAAAGACATTCACTCCCTAGTGAATCTAGCTTCTGAGGAAGAAGTTCCTGAAAAAGAAAATGAGTAAGTCCCCATGGACATCTGTGAGTATGATGCTGCTCAACCTGATGGTATAGCTTTCTTTAAGATTCTAATTAATTCAAACTCCAACTTAGAGTTAATTTCTTATCCATTCCTTTCCATCACAGCTGCTGATGACCTTACATCAGTATTGCAAGTTGATGTTGCTAAGTCCTTTGATTCTGATAAAGACTTGGAATCATTTCTTAACTCAGACTGTGAGTTCTCACTCACATCTACTCCTTTTGTTCTTCCTCCTCAAGAGATAGTGGTCCCTTATAGACCTGAGTACCTTGATGACCCCTTGGTCAAAGATACTCTTTTCTTTTCCTGTATGGCACTCCTTTTGTGCCTTGTAGAGGTGTCTATCCCTGATGTCACTGAACATCTAGAAGGAATTATAACCTCCCTCCTAGATGCAAAGTGGTATCCTGTGTAGATCTTCAGGTAATCCTATCTATTACCTGTTGTTTGTTCACCTTGGGGGGAATATTTTATTCCCACTTGGTTGTTAACCTATCTTTCTTTGCATGCAGGCACAACCATAAATGCTGCTGCTGCTGAAGACATCAACATCCCTGCTGATGCTGCTGCTGAAGAAATTGAAGATGTGCAAGATAGGGCAGACAATGCTCCCAAGATGACTGAAATGGACTCAAGCTCAGGTACTCTAAACATTGACCAATATATAGCCTTTGTGGCTGAAAATATTGCCTCTGAGTACATTGAAGGGATGGCTAATTATCATCTGGATTCCCTAGCCATCTCTCTAGAGAAAGCATCTGCCCCTGCAGATATCGTCATCTTTTCTCCACCTATCCTTACCTATCCTCTATCCATTCCTTCTATTGCAGAACTGGTCCCCAAGACAGTTCCTGAGTTGTATCCAGAATCAGAACTCTAGAAGAGGTCTCCAAATGTGGATCTTGATGCCCTCCTTAGGCAAGATGCCATTGAGGAAGCTAAAGAGAAAGAAGAAAGAGAAAAGAAAGACAAAGCTGAACCTGCTGCCAAGGATCCTTCTGAACAAAACTTTGATGATTATGCTGGCAGAACCTCATCCCACTCCTCTGATGATGATGATCCTGAAAATTCTGATAGCTCCCAAAAGAAGAAAAAGGCTGTAGCCCAGAAAAGAAAGGCATCTGCTCCTCCTGCTGCTAATCCAGACAAGGATGTTCCCTATTTTATTCTGAAGAGAATTGATCCCAAGAGCAAAGAATTTCAGCCTTGGATGAGACTTTCAAAGAATCAGACAAGAGAGAATAAGAGAAGAAAAAGATATGACACTCCTGTTCAGAAATTCCCCCCCAGAGGTCCTCCTCCACCTCCTGGTGCTGGAGCCTCTGGAAGTCTCTCTTCTGCCCCCTCTGCAAGGTCAGCCAGTTCTAACACTTCTCAGACCTACCAAAGAAGGAGTAACCAAAGCCCGGGAGGCCAAGATGTATCAGGACAGGGAAGAAAAAGAAATGACAATGCTCTCGTGGAACAAATAAAGGAGATGACTTTTCAGCAACCTACCTTCTCTCCTCCTCCCTCTCCTAAAAAGAAAATTTCAGAATGGAAACCTTCTCCTCCCAGGAAAGGTCCATCCTCTTCTTCAAGAAAACCTGCTGCTGTTGAGACAATTGAATCAAAAGGAAAAAGAGTGATCTTTTCAGAAAAATCCCACAAGAATTTTATAGAACTTGCTCCTCCAAGATCTCTTTATGTTGAAACTAATCCTAAGGAGGCTGCACAAATTCCTTCTGACTCAAGCAAAATAGCCACAGCTCTTCAAAGAAACATGGAGATTGCAGCTCAAGCTGATATTGACAGACCACCCTCTCCATCAGATATAACTGAAACTGAAAGGATTGCCTCTATGGCAAGATTTAAGGAATCTATTGCTCTAAGCATGATGGAGAGAGCCAAAGCTCAAGGACTAGACCCTACAGCATATACAACTATGTCTGAATTCAGAGAAAAGGAACTCAGCAAATTTCAAGTCAATCCAGAAGCTTTTAATACTGAAGAATACATGAAGCTACATCCTGCTGCAGTTCTACCAAGCTATGCTGAAAAGAAAATCATTGGTGAACATGACCTAATGCTATCTAAAAGACAAGCAGCAAATCCTAACAGAGAGATTATTTTCAAACCAGCTGTAACCCCTAAAAACTCATCTGATGCTAAAAACCTCTGATAAATCTGCTTGATACTTTATAGTTCTGCTGATTTATGTTTTTTTTCGGTGGATTGCCTGTGTTTTATTTTGGTTAATATCTGTTTTTGTTGCTGTGTGCTTTAGTTTTTAGATTGGATTGGATAACATAACCCAAATAGGGGGAGATTGTTGGTACCCTAGATGTGATTTGGCTTATGTAATCCCTTTCCAGCCCCTCTTGATCCATATAAAGATATATGATCATGTTTAGACTCTGTTTAGTCTCCCTAGGGCAGTTTATAAACTGACCTAGAGCTTAGGTTAGAAGTTCTAGATGTTTTTGTGGTTAAGGCTTTTCCGTTCGACCATCGTCGAACGAGGCCTCGCGATCGTCGATCATTGGTCGACGATAGCAGGGCTATTGAATAGTTGAAGTCAAGACAATTATCGTCGACCGTTGGTCGACGATCTCAGAGCAAGCTTACTACGCTCTGAAGGTTGGTCGACGATCTGTCATCAACAGATCGACGATCGTGTTCTTGCTTCACGATTTCTGTCTCGACAGATATTTGCCTTTGCTGGTCGACTATCTGTTTGCTGGTCGACTATCTGTTAGCCGGTCGACGATCTATTAGCTGGTCGACGATTTCTGGTCGACGATTTCTGTTCCGACAGATTCCTGCTATTAGTCGACGATCTGTTTGCAGGTCGACGATCATCGAACTCCTGTTCGACAATTTCTGTCTGCTTTTATCTATTTGTATTTATGCTATTCCTTGGTTTATTTCCAAGTGTGTTAGCTTGTGGTTAGAAAGATTTTCTGAAGTTATTTGTTGCTAAATTTATGGCTTAAATTCAAATGAATTATTTACAAAATATGTCAAGCATAAATCACGGGATTCAGTATTCTTGATAAAGCATTTTGTCATATTATACAAATTGCGTTGACTTTATCTTTCCAGCTTGTTTTCTAGCCGTTGGTACTATGTACTATTTCCAAGAATGGTACGTCTTTATGCTGAGATATTTTTCCCGCTTATCTTATTCCTTATTGGGACTGACAGAAAGTTAATAGGCCATTCTATTCCTATTGCTATATTCTATTTTGAGATAATCTGTTGCAGGGCTCGAGAATTCAAATCAATAGAGCCGTTCCAAAGGAAAAACGTGAAGACATATTTTAAGAGAGATTCTTCTCTCAGCAAAAGAAGTTACAGACACAGAGAAATATTATTCATTCGCTCAAGCATCATCAGAGCAGCTCTTCACAATCTCACAACAAGAAGAAGAAAAGTTTTCCTGAAGCAAAAGCCCAGAGCAATCATCTTTCATTCTCAAGTCTCCTGAGCATCTGCTTAGAGTTTTCAAGACTTCAGAAAGAGCTCCAGTTCTGCTTCAAGTGCTCCAGAATCTTAAGACCTGATAAAAATCAGTCTTCAGATCTCTGAGGATTTAGTTTCAGTTTATCTGAAACTCCTTCATCCTGAAGCAAAGGCTTTCCCTGGACTTTCACTGAGCCAGGGGGAGACTTTGATTCTTTAGAGAATCCACAAGTCTTCTCTAATCTGTATTCACAACAGAGAAGATAATCTAACCCTCTCAACCCCTTTGTAAAAAGAGTTTGTTCACACCTCTTCAAAAGTGAACGTTGGTGACAGGGCACCTTATCAACAACCTGTGGTTGAGCATCCTTATCAAAAGCTCAAAGGGTCTGTTTGATCTACCTGAATCAGATCATTGGTGGCAGGGCACCTTAGCAAAAACCTGTAGTGGATTCCTACCAGGGTGGTAGAAGAGTGGATGTACCTATTTAAAGGGAACCACTATATATCCTGTGTCCATCTTGTTATCTTGCTTATTCATCATATTCTGTGGCTGTGATAGAACTACCTAGGATTGCTAGTTGCTGTGATAGGCTTATAGTTAAACTGAAATTTCAGTTAACTCTTTCACTTGTGCACTTCACTGTGTTAGGCTCTTAGGGTTCAAGTATCAGATTACTTATTCCGCAAATAAACTCCAAGGGAGCTGATTAGTTGTTCATAAAATTTGAATACTCTATTCACCCCCCCCCCCCTCTAGAGTAGTTTACAACTTATCCCCTCACTTTCACATTCCATGTCTACTCCCAGGTGAGAAAGATCTGGGGGTCTCCCATACCATCGTAGGTAGGGGCATCGATCTTAATGGCCATAGTAATATTGAAGTCACGATCGTGGTGATGATCTTGATGAGGCTCTCGGGGAGAGTTCCCATCAGAGTCTGAATCGCTTACCGGTTGGTGCCGATTAGGCTGTCCCACGTTAATGGGTGGTGGTGGTCGCCATTGGTTCGCTAGAATTTGGGCTAACATGGTCCTAAGTTCCGTCATCTCATTTCGTAGTCCCTCAATAGCCTCGGCATTCACACCCCTGTGCTCATTCGCAGCCATCCTAGAGGAAGACGGTGTAGAGTACTTCATTTCTAGTCTAGTTCGCATACAGGGTTACATGAATTTTGGAAAATTATTTTCCCTAGGGCTAGACCTAAAGTTAAAACATAATATTTTGAAATTTTCTTGAAGTGATAGGAACAAGGAACGTTAAATTTTTTTTTATTTTCGCAGAAAAATAAAGATTCTAGACCGCTATTTGCAGACCCGAAATTTTTTTTTCTGATTAATTCATGCCAACGAAAGAGAGCGGGGATGTTTTCAACGTAGAAGTTTAAAAGGCCGCCTCTGATACCAAATTGACGTAGCGTATGCCGCCATGATGATCAACACGAGGGAAGGCGTAGATCACAGTTCTACACACTCTTGTTCAGCCACACCTCTACAAGCATCTATCGCCCTTACTACGTAATCATTTCGCGCAAAAAGCATAAACACAATCGAAGAATGGTCGACTCTAATACAGCAGTGAAAAATGAATCCACTTGTTCCCAAAATAAACGCAAAGGTTGCCAATCGTTTTGAGAGAAAGATCAAGGCTATAGGATAAGATCCGCTCAAGCAAAATGGACCTACCTGGTCCGGAAATAGGAAACAAGAACAATAATGATTTCTATTCAAAGATTTTAAAGCGATTAAAGTTTAAAGCCACAGAGAACACGATGGTTCACCTTCCACAAATCTAAGAGAAGAAGCACAAAGAGAGGGGAAGAGTTTACCCAACCCATTGGTGGAATCACACTTGATAACTTGTGGGAGAATCACTATCTCCATGATTCCAAATGGCGTCGCACTGAATGGATCCACCGACGTCGCACCGAGTGGGGATGTCGTCCTTCTTCCTTGGAGTCGCACCAAGAGACCACGCCGAAAGATCTACGGGGGGGGGGGGGGGGGGGGGGGGAGGGGGGTCCAAGAGGGGCGGCAACGAATATTCTCTAGCCATGGCCGAACTCTCCTATGGTGGCTGGTTTTAGGGTTTCAATCATTCTCTCTTCATTCACTAAATAAGCACCTATATATACGAGTTACAAAAATAGATCCAACCATGGAAGATTGAGATGAAATCTCATCAATCCGGATGTTTAATAGCACACCCAAATGTTTAAACGCACACCAAAGTAAAAAATGCAGGAAATGAAAATATTACAAGTTCCAAATAAAATAAAGCATTCAAAATCATTTAAATGGTCTTCATTTAGGTCTTTAAGTAGGCTTCGCGCGTCACGGACAGAGAATGTAACGTTGTCTTCCGTTAGTGGCCAATGAGTCGTCATGTCGCCTGAAATCTTTATGTTGTAGCATTTCAGCATCCGAATCATTTCAAGTGGTGGTGGAGGGACCACGACATCACTCGCATGTACTTTAGGTATGTTTAACCAATCGACATCGATTAGGTTCAGATCATCTTTGTCCCATTGCTCAAATCGTCTTGCCCACACTGAAAGTCACACTCTCAGGCTGGTCGACAGGACGCGAGTCAGCCTCACTTTTCCCGTATCTTAAATCATAACTAACGTTATGTATAATGGCTCTCATGTCCTTTAGGAGATCGTAGCTCACATATTAGCCTCAACGTCTCCTAGAGACAGGGTTCACAATCAAAAAGGTATCCGGGAGTTATCACCAGTGCTCGTCACGATCGCTTGGCGGGACCAACAAAAGTTCTCTTTCTGTGCCTAGACTCAACCCAAAACCCTGCAACATTCTGCAGTGCCATAAATACTAGTCTTTTACAACACAAATAACTCACCAAGAGCTATCGCCATCGGTGATACTCACTGTCATCCGACGATATCCAATAGTTCCAAGAACCATCGAATTTATTGGGTATTTTCCTAGAGCGCACCTCCAGTACTTTCTATTACTCCACTGTATAGGTACAACCCACAGACACCATAAACTACTCGTTTATACTCAGAGTCTTCTCCGACACGCAAAATAAACATCACCAATCAAGATCAACCTGTCTAGATGGGCTTCACACATCATGCATATTACGTACTACACATTTTCGGATCTATATACAAGACTAATCGGGGATTTCATGAATCTACCCAAAGGAATTCCCTTCGTTTTTCCACCTTTTGGTGGGAGATTCCATGCATATGCCAAAAGGACTTCACTTGTCCAAGAAGGAAGATCGTTATCCTTGTAGTTTTCTTCGGAGCCATGAACGTTATTTTTTCCGGTTGGAAAGGAGCACCGTGCTTTCCTCTTCAAGGACCAAGCCTCGAATCTTGCTTCTGACTACTAGATCTCCTTTAGCGAGCTATTCAAGCTCAGCTCCAGCCCTTAGATCCAACCATTAGCTCTTTCTCTCAAGATCTTGGATGAAAAAAGGAAAGAGATTGAGAAGAAGAGGATGAATTCTCATTCCTCTACTCCTCTGAATAAGTGGTAATGGGATTAATCCCAGCCACAGAATCATTCCATTAAAATGGAGCAAAGATAACGAATTTGATTGAAAAGTCAAAAAGAATGCTATTGTCACGTGATATCGTTGTCGCCTGGCGGTATTGGTTGTACCCGCCTTGACCCTACTCAACCACTGCTCTTCGACCACCGACCGAACATTTGATACGTGGCTAGCGTACATGGCAGTATTGCCCAGCGATACCCACTATCTCCACACGATAGCTCACTCGAAAATTCATCAAAAGCGTCGAGTGCATTGAGTCTACTCAATGCTTGAAAGCATTGAGTGGTATCGCCGCGAGATGATCACTATCGCTGCACGATAACGACTCTGATTGCTCAATCAACGCTTGTAAGCGTTGAGTGCTTTGAGTTTACTCAACACTCGAAAGCGAGAGTGCTAACGCTATCACAAGCGATATCCATTGTCGCCCGGCATTAGCTACCAAAAGTTCTGTTTACATTTTTGGAGTGTTACAAACCTCCCCTCCTTACAAAAATTTTGTCCCGAAATTCACTCATCTGTAGGAAATAAAAACAACAACTAATATGTTATGACATATTTTTTTGTTTACAAAACACTGTTACAATATTCAGTTACAAACAACATGGGAAACTCAATGAGCATGGTTTGCTCACTCTCCCATGTTAGTTCTTTTTGGCCACAATTGTCCCAACAGACTTTGAACATCCCGATTGTCTTGTTTTGTATCTGCTTGATTTCTGTATCCTCGATTTGAATGGGCTTAACCTTTATAATCATCCCACTATCGACTGGTACTCCATCATCTGCAATCACTTGAGTTGGCTTTTCACTGCTTTTCACTGCAATGATATGTGAAATACATCATGCAAGCCACTTAGCTCCGCCGAAAGAATTAACTGATAGGAAGCTTCTCCAACTCGTTCAACCACATCAAACAGACCAAGATACCTCAGACTCGACTTCTTCAAGCGCTGAATCCTAGACACATCTTTGAATGGCTTAATATTCAAATATACCCAATCGCCCAACGCAAACTCCACGTTTCAGTGTTTGGAATTGTAGTACTTTGCTTGAATATCTTGGGCTATCAGTAGCCTTTCTCGAATAGTATGTATCGTCGAATTTGCATCTTCGACTTCCTTACAGTTATACAATGTTGACTCGCATGTTTTAAAGGTGTACGACACTTACTACCATATAAAGCTTCAAAGTGCGCCATTTGAATGCTAGCTTGATAGTTATTATTATAAGCGAACTAAATCATATAGAGATTGTCCTCCAACCTATTTCTAAAATCCAAGGCACACATACAGAGCATATCCTCCATTATTCTGTTGGTCCTTTCGGTCTGAACATCCGTCTGTGGATGAAAGGTTGTACTAAACTTCAATTGAGTACCCAACAACTGGTGGATTAGACTCCAATCAATCGAAATTAAAGCGCCTATCTCAGTCACTAACGATCCTATGGGGCACACCGTGCAATCATACTATGTTATCCACGTACAACTTAGCCAACTTTTCGACTAAGTCGTCTTTCTTGTTTGGTATGAAGTGTGATACTTTTGTCAATCGGTCAACAATCACCCATATGACATCGTTTCTGCTCTAAGATCTCGATAGTATATGAACGAAATCCATAGAAATGTCATCGAACTTCCATACTTGGATTGTTAATGACTTCAGGAAACCTCCTGGTTTCTAACATTCAGGTTTCACTAAGGCACAAGTTTGACATTTTGCCCCATAATGGGATATTTCTTTCTTCAAACCTGACCACTAGAACACCTTCTTCATGTCCTTGTACATTTTCGTGCTCCTTAGGTGAATTGAATACTTTGTAAAATGTGATTCATACATCAATTTCTAGCATGTTTAACCACATCCCGGATGCAAAAATGACCATATTTCCGCAAAAGACCGTCATCCAAGGAGAATTGGGCATTTGACCCATCCGCTACATAATGTTGTAGACTTTCATCGAGTTACGTTGCTTACCGAATCCTATCCGTGAGGTCTTATAGAACCTCTATCCAGTTCAGGCAAACATTTGCAGTGGCATTCTTGTCAACATAAGAAATGTCTAAGTTCTCCAACTCCTGGATCAGATGTTCATCATGCATCTGTAACCAATTAGACCTTGCCAGAGTCAAGGCATCTGCGACAACGTTCCCTTTCCCAAGAGTATAATGAATATTGAAGGTGTAGTCCCCGAGGTACTTTATCCACCTCTATTGCCCCATATTTAGAACTTTCTGATCCAATAGATACTTAAGGCTCTTATGTCCATGAAGATGTCAACTTTAACGCCATATAAGTAATGATGCCACAATTTTAGTGCAAAAATAACTACCGCCAACTTCAAGTAATGGACAGGATAGTTTCACTCATGCACTTTCAACTGGCATAAGCCATATGCTATCACTTTACTGAACTGATGAAGCACACAGCCTAAGCTGCTTCCTGAAGCATCACTGTAAACTTCATAGCCGTCCGTACCACATGGAGAACTCAAAATTGGTGTCGTGGTCAGACAACTTTTCAGCTCTTCAAAAGCTCGAGCACACTCTAGCGTCCAAATGAACTTCCGATCCTTCCTCATCAATGTGGTAAGAGGCAAGCCGATCCGCGAGATGTTTTCTACGAAGTTCCTATAGTAGCCCGCCAGTCCAAGGAAACTCCGGACTTCAGCTACATTAGATAGAACATGCCACTCCTGTATCATAACCATCTTCGCGGGATCCACCGCAATCCCCGGTCCACTAACCACATGGCCAAAAAAGACCACGGACGACCGCTAGAACTCACACTTTGAGAACTAGGCATAGAACTTGTTTCTTCTCAGGGTGTACAACACCATCCTCAAATGGTCTGCATGATATTCTTCAGACAGAGAGTACACTAAAATGTCGTCAATAAAGACGATTACAAATTAGTCCAAGTACTCTCGCAACGTTCGGTGCATCTGGTCCATGAACACCGATGGCACAAAAGATAGCCCAAACGGCATTTCCGTGAACTCGTAATGACGGTAGCGTGTTCTAAACATTGTCTTGAGAATGTCACATTCTCGAATTCTCAACTGGTAATAGCAAGACTTCAGGTCTAGCTTTGAATATACCGTTGATCCAACCAGCTGATCGAACAAGTCATCAATCCGTAGTATCAGATAATTGTTCTTCTCCGTCAGCTTGTTCAGTTCTATATAATTAATGCATAAATGCATGCTACCTTCATTCTTTTTCACAAAGAGGACCGATGCGCAACAATGTGACATTCTTGGGCGTATATAGCCTTGCTACAACAAAGCTTACAATTGAACCTTTAGTTCTACCATTTCCTTTGGCGCTACTCAATACGTTGAGCGGGTCATAGGTTTCGCACCTGGAACAAACTGAATAGTAAAGTCAAACTCTCGTTGGGGAGGCAACCCTGAAAGATCCTTAGGAAACACATCTGCATCAGCCAACACAAAAGGAACGTCAATCAAACTTGGCTTCGACACAATGACCTCTAATGGCGTGACGAATATCTTTGCTCTCTACCAAACAACCTTGACTACTAGGAGGGCAGACAGTAATACCTTGCTCGATCCTCACATAGCAGCGAATTTAGTTTCTTATTCAGTGTTTTGTCCTAGTGTGACTTCTTTAGAGTTGCAATCTTTATAGGAATGCTGCTCTAAGAGCTAGTCTATACCCATGATCACATCAAACATAACTATTGTCAGCACAGATTCTTCCAAACCAATGACATGACTTCATAACCGCATCTTAACACCAACTTCTACCCATTTTCAACTTTAATTTTTAAGGCAATGTCATTCCAATCTCATGTATGATACCAACATAAGCACAAAGGGAATACATTATGCCCACACAAAAGACTTCTTGATTGTCACCACCAAAGGTTTGTACATGCAAAATATGCACAGTTTTAAAACGTAGAACTTAGAGTTCACTACTACAATAATTTATTTAAGTACACTTAAACTTCCATTTCAGTTTGTTATCGTCGAAGGGCTACTTCAGCATCCCCGGGCATCCCCGACCATAATGTCCCTCTTTTCCAAACGAGTAGTAAGTAAGTGGCGCTTGTCCTGCATATGCACCAGACTTGGCCTTCTTTATCTTCAGGATATTGCCACGATAATCTCGAGCAAGGCGTACTAATTTGCCACAAGTAATGCAAATATATGGAACACACCTTTTCTTGGTCCCTAAGAAAATAGTAGATGTTGATTCCAACACATTATATCTCTTCTTCCATTTACGAGCGTTTGATTTTGAAAAGGTCGACATGTTGAACTCGTGCGTAGACTTGATTTTTGTCAAGTCCATTTCCAAAGACCTCGTGGTCATTACCAAGGCATGGAATCCAATTAACTTTGGACCCACCAATCGAAGTCGTAGCTCGTTACGAAGCCCATTATAAAATTGGTTGATCTTAGTTTCCTCGGATTCAAACACCAACACTGCATGTTGTATCAACATTACAAATGCATGTAAGTATTCCTCGATCGTGTGGGTTCCTTGAATCAAACACATATTCAACGGCTGAGCTGATGCTCTTCCCCTAACGATCTGCTCAAACCAACCAACCGACATTGATTCCACCAGAAGAAAAGGGGATTGCATATGCCTTTCAGGTTGGGCATTCATCATTGCGATGACCACATCAGCTATCCTCGAAACCATCTCTACAGAAGGAGGAGGTGTTGTCACCTGAGTTGATGCATAACTCTCCACTGAGAGTTGGAGTTCAGGTTGTCCTGCACCCATTCTAGTCGCCTATAATCGTAAAATACACAATTAAGCAACTAATAATGTTGCAAAAATCAATAAAAGGAAAACGTATGTTCCTCAAACAAATGTATTTTCATTCCTATGTGGACATTCTATAGTTCATTTTTATTATAACGGTAAGCACAAAGACAGGCTCGCCAGGCCTCAAAAGAATTTGACCACAAATTCGCAGAAGGACGACCGAGACAAGCTGATACCAAAATTGTAACGCCTCCATCCGTCACATGAAATATAAAAGAGGGTCTGGTTGGCTCCCCACGCCATATTCCACAGACAGTCGGCGGAGTTACATGTTAATATCGAAGGTTACACAAATCCTAAGTAAGAGAATTCTAGCGGAATCTTTAATGGTTAACTTTTTGAACTCAAGTATCACAACAATGTCTACTTATAGAAACACAGGAATATACTTACAAAATACACAAAAGCTACTATGGCCAGTGATAGTCACTGTCGCCCGGTGAGAGTCAACATTAGTCAAATTGTTACAGCCTTAAGGCCTTATAATTATACTTTAGAAGTGTGGTTTACAGACATCGGCACGAAGGCCGGACACACATGAAAGCAATAAAACGTCGCTTGGCCTTTGAGGGTCAGCATAGTTTCAGGGCTGCAACCCGCTAATTCCCGCTCGGCTCTCCGGCACCTGCACAGGGACAATCCACCATAAGGGCGACAAATAAGGAAATAGTAAGTTTTCAGCTAATAAATTTATAATGACCCTACCCCATTCCCGGGACACTGGTATTCCTTTCTTGCTGGTATAACATTAAAATCCTGATATATCACAAGAAGGTACAACTTAAGCACCATTCAATATATGACAAATGCTTGCCTCAATGGCCAAACATTCCGTGCACTCAGGGCACCTTCTCGGTGTGCCATTTTCCCATATTATACCACGGTTCAGAGGTTCAAGACTTGACAGTCAACTTTGAGCATTTTTAGTCTTTCCAACTTATAGCCTAAGACTCCCTTTCTCTATGCCACCAGTTACTCCCATGTACTTTAGGTCTATTTAACCGATCGACATCAAGCAGGTACAGATCAACCTTATCCCGTTGCTCAAATCGTCTTGCCCTCGCCGAAAGTCACACTCTCAGGATGGTCGACAGGACGCAGGTCGGTGATGAGTCCAATTTATATAGGGTTTTTCGGACTCATCTAGGCTCATTATCTTGCATGTGCACTACTATTTCAGTAGGAAAAGTCATATATTTGATTAGGGCTTCACTTAGCCATTGTTGTACTATTTCGTCCCATTTTGGTTATCGAATTGCACCAGGATGTCGGGGTTAATTACTGGGGTACTCTCCGTGCAGATTTGGTTATTTTATGTTGTGTATTGGTGCTGGGAGCTTTTGCTCCAGCTATTGTTTTTGTTGTGCAGGTGGTTAGTTTTCCCCCATATCAGGAATTCTGAATTGTGGAAAATGCACGGTCGTGCGTTTCCTTAGCTCACGCTTTCTACAAAATCGTGGATTTTTTGCAGGTTTCTCTAGAGGATTGACAAACTCGTGCGATTTCTTCATGCACGGTTTCTTCTGAACCGTGCACGAAGGAGATGCACGGTTTTTCTATAGCTGTGTAGTTTTATAGCTCTCTGTGGTTAATCGTGATATTTGTTCACGCACGGGCAGAAGTTCCCGTGCGTGATTAAAACATACGATTTCACCTGCTTGCCGGGAATTTCAGCGCTCTGTGGTTACCCGTGCATTTTGCTTCACGCACGGTAGGAAGCATCCGTGCGCGAGTAAAATGCACGGGTCAACTCATCTTCCTCCGCAAGCTTTGTCCAGGAAGTTAATATCACACGGTTAATGCACGGTCGTGCGCCAAACCGTGCGTGACCATTATTCTTACCTACTTGTATTTAAGCTCAAGAGTTGACTAGAGCAAGGATGATTCAGCCATTTCGGCTCCTCTGCGCGGGAAAATCTTCCTCCAGCCGTTTTATCTTCTCTCCTCCTTGGAGAGCTAGTCCGGCCACCGTTCTTCCTCCAAACTTCATCGCAAACAAAGATCTTCTGTTGTTTTCTTCATATCCATCTCAAGAGGAGCATTTGGAGCTCCTTCTCGCTACCATTGGAGATCTTTTCGGTGACTACCAGCCTTCACAGATCGTGAAGAAGACGGGGAAAACACCTTTGAAGTAGGTGACAGCACTTCAAGCTTCCTCAGACGTCAACCACCGACCGAGCCCGGACAAAGACCGACAAACTTCGTTTCTGGCCAAGAATCGTGGCTAGCCTTCACGCGTTGGGTTGTAAATCTCCTCTTTACTCTCATTTGGATGTTGTTTTTATGCTTTGGATGTTAGCTAAACTTGTTAGGAACTCTTAATAATGTTCATGGTAGTTTACTATTGCAAATGTTATTGTTGTTCATAGTTTGGCTTTACTTCCTTTGCTTGCTTTGGGTTGTTGCTTGGTGATACGCCACACTAACGTGTGTTAGCGAATGGCTTGGCAAAGAGGTGTTTTCAACCCTCAACGGTTACGACCACACGCCCAAATACTCATCGGAGTATTCCAGCATTACGAAGCGATGAAGGCGACCCGCATAATTAATTTTAGTTTTTTTAAAACAAAAACTCATCCCCCAAACCTTTGTTGCATTTGCAATCACTTTCCAACGAGTAAGATCACACTCCCAATCTGCACTCCTGGAGAGATTCGTTACTCGGAGGATAACTCCTCCAGTTTATTATTTGACGACAATCGGTGCACTTGTCGAGATTACATCAAGTTTTTGGCGTCGTTGTCGGGGAGTGCAACCGTTGTGTGCACTTTTGCTTCTTGAGAAAGATGATTATTGTGTGACCATTATGTCCTCTTCTTTACTCATTCTATTCCGTTCAATTTTGTCAACGGTTAATTCAAAATTCAGGAACGTCGGCTAGCCTCCAACCATAATGAGGAAAACTTTGAGCTGTCCGTGCAGCTAATGAAGTATATCTCACATCATTGTTTGTTTCATGGGCTCCACAGAGAGAGTGTCGAGGATCATATTGATAGCTTCCTAGAGCTTTGTGGAACCATTTTCTATGCTGGGGACGTGCAGGACAAGGCAATGATTCGGCTTTTTGCGTTTTCTCTTGCTGGTAAAGCTAGACTTTGGTATATGGATATCATCCAGAGCAAGCTAACTCATGGAAGTGTGCTGAAGTCCAATTCCTCAGAAAGTATTGTTCATGTGGGCTGTCGATACAGATGAATTTAGATTTGGTCACATTCGTTCAGATCCCTAGAGAGTCTCTCTATGAGGCTTGGGAAAGATTTTGGTTGCTGCAATCCAGGTATTTTGGTAAGGATGTGTTTGGAATGCAATTTTTGAAAACATTTTATTTTGGTATTCAAGAGCAGTTTCGATATCTGTTCGACACCGCCGCTGGAGGCACCCTCTTTAATTGGACTATGGCTGATGCTTGGCAGATCGTGGATGACGTAGTGCGCTCTAGTAGTTTGTGGAAGATGCCTCCCGAGCCCGATGTCATAGGGGACTCTCAGTTAATAGTTAGCAATACCGGGGAGAGCGAGCCACTTATCCATCGTTTTATGGTATGGGTTGGAATGTGGTGGGAATCTCAAGCAGTAATATTGTAATTGTTACAAGACATTATTTCCACCATCGGTAAAAAGTTGGATTTATGAGTCTGCCGTCCAGCTAAGACAGTAAATGCTATGAACATCATAAGCGGTAGTGTAACACCCCGATTTTCTAGAGCAAGCTGTCAGGTTGAAGTGGTGAAAGAAGACCGCTCACGTTTATTCGTCGAACTCGGGCCTTTCCATAGAGCACACCACCGTTCATCAAGCTCGGGCCTTTTTGTCGAGTTCACGACTGTTCGTCGAGCTCAGGATTTTCATCGAGCTTAGACTATTTGTCGAGCTCAGAGCTGTTTGTCGAGCTCAGGCTTTTCGTCGAGCTCAGGCTGTTTTTCGAGCTCAGAGCTGTTTGTCGAGCTCAGCACTGTTCATCGAGCTCAGACTGTTTTTCGAGCTCAGAGCTGTTCGTCGAGCTCAGGCTTTTCGTCGAGCTTAGGTTGTTTGTCTAGCTCAGAATTGTTTGTCAAGCTTAGCGTCATTCTTCGAGCTAAGACTGTTTGTCGAGCTCAGAGCTATTCGTCGAGCTCAGCGCCATTCATCTAGCTCAGGCTGTTTGTCGAGCTGAGGGATTTTGGACCATTCTTCGAGCTCAGGCAGCTCGACAATTTCTGAACCGTTTGACTAAATTTCCGAATTTCGGGGTTTCTTAGATCAATTTTCTTAGCCGTTTGATTTAATTTCAAAGTTGATCTTGGACCCCAGGATATTCTGCCCGACGGGTATTAGTAGGGATGAGCGGTTCTCTCCCTCAGCTGTGCTCATTTTGGAGTTGACTAAGGGTTTGAGAGAGAGAGAGAGTTCGGAAGAAGAAGAAGAAAGCTTTCTTCAACCATTAACGAAGCTTCGGATCTCCGATCGTCGTTCTGAGGCCAGATCCATGGAGAGGACGTGGAGGCATATATTTTAATCCATGAAGATCACGTTTCCATTGCAAGGAAGAGGGTCGTAAGGTAACGACACTTCTCCTCTCGGTTTTAGGATGCGTGCATGGCATATTTTCCTTTTCTTGATTTTATTTCAAATATTTAGGCACCAGATCTCTCAAATGAGAGGGATTTAGGTTTCCATGGTTCATGAGAAACCACCGGGTCGAATGTGTCCATCCCCGACATGATTTTGCATTAAAAATAAACTCCACTAGTGGATTAGGCATTGTGGGTGAAGCCGTTGTCGCGACCGTTAGTCCGACTCTGTGATGTTGCATAGCGAAACTTAAGGATTTTTGTAGATATCCGTTGCGGCAAGATGTTGTTTGTGATGTACTAAGGCGTGGCCTTGTCTCCGTGGTCGGCTTGCTATCCTGTGACGTGCAAGTCATGTGGGGAGAGTGTCCCAGCGACACTAGTCCCCTTATGTGAAACTGATGAGAACGCAGAGCTTAGGACAAGCCCGAGCGATGAAGCCCACGAGCGGGTTGGGTACAACTAGGGTTCTTAGAATCGGTTTGCGTGTGATACGAAATCCTGACATAAGAAGTCAGAGCTTGCAGGCAAGCCCGGGTTTGAGACCCACGAGAGGGTGGGGCCTTGGCAAGAGTTCCGTGTGGCGGCTTGTATGTTGTTATGGGAAAATTGTAGTACCATTTTTGTGTGCGGCTTGAACGCCGATGGGGAAATTGGAAGTACCCAGATACTGTACTTTGATGATGTGTTAGAATCATGCGCTATAGGGTGCCCTGGGTGAAACCCCGGTTTGCATACATGCTGCATTGTAGGCCCCTTTTACTATATGCTCAACGTAGAAACATGTTTATTGTATGAGACATCCAAACTTGTTTTATCTCTTTACATGTTAATGTATATTGCATAAGAAGTGCTGACCTGCAGGGTGATGGAGTGCCCCGGGGTCCGTTAGGGATGGCCTAGAGGAGCTGTGTTGGTTATGCAGTTGAGGTCAGCCTTTGCTGACCCACGTTACAACAAATTTTTGCAGGGAAAGGATCGCAAGTAGGAGCAAGCTCGTCGTCCAAAAAGGCCTAAGCCTCATTAAGCGAACTT
The DNA here is from genome assembly GCA_039513925.1 of Platanthera zijinensis. Lineage (NCBI taxonomy): Eukaryota > Viridiplantae > Streptophyta > Magnoliopsida > Asparagales > Orchidaceae > Platanthera > Platanthera zijinensis. Next base: position 141,700,080 of record CM077093.1, on the reverse strand, counting down.
TCTTATATTTGCTTATGTTTTGATTGAATGCTATGATCCATGAGATGTAATCTGGTTTGCATGCTGAGGAAGACTAGGAGTGCTTTTGCACGTTGATGGACTCACGACAAGTGTACCGATCGTTATCAAGTAATAAAGTTGAGGAAATAAATCCCGGATATCGATCTCTCAGGAGCGCAAGTAGGGAATGTGCTTTCTCTATTTGGAAAAATGGTTGCAAGCGCAATCGTAACACAAGGGGTTTGGTTTTGGTTTCCTAAGCTTAATGCTAACAAAACTAATGTGGGTCGCTGTTACCTCGTCGCTTGGGTGGATTACTACGGAGAGTAGTATGGAGGATGGACGAATCAGCGATGGTCGCAATCACCTCATCGCAAGGCACGCTCCTAGCAAGCGCTAGAACGGATCGATCAACAAGCGCAGGAAAAATGAAGTTTAATAATGTAACACCCTATTCCATTGTATGGCCTATAACAGAAGGTCCAGCTAGAACCCGACGGCATATACCACGGACAGTCGGAAGGGTTACAAAATAATACCAAAAACTCAACTACTCGTCCTAACACAGCATTCAAGCGGTAGCTTTAAAACAATTTAAGAGAACCCAAAATTTGCACAACACTGGCATGAATGTCCACTATATATCACAAGAATGAAATACAACAAATACACAAAAGAGTACTTGGCCTTAAGGCCTTACAAATGTTCACTTGACACTATAATGTTTTACATACATCGGTTCACAGGCCGGCCACACATGACAAAAGTACAACAGTTCGCTTTGGCCTTCGAGGGCCAGCTCAGCAACTTGGGCTTCAACCCGCTACTTGGAGCTTGGTTCCGCAGCACCTGCAAGCAACATTACACCGCACGGTGACAAACAAAGCAACGGTCAGCTAATGATGACCAAATTATAACGACCCCTCCCCTTACTCGGGACGACAGTGCTCCTTCCCAGCATATCATTAGCCCAGCTAAATTGTAAAGTGCAAATATATATTTCGCCACAGGTGTAGGCTTGCTCGGCCAAACACCCCGTGAACTAAGGGCACATTCTCTGTGAATCCAGTCAATTCCGTGGCTTCACCACCACCCTCAGGATGGCAAACATTGTGAGCATTTTTGAGTCTTTCCGACTGCAGTCCAATACTCCTGAATATGCCAACGACCAGTTCCACTTTAGGGCCTCTTGCACCGAACAGCAAAGTCTAGGTCCGTTTCCACCCGCCCGTTGCTCACGCCGCCTAGTAACTTTAAGATGTACGCGCGGGCCAAGCTTCACCCAGATCCTAATTCATTTCAAAACATCACATAACCAAGTTATGTTTATGGCTGTCTCCCCTGCCGCCAAGTTAGCAGAACTATGATTGCGCCCAGTTTTCCGGGTACGCCTTGGAGTTAATCCCCAAGGATCCCTGTGGCAAACTACCGTGTAGAAACTCGAAAACAACGCACGAAGTCTTCTCCGGCTATTCATGCAATGCAACATCACTGAACCAGACAAACACGTCAATGTAGGCTTTTGTAACGTAGAAGGTCCGGCCGGGGCCCCACACTATATGCCACAAACAGACGGTGAGGTCACAGGATAATACCAAACCAAATACGAATCCTAACTCAGAGCATTCTAGCGGAAGCTTTAAGTTACAACTTTGAACTCTTAACCGGAATGTCCAATATATAAAACCACATTTATATATATACCATGGAATGTACACAACCACAAGAGTTTGGCCTTAAGGCCTTACAGTTCCTCTGAACATACATCATGTTTTACAAACCTCGGCGCGCAGGCCGGCCATACATGAGTAAAAAGTGAAAACAAACAAAGCCATTCGCTTAGCCTTCCAGGCTAGCCGCAGCAGCAGCAGCAACAGCAGTAGGGCTCTCCCGCCCATCACTTACCACTTGGCTCTCCAGCACCTGCACGGGAACAAATCCACCCAACCGGTGGAAAACAATGCAACGGTCAGCATTCAGCTGACCCAATTATAACAATCCTACCCCTTTCTCGGGGCATGAGCATTCTTTCCCTGCAAGCATGGCATCATCAATAGCAACTATGTGCGCGCAGGCACATTCAAGCCATCACAACCATCGGCCGCCCGGCCCGACAGTCCGTGCACTCAGGGCACATTTTCGGTGTACCGGAATACCAGGGTCAACACCACCGTCTACACGGTATTTGAGCATTTCTAGTCTTTCCGGCGCGCGGGCCTAAGACTCTCATTAGGCGCTCCAACAAAACCTATACCAGGCTTCCAAGTCGGACGGACCTAACGCAGGTACGGATCAGCCACCCCCCGTTGCTCAAGTCGCCGAGCCACCTCGAATACGGAAGTATCCATGGCATTTTATAGGCGCGGGTCGGTTTCACCTTTCCTGTTCGGCACTCAGCCTTTTCAACGAGTTGCAGCCCAACGGCTCAACTACTCACAAAGTGGCAACGCACGGCCACAAGAGTTGCCGCCAACCCTCTTCATTTCCTGGACATCGTCCAGTACTTCCTGCCGCACCAAGCAACAGGTAGGAACAAGGCATCACAAGCCATAGGCATCACAAGCCATTATCACGGAGCCTTCTCCGATATGCAAACAAGCATCACCAATCCAGATTCCATCCAGATGGGCTTCACACAGCATGCCTAGAGCCGTACTCCAATTCCGGCCTCTAACAAGGGGGACTTCACATATCTACCCCAAGGGACACCACAACCCACCGCACACTCGCGGGGAAGGGCTTTCCCTATGCAATGCAGAAAAGAAGGACTTCACATGTCCAAGGAGGGAGATCGTTACCCTTGTCGATCTCTTCGGTGCCATCGCAAACTAGCCGGTGAGAAAGAACCGCAGCAGCCTTGCCGTCACAACGCCGGCTTCGGATCGCGAATCGAACCACGGGAGCTCCGCCGGTGGCTAGCTCTCCTCCTCCTTCTTCCTCTCTCTTTTTCTCTTCCTTAAGAATAATGAAGAATGAATCTTCATCCTCTTCTCACGACTTATCCAGCCCAAGAAACCACCTGAGCCTTTGGATCAAAAGAGAGGAAACTGAACGGCCAAGATTTCCCCAGAATTTCACTTTTTGGCCGACACGGCCTGTGACACGCCCGTGTCACAGGCCGTGTACCCCTTAAACGGTGCACACAGCTTGAACCGACTGCACAACACGGGTCAACGACACGCCCGTGTCGGACCTGACACGCCCGTGTCAAACCTGAGACACGCCCGTGTCTCCTGCTCCATCGAGCTGCAACCAAAACACGGGTCGGAACACGGCAGCTGACACGCCCGTGTCCAGCCTGACACGCCCGTGTTCCCGGCCGTGTTCAAGGCCGTGTCCGGCTCTGCCCGGAATAGGCCAATTTGCAAAATAAATAGAACACGCCCTGGGACACGCCCGTGTCCCAGGCCGTGTCACCCGACACGCCCTGGGACACGCCCGTGTCCCAGGCCGTGTAACCTGCCCTGCTACTCAACTTTCAAGTTGAGTCTTTTGGGGCCTTTTGGGGTGTTACAACCCTCCCCCCCTTATCAAAATTTCGTCCCGAAATTTGCATGGTAAGGAAAGAAAACCAGCAATGCTATAAGCATGTTATAACAAAAGTACACGGTCTACAGTTTATACAAATAACTCGGGAAACTCAGCTCGCATGGTCTGCTCTCGCTCCCATGTTAGCTCTTCACGGCCACAATTGTCCCATCGGACCTTGACCATCCCGATCACTTTGTTCCGCAACTGTTTCTCAGCTCGATCCTCGATCCGAATGGGTCTAACCCTCGTCGTTAGCCCATACTCGACCGGTACCCGATCAGCCTCCACGATTTGAGCTGGATCCTTTACCGCCTTACGAAGGACTGAGATGTGAAACACATCATGTAATCCATCCAAGTCCGCTGACAGTGCTAGTCGATAAGCAGCTTCCCCAACTCGCTCCACCACCTCAAACGGACCAAGATACCTCGGACTTAGCTTTTTCAAACGCCGAATCCTGGACACACCTTTGAAGGGTTTGATCTTCAAATATACCCAATCACCCACCGCGAACTCCACGTTCCGGTGCTTGGCATTGTAGTACTTGGCTTGACGATCTTGGGCTATCAATAGCCTCTCCCGAATAGAGCGGATGAGCGAAGTAGCTTCTTCGACTTCCTTTTTCCCATTCAGCTTCGATTCGCCTGCTTCTGCCCAAGCTAACGGTGTACGGCATTTCCGACCATACAACGCCTCGAATGGTGCCATACCAATACTCGCTTGGTAACTATTATTATAGGCAAATTCAACGAGAAATATGTAATCTTCCCATCTCTTACCAAAGTCTAGGGCGCACATGCGGAGCATATCCTCCATCGTCCTGTTGGTTCGTTCAGTCTGGCCATCCGTTTGGGGATGAAAGGCCGTACTAAACGCTAATTTTGTACCCAACATTTGATGAACGAGCCGCCATCATTCGATGTGAACCGCCCATCACGGTCACTAACGATGCTCCGGGGAACACCGTGCAGTCGAACAACCTGCTCCACATACAGCTTGGCCAAGGTTTCCACTGAATCGTCTCTTCTATTTGGAAGGAAGTGCGCCACTTTTGTCAACCGGTCCACAATCACCCAGATTGAATCATGACCGCGTTGAGATCTCGGCAACCCGTGCACGAAATCCATCGAAATATCATCGAACTTCCACTCCGGAATAGGTAACGACTTCAGAAAACCGCCAGGCTTCTGGCATTCTGCTTTCACCAATGCACAGGTGTTGCATTTAGCCACATAACGAGCCACATCTTTCTTTAGTCCGGGCCACCAGAACAGCTTTTTCATGTCCCTGTACATCTTTGTGCTCCCTGGGTGAACTGAGTACTTTGCAAAGTGAGCTTCGTACATCAACTCTTCCCTCAGTTTACCCACACTTGGGACGCATACTCGACCATTTCTCCGTAACAACCCGTTATCCCAAGAGAATTGATCATCCGGCCCATCTTTCGCATAGCGCTGGAGACTTTCATCAAGCTCCGTTGCTCGCCGAATTCTGTCCGTAAGGTCATACTGCACCTCCGTCCAGTTCAAGCACGCATCGGTTGACGCACCCTTGTCAACACACGATATCTCCATTGCCTCCAATTCTTGGATCAAACGCTGATCATGCCTCTGCAACCAGCTTGCCCGTACCGGAGTCTTCCGACTCAAAGCATCAGCGACCACATTTCCCTTCCCGGGAGTATAGTGAATCTCGAAGGTGTAGTCCCCGAGGAACTCCATCCATCTTCGTTGTCGCATATTCAAATCCTTCTGATCCAACAAATACTTTAGGCTCTTGTGATCCGTATAGATATCCACTTTGACGCCATATAGATAGTGCCGCCACAACTTGAGCGCAAAGATTACCGCCGCCAACTCCAAATCATGGACGGGATAATTCCGCTCATGCACTTTCAACTGACGCGAGCCATAAGCAATCACTTTCCCAAACTGCAGAAGAACGCAGCCTAAGCCGCTCCCAGATGCATCACTATAGATCTCATACCCATCGGTACCACATGGCGATGTCAACACAGGCGCCGTGGTCAAACGACTCTTCAAGTCTTCAAAAGCTCGAGCGCACTCCGGCGTCCAAATGAACTTTTGATCTTTTCTCGTCAGCGTGGTGAGAGGTAAAGCAATCCGTGAGAAGCGCATTACATAGGCCAAACGGCATTACCGTGAACTCATAATGACCGTAGCGTGTTCCAAACGCTGTCTTGGGAATGTCACCTTCCCGAATCCTTAGCTGATAATATCCCGATTTCAAATCCAACTTGGAATAGACCGTTGATCCCGCCAGCTGATCAAAGAGGTCATCTATCCTCGGAATCGGATATTTGTTTTTCTCCGTCAGCTTATTCAACTCGCGGTAGTCAATACACAACCGTAAGCTACCGTCTTTCTTTTTCACAAAGAGAACAGGCGCGCTCCAAGGTGACATACTTGGGCGTATATATCCCTGCTCCAACAACTCTTGCAGTTGGACTTTCAACTCAGCCATCTCTTTTGGCGCGACGCGATATGGAGAGCGGGCCACAGGTTTCGCACCTGGCACCAACTCAATAGAGAAGTCAATCTCCCGCTGGGGTGGTAACCCAGGAAGATCTTTAGGAAACACATCGGCAAACTCTGACACAACTGGCACTTCACCGACACTGGCCTTTGGCTCAACAGCCTGAATTAGCGTGAAGAATAACTCCGCGCCCTTCCGAACAGCATTGACGACTTGGAGTGCAGACAACAACGTCCCGCTCACTCCTCGCATACCAGCGAACTTCGTCACAAGCCCGGTATTCTGGCCCAGTGTAATCTCCTTGGAGTTGCAATCAATAAAGGCACGCTGCTCCGAAAGCCAGTCCATACCAAAGATCACATCAAACTCCGATAACGGTAGCACAGCTGCACTCAAACCGAAATCCCGACTTCCTATTTGCACATCCACATCGCAAGCCCTATCCGCAAGCATCACACAGCCATTCGGCAATAGCACCCTTGTACTATCCACCGTCACATGACTCGGTACCCCAATGCGAGATACGAAATCCTCAGACAGAAAAGAATGCGAAGCACCCGTATCAAACAGGGCTCTCGCTAAAGTATTCCGAATCAGGACAAAGCCTGCAGCACACACACATCATGCACAAGCTAAACAAAACCAAAACCAAAAGCACAGCAAGTAAACTAAATCAACTCGTACCTGTGACGACGTCACTTTGCTTAATCGCTTCCTGTTGGCCAAGTTGATAGATTCGGGGCTGCGCCTGGGAAGCAGAGGAATCCACCACCGCTTTGCCCTTCTCAGCATATGACGCACCCGTCTTCTTTTCCCCTTTGGGCTGCACAACTCGACAGTCACGAGCAATATGCCCCACCCGGCCACAGTTATAGCACGTACGAGCATCCGGCCTTGATGTCGCTCCCGACACAACGGTCGTAGTTACTTGCCTAGATGGCTTGGACCTCTTGCCCCCTTTCTTCTGGTAAAACGACTTGCCTGGGCGAGGTGCTTGAAACTCTGGCTTAGACACCACCAAGCCCTTATTCCCTTGCACTAGCCTCATGTCCTTTTCCAACGCGCACGCAGTATCAACCAACGCCTGAAACCCTTGGCTCACAGAACTCGAAAGCAGGAATCGTAACTCATCCCGCAATCCTTCATAGAACCGATTCGTTTTCCTTTGATCATCCGCGAAGATTGTTCCCGCATATCGTCCCAACCTGGTAAACTCGTGCAAGTAGACATCCACACTATCTTCCCCTTGCTTTAACCGTTGGAACTCGTTTTCCATAGCGATGCGTTGCGCCGCTGGGACATGTTTCGCCAGAAAGATCCGAGAGAACTCCTCAATCGATACTTGTGTTAATTGCCTGCCCGCCAAGTGGTGTAACTCAACCTCGTCCCACCACAACCGCGCCTCCCCTTCAAGCATGAAGGTGGCTAAGGTGACCTTGAGAGTTTCCTCCGCCCTGATCGCTGTCATTATCCTCTTGACACGCGACAACCAATCTTCCGCCTGCGTTGGGGATCCCATTCCCGCAAACGTCGGAGGACTGAAGCTCATGAATTGCTTCAACTGTCGGTCAGCTGCTCGTGGATCTACAGCCTCAACCGGCTCGGGTCTTACATCAACACGAACTGGCACTACTGCCGGCTGCGCTTGCCCGGTCGGCTGAATCATGGCAAATAGCGCCTCAGCCACTAAACGAACAGTTTCCGCAGATGGAGGAGGTGTTGGCACCTCAGCTGGTGCCGCACTCTCATCAGAACGCTGGGGCTCAGACTGCCCAGCACCACTACGTGTCACCTATAGGTGGACAAGACACACATTAGCGAACGTATGCAAGCAAAACAACACAAAAAGGAACGCGCAGATTCCTCAAATAAGAGTTTGTACATTCCTTAATGGACATTCCAGAGTTCATTAGCGTTACAGCAGGTCGCACAAACACGTGCTCGCCACCCCACAAAAGAATTCGACCACGAATTCGAAAGGATCGAAACCTCCCTCTGATACCACAATGTAACGACCCCATCCGTTAGATGACGTATAGTAGAAGGTCCGGCCGGGGCCCCACACTATATGCCACAAACAGACGGTGAGGTCACAGGATAATACCTAACCAAATACGAATCCTAACTCAGAGCATTCTAGCGGAAGCTTTAAGTTACAACTTTGAACTCTTAACCGGAATGTCCAAAATATAAAACCACATTTATATATATACCATGGAATGTACACAACCACAAGAGTTTGGCCTTAAGGCCTTACAGTTCCTCTGAACATACATCATGTTTTACAAACCTCGGCGCGCAGGCCGGCCATACATGAGTAAAAAGAGAAAACAAACAAAGCCATTCGCTTAGCCTTCCAGGCTAGCCGCAGCAGCAGCAGCAACAGCAGTAGGGCTCTCCCGCCCATCACTTACCACTTGGCTCTCCAGCACCTGCACGGGAACAAATCCACCCAACCGGTGGCAAACAATGCAACGGTCAGCATTCAGCTGACCCAATTATAACAATCCTACCCCTTTCTCGGGGCATGAGCATTGTTTCCCTGCAAGCATGGCATCATCAATAGCAACTATGTGCGTGCAGGCACATTCAAGCCATCACAACCATCGGCCGCCCGGCCCGACAGTCCGTGCACTCAGGGCACATTTTTGGTGTACCGGAATACCAGGGTCAACACCACCGTCTACACGGTATTTGAGCATTTCTAGTCTTTCCGGCGCGCGGGCCTAAGACTCTCATTAGGCGCTCCAACAAAACCTATACCAGGCTTCCAAGTCGGACGGACCTAACGTAGGTACGGATCAGCCACCCCCCGTTGCTCAAGTCGCCGAGCCACCTCGAATACGGAAGTATCCATGGCATTTTATAGGCGCGGGTCGGTTTCACCTTTCCTGTTCGGCACTCAGCCTTTTCAACGAGTTGCAGCCCAACGGCTCAACTACTCACAAAGTGGCAACGCACGGCCACAAGAGTTGCCGCCAACCCTCTTCATTTCCTGGACATCGTCCAGTACTTCCTGCCGCACCAAGCAACAGGTAGGAACAAGGCATCACAAGCCATAGGCATCACAAGCCATTATCACGGAGCCTTCTCCGATATGCAAACAAGCATCACCAATCCAGATTCCATCCAGATGGGCTTCACACAGCATGCCTAGAGCCGTACTCCAATTCCGGCCTCTAACAAGGGGGACTTCACATATCTACCCCAAGGGACACCACAACCCACCGCACACTCGCGGGGAAGGGCTTTCCCTATGCAATGCAGAAAAGAAGGACTTCACATGTCCAAGGAGGGAGATCGTTACCCTTGTCGATCTCTTCGGTGCCATCGCAAACTAGCCGGTGAGAAAGAACCGCAGCAGCCTTGCCGTCACAACGCCGGCTTCGGATCGCGAATCGAACCACGGGAGCTCCGCCGGTGGCTAGCTCTCCTCCTCCTTCTTCCTCTCTCTTTTTCTCTTCCTTAAGAATAATGAAGAATGAATCTTCATCCTCTTCTCACGACTTATCCAGCCCAAGAAACCACCTGAGCCTTTGGATCAAAAGAGAGGAAACTGAACGGCCAAGATTTCCCCAGAATTTCACTTTTTGGCCGACACGGCCTGTGACACGCCCGTGTCACAGGCCGTGTACCCCTTAAACGGTGCACACAGCTTGAACCGACTGCACAACACGGGTCAACGACACGCCCGTGTCGGACCTGACACGCCCGTGTCAAACCTGAGACACGCCCGTGTCTCCTGCTCCATCGAGCTGCAACCAAAACACGGGTCGGAACACGGCAGCTGACACGCCCGTGTCCAGCCTGACACGCCCGTGTTCCCGGCCGTGTTCAAGGCCGTGTCCGGCTCTGCCCGGAATAGGCCAATTTGCAAAATAAATAGAACACGCCCTGGGACACGCCCGTGTCCCAGGCCGTGTCACCCGACACGCCCTGGGACACGCCCGTGTCCCAGGCCGTGTAACCTGCCCTGCTACTCAACTTTCAAGTTGAGTCTTTTGGGGCCTTTTGGGGTGTTACAGCTTTACACACAATGCCTATGCCCGTACATCGATTCCGGACTCTAAACAAGGGGGACTTCACATATCTACCCCAAGGAACACCGCAAACTCACCGCACACTCGCGGGAGAGGGGTTTCCTATGCAAAGGAAGAAGAGCTTCACATGCTCAAGTTTAGAATCGTTACCCTTGAGGTCTGCTTTGGCTCTATGAAAAACTTGCCTGATGAAAGGCTTCGCAAGGGAATTCTCTCCACAGATCTTGTCTCGGTTCTCAATTTCGTTCTCCGATGCTCCGCTGGCGGCCGGATTCCTCCCTTCCTTCTTCCTTGTTCTCTCCTCTCTCTCTAACTTCTTAGAAAGAGAGAGTTTAGGATGAAATGAGGAATTAACCCTCACTTCCCGAACTTAACTCAGCAGGAACTCACCGGGGCCATCAGATCGTATTTAAAGAAAATGAACGGCTCAGATTTTCCTAAAATCTCCAAACCCTGGGACGAACACGGCCTTGCAAACGGCCATGTCCCAGGACGTATGTCTCGATCCAGACACGATTGTCGAGGACAGAAAAGCACACGGGTTAGGACGCGCCCGTGTCGGGTCATTGATACACCCATGACTAGTGGCGTGTCACGAATAACCGCCACGCCAACCGTCACGTCCCTTGGTGGACACGGGTGACCACACGCCCGTGCCGAAACTAACACGCTCGTGTCATACAGTACATGCCCGTATTACGGGTTGTATCCCTTAGTCGACACAGGACCAAACTTCCATAGGAGTACACGGTCATGTGACACGCCTGTGTCATATACGGTGTGCCTGACACACGCTGGGACACGCACGTGTGCCAAGCCGTGTTCGAGCACTCAACGCTCGTCGACCTCAACTCGACTACCCGAGCATGACACGCCCTTTGACACGCCCGTGTCATAGGCCGTGTTGACCCTACCAAGACCCGAACTTGGAACGAACACCACCCGTTTCACTTTTAAGTTTCTGGTCGTTACAAATCTCCCCCCTTAAAGAATTTTGTCCACGAAATTATGTAAAGGTACACAAAACAACTTAAAGATTACCTGCGTGGAATAATTTGGGGTATGCTTCCAACATAGTCTGCTCTCGCTCCCAAGAAAGCTCCTCTCGTCCGCAATTATCCCAACGTACTTTAACCATTCAGGTTTCCTTATTGCAGAGCCGTTTGACTTCAAAGTCTTCAATGCGATCTGGCTTGACCTTGGTCATCAACCCATTATCAATCGGCACTTGATCGATCGCAATAACCTTAGAAGGCTCTTGTACCACCTTCCGCAATACCGAAACGTGGAACACATCGTGTAGCCCACTCAACTCCACCGGCAACTTCAATCAATACGCTGCTTCGCCAATCCGCTACAGGATCTCAAACGGTCCAAGGTATCTCGGACTCAACTTCTTCAAGCGTCGAATCCGCGAGACACCCTAAAATGGCTTGATTTTCAAGTACACCAAATCGCCAACACTGAACTTTACATTCCTATGCTTGGCATTATAGTATTTTTCCTGTCTATCCTGAGCGATCTTTAACCGTTCCCGAATCGTACGTACCATTGAAGTGGCATCTTCCACTACCTGCTGTTTGTATAGCTTCGACTCGCCTGTCTCCAACCAAGACAACGGCGTGCGACACCTTCTCCCATACAGGGCCTCGAAAGGCGCCATTCCAATACTCTCTTGAAAATTGTTGTTGTATGCAAACTCTACCATGTACATATGATCTTCCCACTATTTTCCGAAATCAAAGACGCACATGAGAAGCATGTCCTCCATCGTCCTGTTGACCCTTTCAGTCATACCATCCGTCTGTGGATGAAAGGCTGTGCTGAAAATAAGCTTAATTCCCAACAAATTATGCACCAGCCTCCAGTAATTTGACGTGAAGCGTCCGTCTCGGTCACTAATAATACTGTGTGGCACACCATGCAACCGTACAATACTATCCACATACAGCTTGGCTAACTTTTCCACCGGATCTTCCTTCCTATTCGGGATGAAGTGTGAAACCTTTGTCAATCTATCTACAACCACCCATATGGCGTCGTTTCCCCTTTGCGACCTTGGCAAACCGTGCACAAAATCCATGGAAATGTCGTCGAACTTCCATTCTGGGATATGCAAGGACTTCAAGAAACCTCTGGGCTTCTGGCATTCCACCTTCACCAAGGCACATGTTTGGCACTTCGTCACATAAAGTGCTACATCCTTCTTCAGCCCTGGCCACCAAAACAACTTCTTCATGTCCCTATACATCTTCGTGCTCCCCGGGTGGATTAAGTACTTGGTATGATGAGCCTCGTACATAAACTCCTCCCGAATATTATCCGCACTAGGGATGCATAGGCGACCGTCCTTCCTTAGCATTCCATCTTCAACTTCAAATTGGGAATTTGACCCATCCAACGATTCATCCAAGATCTGCTTCATATTGCTACCCTGAACAAAAGCCCGCCGAATCCTATCAGCTAGGTCATACTGCACCTCTGTCCAACACAATATTGCCTCGGAACTAGCCTGCTTGTCAATGCAGGAGATCCCCAATGCCTCCAAATCATGGACCAAACTCTCATCATGCCCTGCCAACCAATTGGCTTGCGCAGGTGCCCTACGACTCAATGCATCCGCCACTATATTTCCTTTCCCGGGCACATAATGAATTTCGAAAGTGTAGTCCCCCAAGAACTCCATCCACCTCCGCTGCCTCATGATAAGGTCCTTTTGATCTAGCAAATACTTTAGGATCTTATGATCGATGTAGATATTGACCATCACACCTTACAGATTGTGCTTCCACAGTTTTAGGGCAAATATCACGGCCGCAAACTCCAAGTCATGGACCGGATAATTTCTCTCATGAACCTTCAATTGTCGTGATCCATAGGCTATCACGCTCACATGCTGCAGCAGAACACATCCCAAACCACTGCCTGAAGCATTACTATAAATTTCAAACCCTTCGGACCCACTCGGCGAATGCAAATCGGCGTTGTGTCCAACCGCCTCTTCAATTCTGTAAGAGCCTGCACGCACTCCAGCATCCACACAAACTTTTGATCCTTCCTTGTCAGCGTCGTGAGTGGTAGTGCTATCCGCGAGAAGTTATCTAGGAAGTGCCTATAGTAGCCGGCATGCCAAATAAAGCACCGGACTTCCGCCACCATAGTCAACACTGGCCACACCTGAATCGCAGCTATCTTTGCCGGATCCACTATTATGCCTTCACAACTAACAATATGGCTAAGGAACACGATTGAGAATAACCAGAACTCACACTTGGAGAACTTAGAATACAGCTGATTCTTCCTCAACATCTCCAATACCATATGTAGATGTTTGTAGTGATCATCCTCACTCCGCGAGTACACCAAGATGTCGTCGATAAAGGTTATCAAGAACTGGTTCAGGTACTCACTGAACTCCCTATACCTCAAATCAATAAACACAGACGGCGCATTTGTCAGCACAAACGACATAATGATGAACTCCAAATGCCCATAACATGTGTTGAACGCCGTTTTGGGAATATCACTTTCCCTTAGCGACAAATAATAATATCCGGATTTCAGATTCGACTTGAGTACACACTTGAACCATTGAGTTGATCGAATAGATAATCACTACTTGGGTTTGGATACTTATTCTTTTCCCGTTAACTTAATCAACTTCTAGTAACCATTACAGAGTTGTAAGCTTCCATTCTCTTTTAACCAGAGGACCATTGTGCTAAGAGTCAGTAAACTTGGATGCACATAATTCTGTTCCACCAGCTCTTAAAGTAATACTTCAGTTCCTACATCTCACAACCTATAGCTAGTACAAAACTGACCACCTTACGTTTGAAATTGATGTACGCACGCTGCTCTGAGAGCCAATCATACCAAAGATTACGTCGAATTCTACAAACAGCAGTAACGATGCTTGCAAGTCAAACTCCTAACTCCTTATCCGTAACTTCATACAACACACACTATTCACGTGTATAGAGCACCCGATAGGAAACAGTACTATCGATTTGTCTCTTGCCATCGAAGAAGGAACTCTGATGCGCGATACACATCCTTCGTAAAAAAAGGAATGAGAAGTTCCCATGACGAATAGTGCTTTCACCGGACACTTAGAAAACGAATACAAATCCTATGACAACCAAACATAGGCAAACATGCGTAAGGCAACAAGTATCTAAAGCTGACATACCAAAAATTAAACCATACCTGTCACCATGTCAGCATATTCCATAACCTCATGATGGCCAAAGTTGTATCCTCTAGGTTGTGATGGAGCATATTGAGGTGTATCTGCCTCAAACCCCTTGCCCTTCTCTTCGTAGGTCCCTCTCAAATTCTTCTCGGACTCTTGACGTCCACTTTGACACTCTCAGGCAATGTTTCCCAGCTTCCCACAACAAAAGCATGCGTCCAGGTCTCGGCCAATAGTTGTTCCAGACACACCAAAAGAAGAAACTAGACCCGACCTCCTTGCCTTCTTACACAATCTACGGAAACCGAACTTCGAGGTGGGTAGTTCCTTGAACACTGTCTTCTCAGCACTGGAGTCTTTCTTCTCTTGGAATCCCTTCATAGCTTTCTCTGTCCCCTAATCATCTTTACGACAATCTCGGGCAAAGTGACAAAACGTTCCATATTTATAACAGTAATATGGAGTTTGACTAGCAGATATATAAGGCCTCACTTTACTACTCTTTCGGTGTACAAACTTTGTGGGACCTGGGGAATTTGGTAAGCTGTACTCTAACGTCTGGTTGATACTGGACAGATCTGCTTCCAAAGCTCTAGCTGACTCCACTAACGCTCAGAATCCAAGTTGCTTTGGTCCTACGAGTAGAAGTCGTAATTAATCACGAAGACCATTCAAGAATCTATTAACTATAGTCTGCTCGTTCTCCAAATCAAACCCTAGGTAGCGCCTTATGATAAGAAATGCCTGCAAATACTCCTCAACTGAGTGCGTACCCTGCACTAAAAGCATGTTCAACTGCTAATCCAAAGGTCTTATACATACCAGTTGTTCCATCACACCACTCGGTGTTGAAGTCACCCCAGGGACAGGGGGATGCACTTGCCCTCAAAGTTGTGCTTTAGTCACCGCGAACACCACTTCAACTATCCTTCTTATGGTTTCAACAGAAAGCAGGGTCTCAGGCACGCTGTTAAGTACACTACTCTCCGTGGATTGCTGACCTTGCGACTTCCCCGCACCACTCGTAGTCCCATATATAGCATAACTATCGTTTAGGCAATATACAAATTGCAAAAAGAAATCACTGGAACACTCAGGTTCCTCAAAACAAATGTATTTTTTTCATTCCTAAGTGGACATTCATGGGTTCTTTTATGTTATAACGATGACATATATACATGTGCTCACCACCCCTTAAAAGAATTCGCCCACAAATTCAAATACATACGACCGACACCCTAGTCTGATACCAAATTGTAACACCTTGTTCCATCGTATGGCATATAACAGAAGGTCTAGCTAGAACCCGACGCCATATACAACGGACAGTCGGAAGGGTTACAGAATAATACCAAAAACTCAACTACTCGTCCTAACACAGAGCATTCTAGCGGAAGCTTTTAAACAGTTTAAGAGAATCCAAAATTTGCAAAACACTGGCATGAATGTCCACTATACATCACAGGAATGAAATACAACAAATACACAAAAGGGTACTTGGCCTTAAGTCCTTACAAATCTTCACTTGACACTATAATGTTTTACATACATCGGCTCACAGGCCGACCACACATGACTAAAGTAAAACAACAGTTCGCTTTGGCCTTCGAGAGCCAGCTCAGTAACTTGGGCTTCAGCCTGCTACTTGGTGTTTAGTTCCGCAGCACCTGCAAGCAACATTCCACCGCACGGTGGAAAACAATGACACGGTCAGCTAAAGCTGACCAAATTATAACGACCCCGCCCCTTACTCGAGACGGAGTTGCTCCTTCCCTGCATATCATTAGCCTAGCGAAATGGTAAAGTGCAAATATATATTTTTCCAAAAGTGTAGGCTCGCTCGGCCAAACACCCCGTGCACTCAGGGCATATTATTGGTGAATCCGACCAATTTCGTGGCTTCACCACCACCCTCAGGATGACAAACATTGTAAGCATTTTTTAGTCTTTATGACCGCAGTCCAAGACTCCCGACTATGCCAACGACCAGTTCCACTTTAGGGCCGCTAGCACTGAACCGCAAAGCCAAGGTCCGTTTCCACCCGCCCGTTGCTCATGCCGCCTAGTCACATTAAGACGTACGCGCGGGCCAAGCTTCACCCGGATCCTAATTCATTTCAAAACATCACATAACCCAGTTATGTTCAAGGCTTGCTCCCCGGACGCCAAGTTAGCAGAACTACGATTATGCCCAGTTTTCCGGGTGCGCCTTGGAGTTAATCCCAAAGGATCCCTACTGCAATCTACCGCGTAGAAACCCGAAAATAACGCACTGAGTCTTTTCCGGCTATTCATGCAATGCAAAATCACTGATCGAGACAAACATGTCCGGGTAGGCTTCACACACAATGCCTTTGCCCGTACTTCGAATCCGGACTCTAAACAAGGGGGACTTCACATATCTACCCCAAGGAACACCGCAAACTCACCGCACACTCGCGAGAGAGGGGTTTCCTATGCAAAGGAAGAAGAGCTTCACATGCTCAAGTTGAGATTCGTTACCCTTGAGGTCTGCTTTGGCGCCATGAAAAACTAGCCCGATGAAAGGCTTCGCAAGGGAATTCTCTCAACAGATCTGGTCTCGGTTCCCAATTTCTTGCTACGATGCTCCGCCGATGGCCGGATTCCTCCCGTCCTTCTTCCTTGTTCTCTCCTCTCTCTCTAACTTCTTAGAAAGAGAGAGTTTAGGATGAAATGAGTAATTAACCCTTACTTCCCGAACTTAACTCAGCAGGAACTCACCGGGGCCGTCGGATCGTATTTAAAAAAATGAACGGCTCAGATTTGTTGGAGTTACCATGGTGATCTAGAAGTGGTCAAACATGTAATCTCACTGCCAACGCAATATGAGCCTGCAGGGTCGCACATAAGAGATGTGGAGAAGTTGGTTGATTGACTGTATTGGTAAAGGCTACCAATCAACGACCTGAATGGGGTTATGGGCAAACAGTTGCCTTAAAGGATCGACGGGATTGGGCAAAAGTTGCCTTATAGGTTTGGCCAGAATAGTCGACCGAAGGTCGACGATCGTCGACCGCTGGTC
Organism: Platanthera zijinensis; assembly: GCA_039513925.1. Taxonomy (NCBI): domain Eukaryota; kingdom Viridiplantae; phylum Streptophyta; class Magnoliopsida; order Asparagales; family Orchidaceae; genus Platanthera; species Platanthera zijinensis. The sequence continues at coordinate 141,682,775 of CM077093.1, read as the reverse complement.
GATGAGAATCGTCGACCGCGGGTCGACGAGAATCGTCGACCGCGGGTCGACGAGTATCGTCGACCGCGGGTCGACTATCGTCGACCGCAAGGTCGACGATCGTTGACCGCAGGTCGATGATTATCGTCAACCCATGTTCGGCCTGAATCGTTGAGTATCGTACTCTGATTCTAGCCGACTGATTCTCACCGACTGATTCTCGCCGATCCTGTGTGATTCTCGCCGAATGCTTCTCACCGATTCTGAGAGATGATTCTCCCCGTTCTTGAAACCCTATTTTTCTATGGTCTGCGGATAGCGATTTTACCTAGGTTTATTTATGCTTTGTGTATAAATAGATACTTAGGGTTTTTTGGAAAAAAAATGAACATCGGCTTTCCTTTTGACCGAAACGAAACCGATGGAAGTGTTCCGCCGTTCTTCATTCGCTCCGCCGATTCCCGAATCCCGCCAACAGAAGTGTTTCACCACCGTACTCGCTCCGTCGACCTCCTCCTCTCCGGCGATTGTCGCTGGTATTGCTATTCCTGGCGCGGACCTAGCAGTCCGTGGAAGAGCAAGGTTCAGTCGATCTCCTTCCTGATTATCCGCTTGACAGAAAGGTCGGTGTTCTCCCGCTCGTGTGGATTTCTGCAGAGACGTGGACGTTATTCCACGTAGAACTCGCCACCGACGAGGACACGAAGCTTGGAGCATCTTTGTTGAGTTGTGACTCAACACCGCTGAGGTAATTTTTGCCTAGTTTTGTATTAACTTCTTGATTCAACATTCATGGCCCGATCCAATCTCTTTGGGTTATTCTAGTTTTTATTACTTCCGCTGCGTGCACAAGCATTGTGCCAACCTCATAGAGAAACCCAACAGTGGTATCAGAGGCAGGTTTAGGCCATGATTGTTGTTTTGGAAGTTAGGTTATTCCAGTACGTGCAAACCTAGGGATTTAGAAGTGTTCTAAATGTCTAGATTTAATCTTGGCACTCCGCCGGGAACGTCTGGAATTTTGTGGTAATTTCTAATTGTTAGGAATTACTGTCTCCTTAGCAGTAACCATCCCTCTATTTTGTTTTGGATTTTGAATCCAACATAGAGAGATGAGCTTGTCTACTGCTTGAAGTTGAGTTGCCTTTGTCCCTTGTCCAATGCATGTAAACCTGAAGATTTAGAAGTGTCAAGATGTTCAGATTTATCCCTTTTCTTCTATCAAATGTTGATAGTGTTCTGTTTTTCACATAAGGGATGCATGGGGATTTTAGTAAAGTGTTTTTCTTTGGATGTGCACATTGATCAAATGTTGATCATGGTTAATTGTTAACCTATTATCAAAAAAAAAATCCCTTCATCAAATATTAAGTGTTCGGATGCCTTCCGATTGATGACACTCTTCCTGCCTCGATCGATGAAGTGTGGGCTTGCCAAAACAAGGTGAATTAATCTATCTTGGTAAGGGTGCGAGCGGATAATTGTGGTATCCCACTGTCGACATCGGGTCTATCTTAACTAGGTGACCTCAAAGGTTGAGTGCCTAGAGGCATAGGGATGGCATGCACCATATGATGGATGCGGATAAGGAGTTATTCACCAACCATACAAGAATTCCATGGGGATGCAATTGGCAAGCGTTGCCTACCTAAATAACCGCATCGTGAGAGGAAAGCCAAAGCTGACTCATTGTGTTGGTGAAATACGGATCTTGTCCACTAAGAGAGTAGCTCGCATGAACTCTCCGAATTGATAGTGAGGGCTATTATTTCGAATAAAATAGTGGGAGTTTTTAATTGAAGTCCAAATTAAAATAAATTGTATTTTAAATTTTGGTACTGATGTTATTCTGCATAATTTCTTGTAGAATTCCATGGCAAGTGTTTCACACTCCACGTTGTCTCTTAGAGCCATCCTTGAGAAGGACAAGCTCAGTGGGACTAATTACATGGACTGGTACAGGAACCTGAGAATTGTTCTCAGGCAAGAGCGAAAGCTCTATGTCTTGGAAGAGGAAGCCCCCGAGGTGCCAACCGGGAATTCTTCCCGTGCTGATAATGATACTTATAAGAAGTATACTGATGACGATTTAGACGTCGAGTGCCTTATGCTTGCCACCATGAACTCTGAGCTTCAAAAGCAACATGAGAACATGGGGTGCAAGGAGATTGACGAGCATCTCAAGAAAATGTTTCAAGGGCAGGCTCGTCAAGAAAGGTTCGATGTCACAAAAGCATTGTTTCAGTGCAAGATGGGAGTTCGAGACTCAGTAGGGACTCACGTACTCAAGATGATTGGGTATATAGAGAACCTTGAAAGACTGGGTTTTCCTCTGGGTCAAGAGTTGGCTACAGATCTGATCCTGCAATCGTTGCCAGGCAGTTACGAGCAGTTTGTCTTGAACTACAACATGAATGAGATAGACAAGACACTGCCCGAGCTCCTAGGCATGTTGAGAACTGGCGAGATCAATATGAAGAAGGCCAAGCCGGCCAGCCCCATACTGATGGTGCATAAGGGCAAGGGCAAGGCCAAGGGCTTCAAGAAGACGAAGGTGGGACCTAAGTCACATCTTGAGCCCAAGTCTTCTGCACTGATGAAGAAGAAAAGCACGGTAAAGGAAGGGAAATGCCACCAATGTGGCAAGGCTGGTCATTGGAGGAGAAATTGTCCTTCTTATATTGAGGGTCTGCAGAAAATGAAGGGAGGTATGACTTCCGTTTCAAGTATTTACGTTATAGAGATAAACCTTTCTGCTCCTTCATCTTGGGTATTGGATACCGGATGTGGTTCTCACATTTGTACAAATGTGCAGGAACTGAGAAGGAGAAGATTGCTGAGTAAAGGGGAGGTGGACCTACGCGTTGGCAATGGAGCAAGAGTTGCTGCTGTTGCTGTGGGGGTTTACCGTCTTTCTTTGCCTAGTGGGCTTGTAATAGAACTGGATAATTGTTATTTTATTCCGGCCATAACTAGAAACATTATATCTATTTCATGTTTGGACATGATTGGATTTTCTTTTATAATTAAGAACAACTGTTGTTCTATATTTAAGAATGATGTTTGTTATGTTGTAGCCCAATTGTTTAATGGTCTTTACGTTTTGAACTTGGACCATCTGATCTGTAATGTAGAAAATCATAAAAGACTAAGAACAAATGACTCAAACCCTACATATCTCAGGCATTATCGTTTGGGACATATAAACGAGAAGCGCATATCCAAGCTCCATAAAGATGGACTTTTGGACTCATTTGATTATGAACCATTTGAGCGATGCGAATCTTGTTTGTTAGGCAAGATGAATAAAGCTCCTTTCACGGGCTATACTGAGAGGGCTGAGGATCTCTTGGGTGTTGTACATAGTGATGTATGCGGACCCATGAGTTCCATGGCTAGAGGTGGGTATTTCTACTTCGTTACATTTACTGATGATTTCAGTAGATACGGATATGCGTATCTTATGAAGTGCAAATCCGAGACCTTTGAAAAGTTCAAAGAGTTCAAAAATGAAGTAGAGAACCAGTTGGGTAAAAGGGTTAAAGCACTCCAATCTGATCGAGGTGGCGAATACCTGAGTCATGAGTTCCGTGATCATCTGAAAGAGTGTGGTATTGTATCACAGCTCACTCCACCTAGAACACCACAACATAATGGTGTGTCTGAGAGGAGAAATCATACTCTGTTAGACATGGTACGTTCGATGATGAGTCATGCAGACTTGCCTGTTTCCTTTTGGGGTTTTGCTTTAGAGACTGCTGCAATGACATTGAATCGTGCTCCAACGAAAACGGTTCTAAAGACACCATATGAGATATGGGCTGGGAAGCGTCCTAGTATGTCGTTCATTAAAATTTGGGGCTGTGAGGCATACGTGCGACGTCAAATGCCTGACAAGCTGGAACCCAAATCAGATAAATGTTATCTGGTGGGATATCCTAAGGAAACGAAAGGGTATTACTTTTACCTACCGTCCGAGGGCAAAGTGTTTGTCACAAGGACTGGCGTCTTCTTAGAGAAAGAGTTCTTATCAAGAAAGACTGAAAAGGTAGAACTTGAAGAAGTTCAAGAACCACAGGTAGTGAATGAACCGGAATTGGATTCTGAGATAGGACTACAAGATATTGTAGCTGGAGAAGCTAATCAAGAAGCACAAGTCCTACGTAGATCTGGTAGACCGAGGTTTGAGCCTGAGAGATATGGATTTCTCGTGTCTCAAATAGGTAATGTGTTGCTTATGGATCATGATGATGAGCCATCAACCTACCAAGAGGCTATGAATGGACCAGACTCCGACAAATGGCTTGAGGCTATGAAATCCGAGATGGACTCCATGCATGCAAACCAAGTTTGTAACTTGGTGGAACCACCTGAAGGGGTACGACCAATAGGGTGCAAGTGGGTCTTTAAGAAGAAGACCGACATGGATGGGAATGTACAGACATTCAAAGGGCGACTGGTGGCTTAGGGTTTCAAGCAAATTCATGGTATTGACTATGATGAGACCTTTTCCCCTGTTGCCATGGTTAAGTCCATAAGGTTGTTGCTTGCTATTGCTGCGTATTATGACTTCGAGATCTGGCAGATGGATGTCAAGACGGCTTTCCTTAATGGAAACCTCCTTGAGGAAGTGTACATGACACAACCCGAGGGTTTTGTATCCCCAAATGAAGCCACTAAAATATGCAAGCTGAACAAGTCCATCTATGGACTGAAACAGGCCTCTCGAAGTTGGAATCTTCATTTTGATGAGAAAATCAAAGAGTTTGGTTTCATCAAGAATGAAGATGAGCCTTGTGTTTACAAGCGAATCAGTGGGAGCATTGTTGTCTTCCTGATATTGTATGTAGATGACATACTGTTGATTGGGAATGATATTCCTACCCTGAAAGTTGTTAAGAACAACCTAGGGAACTGCTTTTCTATGAAGGACTTGGGTGAAGCGACTTACATACTCGGTATTAAGATCTATAGAGATAGATCGAAGAAGTTGTTGGGTTTGACCCAGAGTACATACATTGAAAAGGTGTTGAAGCGGTTCAGCATGCTTGAGTCCAAGAAAGGATTTTTACCCATGTCTCATGGTGTGAATCTCTCTAAGGACCAGTGTCCAAAATCTTGTGAAGATAAGGACTGCATGAAGTTGATTCCATATGCTTTGGCAATTGGATCAATCATGTATGCGATGTTGTGTACTCGACCCGATGTCTCCTATGCTTTGAGCATGACTAGCAGGTATCAGTCAGACCCCGGTGAGTGTCACAGGATTGCAGTCAAGAATATCCTGAAGTACTTGAGAAGGACTAAGGATGTATTCTTGGTGTATGGTGGAGAGGAAGAGCTCGTTGTAAGTGGTTACACAGATGCTAGCTTCCAAACTGATAGAGACGATTCAAAGTCTCAGTCAGGGTTTGTGTTTTGCCTTAATGGAGGAGCTGTGAGCTGGAAGAGTTCCAAGCAAGAGACAGTTGCTGATTCTACAACAGAGGCCGAGTATATCGCTGCAGCTAATGCAGCGAAGGAGGCTGTATGGATTAGGAAATTCATCGGCAAGCTTGATGTAGTTCCTAGCATTGTTGGTCCCGTAGTTATCTACTGTGATAACAATGGTGCAATTGCACAATCTAAGGAACCTAGATCCCATCAGCGCTCCAAGCACATACTTCGGCAGTTCCATCTTATTCGTGAGATTGTCGAACGAGGAGATGTGAACATTTGCAGAGTGCCGACTGAGAAGAATATTGCAGATCCACTGACAAAGCCTCTCGCGCAGAGAAAGCATGATGGTCATACTAGATCAATGGGTATACGATACCTGAATGATCAACTCTAGTGGGAGTCTTGTGGGTTGCATGTAAAGATATATTCTGTTGGCTGTTTATTGTTTATTCATTTGATGAATTTTGTACCTAAATGTTTCTTTTTACAATTAATGGCAAGTTCTTTTTATTATGATTTTTCTATATGATAGTTAAATTGTAACATAATAAATATCCTTAGAATGTTAGCTTCCATAGGACATCAAGTACGCGACTCGAATGTGAGAGCCTATGATTTATTTGAAACTTCATTCTTAAAAGGTCCCTGGTCGTTGTATCGTCATAGAAACTAAGGGTGATGATGATACTTTAAGACTAGCACGTGTGTTGACTGATGACCAGTTGTCACAGGTCATGATATTGTGATATCAAGTCATCACGTGGGTACTTGTTAATGAACAAGTTGTACTGGACAGACCCAACCTGAGATTACTCTGTGGATTGTTATCTAAACGCGTCACGAGTAGGTCTCAATTGACAATGGTGTTGTGGTCCTTTGACCTGAAGTCACAACATTCATCAAGTGGGGAAGAGCGTGCTTTGATGCCATCTAAAGTCTTCCTTGAGAAAGGTTGATGATAAGGGTGGTTGTTGGGTACGTTACGAATCATTTGGGTGTTTGTGTGTGAGCAGATATGGGATTTGTCCTCCTATATGACAGGAGTTGCATCCATGGGCCCCTTGATGGAACTGGACTGAGAAATGCATGGCCATGCTTGGTTGAGTCAATATGTGATATTGGACTCACCATTCTATGGAAGTCCGTCCTGGATCAAGAAACTTGGATTGAGCTATCACGAGGGTGACACGGTCCATGCCTCTAGTTCTTTCCGGATGTAAGGGACAAAGGGACAAAGACAACGCTGATACATTGGTCATGAAGGCTTATGAGTTATGAACTCTTATTGCTTGGGGAGCAATGATGCATTGCTAGATGCCACTCATTGTTTGTGAGGTTTTTGTTTTGATACTTTCAAGATCAAGTGGGAGACTGTTGGAGTTACCATGGTGATCTAGAAGTGGTCAAACATGTAATCTCACTGCCAACGCGATATGAGCCTGCAGGTTCGCACATAAGAGATGTGGAGAAGTTAGTTGATTGATTGTGTTGGTAAAGGTTACCAATCACCGACCTGAATGGGGTTATGGGCAAACAGTTGCCTTAAAGGATCGACGGGATTGGGCAAAAGTTGCCTTATAGGTTTGGCCAGAATAGTCGACCGAAGGTCGACGATCGTCGACCGCGGGTCGACGACGATCGTCGACCGCGGGTCGACGACGATCGTCGACCGCGGGTCGACGACGATCGTCGACCGCGGGTCGACGACGATCGTCGACCGCGGGTCGACGACGATCGTCGACCGCGGGTCGACGACGATCGTCGACCGCGGGTCGACGACGATCGTCGACCGCGGGTCGACGACGATCGTCGACCGCGGGTCGACGACGATCGTCGACCGCGGGTCGACGAGTATCGTCGACCGCGGGTCGACTATCGTCGACTGCAAGGTCGACGATCGTCGACCGCAGGTCGATGATTATCGTTAACCCATGTTCGGCCTGAATCGTTGTGTATTGTACTCTGATTCTCGCCGATTGATTCTCGCCGACTGATTCTCGCCGATCCTGTGTGATTCTCGCCGAATGCTTCTCACCGATTCTGAGAGATGATTCTCGCCGATTCTGAGACCCTATTTTTCTATGGTCTGTGGATAGCGATTTTACCTAGGTTTATTTATGCTTTGAGTATAAATAGATACTTAGTGTTTTTGGAAAAAAAAATGAACATCGGCTTTCCTTTTGACCGAAACGAAACCGATGGAAGTGTTCCGTCGTTCTTCGTTCGCTCCGCCGATTCCCGAATCCAGCCGACGGAATTGTTTCGCCGCCGTACTCGCTCCGTCGACCTCCTCCTCTCCGGCGATTGTCGCTGGTATTGCTATTCCTAGTGCGGACCTAGCAGTCCGTGGAAGAGCAAGGTGCAGTCGATCTCCTTCCTGATTATCCGTGTGACGGAAAGGTTGGTGTTCTCCCGCTCGTGTGGATTTCTGCAGAGACGTGGACGTTATTCCACGTAGAACTCGCCACCGACGAGGACACGAAGCTTCGAGCATCTTTGTTGAGTTGTGACTCAACACCGCTGAGGTAATTTTTGCCTAGTTTTGTATTAACTTCTTGATTCAACATTCATGGCCCAATCCAATCTCTTTGGGTTGTTCTAGTTTTTATTACTTCCGCTGCGTGCACAAGCGTTGTTCCAACCTCATAGAGAAACCCAACAAGATTTTCCTAAAATCTCCAAACCCTAGGCCGAACACGGCTTTGCACACGGCCGTGTCCCAGGCCGTGTGCCTCGATCCAGACATGATTGTCGAGGACAGAAAAGCACACGGGTTAGGACACGCCCGTGTCCCAACCTGACATGCCCGTGTCGGGTCATCGACACGCCCGTGACCAGTGGCGATTCACGAATAACCGCCACGCCAACCGTTATGTCCCTTGGTGGACACGGGTGATCACACGTCTGTGCCGAAACTGACACGCCCGTGTCATACAGTAAACGCTCGTGTTCCGGGCCGTGTCCCTTATTCGACACAGGACCAAACTTCCAGAGGAGTATATGGCCATGTGACATGCATGTGTCATATGCCGTGTGCCTGACATGCCCTGGGACATGCCCGTGTCACAGGCCGTGTTCGAGCACTCAACGCTCGTCGACCTCGACTCGACTATCCGAGCACGACATGCCCTGTGACATGCCCGTGTCACAGGCCGTGTTCACCCTACCAAGAACCGAACTTGGTTCGAACACCGCCCATTTCACTTTTAAGTTTTGGGGCGTTACAAACAACACAAGCAATGATTAAGACATAACAACATAAAGACATGCTGAATCCTTAAGCAAAACATTGTTCTCAAGCAATAATCCCACTATCACAAGGTCAGAATGACAGAACCATAAGAAGAGATGGAGAAATACAACCGAGTGCACGAAGGCTTTTCGAGATTCACGATCGGATTCAAGGTTTGTCGATCCTCGTCCGGGCTCGGTCTTCGGATGTCATCCAGGATCCGGAAGAGCAGTCACCTCCTCCCAAAAAAACCGTCTTCTTTGTGTTTGATCGCTGGGTTAGTTCTGACTGAAGAACTCCGCAAGTGCAGCAACAAGGAGCTCGGATGATAGCATGGATATCGAAGAAGATAAAGATGATCGGAGACACAACTATTGCAAGCTTTCGGAGGAGAAATGGTGGCCGGATCAACCCTCCAAGGAGGAGAGAGAAAATGGCGGCTGGAGGTGAGTTTTCCCGCTCACAGGAGCAGAAATGGCAGGGGGAGCGGAGTTGCATCTTTAGAAAGAAGAAATCTTCAACTTAAATAGAAAAGTAATAAAAAATGGCCACGCACGGTTTGGCGCATGACCGTGTGCAAACTTTGCGATATTAACTTTCAGAATACGACTGAAGAATAAGAAGCGTTGACCCGTGCGTTTTACTCACGCCTGGGCGATTCCGCCCGTGCGTTAAGAAAATCGCACGGGTAATGAAAGATAGGAAATCGTAAGAACTAACAGGAAAACCGTGCATTTTACTCGCGCACGGGCGCTTCTGCCCGTGCATGAACAAATCGCATGATTAACCAAAGACTGGTACAGGCAAGAAAGCTACAGGAAAACCATGCGTTTCCTTCTCGCACAGTTTGACAGAAACCATGCGTGAACAAATCGCACGATTAGCCACAGACGTCCCCAGAACCGCTAAGTAAAACGCATGATTGCCAACAGACCGTGCGCGAATAAATTCGCACAACCATGCGTTTCATACAGTAAATGAAAATGAAACTTAGGACATCACGACAACCTGCAAAACTATACAACTAGCTTGACAACCAGCTCCCATCACCAAGAAGCAAACATTTAGCAGTAAGAAAAAGCCATGGGGAGCACCATGTGCTTTCCCCCAGCATAAGAATGTGCAATTGTACACCCACGGGCCAAAATAGTGCACAAAGCGGTCAATGACCAAACAATGCAAATATAACTGATATCTGGTCGAAATGCAGTGCACGAGTGAGAAAACAAGCCCAGATGAGTCTGAAAAACCCTATAAATTTCGGAATTATCACACCACCAGATTTAAACATTTGCTCGTCCCAAGCAAATCATCTCTTCATGAACTAGAAAATAGCTAGCTGGCTTATTAATTTCTAAATAAAGTAAAACGAGAAATCGAAAACTGCATGGGCATAGAAAATATAATAGACAAACTTTCTAATTATGCTACCAAGCTTATAAATTTCGACTGGTGTAAATAGATATTGTACCTACTCAAATCAGGAATGCTAGAGAATCGTTCGGTCATACAAAGGAAGAAATTAGGCAAGCCACTGAGTTGAGCATTGCGAAAGATCGGGGCTCAGGATCACCTCCAAAGGAATCCCCCAATGTCTGGGACCATATGCTCTCCCGTTCACACTCTCTCCACAGTGCTAGTTAGACTCAAGAGTGAATCAGTAGGATTTGTAGGATAGAATGGGGCTTAGGCTAAGGTTTGGTAGTCAATGATAAACTTGGAGGCTACACGCAACCAAAGCAAGCGAACAATAAGCTAAACGAATATAGCCACTTAGAGATGCACGTGTGGCACACCCCCAGACATAGCTTGAAAACCCGGTGTGCACACAGCCTAACCCGACCAAAAACTGAAAAACAAGATGGGGATTCCAATTCTCATTGTAATTCATTTTTATTTTTTTTTTCACTTTTTTTCTTCCCTTTTTTTCTTTTAGCAATCCCCACATTTAACAATTAAAATTTTCATGAATTCATCACCATATCACACGATTTCCATATATCATAACTCATCAAAATATTAACTTCGATCAAGCTCAAAGATTTTGTAGCGATAGGAGGGTTTGCTTTAGGCTTTGGTGAATGAAAGTGGAGCTGAAACAATGAATGGGTAGGCATAAATTTGTCTTGCAACGGTTAGCAGCTAGGACTAGGTGAAAAAAGCTCAAACTAGCCAAAATGATGGCCTACCTCACGCTCACGCTCGACTAACCGGGCACCAATGCTTCAAGAGTAACTTGGGGGAATTTCTTAGACATCGAGAAAGATGATCCTTCCCACCGACTCAAGCAACACAAGGCTAGTGGCGACTACACACATTCCTACATTACCGTTCGATTTCTCCAGATTCAACCATATCGAGTAGTACAAACTTTATTTACAGAACCATAAAAGTATAAACTATGAGTATAAAGAAAAATTGAATCTATATTATTTCTACACACCATGAGTACTCGATTAGGAGCCCTGCACGAGTTGCGAGCTACTCAATCTTAAAATCCTAAGCCAACACCATATCTTAAAGTTGACACAAAAGAAATGCTTTTGACTCGACCCGAGCGCTTGTTTAAGATCGCACTCATGTGGGTGTAGGTGCACAATGCGGACATGATAATATAAAAACATAAATAGAAAATAAGCTTATGGCATGCTAGCGAAAGTAGTACATGTGCAAAGGTAACGCGTATAACTCTCCCCCACCAGACTTACACTAAACAAACTATCAAAGATTTGCAATAAAATTAAAGAAATGAAAGGTGGGGGAGAGGTTACCCATGCTATGCAAATGAGCATACCAGAAGATTGGCGTTAAACTTCAGCAATAAGCCCGCGGCCCAAACAAATTCCACCTGCAAAATAGAACATCTCCAACAACAAAAAGCTATTCAAAATTAAGCACAACATCTTAATTGCACAAATTTAAAGCAAGCAGTAGCATTGGGTTGTCTCCCATAAACCCTTTTCTTTACCTTCCTTAAGGTGGACCAAATACCTGTATTAACAGTTATATATAATTGTTCAAAACAAGAGTTCAAAATGCATGAAAAAGTTCAAAATTACACACAGCATGAAGATAAATAAAACAAGAAGCGGAAAGAAAGGAGGCCCCGGAGATTCTTCACTCTTCAGCTGAACGCTGACTTGTGATAGATCCCCCAAGTCACGTGAGATGAAGGCGAGGTGAAGGCTTTAGGGCCCCGGGAAGACGAGTCTCCCCGACCCTAGCCTCGTCATACTCGCGTCGGCGGGAAAAATAAGATGCCTTGCGTATAAAAAGTCCTTTTCATTTTAGATTAATAGATGGGGATTGCCAGGGTGGTATACCCACCCCAACTAAATCAGCAACATGCCTATCTTTCTCATCAGAGGGCATCCATTCCTCGCACACACCGGGTGAAAGATCAACCTAAGACACCTATTTAACAATTTTACAACATTCATTCAGCTTAATAAAAGTTTTTAAATCTATTTCCTGCACGCCCCCAATAGCCGTGCACAGCCCTCGTTCCTTCTCTTCATCAACTTGTTTCACGTCAAACAATTCCTCCTTCGCTTCTCCGTTAGCAATCATCAGCACATCATTTACTTGCACATCCCGGTCTTGTTTATTCAGCACAACATTTGTCTCATCAGCTCTAAATAAATCATCAGATAATAAAACATTTAATTCCAATAGATTTTTAGATTCACTCGGGATTAGAGTGGGAAGTGATGGCGATAGCGGCAAATCGACCTTGGTATCCAAGGTGATGCCGCATGCGTTAAAGCTCAGCGTTGCTTCACTGACTTTCAGGAATGGAACACCAAGAATAGGCTTTGAATTATTTCCTATGCGACCCAACACCTGGAAGTCGGTGACAACAAAAGCCCCGTTAAGTTTCACTTCCACCTCTTTAATCACACCATAATTTTTAACCACCGACCCATCAGCTAGCACTAGCGATTTCTAGGTATCAATTTCGACATTTAAATTAAGCTTCTCAACATCTTGCAGAGAAGGAATGTTGCATGACGAACCTGAATCGCAAAGGTCTACCGTCTAATTCTCATTAATCTCACACTTGACAGCAACTTCATTAACATTGCACTCCTTTACCTCCCCAGCACTCTTCCCTTGCTCACGAGGATTCTTTTCCATGTCGGCTTGGAGCGCACCGCGAGTACACTCGGAGAACATTTGGGCAAGCTGCCCCAACTGTATCACAAAGTTCCTCATAGAAGCAGTTTGAGTGGCCATGTTAGATTGGGCCATTTCAACAAACCTTTCCATCATTTCTTCTAGAGCACTCTAACATGCCCCTTGCCCGCTCTGATTATAACACGGATGCGGCGGTCGCGGTTGGCTATTTGAGGCTTGAGTATCATATTGATGCTGGTCTCCCTTCGATCTTTTACCTGACGCATTTTGATTCCACGAGAAATTAGGATGATTTCTCGCGTTTGGTTTATAAGCATTATTATAGGGCGCAACACAGTTTTGACCGTTTATAAAATTAACACTTTCATCAAATGTTATACCTGCCTGTTCCACCAATGAATCTCCAGCTGGGCATTCAAAAGCGTGGTGGCCGGGATTTCCACATCCCTGGCACGATATGCCTCCAACCGGAGCCGGAGGAGTAGTCGATCTGGTCAGCTCCCTTCTTCCATCCATCATAGGGTGGCTTGCTTCGGCTTACTGCATCACTGTATTCACATCAAACAGATTTTTTGCCCCCCTTGGGGAATTTCTTCCTGCTGTCCAATACGTGATATGGGAAGTCGTGTCTTGAAGAAGCCATAAAGCCTCTTTAGGAGACAGGTTCATAATTGTGCAGCCGGCCACTGCGTCGATCATAGCCGGGTAGTTCGGCTCGACACCAAAATATAATATTTCTACAAGATTCCACGGCTCGCAATCGTGTTGGGGACAATGGCGCTGCAGGTCCGTGAACCGCACCCATGCCTCCGACAATGTATCTTTGTCCAGCTGCCTGAATGTAGTAATTTCCCTTCTGGCATTCACAATTTTGTCCACTGGGTGGAACTTGGCCAAAAACAAAGAGGACAGAGCCTCACATGTGGTAGCGGTCCCAAGGGCAATTGTGTTAAGCCAGGTCTTAGCCCTATCCCTCAGCAAAAATGGGAATATCTTTAGCTTAACTACCTCATCAGTAATCCCAACATATCGGAATGTGCTGCAAATATCTGAGAACTCCTCTAGATGGAGTTGCGGGTCTTCACTCGGCAAACTAGAATACAGCGTATAGTTTCTGATCATATTTAGAATTGCGGGCTTTATCTCAAAATGGTTGTTGGCAATGGCTGGTCCGAAGCCTGGATAAACACTTCCCGCAGTCGGGGTAGTGAAATCACGCATCGTCTTAACTCGAGGTTGGACCACCTCCTATCCCTCAACAACTCTATCACATTAGCCATTTCCCCCTTGGCCCAAGTCTTCCATTCTAACTTCAGCAGCAGCACGCACACGAGCTCTCCTCTCTCGTGCGGTCTCAAGATCAACTCCCAAATTTTCACCCATATTACAAGGTTTAGGATCTGTCATACAACAAGAAAAATCTATCAAAGCATCAAACACTTGCAAATTTTTCCAAAAAGAAAAATGCACGCAATGGTTGCACTCCCCGACAACGGCGCCAAAAACTTGATGGACTCACGGCAAGTGTACCGATCATTGTCAATTAATAAAGTCGAGAAAATAAATCACCAGATATCGATCTCTCAGGGAGCGCAAGTAGGGAATGTGATTTCTCTATTTGGAAAAATGGTTGCAAGCACAATCGTAACACAAGGGGTTTGGTTTTGGTTTCCTATGCTTAATGCTAAAAAAACTAATGCGGGTCACCATCTCCTCGTCACTTGGGTGGATTACAACGGAGAGTAGTATGGAGGATGGACGAATCAGTTCGGGTCGCAATCACCTCATCACAAGGCACGCTCCTAGCAAGCACCAGAACGGCTCGATCACAACAAGCGCTGGAAAAATTAAGCTTAACAACACAAGCAATGATTAAGATATAACAACATAAAGTCATGCTGAATCCTTATGCAAAACATTGTTCTCAAGATATAATCTCACTATCACAAGTACAGAATGAAAGAACAAAAAGAAAAGGTGGATAAATACAACCGAGCGCACGAAGGCTTTCCGAGATTCACGACCGGATTCAAGGGTTTTCGATCCTCATCCGAGCTCTGTCTTCGGTGTCGTCCGGGATCCGGAAGAGCTGTCACCTCCACCCAAAAAACCCGTCTTCTTCGTGTTTGATCGCTGGGTTAGTTCTGACCGAATAACTCTGCAAGTTCAGTAACAAGGAGCTCGGATGGTGTCTTGGAAGTCGGAGAAGATGAAGATGGTCGGAGACGCAACTATTGCAAGCTTTCAGAGGAGAAATCGTGGCTGGATCAATTCTCCAAGGAGGAGAGATAAAATGTCAGCTAGAGGTGAGTTTTCCCGCTCACAGGAGCAGAAATGGCGGGGGGAGCGGAGATGGATCCTTTGAAAGAAGAAATCAGAAACTTAAATAGAAAAGTCAGAAAAAATGGTCACGCACGGTTTGGTGCACGACCGTGCACAAACCGTGCGATATTAACTTTCAGAATATGCCAGAAGAAGAATAAGCGTTGACCCGTGCATTTTACTCACGCACGAGCGATTCCGCCCGTGCGCTAAGGAAATTACACGGGTAATGACAGACAGGAAATCGCAAGAACAAACAGGAAAATCATGCATTTTACTCGCGCACGGGCACTTCCGCCTGTGCGTGAACAAATCGCACGATTAACCACAGACTGGTGCAGGCTGGAAAGCTATAAGAGAACCGTGCGTTTTCTTCTCCCACGGTTTAACAGAAACCATGCGTGGACAAATCACACGGGTAGCCATAGACGTCCCCTGACCGCTGAGTAAAACACACGATTGCCAATAGACTGTGTACGAATAAATTTACACGACCCTGTGTTTCACACAGAAAATGAAAATGAAACTTAGGACATCGCGACCACCTGCAAAACAATACAACCAGCTGGACTACCAGCTCCCAGCACCAAGAATCAAACATTCAGCAACAATAAAAAGACTTGGGAAGCACCATGTGCTTTCCCCCAGCATAAGAATGTGAAATTGCACACCCACGGGCCACAATAGTGCTTAAAGCGGTCAATCACCAAACGATGCAAATATAACCAATATTCGGTTGAAATGCAGTGCACGAGTGAGAAAACAAGCCATGATGAGCCTGAATAATCCTATAAATGTCAAACTCATCACACGTTGATAGGATTGATGTTCAGTCTTGGACTTGTATTGTGTAAGGCCTTTTGGCCGTTTTGATACTCTTGGTTTGGTGGATAACTTCTAGTTTTCGGTTGTATGTTTCCGTTGTTTTATGCTTAGTTTTGAATTGGGTAGACTTATATCATCTTTTAATGCTTAAGCTATGACGTCTGTATGTTGTGGGGCCCTGGTCGGACCCATATTATAATGTCATTATAGGGGAGGTGCTTCAATTTTGTATCAGAGCCAGGTTAGTTTCCAAGGTCAGGTTTAGCGGTCGATTTAACGTAATCGAATAAGGTAGAGAAGTTATCCACATAGGAGTACTATGGGACCATGAGTGTCCTTGTGTATGAGTCTTGCGAATAGAGACTGATTCGTGTTTACCTTACTTTTTTTAAGGGTTCAAGCAGCGAGACAGCGACATCAAGGACACAAGAAGAGCCTTCGGCGAGTAGTGATACATCTCCAGGTCAATTGGGCATGGGGGTAACCCTGACCGATTTCTATCGCATGCTTGCAGAAGCAATGGTAGAGGCCGAAGCTGCAGCAGCAGCACAGGTTGTGACCCCAGTTGTGCAGGTAGAAACTCCTGCTACCCCGGATGCAACAACAAACATGCAGGGTGGAGGATCCAAGAAAGCAGAGCCTTTCGCTGAAAGAGTGGTTGTTGAGCACAGAGACCGGAAAATGATGTATTTCTTAAGCTTCCATCCTCCAACATTTAAGGGAGTCGACATGTAACGTCCTAATTCGCGCTAGGCCACTCATGTGCACTTTTAAGTCAGGAGAGCTGAATTGGGCTCAGGGAGTGCTGGCATCTAGGCTTACACTTGTGTAATGGAGGAGAAGGTTGCCCAAAGTAGGACACGGGTAGTGACACGTGTGTATCCATACCCGTGTGGTACTCTGGTGTCATTATGTCTTCCTTGTGAAATTTCTAGAGAAGGAGACGGGTAGTGACACGGGCGTGTCCATACCTGTGTGGAGCAGGACACGGGTAGTGATACGGGCGTGTCCCTACCCGTGTGTTAGTATTCATCGAGCAGAGATCGACTAACGAATAATTGACCGTGTTCTTCTCGAGCAGGACATGGGGAGGGAGACATGCTAGTCCCTACCTGTGTGTGCGTATTCTTCGAGCAGAGTTTGACTAAAAATATTCAACCTTGTTCCTCCCGAGAAGGACACGGGTAGTGACACGACCGTGTCCCTACCCTTGTGTGTCCAAGCAGCAGTTCTATGTTCGTCGATCGGAGCTCGACGAATCGTCGACCGTGTTCCTCCTTAGCAGGACACGGGTAGTGACACGGGTGTGTCCCTACCTGTGTAGTTCAATTTCGAGTTTTGGCAAATTTTCTGGTCTTGCCGTTTCAAAGGGAATCATTTACTGAGTTTATTGGTGGTCAAATAATAGGCTGACACGTGGCTATACAACACTTCCCACATGAAAAGGGGAGAAAAACCTAGCCATTTCTAGTCTTTCATCTAAGCAATTGTTGAAGGAAACTGCTGGAGAGGAAGAAGGTGTTGGAGCCAATCTTTTTCCCGTAAAGAATGAACACCGACCGAGGAGAAGAAGACGCTGCAAAGAAGGGTGACACAATCCATGGCTAGAAATGGTGGTGTTTACTAGGGAGACCGCCATTCAGTTTCCCCCTTAGGATGGCAAGGGTCCGATTCTTGACCGTGTAATCTCAAGACTGTGGCAATCAGCAAGCTGTTTTTCCGTCTGAGAATTGCCGGTCCGCAAGACTGCAAGACCGCATAGCCGCGTGGTTGAAAGCCTGCCCTCTTTCTTCTCTAGCTATGCATCCTGTCACTGCTGCCCGTTCTCCTATCCTCCGGGCAGCCGGTTATTCTAGCGCCTGCCCGCTAGGGCAGGACCCCGAGCTTATAAATAGGCATGAACAGTACTCTCTAGGCATCACGAATCAAATCCTCAAGCTTGCCGTCTGTGGCAGCAGTCTCGAACCTTTGCCCAGCGGGTTACTGTCCGATCGGGTGCTCCTTGGTAACCGCTATAATTGCTTCATTTATGACAACCGAAAAGCCCGTCGCAGGAGTGGTTTTAGCTGCAACGGGCGAACTCTGATGTCGTCGCTTCCGGCGGCCCCCTTTTATATCTTTTTCATTTAACCGCTAGTAACTGACAACTCGCAGTTCCTCTTTTAATGTTTTCTCTCTTGCAGGTTCTTTAGCGACCAAGAGACATTCTCGACACGAACATTAAACACGCAGCCTTCAGATCCAAGTGGTACGTGATTCCATGCAGTCTCGATATGTCGGACAGGCGATCCCCTCACTACTCTCATTCTCGTCATTTTAACCGCGCGGGTTCCTCAGAAGAACCCCTCTGGAGGGTGCTCAAACAATCTCGCTAGGAGATGGAGCGAGGTAGTTGGGAAACCGGCAAACTCCTTGATGCGATCGGCCAAGCTCTAGTAGCTCTTAACCAGCGGTTGCCGATGCCTCCAACCGCAGCACCTGTGGAACCTGTAATCTTCCCGACCCCCGCGACCAATCAGCCCGCTTTCCAGCCATGTCAGACCACCGCCCAACCACAACCCCGGGAAGACGATCTAAATCCGTTCATGGGTTATTTCCAAGATACCGCTCAGGCAGGTCTGGCTAGGCGGTTAGACTTCGAAGAAGACTGCCAGCCCGACATATTCGCTGATTTCCAAAATTCTAACCACGCCCCACCTTCAACCCCGACTGAGATGGAGGACCCATCTCCGTTTGTCTCGCGGATAAGGCGAGTGACCGCACCAAACAATTTATGAGTTCCTCGTTTACCTTCTTATACCGCGCATCTGATCCTGTTACGCACTTGCAGGCATTCGAAGATGTTGTGGCCCTTAGATGCCTGACGGATACACTAAAGTATAAGTTACTGGTGACGACTTTCGACGGGCAGGCTCGAGAGTGGTTTCACGAGCTTCATCCTTGCTCAACTAACTCTTTCGCTGGGCTCTGCTAAAAGCTTTTGTTGAGGTTTTCAACCTACAAAAAAAGGAAAAGTGGTCCTGCAACTCTTTTCAAAATTATACAGAGGGAGGGCGAAAGCGTGGCGCGATTTGTAGATCGTTTTCAAAGGTAAATTCTGGAAGTAGAGAATGTAGACCCATATTATTACAAGGTCGCCCTAATCAACGGCCTACAGGAAGTCCCATTAAAATTCAAAGCCACGACAAAGGCTCCGACAACTTATCAAGCCCTAATCGCTCTCGCAAATAAGTTCATTGAAGGAGAAAGTGCTAACCCAACCTATATTTCAACTCTAACCTTTATGGCAGGTGGTGGCGGCTCAGGGATTCTTCCACGGCGTGCCACGTTCCAAAACCTTCCTGTCATGATCATCAGTCCTCACCTCAAAGGGGTAGAAACTTTCGTCATAAGAGGCCATTCCTCAACCATCAGTAGTTCCGAGAGCGAATGCTGCCATTGAACACTGCTCCTATTTCGGTAGTCCCACAAGTCCTTCCTATTAGTCAACACGGAGAGCCTCACGTTACGAACATGACTTGGGAGGAAGTCGCTGCGGTCCTGCAAAGAAAAGATTTCAGAAAGGTCAAACCCCGGGGAGAGGTAAGACCCCCCAACTCTAAGAATTTCTGCGAATATCACAAAGAAGAGGGGTTCCATACAGAGCACTGTCAGGCCCTTCGCTTTTTTGTAAGAAGACTGGTTTCAGAAGGAAAAATGTCAGACCTTGTCTATAAAAAGGCTCCCGTCAATTCAAATGCCTCAAAGGGGAAAAAGGTGGCTGAGGTGTTCCAGGAATGTGAGGACATCGCTGACATTGGCGGCCTAGGTAATATGCATTACCCGAATGATTATGTGGATGTTCATGATGAGGGAACCCTCGGGAGGATTTTCTGCATCCACAGAGGGGGAGGCCTCGAATCAAGCCGAAAATCTTCATTTCAAAGTTGTGTAAGCAGGAGGTGGCTATAATGTCTTCCTTGGCTCCAACTAGAGAACTCGTTACTTTTGGTCCAGATGACTTCTCATCCGTCGCCAACCCATTCAACGATGCGGTTGTTATCCAAGCCGTCATCGAAAACATCACAGTAGACAAGATTCTGATAGATACGGGAAGCTCGGTGAATCTCTTGTTCAAGAAGACGTTCGAGTCAATAAAGACAGGGAAGCCATTGTCTTCTACCGAGTGGCCACTCTACGGCTTCTCAGGAGAGAGGAAGGAAGCAGAAGGAATCATTTCTCTACTACTAACTCTGGGGGGAATCACCAAGATGATTCGGTTCGTGGTAAATGACACGGCAAGCAGTTATCATGCGATTTTTGGAAGTCCTCTACTAAACGAGTATCGGGCAATTGTGTCGACTTACCATCTGGCTATCAAATTCTCTGCTCAAGGAAAATAGTATCGGATAAGGAGTAACCATCGAGTGGCCCGAGAATGTTATGTAAAAATGGTTAACGTGATTGAACAGGTAACCCATCCAGCAGTCACGACGATTGAGCTTGGAGAACCCAAAGAGAATGCGAATGAAGGACTCCGTCTGGAGGCTGCTCAACCTATCGAGAAGGTTCCCATCGCTAAGGGAGAGGAGAAAAAGCTCTCCATTAATGCGGAGTTATCAGAAGAGGAGAAAATAGAACTGATCTCTGGTCTCCTAAAGAACCTCGACATGTTCGCGTGGTCTCCTGAAGATATGCTCGGAGTGGATCCAGACGTAGCGTGCCATCATCTCAATATTGACCCGAAGTATAAGCCTGTACAGCAAAAGAAGAGAGACGTCGCAACAAAATTGGCCAGTCCAATCTGGGAAGAGGTCACCAAGCTGGTAAAGGCTAAATTTGTTCAAGAAATACAATATCCCACAAGGATATCGAATGTTGTAATGGTGCCAAAATTGGGGGAAAATGGAGTATGTGAGTAGATTTCACAAAACTCAATAAAGCGTGCCCCAAAGATTTCTATCCCCTGCCTCAAATAGATGCTTTAGTAGATTCTGTAGTTGGTTATTCTGTTATGAGCTTTTTAGATGCGTTCTCTGGCTATCACCAGATTAAGATGCACAAACCCGACATACCACACACATCTTATATCACGAATGAAGGGTGTTTTTGCTATCTAGTGATGCCTTTTGGGCTTAAAATTGCAGGAGCTACTTATAGACACATGATGGATTCCGTTTTCAAAGACCAAAAGGGAAGAAACTTATAAGTCTATGTTGACGATCTCCTCATAAAAAGTAAATCCTTTTCGACGCATTTAGAAGATCTCGCAGAAACCTTCGCAACCCTATGGGAATTTAGGATGAGGCTAAACCCGTTGAAATGTGTTTTATGGGCCTGCCAAGGGAAGTTCCTTGGTCACCTCCTTACCCCGGAAGGGTTGGCTCCAAATCGTGATAAGGTAAAAGCTATCCTGGGTATGACACCTCCTCGATCCCCAAAGGAGGTCCAACAGCTTGGAGGAAGGCTAGCAGGTCTTAGCTGCTTAATCTCAGGGGTAGGAGATAAGAGCGCTCCCTTCTTTAAGACTCTTCGGGGGGCCTCAAAGTTTGAATGGACTAATGAATGCAATGAGTATTTCAAATAACTCAAAAGACAGTTAACAATGACTCCATTATTACAAAGTCCTCGCCCAGGAGAACCTTTATACATCTATCTGGGAGTGGGACCGAGGCGGTTAGCTCTGTTTTTGTCAGGGAGGAAAAGAAAAGGCAATTCCTAGTATATTATTTTAGCCATATCCTAAAAAATGCTGAATTAAGATACCCTATCCTCGAAAAGCTGGCTTTGTCCTTGGTCATCTCTGCGCGTTGACTCCGTCCATATTTCCATGCACATTCAATCCAAGTTGTGGTGGATCAGCCCCTAAAAGGGATATTGGAAAGGCCAGAACATTCGGGAAGACTCGCTAAATGGGCGATCGAGCTAAGTGAGTTCGAAATCGCATACGTACCACGAACAGCAATAAAAGCTCAGGTTTTGGCAGATTTCATGGTAGAAACCACGGAGCAATGTTTTGCTCAGAAAGAAAATTTTCCATCCGCTTGGATCATTTATGTCGATGGAGCCTCTGGAAAGAATTCGTCAGGAGCAGGGATAGTCCTCATCAATCCAAACGGAGTCAAAATAAAGCATGCAGTGAAGTTCTTTTTCCCGGTTACTAACAATCAGGCCAAATATGAAGCACTTCTTGCAGGGTTAAGATTTGCGAAAGAGCTCGACATCGATCACGCCCATGTTAAAACAGATTCCTTAGTAATGGCATCGCAATTTCTCGGGAAATTCGAAATCTGAGAACCAATTCTCAAACAATATCTCGTGCTGGTGAAAGCAGAAATCAGGAGATTCAAAAGCTTTGTTATTGAACACATCCCTAGGATGGGAAATGAGGAAGTCGATGCATTTTCAAAATTCGGCGTTACTATGGGGGAAGTAGCATCCGAGATTTTTCAGCCATCGGTCGAAGAAGGGGAGGCAATGCAAGTCGACTAGCGTGTGTTGATGCACGAAATGCGATAGGGAATCGGGCACCACCAGCTAACGGTTCGAGCACTGGGGAAAGAAGGGGAAAAGAAGGAACTACCGAGTAGTCGGTTACTAGCGGTCAGGGTAAGAATCAGAGCAAGACGCTCGGGGCGGCGACACCACACTTTGCCCGCCGCGGCCTGAATGCCTCTCTTGTGGTGGACTTTTCTTTTATCTAAAATTGAGCGGTTACACATAGAATGGAAATAAGAGGGAAAGAAGCCGGCCGGACAATAGACCACAGAGGACTAGATTCGAGGCCGCAGCTATTAACAAGCGAGCTCCTGGACTCGAGTCATCATTCTTTGGATGTACTCCCGCACCCTATTTATAGGCTCGGGTGCTTGCCCAAACGGGCAGGGATAAAATTACTGGCTGCCCGGGGTACAGGAGAATCGGGCAGCAGTGACGGGAAACAACCACGGAGAAGAGAAGAGGGCAGAGGAAAGGTCGTGCGGCCTGGAGGGCTTCCTATGGCGAGTTGAGAGTCCCGACCTCTGGACGGGCTGATCTGGACTCCCTTTTGATGGTGACCTGGAATCTAGGTCACGCGGCTTGGGAAAGGACAGGCCGACACGCAGATGATGCCTGGCCCCTGAACTTGGCGTTGAGCTGGGCTGGAGTTGGTGGCGGCCTAATAGAGAGGCTGCCCGGCTTATCTGACAACGAGCCGACTTGCTGAGAATTGCAGCTAGAAATACCAAGCCGCCCGGACTTGAAAGCCTGGAGAACTAGTCGCGGATTTCGGGTTAACATAATCCCCGCACATTTTTAAGTTTTCTGAAAACTTCGAAAATGTAGAACTAAGCCGGAGACCGCGACATCCATTAATGCTTCTATGTCTATAAAATGCTGACGGCCCTGCCATTCCGTCAAGATTTCTGTCAAGCCACGGGTCACTATTCGCCACTTGCGGTTAGAATCCTTCAAGCCGGCAGAGACTTATACACGATGGACGTCATGTATTCGATGCTAGATCGCGAAAAGAAGTTGTCTGGGTCGAAAAAGAGAAGCAGAAAAGCGGACAGTTCTGACCAACAGCCTGAGAAGAAAATTGAGAAGCCGATTACACCGATGGCTTCTGATTCTGGAAATAAAACGATGGAAGCCGTCGGGGAATCCTCGCAGGCCGTGACCAAAGTCGAAGTGGTTTCCAAATCTGCTCTCCCACAAGCCGGTACCTCCAAATCCTTCGACATTACCTACTCACCATGGGGTTAACCTCTCTTGAAGATCGCTGGGGCGGAGGAGAAGAGTGTCGATTCTTCCAAACTGCGCGGGTTGCTTACATCCGCAGACTTGATCGTCGTTGATGAGGACGACTCAGAGAAGCCACTAGAGGCTGAGCGATCTCTAACTGAGAAGAGGAAGCGGACAGAGAAAATAGTCGGCCACTTGAAGCGACAAAGGAAGAAGGATGAGACCCTTGAGGATAGGAAGAGGAGGAAAATGCGGAAGATGCGGGTTGACCCTCGCGATGTTTCTGTGAAGGTCGGAGCGGCCAGTCTTCAATATAAGACACGGGAGAAGGAAGTATCTGAGAGTCCGTCGACTCCATCCCCCAAGCCGAACGAGCAAGAGAGCACGCCGGCGGTTAGCGATTCCCAGAGCGACATCTTGAAGGGTATGGATAAGTTCCAGCAGCAGGACAAGTTTTTGGCAACTCCCCCGGTTTCTGAAGAGGCCGTCGACGTCGATGTCGAAGTTACAGGAGGGAAGCTTGGCGAACCGACTCCTGCGATTTCAGAAGGAGTTGAAAAATTAACACTCAGAGAGAAGATAGAGGAGATGAAGGAAATAATCGCCAGGAAGCAGGTGGCGACTACATTTCCTTCCCTGCAAGGTAAACATGAAGAAGTTTAGCATATTGTAAAATTATACAAACCGCGGTCACGGAAGAAGGGAACGGACACAAATTTTAATCCACCAGTGAGATTCTTCCTGACCACGGCACAACTGAAAAGCAAAGCTCAAGAGACCGCGCGGCTATGGAAAGAAAAGCTAAAGGGAATAGAATCCGAACCGTTTAGGCGACCAGCGATTAGATTTGACACTGCAGCTTTTGAAGGAGAGATGACCACGAGCTGCGGTCTCGTTCTACCGAGATCTTGAAAAGATATCGGTTTTGACTGAAACTAACCGCTTGCTTATTCGTTGCAGGTGCACCTGAAATCACCATCAAGCCGGGCGATCTGACGACTTTCTTACCTCCAATGATGCCCCCGCTACCTCCAAATATCCGTGACCAAAGGTCGGCCGAATTCCAGGAGGAGGTCGCCGCCTTGCAGGCTAGATTAAGGGAGCATGCCAAGGCCCTTCGAGCCAAGGAAGAAGAGCGGCGACTTCAAGGAGAAGATCAGTGATCTATGCTGGAGGCCGCTGAAAAGAGAACAAAATAAGTGCTGGAATACTTGGAGCTGGAGAGAGCGGCGATGCGGTCTTAGATGGAGGCTGCCAAGAAAAGGACGCAGGAGGCACTGGCCAGCTTGGATATGGAGAGAACGGCGATGCGGAATGCGCTGGAGGCCGCTGACAAAAGGGTGCTGGAGGCACTGGCCACCTGGGAGGAGGAGAAGATAACGATGCGGACTGCGCTGGAGGCCGCTGAGTAAAGGACACAGGAGGCGCTGGCCAACCTGGAGCAGGAGAAGACAGAGAAACTTATCATGCAAGCTTTAGTGCTGATGGCCAACCGGATTGAGAGGGAAAGGGCGGACATCGCTCGACTTGACGAGGAAAGGGACAAGAATCAGCCAGAGGAGGTCGGCAGAGGCTTGCGACCTGCTGTGATAACTACTGAACAACAGCAACTACCAAGCCACTCGGCTTCCGGAGAGATTTCACACTCACTAGTAGTCGCAGCGGTTAGGCAGGTCGCTTCTTATTGCGACCCGGGAGATCGCGCTCTACCGCTGGTTCCATTTGCCCGGGTAGAGCGTGATACCTCGCGAGTTCATCAGACTCTGCATTCCATCCACAAACTGGTCAATCAAGTGTATGTTCAGCTTGTACAGGCTGACGACCAAGTCGCGCGGGTTGGGAGAGAAGCTCTAGAGAGTGGGGAGAAGTAATTTTGAGTTTTTAATTTGGCTCTGTAATAAGCATCAACTCGTGATGCTGGACAGTTTGATTGTTGTGAACAACTGTTGATCTGCTTGTATATCACTGCGAATTGCTTGCGGCTTTGTGCGGTTTAAAAATCATAGTCTATATATTCATTGCTTTGGGAATTTTGCAAAGTTATGGAATTTGTCCGCGCGAACTGCCGAACTGATTTGCGGTTTGAATATTTTATTTTGAAGGTTAGGTAGAGCGGCTTCAAAGATAACCGCGATTTGACAACTATCACTGTAGCTTCATAGAAAAACTATAAATTGAGCTGATCCTGGAGATTTCGGCACGGAAGGTAAGAATGCGAGCTAAGGCAAAGGCGATGCGGTCTGATAAAGCTCCTGCTGTCAGGACCGATGCGGCTTCTGCCTTCCATTCGGCAGACAATAAAGAAGGCCGGCTTACCCAAGCCGAACTAGATAGCTTTGTAAGGAAGTACATGAAAGACAGCCCGCTGCTCGTGCGGCTTCCGCTTCCTCACGAGCGGATTAACACTTCCTCAGCCAACCAAATCGCCATCCCCGTCGACCATTTTGACTGCGGATTCCGCTTCCCCGTGCTGATTGAAGCCGTAGCGATCTTAGAACACTATGGGGTAGTGCTAGGACAGCTGCCTCTGAATTCCATTGCGGCTATCTACAGCTTCATCTCCTACTTGAGGTCGGAGAGAGTTCGCTTCTCGATGAAGTTGTTCAGGGAATGCTTCTCGGTCCGGTCTATTCCGGACTCTGAAACAAAGATCTTCAGTGGCAATCTGTACTTCGGCTGCCGGGGGCTGAAGGTCGTCAACCTGGCAAACAAAGTCCCAAATTGGTCAGAGAGGTACCTGATCTTTGAGGGTCAACTCGGACTCCTGTCGGTCAATCCGCAGGTTCACGATGAAGCCGTCTTTAGCAGCAGTGGACTGGACGTCCTGGAGAAGGATATCTTCAAATTCTTCAAGGGGGAGCATCTAGACGTCGTCCACTACCTTCTGTTGCTCCCAACTTTGGAGGATGTTCATGTGGAGGACAGTAAGTATCAGCCAACCGAACTTCTTCTGCTAGCCGCACGACTTACTAACTGACTTGTTAAATTTTCCTTACAGCTGTCGTTATGGTCCCGCTGAACAAGCCGCTGACTCCAGGCGGCTTAACCCTTACCTAGAGGGCAAAAAGGGCCAAGAGAGTCAGGCCGGAGCGGGCTGAAGAGGAAGGAGAATCGGACTCCTCCAGCGACTTTACACTGCATGTAATGGGCAGCCGCATGGAGGACCTCCACGGCAAACCCACCATGCAGTGGAGTGCCGACGGCGAATAAGTTCAGGTCTCCACTGCCCTCCCTAACTGGGGGAGGGAAAGGATAAGCCGCCATGCCTCCGTGGCTTGCTCGGTTTTGTATGGTAAGCGCAACCTGAAGGCGCTGTAAAAGATACAAGAAGAGGACTTCTCACGGTTTGCCGCGCAGGTCGGCGCGAGAAGCTTTGTGGCTAACCACTACATGGGCTTGGCCTATAGGCGGTTAGTCGCAAGTCAAGGCGACCTAAAGTGGCAACTTGCCGAAAAGGAAGAAGAGATTGCAAGGTTAAAAGAGCTGAATGCGGTAAGATATTACCTGATTCTTGCGAATTCATTTTTCAAGCCGCCCGGACTAACCTTTCTACTTCCTATGCAGAAAATGCACGATTCGGCAGACCCAGCCTTCCAGGACGCGGTCTTCCCGCAGCTTGTCCAAGGGATCGACGGAGCGCTTAAATGTCTCCGGGATCACGGCGGCCTCGCTCCAGGATTTATCGACTTCACCTGCACCGACTTGTATCAACCCTTGAAGAAAAGGTTGGCTGCAGTTTACCGAGCGCTCAAGGGAAAGGAGAAGGTCGATGGAGAAGGCGAGGACAATGCTGAAGAGGAAGAGGAGGACAACGAAGGAAGACGGAGCCAGATCGCTTCCTCAGAAACCGGCGGTCAAGCTTTCGAGACTGCGTGGGTTGAGCCCAGCAAGTCCGAGAGCGGGGACACTGGAAGTTCGCGTTTGTCTTCGCCTGACAGCGGCGGCTACTCGCCTTCTGAGGTCGACGTCGACGGTGAACCGGACTCTAGTACTCCTGCGGCTAAGAGGCTAAAGCCGGATAGCTAGGGCAAATTACTTGTAATAGATTTTACACCTTTTTTGAGAACCGGCGATATGATTTTGTAAACCGTGCGGTCTTAACCTTTGTATTACTTGACATTTGAAATGACAATATTTTTCCTTTAGTGAGAATCTATTGTATTGAAATTTTACTTACTTGCTTGTTCGCGCGGCCTAAGTCTTCTTACTCATTTCTGACTTAAGAAAGTTGATTGATGAATTTACCGGATAATAAATACTTTTGTTCCGGTTAAACATGAATCGAATACCAGCGACCGAGTATATTAGCCGCCTGCGAGTTTATAACTATCTGATCACCTTTAAACATTTATAGAACCATAAGTTGGGCGGTCAGAAAAGTATTCGCCGGGAAGGCAAAGCCGTTCTACTGTTGCCAGTTATTATTCATATCCAATTCAAAGTCGCACGATTAATATAGTTAATCGCTGATAGGCCATAGTTCAATTGGAGATCAGAAAGATATATAGCGATCAATAAGTCGCTCGTCTAAGTAAATAAACCGATAAAAAACTTTAATAATCAAGCTGATGGTGGCGGCTTGTCTGATCATTAATGTAGACCACGCTTCCAATATGAAAATTATCCAAGGGTATAAATAAATATATTGCGGCTTCTTGAAATGGCAAGTCGCAAATCGATTATAATGAATACCACAAGCCGGCAGACTATAATTAATTAACAGAATCAAGTCGGCCGAATTCCTAAGTATATTACTAATAAACCGGCAGAGATGCCATAAGTCGAATAGAACAAACCGGAATATGTAACCGCGTTGTCTGCGGTTTGTGTAATATAAACCGGCTAGGCTGTAAGACCGAAAGACGGCGGATAAGCTCACGCTGACCTGCAAAGACAGTAGGAGCTACAAGCTTATGTGTCGATGCGGGCAGGTGCGTGTAGAAGGGCTTTCCACACAAAGATCACATAAGCGGGCCTAAATTTCAAAATCCGCGACCGATGTCCAGCGGGATAAGTACATATTATCTGTGACTGTAGCCAAGGAGGATAAGTACGTATTATCTATGAATGACGTCAAGCGGGATAAGTACGTAATATCTGCGACTGTAGTCGAACGAGACAAGTATGCAATATCTGCGACTGATGTCAAGCGGATGTTGCCACTACACAACTGTGACCGAAGTCGAGCGGGATGTGAAGAGCTTAAGAGCTTTGCACGATATTTAAATATTACATTTGTCAAAAGGCACTTTGCATCCATACAAGTGAATGTTAACGCATAAGCAATGGATAAGATATAAGATTTAAATGATATGTGAGTTCATGTATGCATGTATGCATGTATGCATGTATGCATTGGAGGATTTATCAGAAGGATATATATTTGGGACTTGATCCAGATGGAATATAAATGCTCTGTTATTCCAATCTTGAGCATCTTCATTATTAAGAGAACGAAGTCTTCCCTTGTACTGCCAACTTTATTAGAAATGAATATGCTACAAGATCATTGCATGATATAATCTTTCAATTTCCCGGCACTTGCGGATTCATCTGCAAGTTTCCGAAGAGCTATGCAATCTTCTGTTTGTTGGCCTATATCTCTGTGAAATTTGCAGAAAAGTTCCTCATGCTGATATTTTATTTTGGATTTCATGCGTCGAGGCTTTTTGAACTCTGGCCTTTTTTGAAGAACTTCCAAAAGAGCTTTCATAGAGATTTTGAACTTGGCATGCCTATTTGATGATTTTTTAGGCTTTGGAACTTTAGGGTCAGAAGATATGCCAGGATGGGCTTCTACCAACTCAGACATATCATTTAGCTGAAGAGATTTTGTAATTTCTTGAGACTGCCTAGCCTTCTGATTCAAAAGCGAAGTGTACTCTTTATTTGCTTCTTCACCCATTAAGAACCTATTAACAATATCGGTGAGATCTCCATAAGTCTGGGGATCCTCGACAGTAAGCTTGAACTTTAAAGGACCTTCTCGAAGTCCGTTCACAAAAGCACGCAGATAATAATCCTGGTGAACGTTAACAATGTCCAAAATTTCCTTTTGAAAACGATCAACGAAGTCAGGATTAGACTCCTCATCCCCCTGCTTAATTCGGAAGAGAGCTCCTACGTCTCTTTTCTGCTTCTTGAGAGTACCAAAATTTGAATGAAATTGCCTTCGCAAGTCTTTGAAGCTAGTGATTGATCGAGGGGGAAGACTATAAAACCATTCTCTTGCATGATACCCAAAAGATATAATGAAAAGCTTGCATTTGATGCCGCTTGACACTTTCCTTAGTGAAATAATTGACTCAAAAGCTTGAAGATGAGAAATTGGATCATCAAGTCCAGAATATAAGGGTAGACAAGGCATTTTGAAATCATTGGCGACAACCTCCCAATGAATTCGGTTGATGAATGGAGAAGGAACATCTTCTTCTTCCCTCGAAGGAGGCTCTTGGTTTTCATAATCTAGATTGTGATGGAATGTCATGTTCGGATTGGGAATTTCAAAAGGAGGGCTGAAAGTTTCTCGCACGACAGATTGCATCATATGCTCAACTTGATTGGCAGAAAATTCACTGCAATTGTCAAGCGCTTCTCTATATTTATAAGAAACATCTTGCCTCTCTGAGAGATCTACAATAGCTGATAGAAAGCTGGAAACGCTTTGCTCCTTTGTAAAACCCATTCTTAACAAAAGAGAAACAGCTGGCCAAAATTTTTAAACCGCCGAACAACTACGGCTTGAACTGGCGACATGTTGCTAGGACAAGCCCGGCGAGAAAGCTGGCAGGCTGAAAACAATAACCAACGCTGCGCAGCTTAGCGGACTAGCCACCGAGATACTGCTGTTGGAGCGGTCTGACGCTATAAGTCCGCTGACTTCATCAACTACTTGGAATATGAAGGTCGCGTGTTAACTGTTGATGCACGAAATGCGGCAGGGAATCAGGCACCACTAGCTAACAGTTCGAGCACTTGGGAAAGAAGGGGAAAAGAAGGAACTGCCGATTAATCGGTTACTAGCGGTCAGGGTAAGAATCAAAGAGAGCCGCTAGGGGCGGCGACACCACAATTCTCCCGTCGCGGCCTGAATGCCTCTCTTACGGCGGACTTTTCTTTTATCTAAAATGGAGCGGTTACACTTAGAATGGAAAGAAGAGGGAAAGAAGCCGTCCGGACAATAGACCGCAGAGGACTAGATTCTAGTCCACAGCTCTTAACAAGCGAGCTCCTGGACTCGAGTCAGCGTGCTTTGGGTGTACTCCCGCCCTCTATTTAAAGGCTCGGGGGCCTGCCCAAACGGGCAGGGCTAAAATTACTGGCTGCCCGGGGTATAGGAGAACCGGGCAGCAGTGACGGGAAACAACCACGGAGAAGAGAAGAGGGCAGAGGAAAGGCTGCGCGGCCTGGAGGGCTTCCTCTGGCGAGTTGAGAGTCTCGACCTCTGGACGCGGTGATCTGGACTCCCCTCTAATGGCGACCTAGAATCTAGGTAGCACGTCTTGGGCAAGGACAGGACGACATGCAGATGATGCCTGGCCCTGGAACTTGGCGTTGAGCTGGGCTGGAGTTGGTGGCGGCCTAATGGAGAGGCTGCCCGGCTTATCTGACAACGAGCTGACTTGCTGATAATGGCGGCTAGAAATACCAAGCCGCCCAGACTTGAAAGCCTTGAGAACTGGTCGCAGATTTTTGGTTAACAGCATTGCTCTTGGGTAATCCATTCATTCTTTACCTATCAAAAGGAGAATATCTCCCTACCATTAAAGATCGAAGAAGATTAAAGGTTAAAGCAGTATATTACAACCTGATCTCTTGGATACTTTACAGAAGAACTTTCATCTCACCCATGGCAAGATATTTTTCGGAAGAGGAAGTCCCCACCATTCTTCAAGACATCCATTCGGAAGAATATGGTAGCCATTCTGGAGCCAGAACCCTAGAACAGCGAATCTTACGTCAGGGGTATTTTTGGCCGACAATGAGGAAAGACGCAAAGATGTATGCCAAGAAATGTGTTCAATGCCAGAAATTTGCTCCGCTTCAACTCCATCCCGCTCGACAACTTTGTTCGATCACGGCACCATGGCCATTTGTAATTTGGGGGATGGACCTCATCGGGCCATTTCCAATGGCGAGTAGTCAACGACGCTTCATCTTGGTTATGATTGACTACTTCACTAAGTTGATTGAGGCCAAGGCGTTAGCGAGGACTACAGCTCAAATAGTCAAACATTTTATTTGGGGTGATATAATTTGTAGGCATGGAGTCCCCATGGAGATAATCACAGATAACGGACCTCAGTTCAATAACGCGGAAATGGTTGATTTTTGCAAGAAGGCGGGAACCGACCTTCGATTTTCCTTAGTGCATCATCCCTGGAGCAATGACCAAGTAGAAGCGGCCAATAAACGAATCTTGATCTTGCTCAAGAAAGGAATTCAGAGTTTGAAGAGAAGTCGGGCTGATCAACTCCCCTCAGTATTATGGGCCCTAAGGACCACACCTTCCAGCTCCACAGGAGTGACTCCATTCAAGCTCTCACATGGATCAGAGGCCCTCATCCCAATATAATTCAAAGTATCATCGCCCAGGGTCTTACTGGCTAGGAAAATTTGGGAAAACTGGCTTGAAATTAATGATGAAAAGATGAGATACTGCCTTGATCAAATCAAGGAACATCGAGATGAGGCTACCATCAGGCAAGAGAAAGTAAAAAGGAGGATAGCGCGATATTTCGATCAGAAAGTGAGGGTCAAACAATTTCAGGTACGAGACCTAGTTCTGAAGAAAGTGGATGCTGCAGCAAGAAATAACCCGGTCGGAAAATTGAATCCAAATTGGATCGGGCCCTTTATCATAAAAGAAGTTCTAAAAAGGGGGGCATACAAGCTACAAATGTATGAAGGGGAGGACATCACTCATTCCTGGAGAGGGGATGATTTGAAGCGGTTTTATTCTTAGGACAAATCGTGTGGTACTTACTCTCAGAACTCGAAGCTAGGAAATATTAAGCCCGGGGTAACACCGCCGAGTCCAGCTGGATCCCCCACGAGAGTCGTTGTCATTAGCATAACACCACGAAGACCACGTGTAGCAGGGAGTTTTCGCACCATGTAGTTGGAGCTTACAGATTCTCGTGCGGAGGGCTTCTGGGCGTCGGATCCCAGCTGGCACCTAGCACACCACCTCTATATTTTAGGAGGGTTAGGGTGGGTGCTTAGCTCTACCATGCGTCATAAGGGATATTATTACGGTTTTATTGATCTTCCTTGAGATGAGATAATGCGTTCTCATCACCCACCAGCCTCATCCTTGTTGATCCATCTAGGTCGTGGTAATCGCGCACACCTCCTTTCTTTTTTCTAAACTCAGTTTTTTTTGCATAACCGCACGGCAAGAAGAAACCGGGTTGATCGCAGGGCGAGTCTTTCAGAGCTTCTATTCGCTGTCGGATCAGCGATCAAGCTAGTCTCTCAGAGAAAAATTGTCAAGACAAGTGGGTGAGTCGACAAAAAGAAGCGAACCAGTCGCCACCGCTAGCCCGACCAGTAAATAATTAACTTATAATCGCGCGGATATAAAGTTTTAAGTTGCCAGATTGTTATATGGAATTCTGTACTATTTTTCTTATCTGCATGTAATCGCGCTGATATAAAGTTTTAAGTCGCAAGCTCGTTATATGGAATTCTGTACTATTTTTCTAATCTACATGTAATCGCGCTAATATAAAGTTTGAAGTCGCCAGATTGTTATATGGAATTCTGTACTGGTTTTCTTGTCCAAATTATAATCGAACGGACAAAAAAGGTACGAGCCGCAAACCCATCATGCGGAAATCAGTGCATGTTCAAGTTGCAAAATCTTCATTTCAATCCGTTAATTAATCGAGAAAATAAAAACCATTCAACCACACGACATCACATAACATAAAAAATTAAGACTGTAATTCATAGAAAAGGCCATTACACATATACCGTGCGGTTTTAAAAAATAGAATCCACGCGATCTGAAAAGAGAAAATAGATACATCCCATTTATATCTTGGCTTTCTTCTTCTACCGATCTCGTGCCGAGCTGGACGAACTTGAAGCACTCGAAGACTCGCTCGATCCGGAAGATTCTGAAGAATCAGATTCTCCGCTATCCCCAGAATCTTCCTCGGTAACTTCTTCAGCGTCGTTCTCTTCATCATCAAGAGTATCTGCCTCAGCCTCAGGAGCGGGAGTTGATTCAACTATCTTAGCCGCACTGGCTGCATTATCCCGCCCGGCCTCTAGTGTTTTGAATTCGGGAAAGAGGTCGTCAAATGTAAGTTTTTGTTCCTCTGGTGCCAAGGAACCTCTCTCCTTGAGGATGTAAAGAATGTCCTCTCCTCCTTCCCACAAATGGGAGATGATTTCGTGCACGAAAGCCGAGTTCTCCCGGTTATACATTCGATGTAAGATTAGAAGCAATATAAAATTTAGTTAGAATTTGAGACCGGCAGGATAAAAAACAACAAGTAAGGTTCTTGTTACCTCGACGCTCTCCCTCAGCTTTTTGTTATCCGCCTTTAGAGATTCATTTTCTTCTTCTAACTCCTCCACCCTTACCTCTAACCGCTCGGCTACGCTAGTAACCTCGGCAAGGGCTTCACCCATAAAATGATAAAGGGTGAAGCTTCTCGCCTGAGCCTGAGCGGCTAAGGTGGGTAGTCGTGCGGTTGGCACTGATTTCATCTCGGCCATATTTTTCTTTCCACATAGGGCAAAGCCAGCCGCCCGAGCATGACGAGTAAGTTCGGAGCTTGACCAGGGAAGAAGAGAATTGGAAACCGAGATATGTTCCCCACTCAGATGAAATCGCACGGCCTCCTTACCGCGGAGATCCATCAGGGGCTTCTCGATCCAATCCGGCATGAAAGGAATGGCTGGACTTTCACTCGCAGCAGGCTCATCGGCCTCGATACTGTCAGCTTCCCTCTATTTACGCAGCTCACTTTGATTCAGCACCGGACCTTCTGGAGAGATCGGTTTGCCCGCCGGATCCTCTAGCTTAACTGTAAAGGAAATGGGTTAACAGAACGCCGCGAATACAAACTTCTTAAAGCAGTAGAACGCTTATAGTTGGTAGTATCGTAATCAGCCGCGACTACCTGCACTGGCAAATAATAGGTGATATCCAGCCGCTCCTTCTTATAGAAATTGGCGATTTCTAATTCCTTCCCCCCGAGCTCTATCGTTCTAAAGATGTTAACCGCGCGGGTTTGCGGACTTAGGGGGAGAACTCCGAGGTTACCCGTAAAGACCAGATATCTAGACGACCAGTCTGTAACTTTGTTATGGAGATTTACTCCCTTAAAACCCTTGCAGCCGAAGTAAATAATGCCACGGAAAAGTTTGTTTTTCTTTTTACCCGCCCTGATCGATCGGGCCACGAAACAGTTTCTGAAGAGGTTCATAGTGAATTTTACTCGCTCCGAACATAGATAGATCGGTAAGCTCATTATGGCGCCAATTGTGTTCGGGGGGAGCTGACTGAGGACGACTCCGTAAAAGTCCATAATTTATATCAGCTCGATGAACGGGGGGAAAGAAAAGACATGTTCAAAGTGATCGATGAGTATGACAGCAATGTTATTTCCAACTGAATTTAACCACTCCGCCGCTGAAGGTAACCACGCGACTATTGAATCATCATGCATGTGCCTGTGCACAAATTTCAAAAGCTCGCTTTCGTTCAAGGAGGAGCTCCTGAATTCTGACCAGAGAAATACGGCTGAATCACTAGATCGCTCGGATACCATTTATCTTATCGGGTGGAAGTAATGAACTCTAATTTTATTATAAGGGAAGAATCTTTTGTACTATTTATAGTGAAAATTGTAATTGGAAAAGCATAAATGATCAGACATATGGTAGAAAAATCGCGCGGGTACATCAGAACGTGAATCCGAGCGGTTAGAAGATATAATGGAAAGGGAAATTTAAAATTCAAACAACAGTTTACGAATAAATTTAACCGCACAGTACCACAAAGTTCAAATAAATATACAAAGCTATTTTCCCTTTGCATTCACTTCCCTCTTTCTCTCTTCACTTATTAGTTCGCCGTGGTCTAGAAGGTCCCCACCAATGTGAGCCACCAAGTCACCTGCGTGCAGAATCGTGGAGATCGCAGTGGATAGATGGTGAAGCACAGTGTGGTGGTGCCGATGAATCCTTGCAGTGTCGCGACCCACACGGCCAACATATACCCCCATTTCAGTGGAGGCCGCTTGTCCGGCAAGTCACACGGTTGAAGCTGCTTGATTCATCGACAAGGTCTCATCCCGAACCATACCATCACCCCTCTGGGTCCCGGGCCGGCGTCGCACTTCATTCTCCGGCTGATGGAACCGATTTCGATAGTGGGCGACATTGTCCAGTAGTCATTTTTGTCGTTGATCTCGATCCCTCAACTCCTTCTCGTGCGCTGCGGCTTGCGCGATCAGCTGCGCCTTCCCGCATCTTGTCTCTTCTCGGGCAGCTCTGGCCTCCTCCAAAGCTACGACAGCTTCTTTATGGGCCGAGTTCACCTCTCCAGCCAAATTCTCCACCGTCAGTTTAAGCGCATCTTTCTCCTCCTTCGCAGATTGAAGCTTTTCCTCTAACCGCGCGATCTTACGGCTAAGTTCACCAGGAGACCTCTGTCCCTCGTCAGGTGGAGGTGGACTGTTTTCAAGGATAATCGCCGAGCCCGCACCATTTGCCACTGAAAAAGCAACACAATAAGCGGTTAAGAGAAGGATCATCGACGGATAAGACGGACACTAAAGGGACGATACTTTGAGGCAATGGCTCAAATTCAAGTCTTTATCTCGCTGCTGATAACTCGCGGTAAGAGAATATTGGTCGTCGCGCATTCTTCGGATCAATATTCCTTATCTGGGCTTTCCAAAGTCGCGCGAACTTGTTTCTTCCCGCCTCATATATCTCGTTGGTCATCGGGATTTCCCTACCTTCGGAGATCAGGCGGACTTGACTTTTTCTCCGCGGTATCTTCTTTGCGAGATTTTCCCTACTCGAAGCGGACAACAACTTACCTTGTCGAGGGGTCTCAGTTTCTTTTATCTGCTCTAGCATGTCCAAGTCTGTATTATCGTCAGGGGCATGGCCAGCGGCTAGAAGTGCTTCTTCGACGACAGGCTCTTTATGAAGCTCGGCGAGGGATTCAGTTGTGAGATTCGCACCACTCGTTACGGCCATACTGTTAATAATTCACTCTATCCCCTGAAAATAACCTGCGTTAACAGGGAAATCAAGTTCCAGAGAGTCATCGTCCGCGGTAAGAAATTTCTCTAGCATGTCCATCGCGGTTACCTCTGATGGCTGTTAGATCTCCTTTTGCGAGTCAACAGATATCTCTCCCTCCTCAGAAATGGTGGTTAGCGGGGTCGTAGCGACTTTGAGAACAGATGACTTCTTATTCTTTTTTCCCTTTTGACGAAGCTTCCTTTCTACCCGCTCCTCGACGGTTGGCCCAGATCGGCATTTTCGTTTCCCCGGAGTAGGCTCGCCAATCCCCAATTCGAGTTTCAGTTTATCCGCCGCGGTCAAAGCGGCCTTCATGGCCTTCTCCCGGATATGGGTAAGGGTGTCGGCTGAAGAAAGTAATCGGCCGTCATGGTTGTGTGGAGTGTCGCTTGTGATGTCGACGTCAGGGGAAATGTCGGTCTTAGGGGTGGCAGGCAGGTCATTTTTTATCCCGCCTATACCGCTCTCCTCGCCCGGTTGTTCGGCTAGAATAATCAGTGATGTGGAAGTTGTGGCAGTTTTCCCAGTCGATGTGTCGGGGGGACTGATAACGTTGACCGCATTTTCCTGAGCGAGTGGCTTCACATTCGAACCAGATCTCCTGTACATATCTCCCAACAAGCTTTTCATCGGCATAGAGAGCAACAAAGTGTTAACCGCAGTCCAAGTATGATGTCTCCCAGGGGTTAAATGGATCTCTCTCCTTCCGGTGGTATTTATAGCTTCGGGGCGTATTAAAAGCTACGTCGGTCTGGCGGGTAAAGCTAACATTTCCAAAATTCTCCAACATTCGGAAATGTGCGGGGATAATGTTTACCCGGGAGACCGCCATTTAGTTTCCCTCTTAAGATGGCAAGGGTCCGATTCTTGACCACGTAATCGAAAGACCGTGGCAATCAGCAAGCAGTTTTTCCGTCAGAGAATCGCCGGTCCGCAAGACCGCAAGACCGCGTAGCCGCGCGGTTAAAAGCCTGCCCTCTTTCTTCTCTAGCTGTGCATATTGTCACCACTGCCCGTTCTCCTATCCCCCGGGCAGCCGGTGATTCTAGCGCCTGCCCGCTCGGGCAGGACCCCGAGCCTATAAATAGGCATGAACAGTACTCTCTAGGCATCGCGAATCGAATCCTCAAGCTCACCGTCTGTGGCAGCGGTCTCGAATCCTTTGCCGAGCGAGTTACTGTCCGATCGGCTGCTCCTTGGTAACCGTTGTAATCCCTTCATTTATGACAACCGAAAAGCCCGTCGCAAAAGTGGTTTTAGCCGCGACGGGCAAACCTTGATGTCGCCGCTTCCGGCGGACCACTTTTGTCTCCTTTTCATTTAACTGCTAGTAACCGACAACTCACAGTTCCTTTTTTACTATTTTCTCTCTTGCAGGTTCTCCAGCGACCAAGAGAAATTCTCGACAAGAACAGGTGGAAATGCCGGAAATGAGGTGAGCTTCCTACCCCTCCCTTGGTGCTAGATCTGTAGTTATTTCTAGGAGAGATGTCGAGTCAAGAGATTTTTGACTTGCAAGAAGAAGATTTCCTATGAAAAGAAAATTCTAGGGCTTGTGCCCTAAGGATAGTGATGTCTTCAACCTCTCCCTTGTCCTTGAGTAGATGGTGGACTTTGTTCGTGAAGAGAAAATGGTCTCATGAGGGTCAATTAGGGTGGAGGAATTTCTAGACATGGTTTGAACATATGGCTTGATGAAGAAGATGACCCGATGTCGTTCAACTTGCATTAAGATGCGTGCAGAAATCTGTTTTTTGCACGCAGCAGTCTTCGAGACCGTTTTCAGACATGATACGACCATATATGAGATTTTGACTAAAAACAAAAGTTGTATCCCTCAGAAATTCCTTTCCAACGAGGGTTTAAACGTCTTCACTAGATATCTGTAGCCTCCGTAATCCCCGTTTAAAGTTGTTGTACAATAATCATTCCTGCATGTGTAGATCTCGTGTTTATTTTATATCGGTCTTGGGCTTGTAGAGAGATTGTAATACATTAATACTAATATTTTATTGAATAGAGTCTATAAGCATTTGCGATAAAACATGTTTATGACATTAATTGGATAGACCCTTAATGAACAAATGATGTGGTAAAATGTACCTAATCAATGTGATTTGGTGAAGGTTGTTGAACTAATGGATTGACGAGTTGGGATTGTAGGAATTGTTTAAATGTGTTAATCAATAAGGAGGTACTTGACAAGGGTAATGCGTTGAATAACGATGAGTTTGGCTTGAATATACCGTACATAATTGGTAACGGCTATTATGAACAAATGGTTGTATGGTTGATGAATATGTAAGGTACCTTTATGTCGATGATGAACCCTTTAATGCCTGTAGCACTTGATTGTGAAGGGGTGTACGTGCGGGGTTTGACCATACTGGTTTGCTAATATTGAGAAGAGACGTAAGTTGAAGGTTGGGCTTGGTCCTCGGTGTTAATTCCCGAGGCTCCTTCTGTGCCACGATGATGTGAAATTAATTGCGGTGTGAGTCGACACGCGTTGTCGTAATCCTGGGTTAAGGATAGTGTGGTAGGTCTACCGGCTTTCTAGTCATCACACCGTCTGTAGTTGACAGATAGACATTGGTAGGTTGGGCTTGGTCCTCGATTTTCATTCCCGGGGCTCCTTCCATGCCAAGTGGACAGTTGGGCTTGGTCTTCACTATTTTTCTGAGGCTCCTAATGGGTCACAACATAGGCCAGTTCAGGGCTTCGTTCTTGGTGCACATATACCTGAGACTCCTGCTGAGCCGTAGAACGCATATGAGCTCGGTTATTGTGTTCTTAGCGTTGAGGCGTACGGACGCCTAGGTTTGGTAGTTTGGATACCCGCCTTGTTTGGAGAAGCCCGCTCTATTGTCACCATCTGGCCACGACAGATAATGCCTGAGAGGTTAGCTACCTGCTCGAAAAGTGGGAACTATAAGTCTGTGTCGACATAGCAATTGCATGTGCGTGATCATGGGTGAGTCATTGCATTGTATTCATATCATTACATACACTACATACACAAGATCCTCATCGTATAAGTTTGTATGGGAACTCTTATACGATGAACTACTTTACTATTGAGCCGATCCTTAACTTATATGTCTGTATGGGCATTCATATAAGTTGAGTTATTTTCTGTCGTAGCTTTACATTTTTCATATACTGCTGTAGATGGTGGAACTGCTAGAGTAGAATGTTTACTCATTCATTATACTGCTGATATACTTAATATTGCTAACTCTATACCACCTGTTTGTACTACTACTTATATAAATATATTATACCTTTGTTCCTTTCTCCGGCCGGTGTCGAGGAGTCGCCGGAGGAGCGGATGTGATAGCCACTTAGTATTTATGACATACGGTTGCTACGTCTTCCTTTTTAGGAGGACACCCCGCAGTCAGAGCAGCCGCAAATTTTGTAGTATGACAGCTAGGATAAGATGACAGGGCCTAAAGGGACGGTGTCGTCGCTACCGTCAGTCACTGATGTGAGTTTGAGAGATTCTTGTTGTAGCTCCTTTAGGCGAGTTTTACCCGTAATCTGATATTTTAGAAGCTTCTTATTGCTTCTTTTATTTGTTGTACTTTTGGACTATTATTACTTATGTTTGGATTGACTTCTATTGATATTCTTAGTTGGGTTGGCATTGGTTGATATTGGTTAGAGCTGATAGGAAAGGCATCTTATGGTACAGGTTAGCCCGAGTGCTAGTGCTAATGCAAGGCAGTTGTTCAGGGCATAAGACTCCCCTCGTGCCATGTTTTGTGTTCCGGGAGGGGGGGGTCTTACAAATGGTATCAGCTTGCTACGATCTTGAACTAAAGAATTCAATAATGGTGCCACCCCCCGTTCGATTATTCAGTTTAGGGACAAACTGACTTAGCGGAAGCAGTGGTGTACCCATATGTAATTCACACTAAGTATGTCCAACATTGACCATAAGATTAGCCAACCTGACCTTAGGTTTGTACTCTACGTGTAGATCCCAGTGCATGTTGAGCCAGTGGGGGGCACCCCCGCCCCATCTGTACCCACACAATTTCCGCAATCAGAGATAGGGCAAACGCTCACAGCTATCTTGGATGCCTTTAGATCCTAACAAGCCCCCGTACAACAACAAGTTTCAGGCTCCAATTGGATGAGCACTTTCCCAGCTCTCTCCCCTCATGCCTACCTTGGGACAGAGTCGGCAGTGCATAACGAAGAATGGCTCGACACCGTGCAAGAATTGCTGGCGGGAATTAGATGTTTGAACAATATGGCTGTGACCATGGTAGTGACACTCCTAGAACTACACGCCAAGAGGTGGTGGAAGTCCCTCATGGGCTCCAACTTTCAAGGGCGAGTTTATACAGAGATTAACTGGAGCAAGTTCTTAGGAGCCTTTTTAGAGCACTTCATTCCCTCGTTTGCTTGAGATGAACTCAAAGAGAGATTTTTACAGCTGAAGCAAGGATCGAAGTCGTTTACGGAGTATTAACGAGAGTTTCAACATCTCGCATGATTTACAAACTCATATGAATTGGATGACAGAGGATACGCTAAGCGCTTCTACAAAGAGCTGTAGGACACCCTGAGACAGGCCCTTTTGTTTATATCTGACTCCAGCTTGGCAGAAATAATTGACATGGAGAAGAGGCTATAAGCAGACCATTTGGGAAGTGGTAAGAGACCTGCTGAGGGTGTGATGGAAGCTGGCCCTAGCAATAGAATGAGACACGACTACGGAGGAGGAAGAGGACATCAGAGAGGTGGTTGGCGTTTCCACTGAAATTTTAGAATGGAGCACCTGGTTCCACAGCCGCCAGCATTGCCTCCACCTCTACAGCTTCAACAATTTTAGCAACCCGAGGGTCAGAATTAACGAGTGTGCTTCCAATGCAAACAACCGGGCCACATCCGACATTACTGCCTACAGCTATTTGGGAATTTTCCTCTTTCTCTCCCTCCAGCAGCTCCGCAAGGGCGGGGACATATGCGTGGTCGAGGACGAGGACCCCGAGGAAGAAACCCCAGACATGCTCGGAATCAGGTGTTCGCACTGGACATGACACATGAGCGGAACCCTCAGGAGGTGATTGCAGGTATGTTATAGTTAGTTATCACATCTTCATTATTAACCTTAAGTTGCTTAAGACGTACTAGATATCTAGCCTTGAGTATTGCTATTATTACTTAGGCACCGTGGTGGTCGGTGGGAAACCGGCCTATACGTTATTCGATAACGGTGCCTCACACTCGTTTGTATCTGCAGACTTTATTAAAGACATAGAAGGAGTTCAATACGTCACTGGTATTGCGTGAAGAGTACGCCTCCCTGATGGCTCTGAGATGACCGCAACCGCCAAGTGCAAATTGGAGATACTAATTGGTGGAAAGACCTTTTATGCCCCTACCACAGTTTAGAGAATACCAGAATTTGATCTCATTCTGGGCATGGCATGGCTAGATTGGTACTACGCAAGAATTGACTACAAGGAGAAGCGAATTTACTTGAGACATGGGGACTTTGATGTCATCTTGCAAGGTATAAAATTCACACCTCGTTTGTTATTATCTTCGATTCAGACCTTGAAAGCTCGCATGAGGGGGGAAGAAGTCTGCATAATATTTTTTGAACTGAAAGAGATGAATATAGATATGAAGGATGAGCGAGTAGCGCAGGACTTTCCCGAGGTATTTCCTAAGAAATTGCCAGGATTACCCCCGCATAGAGAGGTGGATTTTCAAATTAAGCTAGTATCGGGTGCCAAGCCCATCTCCAGGACCCCTTACCGAATGGCCCCGAAGGAACTCGCAGAGTTTAGAGTTCAGTTGCAAGAACTAGTGGAATTAGGGTTTGTTTGCCCCAGCTCATCACCTTGGGGAGCCCTTGTTCTATTCGTTAAGAAGAAGGAATTAACCTTACGATTATGCATAGACTATCGGGAGCTCAACCAACTGAAGGTACGGAACACCTATACGCTACCCCGGATCGACGAGTTGCTCGACCAAGTGGTAGGAGTGCATTGGTTTTCCAAGTTGTATTTGCACTCAGGGTATTATAGGTTTAGGATACAAGATGAGGACATTCAGAAAACGGCTGTTAGTTCAAGGTATGGTTTGTACGAGTTCACCGTGATGCTGTTTGGGCTCACAAATGCCCCTTCAGCTTTCATGAGTTTGATGAACAAAGTGTTTGAGCCTTATCTAGATTTCTTCAACATCGTTTCCATCAATGACATTTTGGTCTACTCAAAGACAGAGGAAGAGCATGTCGAACACCTAACATTGGTACTATGGAAGCTAAAAGAGCATGCCTTATTTGCTGAGTTCAGCAAGTGCGAATTTTGGCTCCAAGAGGTTGCCTTCTTTGGCCATGTGATCAGTGGGGCTAGACTAGTCGTGGATTTGGCCAAAGTACGTGCCTTGAGGGAGTGGTCTCCCTTGAAGTCAGTGGCCGATATGCGGAGCATCCTTGGACTTGTCATGTACAATCTCAAGTTTGTAAAAGGGTTCTCAAATATTGCCCTTCCTCTTACTACTCAGACAAAGAAATGTGTGCCATATGATTTGACACAACAGTGTGAAGCTGCATTCCAGGAACTGAAGGACAGACTTACATCAGCACCGATAATAGCCCTTCCATCCGGGAAGGAAGGATTTCATGTTTACACTGACGCGTCATATCAAGGGATGGGAGCGGTATTGATGCAGCACAAGCATATGATTGCATATGCTTCAAGACAGCTGAAGAAGCATGAAGCCAACTATCCAGTACATGATTTGGAATTAGGAGCAGTGGTGTTCGACTTGAAGTTTTGGAGAAACTATCTGTATGGAGTCCACTGCAGAATCTTTTCGGACCACAAGAAATTAAAGTACGTTCATACTCATAAGGAATTGAATTTGATACAACGGTGGTGGTTAGAGTTTTTATGTGATTATGAATTTACTCTGAACTACCACCCTAGAAAAGCCAATTCTTTAGCTAATGCTTTGAGCAAAAAGGTACCAGAACCAAGCCCTGAGTCCCGATAGATGAGTAGTTAGCTTAGATGCTCGAAGAGATGGAGATTTCCCTGGTATATAAAGACTAATCTGAAGGGTATATGGAGTACTTAACCGCGATGAACATAGTCTGTGATATTCGATACCGAATCCGGGCGGAGCAAGGAAAGGATGCAGCTCTGGCCCTGACAATCAAGTCAATTAAAATTGGACTAATGACGAGTATTCCCTAAAAGACGGCCTCGTTCATCTCTGTGGCTGGCTTTATATTCCCAAAGGCGGTAAAATTTAGGAAGATATCCTGAGAGAGGGAAATTGCACTCAGTATTCTTTGCATCCTGGGATTGCCAAGATGTATGCTAACTTGTGGAAGACCATGTGGTGGCCGGGAATGAAGAGGGACATAAGATATTTTGTTACGCACTGCGAGGCCTGTCAAAGGGTGAAGGCAGAATGCAAGAGCCCCGGTGGATTATTACAGTCATTGCCCATCCCCGAGTCGAAGTTCTAGGATGTCTCCATGGACTTTGTCCATTGATTTCCTCACTCACGCTCAGGGAATGATTCAGTGTGGGTAATCATCGACCGCTTGACAAAGGTA
This sequence comes from Platanthera zijinensis, assembly GCA_039513925.1. NCBI lineage: Eukaryota > Viridiplantae > Streptophyta > Magnoliopsida > Asparagales > Orchidaceae > Platanthera > Platanthera zijinensis. The sequence continues at coordinate 141,638,265 of CM077093.1, read as the reverse complement.
GCCATGTTTATTCCAATGAAGAAAGAAACTCATATAGATGTTTTAGTACGCCTCTTTGTGGAGCAGTTTGTACGGTATCATGGTATACCAAGGACAATTGTTTCTGACCGGGATGGTCGGTTTACCTCTAAGGAATCGAAGGCGATACAGGGGTATTTGGGCCCGCGCCTTACCTTTAGCACAACATTTCATCCTCAGACAAATGGGCAGTCTGAGAGGACCATCAGAACATTGGAGGATCTATTGAGACTGTGTGTGTTGGATAGAAGAGAGCCGTGGGAAAGGCTCTTACCCCTCATGGAATTCTCCTATAACAACAGTCACCATGCCAGCATCGGGATGGAACCCCATGAAGCCCTTTATGGAAGAAGGTGTAGAACCCCCTTATAATGGGTACAAGATGAAGACCCAAGGGTTTTAGGAATTGAGTACATCGATGATACCGATGCAGTTGTTAGACAAATACGGGACCGCATGCTTGAGACTCAAAGTCGGCAGGCGAAATATTATAATGCAAAGCACCAGACGGTAGAATTTCAAGTGGGTGACAAAGTGTTCCTGAAGATCCGGCCGATGCATGGAGTGTCACGGGTACGTGGTATGAAGAAGCTTATCCCAAGGTATGTTGGTCCTTACACTATATTGGAAAGGATTGTCCCTTTGGCCTGTCGGTTGGAATGATCGCAAGAGCTGGAGAATCTTCATGATGTATTCCATGTGTCGTCACTCCAGAAGGCACTGTTGTGGCCCGATCAACATATTACCACCATTGATGGAGCAGTAACAACTTATAGGTCTGCACGACTAGAGCCAGTGTGGATAGTAGACAACGAGACAAGGATTTTGCGTCGTAAGAGTGTTCCTTTGGTAAAGGTGTTGTGGTCTAACCATAGGAAGGAGGAGTATACATGGGAATCGGTAGACTTATTGCAAAAGCGCTACCCGGAGTTGTTTCCTCAAGGTAATTTAAATAACATATTTTATTTTATTTCATGCTTTTCTCTCCCCATATCCTTAGCCTGATTTCGGGGACAAAATCTTTTATTTTGTTTATAGTATTTGTAATGTCCCAATTCGCGCTAGGCCCCTCGTGCGCACTTTTAAGTCAGGAGAGCTGACTTGGGCTCAGGAAGTGCTCGCAGCTAGGCTTACACTTGTGTAAGGGAGGAGAAGTTGACCCAGAGTAGGACACGGGTAGTGACACGGGCGTGTCCATACCCGTGTGGTACTCTGGTGTCTTAGCGTCTTCCTTGTGAAATTTCCAAAGAATGACACGGGTAGTGACACGGGCGTGTCCATAACCGTGTGGGGCAGGACACGGGTAGTGATACGGGTGTGTCCTTACAGGTGTGTGAGTATTCATCGAGCAGAGATCGACTAATGAATCGTCGACCAAGTTCTTCCCGAGCAGGACATGGGTAGGGACACGGGCGTGTCCCTACCAATGTGCGCATATTCTTCGTGCAGAGTTCAACTTACAATCATCTACCTTGTTCCTCCTGAGCAGGAAATGGGTAGTGACACGGGCGTGTCCCTACCCGTGTGTTTCCAAGCAGTAGTTCTACGTTCGTCGACCGGAGCTCGACGAATCGTCGACCGCGTTCTTAACAAGCAGGACACGGGTAGTGACACGAGCGTGTCACTACCCATGTAGTTCAATTTCGGGTTTTGGCGAATTTTCTGGCTGCGTAGTTTCAAAGGGACTCATTTATTGAGTTGATTGGCGGTCCAATAATAGCCTGACTTCTGGCTATATAGTTACCCACTTCCCCACTGAAAAGGGGAGAAAACCCTAGCCGTTTCTAGTCTTTCTTCTAAGCCATTATTGTAGGAAACTGCTGGAGAGGAAGAAGGTGCTGAAGCTGATCTTCTTCCCATAAAGAACTAACACCGACCGAGGAGAAGAAGATGCCGCCAAAATGTGTGACAAGATCCATGCCTGGAAATGGTGGAAACGCAGGAAATTAGGTGGTCATCCTACCCTATCCCTTGGTGCTAGATCTATAGTAATTTCTAGGAGAGATGTCGACACAAGAGTGTTTTGACTTGCGAGAAGAAGATTCCCTAAGAAGAGACCATTCTAGGGCTTGTGCCATAAGGATAGTGATGTCTTCAACCTGTCCCCTCTCCTTGACTAGATGGTGGACTTGGTTTGTGAAGAGAAAATGGTCTCATGACGGTGAATAAGGGTGGAGGAATTTCTGGATATGGTTTGAACATAAGGCTTGATGAAGAAGATGAACCGATGTCGTTTATTTTGCTTTAAGATGCTTGCAGAAATCTAATTTCTGCACGCAGAATTCTTCGAGGCTGTTTTCAGACATGATATGGACAAATCTTCGCGTTTCACTTAACACTAAAGTCGTAGCCCTCGGAAATGCCTTTCCAATGAATGGTTAAACGTCTTCACTGGATTTGTGTAGCCTCGGGAATCCCCATTTGAAGTTGCTGTACAATAATCATTCCCGCACGTGTAGATCTCGTGTTTGTTTTGTATCGGCCTTGGGCTGGTTGAGAGATTGTAATACATTAATACTAATGTTTTGTTTAATAGAGTCTATAAGCATTTGCGATAAATCATGTTTCTTACATTAATTGGATAGACCCTTAATGAACAAATGATGTGGTAAAATGTACCTGATCAATGTGATTTGGTTAAGGTTGGAGAACGAATGGATTGACAAGTTGGGATGGTAGGAATGGTTTAAATATGTGAATCAATAAGGAGGTAATTGGCAAGGGTAATGCGTTGAATAATGATGAGTTTTGCTTGAAGATACAATACATAATTGATAACGACTATTATGAACAAATGGTTGTATGGTTGACGAATATGTGAGGTACCTTTATGTCGATGATGAACCCTTAAATACCTGTGGAACTAGATTGTGAAGGGGTGTAAGTGCGGGGTTTGACCGCACTGGTTTGGTAATGTTAGTAAGTGATGTAAGTGGATGGTTGGGCTTGGTCCTCAGTTTTCACTCCCGAGACTCCTTCCGTGCCACGATGATATGAAATTACATGCGGTGTGAGTCGACACGCGGTGTCGTAATACTGGGTTAAGGATAGTGTGGCAGGTCTACGGGCTATCCAGTCGTCACACCGACGGGAGTTGACAAATAGACTTTGGGCGGTTGGGCTTGGTCCTTAGTGTTCATTCCTTAGGCTCGTAACGTGCCAAGTGGATGGTTGGGCTTGGTCCTCGTGCTATTTTTGAGGCTCCTTCCTTGTCACAACATAGGCCAGTTCGGGGCTTGGTTCTCAGTGCACATCTACCCGAGTCTCCTGCTGAGCCGTAGTATACATGTGAGCTCCGCTGTTGTGTTCTTACTGTTGAGGCGTAAAGAGGCCTTGGTTTGGTAATGTGGATACCCGCCTAGTAGTGGAGAAGTCTGCTCTACTGTCACTGTCGGGCCACGTCGGATGACGCCTGAGAGCTTAGCTACCTCCTTGAAAAGTAGGAAATACAAGTTTATGTCGACATAGCAATTGAATGTGCGTTATAATGGGTGAGTCATTGCATTTCATACACTACATACACAAGATCCTCTACGTATAAGTTTGTATGGGCACTCTTATACGATGAGTTACTTTACTGTTGAGCCGATCCTTAACTTATATGTCTGTATGGGCATTCATATAAGTTGAGTTATTTTCTGTCGTAGCTTTATATTTTTCATATACTGTTGTAGATGGTACAACTGCTAGAGTAGAATGTTTACTCATTCATTATACTACTAATGTACTTGATATTGCTCACTCTATACTACCTGTTTGTACTACTGCTTATATAAATATATTGTACCTTTGTTACTTTCTCCGCCCGCTGTCGAGGAGTCGCCGGGGGAGCGGATGTGATATCCACTTAGTCTTTATGACTATCGGTTGCTACGTCTTCCTTTTTAGGAGAAAACCCCACAGTCAGAGCAGCCGCAAATTTTGTAGCAGGACAGCTAGGCCAGGACGACATGACCTGAAAGGTCGGTGTCGTCTCTAACATCAGTCACTGATGTGAGTTTGAGAGACTCTTATTGTAGCCAATTTGGGCGAGTTTTACCCGTACTCTGATATTTTAGAAGCTTGTTGTAACTTCTTTTATTTGTTGTACTTTTGGACTATTATTACTTATGTGAGGATTGACTTCTATTTATCTTCTTGGTTGGGTTGGCATTGGTTGATATTTGTTAGAGCCGGCATGATAGGCGTCTTGTTGTACAGGTTAGCCCGAGTGTTAGCACTACTGCAAGGCGTCTGTTTTGAGCATAAGACTCCCCTCGTGCCATGTTTTGTGTTCCGTGAGGGGGGGGGGGGGGGTCTTACACGACATACCAACCGATGTGGAGGATGAGTGGGCAAGGATTCAAGAACTTCTGAGGGCAGCAGAGACGCCATAAGAAAAATAAATCTGAGTTTGCGACCTTAATGTCGGAAGGAGATGCTATGTTGTGGTGGGTGAGCCATAGCGGTTGCCAGTTTCCTAGACGCACCCCGTCCATTGAAGAGTTCGGGAATGCATTCTTAAAGAAGTACATTTCTGCGTTGACAAGGCTGGCCCTGTAGAGGAAATTTCTGCACTTAGTTCAGTGAGACAAGATGGTGGACGCGTATGTTCAGGAGTTCAATGGTTTGGGTCGTTATGCTGGGACAACTATGGTCGATGATGAGGAGAGGGAAGACCTCTTCTATCATGGGCTGAGGGAGAATCTGAGATAACCCCTCATATCTATGAAGAATGCTGGTTTCAATGTGCTTGTTGAGACTGCCAGAATGTTGGAAAGCGATATGGAGCGAACCCATCATCGTAAGGGGTTTGTAGCCAAGCAGGGAGAAGTAAAGCCTTCTTAATCGCAAGGGAGGTATGAAGGGAATAGGTTGAAGAAAAACCTCATTCTTTGAAGTCAGGTGAGAAAAGTAACATGACGTCTGGAGGGTCTCATTTCAAGGGACCACCATCGTGCTACAAGTGTTGCAAGCCAGACCACATAGGTCATTTCTATATGGAGGGTGGTGCTGAGCAGGAGCCAAGACAAGAGAAGTCCATGCGGTCTGGCCCTAGCACCATGGAAAAAGGAAAGATGGTGGAGTCTAGCACTTCTAGTTTCCAACCTGTGCAGCCAAGGGCTTATAACCTTGGGAAACAAGAAGCGCTCCGCCAACCCAATGTGGTGACAGGTATGAGAAAGTTTAAGTATATTTATTTGCTGCTTTATAATTTCTAAACTGTTTATGTTTGTCGCATATGTTTTAGGCTTTGTGTTAGTTTTTGGATACCCCGCTAGGGTATTATTTGATACGGGAGCGTCGCACTCTTTTCTTGCGGAAAGCTTAATCCGGATAATTGGAGTTGTGTCATTCTCGACGGATGCAGAGCTGAAGGTGCGCATGCCCAATGGTTTATCCATGACTACCAGGGCTGAAGGGGCATGTTGGATCCCTAGTTAGATTTGTGCTAGGTTCACTAATTTAGGTTGAGTCTGACCCAACATTGTATAGCCAGGGTCATGTCTAGTAGTCCTAGAGTTTAGGATATGTCCTTTTATTTATACCTTCTTGGACCAGCCAGCAAAGGACCTCAGAAGACTCAGACTTAGAAGATATCAGAAGACAGTTTGATTAGTTCGAAATTCTTCGAACTCAGCTTGACGAACGTCGATCTCAGATCGATGAAACTCAGAGTTAATTCTTTGTGCTGAGCTCGACGATATTCAAGCTCATGTCGATGATTTGTTCTCTTTAGACAAATTCTCAGCTCGACGAACTCAGAGTGCAGATTTGGAAAGTATTTCTCAGTTAGCAGTTCGCAAAGCTCAGAATGACAAACTGGAATTCTCTGGTCGAAGATCTTGAATCTCAGGTCGACGAATTATGTTCAGAGTTCGACGCTTTCTGTCTGGTTTCAGAATGAGTTTTTCCTCCTTCTACTCCTTTATTTTCTCATTTATTAGTAGGATTATTCTGAGTATTTAATGCATATATTCATTTGGATATAGCTGTTATTGGCTGCATTAAACATGGTATTCATCAGAATATTTACTTGCTTATTCTATCAATGATAGTTAGGGAAACACATAAATGTGTTATTCCAGCAATTTTGAATTCACCAGATCAGCAAACAATTAAGGAAGTTATTATAAATTCAAAGGGAATTAATTTACAGAATATTAAAAAGAGATTCTCTCTTTTTCAAGGATACAGAGACAAGAAAAGAAAAAGATACAGTACAAAAAACATTCAACGACTGGACGTCTCTTTCATTCTCTCTCAGCGCTTTTTCATTCTTTGCCAATACTCAAGACTGATGATGAACAATCATAAAAAATCAAGAGTCTTCTTCATCTTCAGTTCCAGGAATCTACAGAAATCTTTAATTCAACATCAGTCAACTAGATTTCCTGGACATTGGCAGATCAAAGCTGAAGACCTATTCACCCTGAAGCAAAGCTTATTCTTCCTGAACCTTCATCTTTTCAGGAGGAGCTTTAACACCATTAGAATCCATAAAGTCTTCTCAAGTTGTTTTTGAGAAAACAGATGACTTCCATCAACCACTTTCCACCCCACTATACAAGGTTTTAACTCCCTTCAAAATTTAGCTTGGTTGCAAGTCTCCTGATCAAAAGGCTTGAGATAGGTTTTTGAGCATCTGATCAAAAGCTCATAGTTGGCAGCCACTTGATCAAAATTTTTAGTGGATTCCTACCAGGGTGGTAGAAGGGTGGATGTACCCAAGTTTAGGGGAACCACAATACATTTCTTGTGTTGTCTGGTTTCACATTTTCTGTTTGTTTTGTTCTTGCTGTGTTTGTGATTGCTAGAATAGTTAGCCCCTTTTCTTTTGCTTAACTACTATATGGTATCACTATTTTCACTCTGATATAAATTAAGAATAAACCAAAAATTTAAATACTCTATTCACTCCCCCCTCCTCTAGAGTAATCAGATCTAACCCTTCCTTTCAATTGGTATTCGAGGGTGTGTTTGTTTGGTTGTACAAGTTAACACTTGAACCAAGATCCAGTTAGATCAGATTTTCTTCTTCTCAACTTTTCTTCTATCACAATGGCACAGAACAAGGATTATGTAAGCACCAGATCTCCAGTTTGCAACCTAAATAAGTTTTCTATCTGGAAGGCAAGAATTTAACTGTATATGAACTGTATTGATGAGGACATATTTAATTCCATCTTGATAGGACCTCCTACTATAACAACTACTTCAACTTCTGCTTCAAGCACTCATGCTGTTCTACCACCTGAGTGGACAGATGCAAATAAGAAAGCCAAAATTACAGATGCCAAAGCAATGAACATATTGGCTAAAACCACATCAGATGACATCTTTCAAAAGGTGGTTGAATGCACCTCTGCAAAAGCAATCTGGCATTCTCTCAACAAGATGGTTGCTGGCTCAGTAGATAAGAGAAAGGATATAAGATCAACTCTCATCTCACCGTATGAAAACTTCAAGAAAGATGAAGCTGAATCTATCAGTGACATGTACAATAGATTAAGCTCCATCATCAGTGAGTTTTTAGACTTTGGATAAAGACATCTCTCTCACAGAGGTGAATGACAAGATCCTAATGTGCTTCCCAAGCTAATGGAACTCAAGGATCTGGCCAATCAAAGAGGCCAGAAGCTTGAATGAGATTTCCACAGAATCTCTTCTAGGAAAGCTCAAATCCTACGAGCTACTAATCAAATCCAGGGAAGTTGTAGAACAAAGGACTCCTCCACCAGCAAGAAAGGAGAAAAATATAGCATTCAAGGCTGCTAAAGACCCTGAAGCTTCAACAGCTAATGAAGAACTGATGAGTCTCTTTGCTAAGAGATTCAACAAAATGGCAAGAAAGGACTTTAGGAGAAAGTCATCTAGGAATGATTACAAGCCCAGATATGATACAAATCCTACTAAAGAAATAGTGTGCTTTGGATGCAGGAAACCTGGACATTTCATTTCTGAATGCCCTGAGAATCAGAATAAATAGAAGAGAAGAGAAAAGGACTCAAGGATCAAGAACTACAGCATGCCTTCCTCCAGCAATCACAAAAAGAAGGAGAAGGGCTTTGTTGCTGAAACTTGGAGTGACACAGAAGATGAATCCACATCTTCTAGCTCTAGTGAAGAGGAAGAAGAGGCAAAGGCTAGGGAAGTCTGCCTCATGGCTATCAATGCCTCTTGCAACCCATAAGATGCTGAAGAAGAATCTGATAATGAAGAAGATTAAGAATCAGAAGCTGTTCAGTTGAAAGACTGTTCTACCACAGAGCAACAGTGGTATTTGGACAAGTGATGTTCTAAGCATATGACTGGAAACAAGGACAACCTAACACACTACATGGCAAAGCTAGGACCAAAAGTAATATTTGGTGACTCCAACTGTGGCCTGACTGAAGGCTATAGTAAAGTTAAAGTTGGACCTGTTACCATCAGGAATGTAGCATATATAAGTGGACTGAAGCACAACCTCATCTCCATAAGTCAATTATGTGATGAAAGGTTTCAGGTATCATTTACTAAAAACTCCTGTTTATAACTTCTTTGGACAATAGTGTAGTATTGACTGGCACTAGAGTAGGAAACATTTACTTAATTAACTTCCAATCAGCCAAATCTGAAATTTGCTTATTTAATAAAACTAGTAATAATAATGACCTTTAGCATAGGAGATTATGTCATGTTAACTTGAAAACCATTGCAAAATTACATAGGGACAACCTTGTTAGAGGATTGCCCTCTTACCCTTATAAGAAGGAAAGCCTTTGCAGGGCTTGTCAATTAGGCAAGCAAACTAAAAGTAGTTTTAAATCATTAAACAAAAGTGACTCACCTAGGATATTGTACTTACTACATATGGAACTTTTGGCCCTATAGCAGTACAAAGTCTAGGAGGGAAATCTTATACTTGAGTGATTGTAGATGACTTCCCAGATTCACTTCGGTTTTCTTTCTGAGATCTAAGTCTGATAACTTTAAGATTCTTACAGACTTTCTCAAGAACATACAGATTGAGTACTCTACTCCAGTTGCATTGATCAAAAGTGATCATGGTACTATGTTTGAGTCTCTTCTTATGTAAGAGTTCTGTATGAAGGAAGGTATCAGACAATGCTTCTCAGCTCCTAGAACACCTCAACAGAATGAGGTTGCTGAAAGGAAGAATAGAACACTAATTGAATATGAAGGCACATTACTTGTAGATGCTTATTTGCCCCTATCCTTTTGGGCAGAGGCTGTAAGCACAACAAATTATGTGCTGAACAGAAGTCTTAATACACAAGCTTAAGAATAAGACTCCTTATGAGCTACTAAAAGGGAAGAAACCTAAAGTAGACTACTTTAAAATATTTGGATGTTTATGTTATATTCACAATAACAATAAGAAATACATTAAAAAGTTTGAAGCCAAGTCGGGATTTTTTCTTGGATATTCCCAAGTAAGCAAGGCCTATAGGGTTTATAACAAATCTACTTTAAAAATTGAAGTGTCTATTAATGTTTCTTTTGATGAGACTAACATGTTTTACAAGGAGAAGATAGCTTATAACAGTAATTCTCTGCAGGTACCTAACATGTGTGAGAGACTAAATGAGTTGACCCTCACAAATGAGGCTGTTACACATCCTCCTCAACATGTTGCTCAAAAAAGTTATGATGAAGAAACTGATGTCAATACAGAACAAACAACAGCTAATCCTATTCCACCAGAGTAATTTATTCCCCAAGCTGTTGAACAACCAACTAATAATACGTTTTGTAGCCTAAACTATTATCGTATTTTATATTTTATATTGTACAAATCATGTCTATTATTAGTTTATTTTTTATCATTTTTATGTAAATATTATTGCCACTGACTTTTTCTTGTCTTTTTACAGGTTTCCAGAAAATTTTCCAAAATGACCTGACACGCCCCCCTGTCACGCCCTCCCTGGGCGTGACCTAGGGCGTGTCACCCGATCCCGAGGACTCCTGCTGGAAGGGATAGAAAAACGAACAAAACCGCTGTCACGCCCCCCTGACATGCCCTCCCTGGGCGTGTCACCAGGTGTGACCATGGGCGTGTCGCCCTCTGCCGCAAAGCCTGCCGCCGCATTAAATGTCATTTCTCCATAGCACGCAAATAGTACTGTCACGCCCTATGTCACGCCCGTGACATGGGCGTGACACCCTCCTTTTTCGGTGAATAACGGATTTCCGACCAATGATTTGGACGTGACGTGCATGTCACGCCCCCCCTACACGGGCGTGACCACCAACGTACACAGGCAATGATCCTTCCCGCCACAGTCTAGAGCCCGAGGTCAACATAGTACTATCACGCCCCTTGACACACCCCCCTAGGGTGTGTTGGAGGGCGTGACCAACCCGTGAAAAAAAATCTATAAATTGAGACCCCCCCTCTTCATTTCAGCAAGCTTTGGTTGAGTGGGGGAGGTGCTGCCCCTTTGGTTCTTGGGTCCTTTTCTAGTTTTCATGCTTTTTTCTCTCTCTCTCTCTCTCCCTCTCTTTTTAATTTTTGTTTAACCCTAGTTTAAACTTAGTTTGTTTTAGCTTTTGTTGTAATCTTGCTCTTGCTTAGTGCTACTTGTAGGGCTAGAATATGATTTAATTTTCATGCACTTGTAATTTCTTTTTCAATAGTGTAACTTGCTCCTTTTTATTAATAAAAGTGCTCTTTGTTTAGCTTGTGTTTTTTTTATATGCTTTACTACTCATCCCCCCTCCTCCACTCCATTATGATTAACTAATCCTCCTTGTACTCGATCTTGATGATCCGAGGTTCGAGCGATTAAGTTATGATGTTTTTCTTTTCTTTTTAGGTTAGGGCCTTGAATTACTCTTGATTAATCACGGGTTGGACGTATATTATCGATATATACCCTCCACCTTTGCTTTCATTCTGGGCTAGCCGAGAGGCCGATAGAATGAAGTGAGCATTCAAGAGTAAAGGGAGTTGTACGCATCCCTCGAGAGAGGCAGACGTCCAAATCTCCCGGAATTGAGTAAAATCCAATAGTGGGGTTCACCGTGTAAAGAGAGTTTTAGGCCTCCGATTTAGACGAGAGTCGGTCGGACCTTCCTAAACTCAGTTGGGCACGACTTCGAGAGAAGCGTGTTCAAGCTTTAGGAACCTCCACGGTCAAGGACCTTTATCCTATTAAGTTTAGATTTTGATCGCATTTTCTTAATCGTCTTTAGCCGAGGTGATTCTTGATCGAGTGCATTTCTATTTCATATTTTCAATCTTTCGTAGTAATCTCCTATCTTGTGCTCCTTAATTAACTGCAGTAGTTTCCTTTCTAGCATAGTTCTTTACTTAATAGCACTTTACTTAATTGCTGTAGTTCTCTTTCTAGTACAGCTTTACTTCCTTCCTTGCACTTAGATTTTCTAAAACCCTAGTTTTTCCGTCGATAAGATAATAGCGTTCGTGTGAGTAAGCATAGCAACCAGTTCCCGGATTTCAATACGACACTTGTGTCCCCTAGCTACAATTCGATAAGTATACTTGCCTCATTGGGTTGCTAGTTCAGTTGTGTTTATTTTCTTCGAACCCTAGCGCGCAACACCAACTCCACCCACAGACTTTGTCACACTTAGAGTTCAACCCTCATTTCAAGTTATTGGAGACATGTAAGCTGGTGTGCAGACAAGGCATCAACTCAACCAAGATTTGATGCATGCCTGCTTTATATCTCAAATTGAGCCCCAATCCATTATAGATGCAGAGCAAGATCCATATTAGATCATTGCAATACAAGAGGAGCTCAATCAATTTGAGAGATGTAGAGTTTGGGACTTAGTTCCAAGACCCAAAGACTACACAGTCATTGGAACTAAGTGGGTATATAGAAACAAGCTTGATGCCCAAGGTGTCATCATAAGGAATAAAATAAGACTTGTTGCTCAAGGTTATAGGCAAGAGGAAGGGAATCATTATGACCAGACTTTTGCACCTGTTGCAAGGCTGGAAGTAATCAGGATCTTCCTTGTATATGCTGCCTACAAGAAATTCAAAGTTTTCCAAATGGATGTCAAGAGTGCCTTTCTAATGGAGAACTAAAAGAAGAGGTCTATGTTGAACAACCTCTAGGTTTCATCTCTCTAACTCATCCCTCTTATGTCTTTATATTGCATAAAGCTCTCTATGGTATAAAGCAAGCTCCAAGAGCTTGGTATGTGACCTTAGATAGCTTTCTTTTAGGACAAAAATTTTTTAGAGGCATTATAGATAGGACATTATTCACTAGGCACCATAAGGATCAAATTTTATTAGTACAAATTTATGCAGATGATATTATATTTGGGTCTACAGATTCCAAATTTTGCAAGGAGTTCTCTAACCTCATGCATTCAAAGTTTGAGATGAGTAGCATGGGTGAGATCTCCTACTTCCTTGGTCTCCAAATGAAGTAGCTACCTATTGGCATCTTTATATCCCAATCTAAATATGCTAAAGAGCTGATCAAAAAGTTTGGGATGTCTGATGCCTTAGCTAAGAAAACACCCATGCCTACAAATGCTGTAATTGACACTGATAAACATGGGAAACCTGTTGATCAGAAATTATATAGCGCCATTGTTGGATCCCTACTATACCTTATAGCAAGCAGACCTGACATAATGTTCTCTACATGTCTTTGTGCTAGGTTCCAAGTGAACCCCAAAGAATCTCACCTTATATTCTTAAAAAGGATTTTAAGATATATAAAGGGTTGTCCTAGTCTAGGAATTTGGTATCCTACTGAGTCAAAGTTTGAGTTAACTGGATACTCAGATGCTGACTTTGCTTGATGTAGAGTAGACAGAAAAAGTACCTCTGGAACATGCCAATTCCTTTGTACTAGATTAGTATCATGGTTTTGCAAGAAACAGTCATCTGTGTCTACATCAACTACGTACTGAAGTAGAATACATAGCAGCTGGCAGTTGTTGTTCCCATATGCTGTGGATCCAGAACCAACTTCTGTACTATGGGTTTAACTTAAATAATTCAACACTATTATGTAATAACACCAGTGCAATTTCCATTGCAAAAAATCTAGTCCATCACAGTAGAACCAAGAATATAGATATTAGACATCATTTTATTAAAGAGTGTGTAGATAAAAATAAAATTAACCTTGTCTATATATACACTGATTTGCAAAGAGCAGATATCTTCACCAAACCCTTGGATGAGAGGAACCATCTGTTCTTTATAAATCAGCTTGGTAGGATAAATGGAGAAGCCTTAATTTAATTTCTGTCGATGGTCGACGAATTTTTAAAAATTTGTCGAACAGAGATCGACGAACTGGGAAAAGTTCTAGGGAAATTTGTCAAACGGAGATCGACGAACTCTCTATGAGTGAAGCTATTTTCGTCGACCGGAGATTGACGAAATTGCTTTAGATAAACTTCGTCGAACAGAGTTCAAGAAATGTTTTCACTTCTTCTGACTATGATCGATGAACTCTTTTGTCAATAAAATATTTCGTCGACCCCAGATCAAAGATCTTTTATTTCGCAGGACGGAGTTTGTCGTTTCATATTCTGAAAAAACCTTATGACTAGGTTTTCTATGGCCTCCATCCCGCGCTTTCAGTTCCCTCACACTTGATCTTTCTGTTTCCTTATTGTAGGCGACTATGGAGATTCCACCAGGTGCTCTCGCATGAATGAAGTTCAACATTGGAATCAACATTGATTTGGAATCGTTTCAACACTAAGACAAGATATTTATCGATATTCTGCAGTTGTTTGAGGAAATGCACCTGAAGAACCTGATGACAATAAGAATGAAGATAGCAGCGACTGAAATTAGAGAATGGGTTTATACTTCATCGGCTCTAGATCCTGAAACGATGGTTGGAACAATATTGGGTAACACCATCCCTTTTACTCCAGAAATTCTTACTGAGATTTTCGATTTCGTAAATGGGGAAGAAGAACTTGAAATTGAATCTTCTGTATTCGATGAGATGTTGACTTTGATGGGTAATTCTGGAGACAACCCCAATAAATTGTTGAAGAGACACTTGTTTGCCGGGTACAAATTTATTGTAGACATAGTTGGCAAGGTGTTGCTGGGCAAGCATACCGCCCATAATCACATTACTAGAAACCAATTTCTAGTTATGTGTGCTATAGTTAACAAGAAAGCCATTAATTAGGCTAGGATTCTGTTCAATCTGATAAAGAAGAAAAACACCAAGAAATAAGTGTTTTTTGGAAGAATACTTGGCATCTTCCTTCAGGCAAAGGCCGCTGAATCACTAGTCGCCCCGACCGTATTCATCAATGCCTCGAAGAGGTTGACCTGCGCCTTATTTGGCAGGTGGGAAAGGAACATCCCAAAGCCATCCAGGGCTTCCTCCTCCAGGACTTCTGAGAGTACAAGGGATGTTCCAGCCGCACCCCACCCTGCAGGGGACAATTCTATTCCTCCTCCTCCTCCACTCATTCAAACTCCTTCCACATCCATCAAACAAATCTCTACAGCTCCAGTTCATCAACCCACACCTACACCTCCTTCTTCCCCCATTCACACTTCTTCACCAGTTTATCAACCTACACCTCCACAATCCCCCATTTCTTCTCTAGTACAACAATAACAACATCTAAGTCAAGCTCATTCACCAGTTTCTATTACTCCTCTTTTGTCCCCCCTTCCTTCTCATCTTGCAGATATACCTCCACTTCAAAATTTAACAACACTACCATCATTCAACCTTCTTTCATCTCCAAGCCATTCTTTATCTCATCGAGATGAACTCATGATAGACTGTCATCCCTCATCCTCATCTGTCAATCCATCTTTTTCCACTCAGACCCCTCCAGAATTAATGGAATTAACTTCATTCTATATTTCCTCCATATTGCAATCAATCACACCCCTACTTCAACAACTTATAACAGAGGCTATTTCAGCTCTTGCTTCTTCTATCTCCACTCTTACTGCTCAGCATTCTGCCCTCCCTATCCCTCATTCTTCTATCAGGGGCCTGGCTCTAGTTACTACTAAAACTAGGCTGGGGGAGATACTCTATGAAGAAGTAGCTCCAACAGTAACAGCAGCAGAAGCTCCAGCAGCAGCAGTAGTAACAACAAAAGATGAAGACATTGTTTATACAGAGATTCCTGATGAAGAACTTGTTGATACAGAGATTCCTGATATAGAACTTGATGAATTTTTGGAATCAGATTTTGAGTCAATTGAGTTACCTCCTTCTGTGGATATTCTTTATGGAAATTGTTTAATTTCTCCAGATCTTGAACTGAATTCAGTTCTTAATTCTTTTGATCTTTTGTATAGAGACTATCTTCCTTTTGTCACTTTTCAGTTGTATACAAATATAGTTTGTTATACATCTCCTATCAGTTCAGAAATTCTACAGCAAATTAAGAATAGCTTTGAAGCTCCAGAGCCTAAACTTGTTTTTTTCTAGAGGCTGATCTTATCAAGGTGGCTGAGGATAAATTTTCTGAGCCCAAGGCTCCTTCTCCTCCCACTTTTGTCTTCTCCTCCACTCCATTGCCAGACATGGATGAGATTTTTGTTGCATACATTGCTCAGGAAGCTGAAATGGCTTCAGATGTAGTGGTTCTTCCTCCAATTGTTCCACCTCAAGCTGAAAAGCAATTCCACAGGAAGTTATAGCAGAGATTGATGCATTATAAGACAACCCACAGAGTTCTTCTGAAGATGATCCAGCAGATGATTCTGATTTTGATAATGGCAAGAAGAAAGTTTTCAAGAAAAGAAAAGCTGCACCAAAGACTATTCCTAAGCTAAACCCAAATAGTGATACTCCATACTATATACTGCAGAAGATTACCCCCTATCCCTGAATTCCTAAATGGATGTAGTTGTCCAAGAATGAACAATAAGAAAGGAAGAAGAGGAAAAGGTATAGGTCTCCTCCAAGATAATTCAGGAAAGACCCTCCTCCTCCTCCCTCTTCAGGCTCCTCAGGTAACATCATTCAGAAACCTGATCCTGTAACCAAAACATATCAGAGACATCCTAGCAAAGCAGTCAGCAAACCTCTACAAGTAATACTCCTCCAGACTCTTCCAAGAAAGCTCCTACTCAAGAACAAAAGCAGGACACTAGTCCAAAAGGCCAGAGTCTCCTCCCATTCCTTTTGTTGATCCAGAACAGGAGACCTCTGCAAAGATGGCTAGATATCATGAGCTTGTAGGACTCTCTTTGATCAACAAAGCAAAGGCTGAAGGCAAGGACATCTCTCAATATTCTACAATGTCAGCCTACAAAAAATAAGAGCTGAAAATGTATGCAAAGGAAAATAAGTTCTTTGATGTTGATGATTATATGAAACTTAACCCAGAGGTTGTTATTCCAAGAACTTAATCTCAAACTGTTATTGGAGCATCTGACATGTATATATCAAAGAAAGAAATTGTCAATCCAAATAGGGAAATCATATTCAAACAGTCTGCAGAAGGATCAGACATGGATAAAACTAAACAGAGAAAATTAGTTTATCTATTGTGTTGTTCTCATTTCCATTTGAACTCTATTTTTTGTTTATATCATGAAGCATGTGCTATAAATATTTGCTGAATGTTTATTTCTGTCAGATAGATTTTCTTTTGCTTTATGAATTCTTATTTTATTTTGTATTAGTGACCTCACCCAAATATGGGGAGATTGTTGGATCCCTTGTTGGATTTGGGCTAGGTTCACTAATTTAGGTTGAGTCTGACCCAACATTGTATAGCCAGGGTCATGTCTAGTAGTCCTAGAGTTTAGGCTAAGTCCTTTTAGTTGTACCTTCTTGGACAAGCAAGCAAAGGACCTCAAAAGACTCGGACTTAGAAGATATCGGAAGACAGTTTGACCAGTTTGAAATTCTTCGAACTCAGCTCGACGATTGTAGATCTCAGATCGACGAAACTAAGAGTTAATTCTTTGTGCTGAGCTCGACGATATTCGAGCTCAGGTCGACGATTTGTTCTCTTCAGACTGATTCTCAGCTCGACGAACTAAGAGTGTAGATTTGGAAAGTATTTCTCAGTTAGCAGTTCGCAGAGCTCAGAACGACGAACTGGAATTCCATGGTCGATGATCTTGTATCTCAGGTCGACGAATTATTTTCAGAGTTCGTCATTTTCTGTCTGGTTTCAGAATGAGTTTTTCCTCCTTCTGCTCCTTTATTTTTCTCATTTATTAGTAGTATTATTCTGAGTATTTAATGCATATATTAATCTGGATATAGCCGTTATTGGCTGCATTTAATATGGTATCCATCAGAATATTTACTTGCTTATTCTATCAAGGACAGTTGGGGAAACTCATAAATGTGTTATTCCAGCCCTTTTGAATTCTCCAGATCAGCCAGCATTTAAGTAAGTTATTCAAAATTCAAAGGGAACTAATTGACAGAATATTAAAAAGATTTTCTCTCTTTTTCAAGGATACAGAGACAAGAAAAGAAAAAGATAAAGTACAGAGAACACTCAATGACTGGACGTCTCTTTCATTCTCTCTCAACGCTTTTTCATTCTTTGTCAATACTCAAGATTGAAGAAGAACAAACTTAATAAATCAAGAGTCTTCTTCATCTTCAGTTCCAGGAATCTACAGAAATCTTTGTTTAAACATCAGTCAACTGGATTTCCTGGACATTGGCAGATCAAAGCTGAAGACCTACTCACCCTGAAGCAAAGCTCATTCTTCCTGAGCCTTCGTCTTCTCAGGGGGAGCTTTGACACCATCAGAATCCATAAAGTCTTCTTAAGTAGTTTTTTAGAAAAGAGAAGACTTCCATCAACCTCTTTCCACCCCACTATACAGGGTTTTAACTTCCTTCAAAAGTTAGCTTGGTTGCAAGTCGCCTGATCAAAAGACTTGAGATTTGTTTTTGAGAACCTGATCAAAAGCTCATAGGTGGCAGTGACCTAATCAAAACTTGTTAGTGGATTCCTACCAGGGTGGTAGAAGAGTGGATGTACCCAAGATTATGGGAACCACTATAAATTTCTTGTGTTGTCTGGTTACATATTTTTTGTTTGTTTTGTTCTTGCTGTGTTTATGATTGCTGGATTAGTTTGCCTATTTTCTTTTGCTTAACTACTATATGGTATCACTATTTTCACTATGATATAAATTAAGAATAAACCAAAATTTTTAATACTCTATTCACCCCCCCCCCTTTAGAGTAATTGGATCTAACCCTTTCTTTCAGGGCACATTTGGTTGAGTCTAGACGGAGTTGATTTCACTTTGGTAGCAGTGGTTCTACCGTTGGTTTAGTTTGATATAATTTTTGGAATGGACTAGCTTGCAGAGCAGCGTGCCAGTATTTACTGCCTATCTAAGGTGGTGACCCTGAGAAGTGAAGGGCAGGCAGAAGTTAAGTTCGAGGGCCTTAGTGGATTGGCATGCTCCCTGATTTCGGCCATTAAATTTTTGCGGGCAGTTAACAAAGGAGGAGTAGATCTTATAGCATTGTTGGGGGTTCTCAATTCCAGGTCATCATTTGGGGAAGTGCCAGTAGTGGCAGAGTTCGAGGATGTGTTTCATGATGAGAATCCTGGATCACCTGCTCGGCAGAAGATTGATTTCTCGATTGAGTTAGTGCTAGAGGCTAGGCCGGTGTCATGTCCTCCTTTTAGGATGACACCAAAAGAGTTGGCCGAACTCAAAGTACAATTGCAGGAACTGTTAGAGCAAGGGTATATTAGACCCAGTTCTTCACCTAGGAGCGCCCCGGTGTTGTTTGTGAAAAAGAAAGACGGTAGTATGCGGTTGTGCATAGACTACCAAGAGTTGAATAAACTGACTATTAAGAATAAGTATATGATTCCTCAGATAGATGACCTTTTCGACAAGTTGGTGGGGTCAGTTGTGTATTCTAAGTTGGACTTGAAGTCAGTGTAATATCATTTGCTGATTCGAGATGAGGACATACCCAACACAGCTTTTGGTACGAGGTATGGTCATTTCAAGTTCTCGGTGATGTCGTTCGGGTTGCCGAACGCACGGTCAGTATTCATGGATTTGATGAATCGAGTATTTTGGGAATAATTGGATTATTTTGTAGTTGTCTTTATTGACGATATCTTGGTATACTCCAAATCAGAGACGGAGCATGAGACTCATTTGAGAGTAGTCCTGCAAGTGTTGAGAGAGAACTAGCTTAATGTAAAGTTCTCGAAGTGTGAGTTCTGGTTGGATAAGGTGGAATTTTTGGGCCATGTAATTAGTGATGATGGGGTAGCGGTGGATCCTGCAAAAGTTGAAGTTATTAGGGATTGACCGATCTTGAGAACCGTGGCGTAAGTCCGGTGTTTACTTGGACTAGCCGTGTATTATAGAACGTTTATGGAAAACTTTTCGCGGATAGCTCTACCTCTCACCTCTCTAACTCTTAAGGACCAGAAGTTTGTGTAGACTCAGGAGTTCAGTCAGGCGTTTGACACCCTAAAGGGAAGGCTGATGACAGCTCCAATCCTAAGTCTGCCGAAATGGACTGAAGGATTTCATATTTTCAGTGATGCGTCTGGATGCGGGTTGGGTTGCGTGTTGGTTCAACATAGGAGTGTGGTAGTCTTTGGGTCCATGCAGTTGAAGCCTAACAAGAGGAATTACCCCATCCATGACTTGGAATTGGCGGCGGTAATTTTTGCATTGAAGTTGTGGCGACTCTATGTGTATGGTACGAAGGTGGAGATCTTCATGGACCACAAAAGCCTGGACTATCTACTAGATTAGAAAGACTTGAATATGTGGCAGCACAGATGGGTCGAGTTCCTTGGAGACTACGAAGTGGCGATTCAGAATACGCTAGGCAAAGCCAACTTGGTGGCAGATGCCCTGAGTAGAAAATACTCAGGACAAGGGGGTTGGATCAAAGCTCATGATGAGCGGTTGGTGCGGGATTGGGAGTCCCTTGGCATTGAGTGTGTAGCCAGTGGCGAGTCTAGTACGGCTTGGTTGAACTGGATTGAGTTGAAAAATTACTTAACCGATCGTGTTCGGGAAGCTATTAATTTGGATTTAGATTTCCAGTTATTCGTGGTGGAAGCTCAAAAGGGTGAAGGTAGCGCCTGGGAGATGATTGATGGGATCTTGAGGAGGGACGGAAGGATATATGTACCACAGTTCGGCAAGCTCCGTGAGGAGTTGATGTTTGATGCTAACTTTACGAAGTACTCCATTCATCCGGGCAGTACAAAGATGTATTTGGATTTAAAGAAATACTTTTGGTGGCCTGGTTTGAAGCGGGTTGTTGCTTGGTACGTGAGTCGGTGCCAAACTAGTGCCTTATTGAAGGCCTAGTGTCAGAAGCTGGGCGGGTTCCTGAAGCCTCTTCCTATTCCCGAATGGAAATTGGATGATATCTCAATGGACTTTGTGCATGGCCTACCTCGATCGCAGCAGGGTAACAACGTGATTTGGGCGATCGTGGATCGCTTGACCAAAGTGGCTCATTTCATCCCAAATCGGAAAGAGGACAGCGTGGAAAAGCTAGTAGAGTTGTGATAATACATTTTGTAGCCTAACTATTATCGTATTTTCTAGTTTATAATGTGCAAATCATGTATTATAAGCCTATATATTGACCTCCATTAATATTTATTTATGCAACTAATGTTTATTTCTTTTTTGCAGGTTTCTTGAATTTTGGCCAAAAATTACCTAACACGGCCACCAACACGGCCGTGTCATAGGGCATGTCAACCTTGTCGTGTCAACATGGCGTGTCACCAGAGGAAAAATCCAGAAATCATCCAGAGAAGGACACGGCCAGTGGACACAACAAGTTGACACGGTCGTGTCTCCAAACGTGTCATAGGGAATATCAACCCAGCAGTGTCGCCGTCATCTTGACTGAAGGCCGAAGACTCTCCAGAGAAGGATGCAACCACCAAACACGGTCGTGTCACTGCCGTGTTGTTAGAAGCCAAAGACTTTCCAGAGCATCACACGGCCACCCGCACGGCCGTGTCGCTGGGCGTGTCGCAATCACATCGAATCCTACTGCCCGCAATGAATGCATTCCGCGCCAAAGTCCATCAACTGCTATCGACACGACCACAACCAAGCTATGTTGCAGGCCGTGTCAGCATGGGAGAGCCAACTTTTTCAACGACGCCATTATCACTCCCGCCAGAACCACTGCCCGAGGTCAAACTATACAGGACACGGCCACCAACACGGCCGTGTTGTTGGTCGTTTCACCCCATTATGTTTTTCTATAAATTTAGCCCTTCTCAAAGCATTCCAAATAGTTTTTGGATTGTCTGGGGAGGTGCTGCCCCTTAGACTTCTTGTCTTTTTCATGTTCTTCCCTCTCTCTCTTTCTCATTTTGTGTGTTCCCTTAATTCTTGTTAGGTTTAAGCTTTTGTACTAGCTCTTGTTTTTCTTTTAGTAGCTTAATGTGAGTGATAGCTTAGTTTACTTTTCATGCACTTGTAATTTTTCAATTCTAAGTTTGTAGCACTTTGTTTTCATTAATATAAAAGTGTTGTTTTTTCTCCTTTATTACTTGTGTTCTTACTCTGCTTTAATACTCACCCCCCTCCTCAATTACACCATGTATAACTAATCCTCCTTGTACTCGATCTAGATGATCCGAGGTTCGAGTGATTAAGTTATGATGGTTTGAATTTACCTTTTCTTCTTAGGGTTTAGGCCTTCGAATTACTCTTGATATTTCTCGTTTGGAATTATATTGTCGATATATAATTTCTAATATAGCTTTCATTCTTGGCTAGCCGAGAGGCCGATAGTTTGAAGTGAGCATTCAAGAGTAAAGAGAGTTGTACGCACCCCTCGGGAAAGGCAGACGTCCAAATCTCCCAGATAGGAGTAAAATCCAATAATGGGGTTCACCACGTAAATCGAGCTTTAGGCCTCCGATTTAGACGAGAGTCCGCCAGACCTTCCTAAATTCAGTTGGGCACGACTTTTAGAGAAGCGTGTTCAAGCTTTAGGAACCTCTACGGTCAAGGACCTTTACCCTATTAAGTTTAGGTTTATTTATCGTGTTTTTAATCGACATTAGCCGAGGTGATTCTTGATCGAGTGCATTTCCACCTCATCGTTCCAACCCTTTATCGTAATCGTTTCTTTTATGCTCTCTTTATTTTTAGTGCAAGTAGTTCTCTTTAGCTTTATTTCCTTTCCTTAATTGCAATTAGTTTCTCTAAACCCTAGATTTTCTGTAGATAAAAAAATAGTTTTCGTGTGAGTAAGTGTATTCAACAGTTCCTGGATTTAAATACGATACTTGTTTCCCCTAGCTACAGTTCGATAGGAATACTTGCCTCATTGGATTGCTAGTTCGGCTACTTTTATTTTCTTAATGAATAGTTGCCCACCAAGTTTTTGGCGCCGTTGCCGGGGAGCAACTTTCGTTGATATATCGAAAACATGAATCTATTAATTTTTTCATTTCTCTTTCTCATCCTCCTTCTAAAAATTTTAAAATCCAAAAAAAATTATTATTTATTATCGCTCTTAATAGAAACCCATTTCACAATTTTTCTACGCCACCTAATTCTTTTGAAAAGGGCAAAGGGCTTTAAGTGCCACTATCTTATCTAGTACCTTGCGAACCCTTCATTGGGTAGCCTTTGGGAAGTTCTGGAGTTAAACAATAAAAAAATCTATTTTAAAAAAAAATCTTGCTTTTTTCTAGTTTATTTATTTCTCTTTCTTCTCTTCTCTTCTTCTAGTGTATGACCCACGTGAGTCCGTCTGGTATATTGGACTTGGACCACGAAATTGAGCGTACTCTTCGGAGAAGATAGCGATTTCAAGGTCCTACTATCCAAGTACCGGTTGAGGACTCCGAGTCATTTTCTACTTTAAGAATGGAAGAACCCCACGTGGAGGAGGTCGTGCAAAGGCCTATGTCCTATCATGAACGACCAAATCTCGAGGGTACAGAATCTAGCATAGTTTGCCCTGCTATAGCAAATAATAACTTCGAATTAAAGCCTAACATAATTCAAATTATGCAGCAGTATGTGGAATTTGACGGACTTCAAGATGATGATCCGAATGCACATATATCAAGCTTTCTTGAGATTTGCGACACCTTCAAGATAAATTGTGTCACAAATGATGCTATGAGCTAAGATTATTTCCCTTCACTCTTAGAACTATGGTTAAGCAGTGGCTGAACACTCTACCTAAAAACAACATCACAACTTGGGATCAACTAACTGAAAAATTTCTGGCGAAGTATTTTCTGCCAGCTAAAACTAGAAAACTTAGGAACGACATTTCTGCTTTTGGACAAATAAACTCTGAAACCTTATATGAAACTTGGGAAAGATTTAAAGAATTGTTAAGATGATGCCCAAATCACGCGCTGCCGGTATGGTTACAAGTGCAGACATTTTATAACGAGCTAAATAAAAATACAAAGAAAATGATAGACGCAGCTTCTAGCGGTACTTTAAACCATAAGACCCCGGAAGCAGCTCTTGATCTTTTCGAGGACATGGCCATGAACACTTATCTGTGGAATGTGCCTAGGTCCCGCCCATACAAACCTGCAGGTATCTTTGAAGTGGACAACGTCTCCCAGCTATCTCTGTAAGTGGAACTTCTAAGCAAAAAGATAATGGAGATGACTGCTGCCTCCGCCCCTCAGGTATGGGAATCTGCAACTCCTACCCCTGAACAATTAGATTTTGTTAACAATATGCTTAGAAATGCTTTTCATAATTTTTCTAATGCGAATTTTCCTGCACCCGGTTTTAATTTTCCGAATAGTTATAATCCTGCTTTTATAAATAATCCGAATCTTTCATGGAGTAATCCATCGAATACTATGCGCCCACCACCAAAAAATGATTTTTCTGCACCACCTCCACCTCTTCAGAACTTTCCAAAACCTCCATGCTTGGAGGAGTTACTTTCCAAATATATCACCATAAATTGTGCTACAATAAGAA
The DNA here is from genome assembly GCA_039513925.1 of Platanthera zijinensis. Classification (NCBI taxonomy): domain Eukaryota; kingdom Viridiplantae; phylum Streptophyta; class Magnoliopsida; order Asparagales; family Orchidaceae; genus Platanthera; species Platanthera zijinensis. The sequence goes on along the minus strand of CM077093.1, from coordinate 141,614,339 downwards.
TCTTAACTGGAAGCGTTAAAAGTCTTGAAAATCAAGTAGGACGGCTCGCTAAAATAATTTCTGAGCGACCCGCCGGGTCTCTTCCTTCCAATCCCGAGCCCAACCCGAGAGAGCAAGTGAAAGCTATAACTCTTTGGAGTGGGAAATAAGTTTTCGGTATGGTTATTGAAGAGCTCGAGGCAAGCTCCTCTGCCGCTTTAAAAAATCAAAGCTCCTCCCCCATTTTAAAAATTCCACCCTCTACTGAAGAAGAAGTTATCACGCCTCTCCCTATGTTAAAAAAGATCTCACTCCACTACCCATCTTTAAAAATAATCCAACTCTTTCATACCATTCCAAACTTAATAAGCAACGTCAGGATGTTAAGTACTCCCACTTCTTAGAGATGTTCAAGTAAATCCTCATAAATCTCCCCTTCCATGAAGCGATCTCCAAGATGCTGAAGTACGCTAAGTACCTTAAGGACCTCTTAACCAACAAGAAGAAGTTAGAGAACCTTTCGCATATCATGTTAAATGCCGAGTGTTCTGCTATTTTGACAAACGGTTTACCAAAGAAAATTAGTGACCCGGGTAGTTTTTCTATTCCGTGTGTCTTTAGTAATCTTTTTGTCAAGAATGCATTAGCCGACTTAGGTGCGAGTATTAATCTGATGCCCCTCTCATTGTTTAAGAAGTTAGGAATTGGTAGCGTCAACCCCACACACATGGGTATCCAGCTCATTGATAGACTTGTTAAGTACCCGTTAGGAATTGTGGAGGATGTCTTAGTAAAAGTCGACAAGTTCAACTTATCGGTGGACTTTATCATTTTTGACATCAAAGAAGGCGTCGAGGTTCCCCTGATCCTTGGCTGACCATTCCCAGCCACCTCCCGAGCCATCATTAACGTAAGAAATGGTAAGCTCTTCCTTCGAGTAGGCGACGACGAAGTGACATTCTCTATCACACCTTCGATGAAGAACACCCTAGCAAATGATGACTCCTGTTTTTTCGTAGATGCCTTATGTGATGAATCCTCCAATTGACTCTCCAAATATTAAAAGGAATTTTCTGCTTTTTGTTCCTCCTCTTCTCTTCCAACTGAATCGCTACACCTAAGTGAAGAATCCCCTTATCGTCTATCTTAATTTGAAAAAGAATTTTCTGTTTTTTGTTCCTCATCTACTTCTCTAACTTAATCGCTGTAAGAAGCCTCCTTGGCCACCAGCTCCAACCCTTTTAATTTTTCATCTAAAAAGATCTACGTAGATATAGTATTTGAAAAAGAAAGAATTTCTAAAACCTCTTATGAAGAACCCCCTACCCTAGACTTAAAGAACTTCCTGAACATCTTAAGTATGCCTTCTTAGAAAAAAATTCCAAACTGCCAGTAATAGTTTCAGCCTACCTCACGGATGCGCAAAATGATAAACCTCTTTTAGTTCAACGGAAGCATCGTCGAGCTATTGCCTGGCAAATTACCGATATCAAGGGCATAAGCCCATCATTCTGCACTCACAAGATCTTAATGGAAGAGAATTCACGTAATTCAATACAACCTCAGCGCCGTATAAACCCGAAAATGAAAGAAGTAGTTAAGGGCGAGGTTATTAAACTCTTAGACGCTGGAATTATCTATCCTATATCAAATAGTAAGTGGGTTAGCCCTCTTCAGGTAGTGCTAAAGAAGGGAGGGATAACTGTAGTTGTAAATGAAAATAATGATTTAATCCTGATACGGACGGTGACGGGGAGGCGAATGTGTATAGATTATCGTAAGTTAAATGACGCCACCTACAAGAATCACTTTCCCTTATCGTTCATTGATCAGATATTAGAACGATTATCCAGCCATAGATTTTATTGTTTTCTTGATGGTCTCTCGGGGTATTTTCAAATCCCCATCTCTCCTGAGGACCAAGAGAAAACTACGTTTACTTGTCCCTTCGACACATTCACTTACCGAAGTATGTCGTTTGGATTGTGACATGCGCCAACTACATTCCAGCGATGTATGCTTGTTATCATTGACAAGTACGTAGAAAGCATTATGGAGGTATTCAAGGATGATTTCTCCGTGTTCGGTGATGCATTTGAATGTTGTTTAGAAAACCTCAAAAAAGTCTTAGAACAATGTGAAGAGACTAACCTTGCACTAAATTGGGAAAAATGCCATTTTATGGTGAGGGAAGGGTTAGTTTTGGGTCATAAAATTTCTGTGAGAGGTATTGAAGTAGACATTGCTAAGATAGAAGTTATCGAGAAACTGTCGCCGTCTACGAACATCAAAGCTATAAGAAGTTTCCTAGGGCATGCTGGCTTTTACCGTCGTTTCATAAAGGATTTATCCAAGATCACCAAACCCCTTACCCATCTCTTAGAAAAAGATGCCCCATTCATTTTTGATGACTCTTGTCTTTCTACCTTCGAATTAATAAAAGAAAAGTTAATTAACGCACCGATAATGATAGCTCCAGTGTGGGACCTTCCATTGGAAATAATGTACGATGCGAGTAGCTTCGCGGTGGGAGCCATATAAGGTCAATGAATATCTAAAAACTTCCACCATATCTTTTACGCAAGTAAGACACTCATATCTACACAGGAACATTACACCACCACCGAGAAGGATCTCCTACCTGTTGTATTCACTTTTGATAAATTTCGCCCTTGTATTACACTTTCAAAAATTATCGTTTTTACGGACCACTCGGCCCTCAAATATCTTCTTGCCAAAATTTATTCCAAGCCGCGCTTGATTCGCTGGGTCTTACTCCTCCAGGAGTTTGACTTAGAGATCCGTGATAAGCGAGGAGCCGAGAATTCGGCCACTGATCACCTCTCACACCTAGATAACCCTTATATTGAAAATCTAGATGAAAAATATTCTAGTGATTATTTTCCTAATGAGAAGCTTCTTTCAATTATCACTTCTCCTTCTCCTTGGTTTGCACACATTGCCAATTATTTAGTGGCTCGTGTGCTCCCAAAAGAGTTCTCCTCTCAACAAAATAAAAATTTCTTTTTTGAGTTGAAGAACTACTTTTAGGAGGACCCGCATCTTTTTAGAGTCTGTGTGGACCAAGTGATAAGGAGATGTGTTTCTTATGAAGAAGGAGTTGATATTTTAAAACACTTACATGAAGGTCTGACTGGTGGGCACTATCAAGCTTCTCGCACCGCTCACAAGGTGCTTTGCGTGGGTTTTTACTGGTCTAGCCTATTTTAAGACGCCCAAGCCTTTGTGAGTAGGTGTGATTGTTGTCAATGGTTGGGCAACATTTTCAAATAAAAATGAAATGTCGCAAAATTATTTCCTTGAGTGCGAAATTTTCGACCTCTGGGAGATCGATTTTGTTGGCCCCCTTCCTTCTAGCTTCGAAAAAAAGTATATTTTTGTTGCGGTTGATTATGTTTTCCGATGGGCAGAAGCCCAAGCTCTTCCTACGAACGACTCCCGAGTTGTAGTTACCTTTTTGAAAAAATTATTTCCTCGATTTGGTACGCTGCGCGCCATCGTTAGCGATAGGGGTTTCCATTTCTGTAACGCGCAGCTTTCAAAAATTCTTATTGAATACGGTGTTACATATAAGCTTTCAACTGCCTACAACCCCCAAACTAACGGACAAGTCGAAGTAGTGAATAGAGAAATTAAAAGAATTTTAGAAAAGACTATTTCAACTTCTAGGAAAGACTAGTTAGCCAAATTAGTCGTTGCTTTATGAGCCTATCGAACAACGTACAAAACCGCCCTCGTATGTACGCCGTATCGGTTGGTCTATGGAAAATCATGTTATTTACCCGTAGAACTAGAACACCGCGCTTTTTGGGCTTTAAGATTTTAAACTTCGATCCCCACTCTGTCAGTGAACTTAGAAAATTTCAAATCAACAAACTAGACGAGTGGCTCTCTTACGCATACGAAAATAACAAACTTTATAAAGAGCGGACGAAGCGTTTGCACGATAAACACTTACGGCATCCGAAAACATTTAAGCTGGGCAACCAGGTTCTTCTTTATAATTCTAGTTTACGTTTATTTCCTGACAAGTTAAAATCACGTTGGTCTGGGCCCTTTACTATTTTGGAAGTTTATCCGTTTGGAACTGTTTTTGATTTCACACCCCGATAAGGGCAATTTCAAAGTGAATGGTCAGCGTCTTAAACTGTATTTCTGTGGTGATGTCAGTCCTAACTGTGTTAACTCTATCCTCCATGATCTAACTTTTGATTAGTTTGGAACTTTGTTTTATTATTATTAAATCTTTGAACAATATCTTTGAACTTTGTTTTAAACAAAATTTTGGACAATATTATTTTGCTTCGTCGAGCTCAAACAATGCTTTAAACAAAGGGCGCTCTTGGGAGGCAGCCCAAGTTATCTTTTTTTGTTTTCTATATTTTACAATTTTTTCCCCGGACGGCTCTGACAGCTAAAGCTTCTATGATCGCCTGCTCCAACATTATTGAATCCATCACGAAGTCCAAAGAAGACATTTCATGAAGATCCAAAAGCGCAAGCATTGAGGAGCGACATCAATCAGCATTCGCAGCGAATAAATTTGGGGAAGTACCTGTTTTTCAATTTTATAATTTCATTTTCTCTCCTTCTCTAACCTCCTTTATCCATTGAGGACAATGTCCATTTTAAGCTTGGGGGAGGACTTCCGCCTTCTTTTTGCTATGTGTGAGGATTTTACTCTTTGTGAATATTTTTCAAAAAAAAGAATATCTTAAAAATAAAAAAAATAGAAAATAATTCAAAAAATTTAAAAAAAATTGCTCTTTGTCATTACTTTAATTGTTTAGACATTTTGGTATTTCAATAGTACCCCTTGTTTTTGTTTTGTTTTACTCAAAATTTCTTATAAACAACTTAGTTAATCATAATATTTCTAATCACCCTTTTTAATTATGTTTCGCAAGTAAAATGTTGGTCTGCTGTGTTTCTAATTCACGGTAGCATGTTAACGTAAAATGTTTTTTCTAAAACTCGCATTTCTATTATGGTTTTCCTTCTTTATTTTCTTTATTTTCTCAAAAATTCATCATCCACTATTTTCCTTTTCGTTTTTAGATAATTTTTATAAGGTCAACTTTTGAATAGCGTAGTAGATGTGAACGATCCAAGTCACCTATTATTTCTATTTTCAAGATAATTTCATCAATCTTCTTTTATTATCTCGGACTTATTTTTTGAAAATTTTCAAATCTATGTTTTAAATAAATTTAAAAGCATGAAAATGATATATGCCATTTTTGTTTTTCGTTTGAGCTTTCCTGCCGACATAAAAAAAATCACCACTAGTTAGCCGCTTTTGAGCCTTTTTTCAATTTCATTTGATAGCTCCTCTTTTCATATCATTTTCACCAAAGCAAAAAAAATCCAACCTATCAAATCCCACTAGCCTTTTTTGAGTTTCATAAAACATTTTTTTGATAATGATAGGTTATTTTGTGATATTTTTGGGAAAAGTTTTTGAAAAAAAAAGTATGCTAAAAAGAAATGTTTGTTTTTGTTTGGCCAATTCAAAATGAAATGAAAAAATTATTATGGCCTTTGTTTTGAAAAAGAAAAAAAAATTGAAAAGAAAAAAAAAGAAAGGAAAATATTTTTTTTGATATATTTTTGAAACTCTTTGATTAGGCTTAGTGTGATTTTAAGCCTTCCTGTTTATCTTTGAATTCCACTGCTAATCATAATCATAAACCAAACGTTTATGTCCTAATGAAGTCCTTTTGATTCATGTTTTTCAATTTTATTTAATAACTAAGAAAAAAAAGAAAAGTAAATAAGTATTAGTTTTGGATTTAAACTAAGATTTTTGTTATTTAATTGTTATAATTATAATGTGTTGCTTGGATCTAGTAACAACTGAATGCATTTTTTCATTTTTTGTTGCTTTGCTTAAATCTATTTAAAGAATTTCGTCAAAATTTTGGATGATTTATTATCGTTAAGTAAAGTTTATAAAAGTTAAACCATACCTAAATAATTGTTTTAGATTTACGTTTCACCTTTTCTCTACATAGAATTTCGCATAGTACTTGCGTAGGAATAATTAGAATCTTTTTGATTAGTCATTTTTATGATTATCGAGTATTTATATTTTTGCTTGGGGACAAGCAAAGCTTAAGCTTGGGGGACGCTCACCCATCTCTTAGAAAAAGACGCTCCATTCATTTTTGATGAATCTTGTATTTCTGCCTTTGAATCAATTAAAGAAAAGTTAATTAACGCACCGATTATGATAGCTCCGGTGTGGGACCTTCCTTTCGAGATTATGTGCGATGCGAGTAGTTTTGCGGTGGGAGCCGTATTAGGTCAACGCATATCTAAAAACTTCCACCCCATCTATTAAGCTAGTAAAACCCTCACATCTGCACAAGAAAATTACACCACAACCGAGAAGGAGCTCTTAGCTGTAGTATTCGCCTTTGATAATTTCCGCCCTTACATTACACTTTCAAAAATCATTGTTTTTACGGACCACTCAGCCCTCAAGTACCTTCTTGCCAAAACGGATGCCAAGCCTCGCTTGATTCACTGGGTCTTACTCCTCGAGGAGTTTGACTTAGAGATCCGTGATAAGCGAGGAGCCGAGAACTTGGCTGCCGACCATCTATCCAGATTAGATAACCCCTTTATAGAAAAATTAAATGAAAAATCTTTTAATGACTATTTTCCTGATGAGAAGCTGCTTTTAGTTAATACATCTACTTCTCCTTGGTTCACGCACATCGCCAACTATCTAGTGGCCCGGGTGCTCCCAAAAGAGTTCTCCTCTCAACAAAAGAAGAAATTCTTTTCTGAGCTGAAGAACTACTTTTGGGAAGACCCCCGTCTTTTCAAAATTTGTGCGGATCAAGTGATAAGTAGATGTGTTTCTTATGATGAAGGAATTAATATTCTAAAACATTTGCATGAAGGTCCGACAGGTGGGCACTATCAAGCTGCTCGCACCGCTCATAAGGTGCTTTGCGCGGGTTTTTACTGGCCTAGCCTGTTTAAAGATGCGCAAGCCTTTGTGAGCAGGTGTGATAGTTACCAATGGTCGGGCAACATTTCTAATAAAAATGAAATGCCGCAAAATTATTTCTTAGAGTGCGAAATTTTCGACCTCTGGGGAATTGATTTTGTTGGCCCCCTTCCTTCTAGCTCCGGAAACAAATATATTTTAGTTGCTGTTGATTATGTTTCACGATGGGCTGAGGCCCAAGCTCTTCCTACAAACGACTCCCGAGTTGTAGTCACGTTTCTAAAAAGATTATTTTCTAGATTCGGTACGCCACGCGCGATCGTTAGTGATAGGGGTTCCCATTTCTATAACGCACAATTTTCAAAAATCATTACCAAATACGGCGTTACGCATAAGCTTTCCACTGCCTACCACCCCCAAACTAACGGACAAGTCGAAGTAGTTAATAGAGAAATAAAAAGACTGTTTCAACTTCTAGGAAAGACTGGTCAGCCAAACTTGACGATGCCTTATGGGCCTACCGAACAGCGTACAAAACCGCCCTCGGATGTACGCCGTATCGGCTGGTCTATGGAAAATCATGCCATCTGCCTGTAGAGTTAGAACACCGCGCCTTTTGGGCCTTAAAAGTTTTAAACTTCGATCCCCACTCAGTCGGTGACCTTCGAAAATTTCAACTAAATGAACTCGATGAGTGGCTCTCTTATGCTTATGAAAATAATAAACTTTATAAAGAGCGGACGAAGCGTTTACACGATAAACACTTAAGGCACCCTAAAAACTTTAAGCCAGGCGACCAAGTCGTTTTATATAATTCTCATTTACGTTTATTTCCGGGCAAATTAAAATCTCGCTGGTCTGGCCCGTTTTCTGTTTTAGAAGTATTTCCTTATGGAACTATTTTAATTTCTCACCCTGATAAGGGTAATTTCAAAGTGAATGGTCAGTGTCTTAAACGGTATTTCTCTAGCGATGATGATATCAGTCCAAACATTATTAAGTTTCTGCTTCACGAACTCTAACTTTTAACTCTTAAATTTTGTTAAAAAACAATTTTATTTCTGGACAACAATATTTTTGGACAATATTACTTTTTTGATGCGTCGAGCTCAACGACGCTTTAAACAAAGGGCGCTCTTGGGAGGCAACCCAAGTTATCTTTTTCTGTTTTCTTTATTTTACAATTTTTGCCTCGGACGGCTCCGACAAGCTGAAGCTTCTACGATCGCCGGCTCCAACATTGCTAAATCCATCACGAAGTCCAAAGAAGACATTCAGAGGAGCGGCATCACTCAGCTTTCACAGCAAATAAATCCGGGGAAGTACCTGCCTTTCAATTCCATCTTTCAATTCTGTACTTTACTTTTCTCTCCTTCTCCAATCCCCTTCTTTAGCCATTGAGGACAATGTCTATTTTAAGCTTGGGGGAGGACTTCCTCCTTCATTTTTGCTTAGTGTAAATATTTTTCTTTTTGTATATATTTTAAATATTTCCAAAATAAAAAAAAATGAATATCTTAAAATTCCAAAAAAAGAGAAAAAAATTTCCAAAATCCAAAAAAAGAGAGAATATTTCACAAAGTAAAAAAAATATGTGTTTTTGAATAGTTTAGACATTTTGGTATTTCAATAGTACCTTTAGTTTTTGTTTTTGATTTACTCAAAATTTTCTATAAACAACTTAGTTAATTATAATATTTCTAATCGTCCTTTTTAATTATGTTTCACAAGTAAAATGTTGGTCATGCTGTGTTTCTAATTCATGGTAGCATATTATGGTGAAATATTTTTCTAAAACTCGCATTTCTATTGTGGTTTTTTGTTTTTTATTTCCTTTACTTTCTCAAAAATTCATCATCCACTATTTTCTTTTTCATTTTTGAATAATTTTTGTAAAGTCAACTTTTGAATAGCGTAGTAGATGTGAACGATCCAAGTCACCTATTATTTCTATTTTCAAGTTAATTTCATCAATCTTCTTTTATGATCTAGGATTCGCTTTTTGAAATTTTTCAAACCTTTGTTTTAAATAAATTCAAAAGCGTGAAAATGATATAGGCCGTTTTTGTTTTCGTTTGAGCTTTCCTGCCAACCTAAAAACTTTTACCACTAGTTAACCATTTTTGAGCCTTTTCCGATTTCATTTGATAGCTCCTCCCTTAGTTTCAGTTTCACCAAAGCCAAAATTTCCAACCTATCGAATCACACTAGCCTTTTTGAGTTTCATAAATTATTTTGATGATTTTGATAGGATATTTTGTTATTTTTGTGGGAGAAAGATTTTTGAAAAAAAAAAAGTATGCTAAAAAGTGATGTGTATTTTTGTTTGGCCAATTCAAAAGGAAAATAAAAATATTTATGGCCTTTGTTTTGAAAAAAGAAAAAAAATGGAAAAAAGAAGAAAAAGAAAAAAAATGTGTATATATATTTTTAAGAAAGTTTTTAAAACTCTTTGCTTTGGTTTAGTGTGATTTTGAACCTTCACGTTTATCTTTGAATTCCACTCCTAATCATATTCCTAAACCAAACGTTTCTGTCCTATTTAAGTCCTTTTGATTCACGCTTTTTGATTTTTATTTAACAACTAAGAAAAGAAAAAAAGTAAATCAGTTTTAGTTTTGGATTTAAACCTAGATTTTTGATAATTAAATTGATATAATTATAATGCGTTGCTTGGATCTAGTAACAACTCAAAGCATGTTTTTAATTTTTGTTGTTTTGCTTAAGTCAATTTAAAAAAATCTCGTTAAAATTTTGGATGATTTGTTTTTATTAAGTAATGATTATAAAAGTTTTACCATACCTAAATAATTGTTTTAGACTTACATTTCACCTTTTCCCTACTTAGAATTTCGCATAGTACTTGTATAGGCATAATTAAAACTTTTTGATTAGTCCTTTTAATAAATATCTAGTTTTTATATTTTTGCTTGGGGACAAGCAAAGCTTAAGCTTGGGGGAATTTGATAATACGTTTTGTAGCCTAAACTATTATCGTATTTTCTATTTTATAGTGTACAAATCATGTCTATTATTAGTTTATTTTTATCCTTTTTATGTAAATATTATTGACACTAACATTTTCTTATCCTTTTGCAGGTTTTCAGGAAATTCGTCAAAAATAACCTAACACGCCCCCCCTGTCACGCCCTCCATGGGCGTGACCGAGGGCTTGTCACCCGATCCCGAGGACTTTTGTTGGAAGGGACAGGAAAACAATCAAAACCGCTGTCACGCCCCCTGACACGCCCTCCCTGGGCGTGTCACCAGGCGTGACTATGGGCGTGTCGCCCTCTGCCGCAAAGCCTGCCGCCGCATTAAATGTCGTTCCGCCATAGCACAAAAATAGTACTGTCACGCCCCCCAGTCACGGGCGTGACCGTAGGCGTGACATTAACTTTTCGATGACTGACGGATTTCCGACCAATGATTTGGACATGACGTGCCTGTCACGCCCCACCTACACGGGCGTGACCTAGGGCGTGACCACCGACGTACCGAAGCAATGATCCTTCCTGCCAGAGTTCAGAGCCCGAGGTCAACATTGTACTGTCACGCCCCCTAACACGCCCCCCCTAGGGCGTGTCGGAGGGCGTGACCAACCCGTGAAAAAATTCTATAAATTACGACCCCCCTCTTCATTTCAGCAAGCTTTGGTTGAGAGGGGGAGGTGTTGCCCCTTTGGTTCTTGAGTTTTTTCATGCTTTCTCTCTCTCTCTCTCTCTCTTTGTAATTTTTGCTTAATCATGGTTTAATATTTAGTTGCCTTAGCTTTCCCTGTAATCTTTAGTGTTGCTTAGTGCTAATTGTAGGGCTAGAATAGGATTTAATTTTCATGCACTTGTAATTTCAATTTCAATAGTGTAACTTGCCCTTTTTCATTAATAAAAGCGTTCTTGTTTAGCTTGTCTTCTTTTTATGCTTCACTACTCATCCCCCCTCCTCCACTTCGCTATGATTAACTAATCCTCCTTGTACTCGATCTTTATGATCCGAGGTTAGAGCGATTAAGTTATGATATTTTAATTAATCTTTTCTTTTTAGGTTAGGGCCTTGAATTACTCTTGATTATTCAAGGGTTGGAGGTATATTATCGATATATACTCTCCACCTTTACTTTCATTCTGGGCGAGCCGAGAGGCCGAAAGAATGATGTGAGCATTCAAGAGTAAAGGGTATTGTATGCACCCCTCGAGAGAGGCAGACGTCCAAATCTCCCGGATTGGAGTAAAATCCAATAGTGGGGTTCACCGCGTAAAGCGAGTTTTTGGCCTCCGATTTAGACGAGAGTCGGTCAGACCTTCCTAAACTCAGTTGGGCACGACTTCGAGAGAAGCGTGTTCAAGCTTTAGGAACCTCTACGGTCAAGGACCTTTATCCTATTAAGTTAAGATTTTTATCGCATTTTCTTAATCGTCTTTAGCCGAGGTGAATCTTGATCGAGTGCATTTCCATTTCATATTTTCTACCTTTCGTAGTAATTGTTTTACTTAATAGCACTTTACTTAATTGCAATAGCTCTCATTCTAGCATTAGTTTTATTTCCTTAATCTCAATTAGATTCTCTAAACCCTAGTTTTTCCGTCGATAAGATAATAACGTTCGTGTGAGTAAGCATAGCCAACAGTTCCCGGATTTCAATACGACACTTGTGTCCCATAGCTACAATTCGATAGGTATACTTGCCTCATCGGGTTGCTAGTTTGGTTGCGTTTATTTTCTTCGAACCCTAGCGTGCAACAGTACCCATGGGGCCCCTGGAAGTGTGCTGACTGAAAGGAAGGCACCACCTCCCAGGCCTCATGACACTTACCACATTTTATCTATCCACCCTCCCACGTATCATGGTGAAAAGGGTAAATTTGTGAGCAGAACCTGCCATGTCCCATTTAGACCTAAGATCATGACTACCTCATTCAGTAGATCAGGTCAGAAACGGCGATACAACATTCATAATTATTGGTGTTATGGTAAGGTGGGTCACTTTGCCATAGATTGTTGGCACAATCCCTCTATGCCAAGGGCAAGGGTATGTCCACTTCCTCTGGGCAGAGTTAGCCTTCCTGACAGGATTCCTGTAGGAAGGCATTCAATATTTTATGCTGACAAAAACCTAGGACCCAATACATATTGGGTTCCTAAGGTAAGGTAATTCCTTTTTGCAGGATAGTCTAGGTTCCCGTTAATATGATGGGAACTAGACATGAGATGTTCCAAGAATGACATGCAACGCGTATATGGGATAAGAGCAATTCTAACTACAATGGCTTACTCCAATTGGACACCTGGTGTACCTCAAATAGAAAATCTGAATGATCTGTTTAATGATCCCAAGTACATGCGTTCAGTTTCAATACTTGAGTCGTATTATATTGAAGCTTACATATATATGTATATACATACATCCACACGAATATGTTAATTCTTACTCTAAAAGGAAATGTTTATATGTATATATACACACATATGTTTGCACTCCCGATGAGAGGATGCAAATATTAAATAACCCTTAGGTACAATCTGAAGAATTCCTTATAGTTACATATTTATATATTTGATAATGAATCTCAATAGGCGCAAATCAGCCCATTTGAAATTAAGGAATGTTTGTCAGTGTGTGTAACAAAATATTACAATTTTTCTCCTAGAATTACTCTAGAATTAGGTATAGGGCTTATATATTGTTCAACTCGATCGAGGTTTCATGATCAAGAAATAAAATGGGGGCAAAGGCTTGAAATTAACATGCCACGGTTAAGTTGTATAGAAAATCCTGTCAAATCTCGTCGACTTCCCTCAGTCGGTGGATATAAATAGTGAATAACTCAGGTTGACTCTTTATATTCCCAGTCTCACTGAACTCCCGTCGACTTCCCTTACTCCTCGCGTATTCCCGTCGATCGTGCGAAAGCTCGTCCCGTACTTCGATCGCCTGTGGTCTTCATCGCTCCTCCGTGCTTCAGTCGACAAAATCCAAAGGATGCAAGGATCGTGACGTGCTCCCGCCTGCTCCATGCTTTCGGCGTCTTCCCATCGCATCTTCCTCTCCGTCGACACTCATTCTCTCTCCCCATCAGGTGTTCCCGTTAGTTCCGTGCCTTCCAGTCGCCATCGTCTCGCCAAACCGCTCGGCGCTAGGGTAACGTTCCCTCATCATTTAAGTTTCTTGTCTAAGTATAGCTCCTATTCTAGAAGTACTGATAGGGTTTAGACACTTGAACATGTCCTATTTAGGTTTGCAATGGCTCCTAGAACCACAGCAGGACTCCTCACTGGAAGTGAACTGGTTAGGACAGGCTTCTCTCATGCCTCCGATGAGATCAGGAATATAATCCTCATACTTAAAGAAGCCGGGCTTTCCTTTATCCTGGAGCATCCTTGCAAAATCCTGGATAAGGAGGTGATGGAATTCTTTATAACGACAAAGATACGGCACGAAGATAGAGTGATTAAGAGTAAGATTGCTGGTGTACGGATCAAGATGACAGCAGGAAAACTGACACAATATTTGCAGCTCTCCAGTTCTTAACAGGAGGACTATCTAGAGGAAGGGGATCGAGCCAGGACTCTCCTATTCTGTGGACTTGCTCGAGAAACTAAATCGATCAAGCGAAGGGAAATGAATGAGGAAGGGAAGCTCTTGTCGGATATCATTGGGAAAGTACTGATCTGCAAACTAGGCTCCCACGATCATATCTCGGGTGATATGTTCAAGATCTTAGTGGCAATAGTCTGTTGAAAAAGATACAACTGTGGTGCTATGTTGTTTGAGAAAATAAAAGATACTCTGCGAACCCAAAGTTTTGGAAGGATCATCAGTCTGTATCTCAACCAACTGGATGGAGACAGGTTCGACATGAGTAAAGGAGTTCCTCTACATTACTTAAAGAAAATGGATTCAAGTGTATTTGACAGATGGGAGAGAAGGATTGGGCGAGCAGCTCTAGCTGAAGCACAGGATGAACCTTTGGCTGAGGCCTCTGAGGAGGAAGATAATGGAGCTCCAGAAAACCGAGATCCCTTGGCTGAACCCAGTGACATTCCTAACTTACTGCGTGCAGGAACTGAGGGGGAGTCTCTACTCGTTGCTACTGAAACTCACAAGATAGATATCTCAGTCCCTGTTCCTATTGATGTTGTTTCTGATATCTCTCAGATAGCCAAAGATGCAGTTGATACCCTGGACACTGATCTGGGTGATGAGGAGGAAGATGAGGAGGCCTTTGACAATGATGCAATTGACAATGATGATATGGAAGATGAGGGTACTGAAGAAGTGGATGATGTGGTTGAAGATGAAACAACCTTGAGGGAGAGGGTGGAGATGGTGGAACCACCCGGTGGTGTTGAAGATCCATTTGAGGAACGAGCTCCAATGGTAGCTCCTAAGAAATTTTGTGCAACAATGGAGGGGGAGTCCTCTCAACAGGGGCTGATAAGCATTCCTGAGAAATCTACAGAGGCTGCCACTATCCCCCCATTGGAAACGGTGCAAGTGTCAAGCTCGTCCAGTGAATCTGCTGAAGAGCAAGACCAAGGCATGCCTTAGGGTTATCCACTACGACCAAATCTAGCAAATCACACTGTTAACATCATTCAAGGGATAGTGGATGAACTCAAAGATTCTTTTGAGAAATCACACAACAAGGTTTTAAAAAGAATTAAACAATCTGAGGAGCTAATGCTGAAGAATGTTGTGGAAATAAATCATAAGATCGATCTGATGGAACAAAAGTTTGATACCAAATATGCAGAGGCCGGCACGGCAGTAAATCTTCTAATGAAAGGACTCTAGAAGAACACAGCTGATCTAGCGGTGGTGAATCAAAATGCACATGTGGTGGCCGACAACATCAAGCTATTCGATGCCAGCATGGTAACTCTCAACGTAAATAAGACTTCTCTTCTAACTTATTTCACTCAGACTACAAAGCATATAGATGATTCACTGCATTCTTATGCAAGTTCAATTGCTCAAGAAGCCAAAAAGGGGGAAGAAGAATATAAAGCTAAGATGGAAGGGCTTCAACAGATAATGATTGACAACTTTATCAATCCAATAGATATGTTTTTGAAAGTTGTCACTGGTTAGTTCAACAGGCCTCGGGCATACACGTTCTAGTTTCACCTCTGGAGGAGGAGGTTTATCCTGCTGCTGACGAAGAAGTAAGGGTTGAAGAAGTTCCACTTAGTGAGGTTGAGACTAAGAAGGCTGCTAGGGCTGCTGCCAGAGCTATACATAGTACCATGTTTGACCAAGTAGCCCTAGCAAAAGCAAAAGGAAAAGGGAAACTCCAAGAAGGGACATCCAAAGAAACTCCAACCGAAAAGAAAGTAATATTGAAGGAGGATGAAGTAAGAAATGAAAGATGGAGACATGTTTTAAGGAGCATTATTTTGGATACCTTTATGCTACAGCAGAGGGGGCAAATTAATCGAAATGATGTATATAATCAATATTAGTGGGAGCTGCACAAAGAATATGAAGCTAAACGAAATATATTTTTCAGGAATAACAAAGTGGAACATAAAGATCCTCCTCCCAGATACTATCTGAAGCCCAAGGAATATTTTGAGAGACAAAGCAAGAAGTACTTGGCTCAGCAACTGAAAGACGAACTAGCTAAGGAGAAATAGGCCTAGGACTTTGACTTGTCTTTTTCTTCATGTTTGCTTATCTCTTCATGTTTTTGTAAGAACAATTACTTTGGATATATATATATATATATATATATATATATATATATATATATATATATATATATATGATTTCATTATTCACTCAAGTATTGTTCTGTTGCTTTTAATTCTCTGTGTCTGGTCTCTCTCATGTTTGTTTTGTATATTACTCTGGTTGGTTAAATTCATCTTAGCTAATAGGATTTTGGCTTCTTCAAATAGGGGGAGATTGTTGGGTATTGTATCCACAATTACCTGGATTTGAAGAAGCCTCCTGTCAAGCTAAGATGAAATCACAATGTATTTGATGATATATCTTCAAGTTATGCTTGCAGTTATTCCACGCAAAGTACACACCAAGGTTAGGGTGCAGTGGGTCAATATATACGGGTCTGCGCAACGTAATCCCTCGTTGAGCAGATCAGTGTGTGGCTTACATGTACTCTCTCTATTGGAGTGTACTTATTTTCAAGTACATGGCTAAGACAGATCAAGAGCAGACAAGGAGCAAGGATGATTCAACGCAACTCACGGGAAGAAAGACGAAAAATCGCCTAAGTTAGAATCGACGAGAATCACTAGTGATTCTCGCCGATTCGACGAGAATCACTAGTGATTCTCGCCGAATCGTCGAGAATCACTCGCTGATTCTCGCCGACTACATCTGGCTGACTCAACGCTTGCAAAATTCACGCTAAGTCAGAATCATTGAGATTCATTAAGTGATTCTCGACAAATCGTCGAGAATGACTCTGCATTCTCGTCGATTCGTCGAGAATGGATTTTGACTCTCGCAGATTCTCTCCGGATGGCAAGCTCTTCAGCTAAAATTCTTCTAAGGAGAATTCGACGGGAATCATAAGTGATTCTTGCCGATTTGTCGAGAATCTCAAATGATTCCTGCCGAATTTGCCTTAGGCAAATTCCGTTGGCTCGCTGGACCGGACCAAGTGTTAAGGCGCAGTTTGAACCGAAATTTGGGTTTCTTCTGGTGGGGCCCACAACAGTCATAAAGGAGTATTCTACAATATATATACTCTCCTATTTTGAACTTAATAAGCAGCGAAGAAAAAAAAAAGTCGGCCGTCACGGACGTTACCTAGCAGATCGCAGATTTCCTTCCGCCGCCGTCGCCGCTCGAAAGTTTGTAGCCGCCGCTGATCAGATTATTCTTGATCTCTCATCGATAGAAACATAGCCAAACAACGCGTCTCACGTTTCTATCTTGAGATCCTTTGTCTCTTGGTTTATTGAACGGGAATACTTTCCCCTTCCGAATTGATTGAGACGATCGATCCAAGTAAGATCGTTGGTAGACCTTGCTAGCTTTATTACGAAGTTTGGATCTACAAAGCATCTCCGCTGCAATCCTTTACTGCCGCCGATATCGGGGAGATCCTCTCCAAGAGAGTGCTTAGGTCGTGGACTCTTCGTCTTCTTCAAGAATGATTCATCGAACGAAGAGGGACACCGAGCGCTCCAAACGTAGTTTGTATTTTGTACATTCTATTAATACTTTTGTTGTAAAGGAACTTTGGTTTCTTATTGTAAGGGTTGGGTGCAACCCGTGGTGGAGGAGTAGTGACTCCTTCGGGTGGAAGGGTTTCTTCCATAGTGTTAGGATTGGATTTCAATCCGGTTGATGAAGTGACCGAGTCGTCCCTTGTTGGGAGATAGGTCGAAGGGGTAAAGTGGACGTACCCAAATCGGGGAACCACTATAACTGCCTGTGTGTTTCTGTGTTGTGCTTGTTTTGTTTTATTGTGCAGGTAAATTTTTAATTCCGCAAAACGACTGCAAATCACCTATCCCCCCATAGGTGATGATAGTTGACACTAGAGTGATTTTTAAGACATGAGGATGGAAGTTCGTCCGGTAGGCATAGAGGATTCAGAAGTTTGGCAGTTGCGAAACAAAGAGGTGAAGCTCGTAAAGGTGCGTTGTGACAACTGTAGGCGAGGTGAGTTCTATTGGGATCATGAGCAAGCAATGCATGAGGACTATCCGGAGTTGTTTGCATATTATTGTTGGAATAGTGTTTTGATATGTTGCAACAATTCTTTTGCTGTCTTTATGAATGGAGACGTTCATATAATATGGTTGTAACAATGTTTTGCTATGTAACAACATTTTTCTTGTTTTCCTGAATGAAATTGGTTGTGTAAAGTCTTTGTAATAATGTTTGAATTTATTGAAAGAATTTTCTTGCTATTTATCTGTATGGAGATTAACTTTGAGGACAAAATATAATGCCCCAAATCTCGATTATGAGTGGGCTGTGTAGGCTTAGCAACACGGCCTAGGATACAGGCGTGTCCAAAGCCATTTCCAACTCTGTGTTAGCAACACTGTCGGGGACACGATCATGTCCAAAGTCGTGTCCAGCTTTGTGTTGGCAGGGCGGTGTTGAGTGTGGCGCAAGGCGGTGTTTAGTGTGGTACACGGCCTATGACACGGGCGTGTCAAGGGCCGTTTCCTTCTCTGTGTTTGGCCGGTCTGTGAAGACTAATATACACGGGCTAGACATGGGCGTGTCTGAAGCCGTGTCTAGCACACGGCCTGTGACATGGGCGTGTCACAGGGTTGTGTTCTAGTTTGACAAAGGAGGTTTATTTTGCCGCGTAAGGAACACGGCCTGTGACACCCTGTGTCAAAAGTCGTGTTCAGCCTAGGAAAGTGATTTTTAGGGCAATTCGTGGCCGTTCATTCCCTTTAAATAGAATCCAACGGTCCAGAGATCTCCCTACTATTTTAAGGCCTGGAGTTGAGGGTCAAACTCTAATTTCTCCCAAGTCTTTCCCTTTCGAAAGAGTTAGTGAGTGGGGAGAGCAAGGAAGGACGAGGAGGAGGAGGAATCTGGCCGTTGGTGGAGTTTCAGATCCCCGAATCATTAGCCGAGTCCAGGTCCGTTGAGGCAAGGCCGTTGCAGTGCTTTTCATCCGGCTAGTTTTCCATGGCTCCAAAGAGAATGTCAAGGGTAACGATCTTCCTTCTTGGACATGTAAAGTCCATGTTTTGGCATTAGCATGGATTTCCCACACTAAAAGATGGATTATTGAGGGATTTCCTAATTATGGTTGGCTGATATGAGTGTCTGGGATATTGGCGTTCGTCAGGTTTACATAATGAGAGTCTTAGGCCTGCATGCAATTAATACTATTCATGCTCAAACTTTACAATTGGGTTTCAGACCTAGAACGGTGGTGGGACCCCTGTTCGCCGGTAGACCAAAAATGTGCCCTGAGTGCACGGATCGTCAGGCTGTGTGGCCGACGGTTGTGATATATGGATTGTGCGTGAGTGCACATTACGTGATATATCTGCTTTTGAAATGTTATGCCTTCAAGGAAGGAATAACACTACCCCGGGAAAGGGGTAGGGTCGTTATAAATTGGTCAGCTAAATGTTGACCGTTGTCTTGTTTGTCACCAACATGGCGGGTTGTCCTTTTGCAGGTGCTGGAGAGCCGAGCGGGAAATAGCGGGCTGATACCCCTGCTGCTAGCCCTCAAAGGCTGAGAAAAAAACTTTATTATTTTCATGTGTGGCCGGCCAGCGTGTCGATGTTTGTAATCCACACTTGTGAAGTTTAACTATAAGTCCTTAAGGCCAAACTTTTGTGTATTTGTTGTACATTCCTTCGGGGTTATATATAAATGTGGTTGTTTATATATAGTAGACATTCGTTGCTGTTGAGTTCAATATTAACTTTAAATCTTCTGCTAGTATGCTCTGAGTTAAGATACAAGTATGTTTTGGTATTAACATGTAACCTCGCCGCCTGTTTGTGGCATATAATGTGGGGCCCAAGAAAGACCTATTATTCTATGTTATTTAATGGATGTAGTCATTACAATTTGGTATCAGCTTGTCTCGGTCTTCCTCTTTCGAATTTGTGGTCTAATTCTTTTGTGGGGTGGCGAGCACGTGTAAGTGAAACCCGCTTTAACATTAATGAACTAAACAATATCCACTAAGGAATGCAAATACACTTATTTGAGGAACATGTGCGTTCCTATATTGTTGTTATTGCTTGTGCAAGGTCGCTAAAGTATGTCTTATTCACCTATCAGTGACTCGTAGTGCTGCTGGGCAGTCTGAGCCACAACATTCTGATGAGAGTGCGTTACCAGCTTAGGTGCCTACACCTCCTCCTTCTACGAAAACAGAATGCTTAGTTGTTGAGGTAGTTTTTTCAATGATTCGTGCATAACCTACTGGGAAGGCGCAGACGACATTAGTGCCAGAATGGGTTGTTTTAAGGCTAGAACCTGTTGAGGCTGTTGATCCTCGAGCAGCTGAACGGCAGTTGAAGCAATTTATGAGCTTCAATCCTCCTACATTTTACGGGTGTGGGATCCCCAACGTAGGCGGATGATTGGTTGACGCGCATCAAGCAAATATTGACGATGTTTAGGACGGAGGAAAATCAAAAGGTCATCTTGGCCACCTTCTTGTTTGAAGGAGAGGCTCGGCTGTGGAGGGATGAGATAGAGTTGCACCACTTAGCGGGCAAGCAATTAACAGAAGTCTCGATCGAGGAGTTTTCGCGTCTATTCTTGGCAAAGCACCTGCCAGCAGCACAATACATCGCCATGGAAAATGAGTTCCAGTGGCTAACTCAGGGAGAAAGTAGTGTCGATACCTACTTACATGAGTTTACATGATTGGGATGCTATGCGGGATCTATCTTTGCTAATAAACAACGTAAAACCAATAGGTTCTACGAAGGGTTATCGGATGAGTTGAGATTCCTGCTCTCAAGTTCGGTGAACCAGGGGTTTCAGGCGTTGGTGGATACGACTTGTGCGTTGGCGAAGGAAATGAAGATGGTGCAAAGAAAACGGGACCTGGCTGTGACAAAGTCCGAGTTCAAAGCGCCCCGTTATGGAAAATCAAACTACCAGAGGAAATAGGGCAAGAGATCTAAGTCGTCTTGACAGGATCCTTCTACAGTTGCGTCGGGGGAAACTTTGAGGCAAGAGTCTCGTTCCTTCTATACATGTGGTAGAGTTGGGAATATAGCCCATGACTGTTGGGTTGGTCGGCCAAAGGTGGAAAAGAAGACAGGAGCGTCATATGCTGATAAGGGAAAGGCAATGGTGGAGTCCTCGTCATCCCATGCGTAGCCCCGAGTATATAATCTTGGCCAGCAGGAGGCCATAAAGCAAAGTGATGTCGTCACAGGTACGATCTAAGATATTGATTGGTACTTTTCATATTTCATACCTTGTGTGTAGCCTGTGTATGATGTGTTTGTCTTAGCCTTTGTTATTATTCGGAATAATCCGACGAGAGCATTATTTTATACGGGTGCTTTGCATTCATTTCTGTCTAAGGACTTCGTAAAGGTGTTGTTACCAAACGAATGTGCGATGCGTGTGGATAGGACTTGCTTCTTGGAAGTACAAATAGAAAGTCGGGATTTATGCTTGAACGCATCTGTGCTATCGATATCGGAATTTGATGTGATCTTTGGTATGGACTGGCTCTCGGAGCAGCATGCCTTTATTGATTGTTATTCAAAGAAGACCATACTGGGCCAGAATACCGAGCTTGAGACAATGTTCGCTGGTATGCGAGGAGCGAGCGGGATCTTTATTTCTGTTCTCCAAGTCGTCAATATTGTTCGGAAGGGCGCGGAGTTATTCTTCACGCTTATTCCGGCTGTTGAGAAAAGTCCAGTGTGAGTGATGTTCTGATTGTATTGGAGTTTGATAATGTGTTTCCTAAAGATCTTCCTTTGTTACTACCCCAGCGGGAGATCGAATTCACTATTGAGCTAGTGCCAGGTGCGAAACCTGTGGCCCGCTCGCCATATCGAGTAGCGCCAAAGAAAATAGCAGAACTGAAAGTTCAACTGCAAGAGTTGATGGAATAGGGATACATAAGCCCAAGTATGTCACCTTGGAGCGAACCTATTCTCTTTGTGAAAAAGAAGGACGGTAGTCTGCGGTTGTGTATCGATTATCGCGAATTGAATAAACTGACAGAGAAAAACAAGTATCCGATTGCACGAATAGATTACTTGTTCGATCAGCTAGTGGGATCAACCATCTATTCTAATCTGGACTTAAAATCTGGTTATTACTAGTTGAGGATTTGGGAAGGTGACATTCCCAAAACAGCATTTGGAACACGCTATGGGCATTATGAGTTCACTGTATGTCCTTTGGGCTATGTAATGCGCCATCGGTATTCATGGATATAATTCACTGAACATTCCGTGAGTACTTGGACCTGTTTGTGATCCTCTTCATTGATGATATCCTTGTGTGCTCTCAATCTGAGACTGACAATACATACCAATTACGATTGGTGTGAAATACCCTGCGGAGAAATAAGCTTTTTGCCAAGTTCTCAAAGTGTGAGTTTTTGCTGTTGTCAGTGGCTTTTCTTGGCCATATGTTAAAGTGAGAGGACATTGCAGTGGATCCGTCAAAGATAAGAGCCGTACGGGAGTGGCCAGTGTTGTCTTCGGTGGCCGAAATCAGGAGTTTCCTTGGACTAGCAGGCTACTACAGACATTTTGAAGAAAACTTCTCACTGATCGCTTTGCCTCTTACCACATTAACGAGGAAGGATCAGAACTTCGTTTGGACGCTGGAGTGCATGCAAGCTTTTGAAGAGCTAAAGAGTCGTTTGACCACGACACCTTTTTTAACATCGCCATGTAGTACAGACGGCTATGAGATTTATAGCGATACATCAGGGAGCGGCTTAGGCTGCGTTCTTCTTCAGTATGGAAAGGTGATCTCTTATGGATACGCCGGTTGAAAGTGCATTAGCGAAATGATCCCATCCATAACTTGGAGTTGGCGGCGGTGATTTTTGCACTTAAATTATGGCGTCACTATCTAC
Organism: Platanthera zijinensis; assembly: GCA_039513925.1. Lineage (NCBI taxonomy): Eukaryota > Viridiplantae > Streptophyta > Magnoliopsida > Asparagales > Orchidaceae > Platanthera > Platanthera zijinensis. Next base: position 141,591,839 of record CM077093.1, on the reverse strand, counting down.
ATAACGTAAAAGTGGATATATTTACGGACCATAAGAGCCTAAAGTACATATTGGATCAGAAGGATCTCAATATGCGACAACAAAGGTGGATGGAGTTCCTCGGGGACTACACCTTTGATATTCACTACACTCTTGGGAAGGGAAACGTGGTCGCAGATGCCTTTAGTCGTAGGACTCCGTCAAGGGAAAATTGGTTGTAGATGAATGATAAGCGTCTGATCCATGAGTTGGAAGGGCTAGAGATTTCTTGTGTTGACAAGAATTCCACAACAAATGCATGCTTGAACTGGATGGAGGTACAATATGACCTTGCGGACAGAATTTGGCGAGCAACCGAACTTGATGATAGTCTACAATGTTATTCAGTGGATGGGTCAAATGACCAATTCTCCTGGGATGACGGCCTTTTAAAGAAAGAGGGTCGTTTGTGCGTCACATGTATGGGTAAGCTAAAAGAAGAATTGATGTATGCGACTAACTTTACTAAATACTCAATTCACCCAGGGATCACAAAGATGTACAAAGACATGAAAAAGATATTATGGTTGCCAGGGTTAAAGAAAGACATCACACATTATGTTGCTAAATGTAAAACATGTGCCATGGTGAAAGCAGAATTCTAGAAGACGGAGGTTTCTTGAAGTCGTTACATATTCCGGGATGAAAGTTTGATGATATTTCGATGAATTTCATGCATGGGTTGCCAAGATCTCGATGCGGTATTGATTCGGTTTGGGTGATCGTAGACCGATTGACTAAAGTGGCTCACTTCCTTCTGAATAAGAGGAATGATTCCGTGGAAATCTTTGCAAACTTTATGTTGAGCAAATCGTATGATTGTAATGTGTTCCCCGTAGCATCGTAAGTGACCGTGACAGGCGATTCACATCGAATGATTGGAGGCTAATCCATCAGTTGTTGGGAACAAAGTTAATGTTTAGTACCACCTTTCATCCCCAAACTGATGGCCAGACAGAGAGGACCAACAGAATGATTGAGGACATGCTCCGAATGTGCGCCTTGGATTTTGGTAAGAGGTGGGAAGATTATCTCTACATGGTAGAGTTTGCCTACAATAATACCTACCAAGCGAGCATAAGTTTGACACTGTTTGAAACTTTGTATGGTCGGATATGCCATACACCATTAGCTTGGGAGGAAGCAGGCGAATCTAAATTATATAAGCGTAAGGAATTGCATAAGTATGACACTGTTTGAAACTTTGTATGGTCGGAAATGTCATACACCATTAGCTTGGAGGAAGCAGGCGAATCTAAATTATATAAGCGTAAGGAATTCGAAGAAGCTAATTCGACAATACGCTCTATTCGGGAGAGGATACTGATAGCCCAAGATAGACAAGCCAAGTACTACAATGCTAGACATTGAAACGTGGATTTTGTTTTGGGTGACTGGGTATACCTCAAGATAAAGCCGTTTAAAGACGTATCAAGGATTCGACGCTTAAAGAAGCTTAGTTCGAGGTATGTTGGGCCTTTTGAAATTTTGGAGAGGGTTGGTGAAGCCGCCTATCGGTTGTCTCTTTCGGTAGAACTGAGTGGTTCACATGATGTATTTCACATCTCGGTCCTACGCAAAGCCATGAAAGAACCAGCGCAAGTGGTTGTGGCGGATCAAATATCGATCGATAGTGGGCTAACAAAAAAAGTTAGACCCATACGGATCGAGGATTCTGAGGTCAAGAAAATGCGGAAGAAAGCTATCAGGATGGTCAAGGTCCGATGGGACAATTGCGGTCGTGAGGAGCTTTTATGAGAACGAGAGTAGACCATGCTTGAGGAGTACCTCGAGCTTTTCTACTCAGGTACCATTTAAGTTTGTGTAATTTTCCATTTTCTAATTTCGGAACGAAACTCTTTTAAGGGGGGAGAGTTGTAACACACCAAATCTGGATTATGAGTGGGCTGTGTAAGCTGAGCAACACAGCCTGGGACACGGGTGTGTCCAAAGCTGTGTCTTACTCTGTGTTTGCAACATGGCCGGGGACACAGGCGTTTCCAAAGCCGTATCCTGCTCTGTGTTGGCAAGGTGATGTCGAGTGTGGCACAGAGCGGTGCCGAGTTTGGTACACGACCTGTGATATGGGCGTGTCAAGAGCTGTGTCCTTCTCTGTGTTTGGCCGGTATGTGAAGAGTAATGTATACATTCTGGACACGGGCGTGTCTGAAGTCGTGTGTGGCACACAATCTGTGGCACGGGCGTTCACAGGGACGTGTCCTGGTCTGGCAGAGGCGGGTTTTTTTTGCCGCTTAAGGCACACGGCCTGTGACACGGACGTGCCACAAGCCGTGTTCGGCCCAGGAAAGTGTTTTTCCGGGCAATTCATCGTCTTTCATTTCCATCAAATAGGATTCAACGGTCCAGAGATCTCGCTGTTATTTTAAGGTCGAGAGTTGCGGGTAAAACTCTCATTTCTCTCAAGTATTTCTCTTTCTAAAGAGTTAGAGAGTTGGGAGAGCAAGGAAGGAGGAGGAGGAGGAATCTGGCCGCCGATGGAGCTTTAGAGCCCCGAATCGCGAGCCGAGTCCAGGTCCATGGAGGCAAGGCCATTGTGGTGCTATTCATCTGGCTAGTTTTCCATGGCTCAAAATAGAACGTCTAGGGTAATGATCTTCCTTCTTGGACATGTGAAGTCCTTGTTTTAGCATGAGCTTGGATTTCCCCCACTAAAAGGTGGATTATTGATGAAGATTTTCTATAGTTCTAAAATATTATCCAAACAAAAATCTCAAATAGGCAAGTGTACCTATCGAAGCATAGTATAGGAAATGTCGTATTCGACTCGGGGCCTGTTGAGTACTTCTACTCACGCAAATTAATATTATTTTATCGAAGTAAAAGAAAGAGGTTGAATTAACTATAGGAGGAAGGTAAACTAAAAAACAAGCACTTGATCAAGACTCCCTTTGAATTCAAATAAACTTCTATAAAATGAAAACTCTAATTTACCTACTTCGACCGTGGAGGTTCCTAACGTACAAAAGCGTCTCTCTCGAGCTCATGCTTTTGACTAACCTTAGGTTGATCGATTAAGACCTCTCGGCCAGTCGAAACCCCTAAGCTTGCTTTAGGTGGTGAACCCCTCTATTGGATTTGACTCCAATCCGGCAGATTTATGTCATCCTCTCTCGAGGAGTGCATTCAACTCCTTTTATCCTTGAGCGATCTACTCGTATCCGCAACCTCTCGGTCATTTAAGATACCGATCTAGGATCGAAAACGTATTCGCGAAATATGAATTCGATACAAAATAATTCAAAGATAAATCGATAGCGATAAATAAAGAGTTTGATAAAAAGAGTTTATTCACTTTCAAAGTTTATCATGATCAAGTGCTTAGGAAAATTAGCTACTTGGCATGATATAAAAGATACAAGGAAAGAAGAAAAGGAAGAACATGGTTGCAAAGAGAAAGTACTTGAATTGAAATTGCAAAAGTAAAACTAAATTATGAAATAGAAATTACAAGAAAGAAATGCTGAGAAACAGAAAACTAAGCTACAAAATACTCCTAAAATTTGCTCCTAATCCTCCTCCTGAGCTTCTAGACTCATCTGCTATTTATAGATTTTTCTGCTTGGGAGTCATGCCCATTGGTCACGCCCGTGACCTAGGGCGTGTCAGGCTCGGAAACTGCAGTCTTGAAAGCCCGGGAACGTTGGAGAAAAACCGCCAAAAATCGCCGTTTTGCGGGTCACGCCCCTAGGTCACGCCCGTGACCTAGGGCGTGTCTAGTCTGTTACAGGAAATGGCGGGAATGGAAATGGCGGGAAGTAATTCTGGCGTTTCTGAATTGGTCACGCCCTAGGTCACGCCCATGACAGGGGGGCGTGTACTTGAGAAATGGTGCAGAATTCTCCCGGGATGATTTCTGGAGAAAAATATTTTTTTGAACTAGACACGCCCGTGTTTACGCCCTCGACACGCCCATGTCTCGGGGGCGTGTACTTTTGAAACTCTCCAGATTTGTAGAGGACGTCGTCCTCTTTTCGTTGACTGGTTGCACGTCCCGTAACTCTTCCTGGTTTGAAAGTTATGACCATTTGAAGTTCAGCTATCCGATACAAAAAATGTTCATTTTCTCCGTTTCAATTCCTGATTCGTCCTGCAAGCTCCAAATTATTATTCGCAGCCCAAATTGAGCTGAAATATGAAAATAAAGCAATTAGAACCATAATTACTAAAATATAATTATAATCTTATTATTAATTAAATAAAAACTATATGAAAATAACTATAATTAGTGACTTATCAAATACCCCCATACTTAATCTTTTGCTATTCCAGAGCAAAACTATGAGAAGTACTTATAAGAAATTTATATTTTTAATTTAAACTAAAAATTCATTAAATCAAAAGAAAGTTAAAATAAAATTTAGCGATTTAAATATTAAATCCTAAACTATGAAATTAAAATGTACAGATAATGGTATTTAGCAAAAATTTCTCATATAAATTAATTAGAATTCAAAATTAAGTAATTTAGCAAACAAAATTAGATTAGAATTATTCACATTATTACTAAAAAGAAACTTGTAAGAAATTTTTAACTACTACTTATGCTCTCTTAGTATTTTAATTTACTTCTAAAACCATTTTTTTAGGGTTTGGGGAAAAGGAAAAAGAAGAGTTTTTGGATTGGGGCGATGAATTTTATCCTCTCACCCCACACATTTTTTTCTTTTGATATTTGCATATGTTTACCAAGAAAATGATGGATTTTATCCTCTCATTTTCCATGACATATGAACAAATATTTTTTCTCTTCAAATCAAAACAAAAATTAAATGGGAGTAATGAATTTTATTCTCTTACTCCTATTTTTTTTATTTGGGGATTGCATATGTGTACCAAGGAATTTATAAGTCCCATGACATATGATCTAACCAAAATAAAAAAATTGCATATGTGTACCAAGGGATGATGAATTTTATCCTCTCATCCCTATGACATATGATAACAAGAAAATTTAAAACAAAGGGAAGGTTACACAAAATTTAGATTAAATTAAAATAATTAGAGAGCAACTATAGTAAATTTAGAATTTCCTATGAATCTTTAAGCATAAATGATTATAATTAAAATCAAAAGATTGTTAAACTAAACACTATAAAATTGAAATTAATTAGAATTAAGAGAAAAAGAAGTAAATAAGGTTCTCTAAACAAAATTAATTCATAAGTTTATTTTTCAAAATTAAATCGCTAAAAATTAATTTAACTAACTATGATAAAATAAAAGACTAGCAATTTAAAAATTATAAAAATTCTATAATTTAACTCAATTAAATTGATGAAAATCACATAAAATTAAGTAGGAGTTTATTTATATTTTTTGATTTTTTTGAAGATAACAATACTAAAACAAAGAAAAGATAAATTAAAATCCTAATTTTTTTTGTTATTTCTTGAACTTCCCAAGGGCTACCCAGTGACGGGTTCGCAAGGTACTAGGCGGTTTTGTTGGATGAAAGCCCAACACGGCCCTTTCCAAGAATTTAATTTTCGATTTTCTATTTTTTTTGTATTTTTGATAATAAAAAGAAAACAATTTTTTTTTGTATTTTTAAAGATTTTCTTCAATTGTTTTTTTGAAATAAAAGCCTAAAATGGATTCCACCCCCATACTTAAAAATAAACATTGTCCCCAATGTTTTCAAGCCAAGTAGGAGGGGAAAAAATGCAATAAAAAAATTGCAATAATTTAAAGATAATCAAGGGGTGTCTCCCAAGAGCGCTTTTCTTTTTCCCGTCTTAAGCTAGACGGTTTGGGTTAGGAAAAAGGGAAATAAAAATTGAAGTGTAAGGGCAACTCCCTTAATTCCCGCTTTAGCGAAGAAGCAAAAGTCGCTCGCCCGACTACTCCTCCGCTATCTTCTTGATTTTCCTTGTTGTAGCAGTTGACTTGAAAATGTAAATTCAAATCACCTATCCATACCTGAGGTGATTTGAATTTTTGTAGAGGAGCGGCAAATGGATCGTGGATGACGTTTAATTGCAACGGCTCCTCTTCTACAGGAAAATCATTAGTATATGGAAAATCAAAAGGAAGCATTTCAGAAAAATCTTCGCAAGGAGGAGGCTCTTGCAAAGGTATAAGATTAGGCTCCGATTGTTTATTTTCTAAAATTAATTTTTTATCAAAAATTTTACTGGAAATAAAATCATTGGACGCATCAGGATCAAAAATTTTTGCTCCTAAAAAGTCATAAATTGTACATGGAGGAGAAAAAGTGGAAGTCGTAGGAGGAGACACATGTTCTTCTTCTACTTCGTCCGGTGTGCCAATAAAATTAATAAATTTTTGATATAATAATTCTTCTTCCTCCTTTGAATAAGAGAACAAGGGGGTACATGAAGATTCATGTTCCACCATAGGTGAAATATTTAAAGAAGGAGAAAAATTAGTAGAACAAGTGATAATTTCTTCTAAATTTTGGGGAGTATCAACTTGAAATTGTGTAAAGTCCCCAAAATTAGAAGAAGAGGTGTGTGGTGTGATAAAAGAAGGATAAAAATTCGGATCTAAAAAATTATTCTCATCACTCGGGAAGTTTCCCGGTTGATCTTGCGAACAAGAAAAACCAACATCCGAGATGGAAGAAGAATTTTTTAAATCGAAATAATTATTCATATTTGAATTCGAAAAAGTATTTTCATGAAAATTAGAAGGATTGGAAAAATTATTTTCATAAAAATTAGAAAAAGAATTATCATAAAAGTGAGAATAGTTATTTTCATAATTATTATCAAAATTATTTTCATAAGAAAGATTTTGATAAAAATTATAATGATAACAATATTCACTTTGATGAGAACCACCACAATAATAACAAACAATTTGGCGTTGTCTTGCGGCTTTCAAAAGATTTACTTTGTGTGTAAGCTCGGCAATTTTAGCGGCCAATTGTGATAACATTTTTTTATAAAAGAAGAAAAAAAAACAACCGTTAGCTAATTGAAATGAATTTGAAAAAGAAAATTAAAAAGAGAAATGGTGATAGAGAAAAAGAGGGATAAAAGTAATACAATTCGCGTTTTCAAAATATCAACAAAAATTCCCCGGCAACGGCGCCAAAAACTTGATGAAGATTTTCTATAGTTTTAAAATATTATTCAAACTAAAATCTCAAATAGGCAAGTGTACCTATCGAAATATAGTATAGGAAATGTCGTATTCGACTCGGGGCCTGTTGAGTACTTCTACTCACGCAAATTAATATTATTTTATCGAAGTATAAGAAAGAGGTTGAATTAACTATAGGAGGAAGGTAAACTAAAAAACAAGCACTTGATCAAGACTCCCTTTGAATTCAAATAAACTTCTATAAAATGAAAACTCTAATTTACCTACTTCGACCGTGGAGGTTCATAACGTACAAAAGCGTCTCTCTCGAGCTCATGCTTTTGACTAACCTTAGGTTGATCGATTAAGACCTCTCGGCCAGTCGAAACCCCTAAGCTTGCTTTAGGTGGTGAACCCCTCTATTGGATTTGACTCCAATCCGGCAGATTTATGTCATCCTCTCTCGAGGAGTGCATTCAACTCCTTTTATCCTTGAGCGATCTACTCGTATCCGCAACCTCTCGGTCATTTAAGATACGGATCTAGGATCGAAAATGTATTCGCGAAATATGAATTCGATACAAAATAATTCAAAGATAAATCGATAGCGATAAATAAAGAGTTTGATAAAAAGAGTTTATTCACTTTCAAAGTTTATCATGATCAAGTGCTTAGGAAAATTAGCTACTTGGCATGATATAAAAGATACAAGGAAAGAAGAAAAGGAAGAACATGGTTGCAAAGAGAAAGTACTTGAATTGAAATTGCAAAAGTAAAACTAAATTATGAAATAGAAATTACAAGAAAGAAATGCTGAGAAACAGAAAACTAAGCTACAAAATACTCCTAAAATTGGCTCCTAATCCTCCTCCTGAGCTTCTGGACTCATCTGCTATTTATAGATTTTTTCTGCTTGGGAGTCACGCCCATTGGTCACGCCCGTGACCTAGGGCGTGTCAGGCTCGGAAACTGCAGTCTTGAAAGCCTGGGAACGTTGGAGAAAAACAGCCAAAAATCGCCGTTTTGCGGGTCACGCCCCTAGGTCACGCCCGTGACCTAGGGCGTGTCTAGTCTGTTACAGGAAACGGCGGGAATGGAAATGGCGAGAAGTAATTCTGGCGTTTCTGAAGTGGTCACGCCCTAGGTCACGCCCGTGACAGGGGGCGTGTACTTGAGAAATGGTGCAAAATTGTCCCGGGATGATTTCTGGAGAAAAATATTTTTTTGAACTAGACACGCCCGTGTTCACGCCCTCGACACGCCCGTGTATCGGGGGCGTGTACTTTTGAAACTCTCCAGATTTGTAGAGGACGTCGTCCTCTTTCCGTTGACTGGTTGCACGTCCCATAACTCTTCCTGGTTTGAAAGTTATGACCATTTGAAGTTCAGCTATCCGATACAAAAAATGTTCATTTTCTCCGTTTCAATTCCTGATTCGTCCTGCAAGCTCCAAATTATTATTCGCAGCCCAAATTGACCTGAAATATGAAAATAAAGCAATTAGAACCATAATTACTAAAATATAATTATAATCTTATTATTAATTAAATAAAAACTATATGAAAATAACTATAATTAGTGACTTATCAATTATTGTTGCGCGCTAGGGTTCGAAGAAAATAAACGCAACCAAACTAGCAACCCGATGAGACAAGTATACCTATTGAATTGTAGCTAGGGGACACACGTGTCGTATTGAAATCTGGGAACTGTTGGCTATGCTTACTCACACGAACGCTATTATCTTATCGACGGAAAAACTAGGGTTTAGAGAATCTAATTGAGATTAAGGAAATAAAACTAATGCTAGAATGAGAGCTATTGCAATTAAGTAAAGTGCTATTAAGTAAATCGATTACTACGAAAGGTAGAAAATATGAAATGGAAATGCACTCAATCAAGATTCACCTCGGCTAAAGACGATTAAGAAAATGCGATAAAAATCTAAACTTAATAGGATAAAGGTCCTTGACCGTGGAGGTTCCTAAAGCTTGAACACGCTTCTCTCAAAGCCGTGCCCAAATGAGTTTAGGAAGGTCCGACCGACTCTCGTCTAAATCGGAGGCCTAAAACTCGCTTTACGCGGTTAACCCCACTATTGGATTTTACTCCAATCCGGGAGATTTGGACGTCTGCCTCTCTCGAGGGGTGCGTACAACTCCCTTTACTCTTGAATGCTCATTTCATTCTTTCGGCCTCTCGGCTAGAACAGAATGAAAGTAAAGGTGGAGAGTATATATCGATAATATACCTCCAACCTGTGATTAATCAAGAGTAATTCAAGGCCCTAACCAAAAAAGAAAAGATTAATTAAAATATCATAACTTAATCGCTCTAACCTCGGATCATCAAGATCGAGTACAAGGAGGATTAGTTAATCATAGCGAAGTGGAGGAGGGGGGGGATGATTAGTGAAGCATAAAAAGAAGACTAGCTAAACAAGAACGCTTTTATTAATGAAAAAGGGCAAGTTACACTATTGAAATTGAAATTACAAGTGCATGAAAATTAAATCCTATTCTAACCCTACAATTAGCACTAAGCAACACTAAAGATTACAGGGAAAGCTAAGGCAACTAAATATTAAACCATGATTAAGCAAAAATTACAAAGAGAGAGAGAGAGAGAGAAAGTATGAAAAAACTCAAGAACCAAAGGGGAAGCACCTCCCCCTCTCAACCAAAGCTTCCTGAAATGAAGAGGGGGGGTCTCAATTTATAGAATTTTTTCACGGGTTGGTCACGCCCTCCGACACGCCCTAGGGGGGGCGTGTCAGGGGTCGTGACAGTACAATGTTGACCTCGGGCTCTGGACTCTGGCGGGAAAGATCATTGCTTCGGTACATCGGTGGTCACGCCCTAGGTCATGCCCGTGTAAGTGGGGAGTGACAGGCACGTCATGTCCAAATCATTGGTCGGAAATCCGTCAGTCACCGAAAAGTTGATGTCACGCCCACGGTCATGCCCGTGACTGGGGAGCGTGCCAGTACTATTTTCGTGCTGTGGAGGAACGACATTTAATGCGGCGGCAAGCTTTGCGGCAGAGGGAGACACGCCCATGGTCACGCCTGGTGACACGCCCAGGGAGGGCATGTAAGGGGGCGTGACAGTGGTTTTGTTCGTTTTCCTGTCCCTTCCAATAAAAGTCCTCGGGATCGGGTGACACGCCCTCGGTCACGCCCATGGAGGGCGTGACAGGGGGGCGTGTCAGGTCGTTTTTGACGAATTTCCTGAAAACCTACAAAAGGACAAGAAAATGGTAGTGGCAATAATATTTACATAAAAAGGATAAAAATAAACTAATAATAGACATGATTTGTACACTATAAAATAGAAAATACGATAATAGTTTAGGCTACTGATGAGTTGTAAATATACCTATATTTTCGTATTTTATTTAAGTCAATTTTGTTTGTTTTTTGTCTTTTTTATCTGTTTTATCCAATAAATTACTTATTTTTGTAAATATTATTTCTAACTTAGCTTTATTTTTATTGCAGAAAATTTCCAGAAAAATTCCAAAAAAAATTCAAAAAATCTGCCTGACACGCCCGTGTCAATTGGCCGACACGCCCGTGTCACGCCCCCCCGACGATCGCCGACCACAGGTGCCAGCTCCACGATCGGCCATCATCAAACCCAGCCCGACACGCCCAACGTCACGCCCGTGGCAATGCTCGACACGCCCGTGTCGAGGCCGACCCGCAAGATTAGTCAAACCGTCAACGCTGCCGACATCGAACTGCCAGCTCCCGCGGTCACGCCACCCTGTCACGCCCGTGACAATTCGGCACGCCCGTGACCTTAGGCGTGACCGCCACGTTTTCGCCCCGAAGTCAAAGCTCCAGTCAAGTCAACCGGCCAGCTCATGAATAGTAGCGACACGCCCCCCTGTCACGCCCGTGACCTAGGGCGTGACCAACCCGAAAATTTGCCTATAAATAAGAGCTTCCAGGAAGCTTATTTTGTCCACTTTTTTGACCACTTTGCTTAGGGGAGGTGCTGCCCATTTGAATTCCAAACTTATGTAAGGAGATTTTCTCCCCCCTCTCTCTCTCTTAGTTTGTATTAGGGTTTTTACTTTAATAAAATATGAATCTTTCTCCCTTAATTTGTATGGATAATCCATTTGAATGCGCCTACTTGAGTAATTTTTCGTTCATCTTTTTGTATTTCTTTTATGTTTTCATCTTTTTTGCTTTCATAACTTAGTTAGATTTAGGATTTATCGGCATTTCTAGCCGTTGTGCCGTCCATTTAAATTTTATTTTCTGCACTTTTTAGATTTAGCTTTTCTCCTAATTCCTATATTTTCATTCATAAGGCTTTATAAAAACTCATCTAAAAGTGTTATTTTCATTTTTCTTTAACTTAGGCTCTTTAGGATTGTAAAACTTTTTGTCCTTTTTGTTTTATTTTCACTTTTTATGAGTTTTTATAAAAATATAAGAATGAAAATATAGTCGTTATAATTTTTCGCTCACTTTGTTTTATCTTTTTATTTGCAAAATTTTTGGTCCGGTTAATTTTATTTCATCTTTTTATGCATTTCTACCGCATTCTAGCGGTAGAAATGCAGTTGTTTTAATTTTTCGTCAACTTTCATTTTGCGTTTATTTGCAAAACATTTTAGCTCGGTTAATTTTTATTTTCACTTTTTATGCATTTCTACCGCATTCTAGCGGTAGAAATGCAGTTGTATTAATTTTTCAGCAACTTTGTTTTTCTTATTTTTGCAAGTGTGCGTGTGTGTATGAGTTAGGTTTTACTACTTTATTTCATTTCTGTAGAGTGCGTGTGTGCGTATGCATTTATTTCCGCCTACTCGTTAAGAGTTAAATGGCGCCCTGTTTTCATTTTCCTCCTACTCACTTGAGTAGGAAAACTTAGTGTGTGTGCGTGTGTTTACTTTTCTGTAGAGTGCGTGTGTGTGTTTTACTTTCAAGAAGAGTGTGTGCGTGTACGAGGTAAATTTACTCCCGCCCACTCATTTGAGCCGGGACTCGCAATTTTATCGCTTTCTCAATTATGTAGAGTGCGTGCGTGTAGGGGATTATTTTACCGCTTTATTTATCGCTTTCTTCAGTTAAGAAGGGTGTGTGTGTGTGTGCATTTATTTCCGCCTACTCGTTAAGAGTTCAATGGCGTGCTTTTATTTCCCGCCTACTCATTTGAGTAGGCCTTGCTCTATTTAATTCTCTTTATGGTTTTGAAGTGTGCGTGAGTGCCTGCATCAATTAGCTTTCAATTTATCTAATCGCCCTTTTTATGTTTTCTCTTATAATTGTTCAGAACTTAAATTTACACTCACGCGTCACTTAAAAACATAAAGCCGTCCCCATACCGATGAGTGGCTAATCTCTTTTAGCCTTCGGCATCGAAGAGCATTGGGACAAATAAAATGATTTGAAATAATTAAAGAACTTTATTTTTATTTTAATTTAAGGACTTAAGGTTTACCCTGGGTTAATGACGCATAGGACCACATAGTCGATGTGTGGGCTCTATTTCTGTTATCCATACGCGACGCCGAGAGGCTGCACATATGGACCGATCCCCCTTGGGTAAAGAGAACTGCGTACGCCCCCTCGAAAGAGGAGAAGCGTAGTTCTGCCAGATTGGGTCCCCCACCCAATAACGGGGTTCTTAGCGTAAAGCGGGCATTAAGAGGAATCCTTCGTCGGTCTAAAGATCGGTCGAATAGTCTTAATGTTTAGGTGAGCAATATTCCTAGAGATAAGTGCGCTCATATTTTTGGAACCTCCACGGCCAAGTGCCTTTTATTAAATTAAAAACAAAGTTTAATAATTGTTAAGAATTATTTTAGTCTTAATCTGATTCGATGCCGAGCGTTAACCCGTCATCGAACTAATTTAGCAAAATTCCGTTTTCTTTCTTTCCGTTTTAATTAAACTAAAAAAATCCCACCTTACTGTTAGTAAGATAATAGTGTTCCTGGAAGAGTAGATATAATCAACACGTCCCCGAGAATAATACGACCTCGGTATTTTCCCGAATACCGAGTACTACTTGCGATAGGTGCGCTTGCCTCCTTTCGTTAGAAAACTCGATCTTCTAACCGGCCCGCGGAATCTGACCATTTCGAACCAACCACAGTAGGTCTCTGTTCCGCGGCCATCAAGTTTTTGGCGCCGTTGCCGGGGATTCTCCGTTGTTATATTGAATCCGGAACTCTATTAATTTTACTTTATTTTCAAATAAAAAATTTTATAGAAAAAAAAAATCCTTCCCCCTTTCGTTTTTTTTAAGGGTGCATGACCCGTGGACAACCTTCGAGTTCTGAAAATCTTGAATTCGACCCCGAGATCGACCGCTCTCTTGCGCGTATCCGATCTCGCCGTCGAATTCCCTTTTTAGACCCCGCAGAATCTATCGGAGAACCCTCTTCTTCTTCTATGGCCGACCCGAATAATGCCCAACCGGCCGAGCGTACTATGTCTTATTACGCTCGGCCTAACTTGGATGATATGGGGTCGAGTATTGTTCGGCCCGCTGTGGCCAACAATAATTTTGAAATTAAGTCAAGTGTGATTCAAATGATCCAAAATGCCGTGCAGTTCGACGGACAGCCGGATGAGGACCCCAACAATCACTTGTCTAATTTTCTTGAAATTTGCGATACTTTTAAAATTAATGGCGTCACTGATGACGCCATTCGTTTGCGCCTTTTTTCGTTCTCTCTTAAGTCCAAGGCTAAGGCGTGGTTACTCTCCCTCCCGCGGGGATCCATCACGTCCTGGGCGGAATTGGCCGAGAAGTTCCTTACGAAGTATTTTCCGCCCGCGAAAACTGCAAGACTGCGGGCGGACATATCTTCGTTCGTCCAAAACGACTCTGAGTCTCTTTACGAGACTTGGGAACGCTTTAAGGAATTCCTCCGCCGGTGCCCGCACCACGCTCTGCCAACGTGGTTGCAGGTACAAATTTTTTATAATGGACTGAATAGTCAGACGCGCCAAATGATTGACGCGGCTGCCGGGGGCACCCTGAACAATAAGACCCCCGAGGCCGCCCATGCCCTTTTCGAGGAAATGGCGGTGAACGCCTACCAGTGGAATGTCCCGCGGGCACGCCCTAAGCAGGCGGGCATTTTTGAAGTGGATGCCACTGCTCAGCTAGCCCTCCAAGTGGAAAGGCTAACTAAGCAGGTGGCGGAGATGTCTGTTTCCTCCTCCACTCCGCCTTGTTTTCTCCCCCCCCTCCAACGTCTGCGTAGTCGACGAATTCGTGGACTACATGGGAAATCCGATGCGTCCCTCATTTCAAAACAACCCTTATAGTAGCCACTATAATCCGGGTTGGAGGAACCATCCGAATTTCTCCTGGAGCAACCCGAACAACGCGCAGCGTCCTCCTCCCCCTCCTTTTGCGCCAACGTTTCCTCCTCCCCCTCCTATGAAGCCATCCCCGGTGGAGGAAAATTTTAATCGTTATGTCGCGTCCAACGAGTCTAATATCCGGAACATCACCGGATCGCTAAAAAATTTAGAACTCCAGGTTGGACAGCTGGCGCGACTCATGTCAGAACGCGCCATGGGGGCACTGCCAGGGAACACGGAGCCCAATCCAAGGGAAACCGCCAATGCTATAACCCTCCGTAGCGGTAAGGAGGTGGTCGATCCAAAACGGATCGATCCTCAGGTACATATTTCACCTCCGACCCCTCTTCCCTCTTCTTCGATTACGCAACCCTTACCGATTTTTAACGATAAAACTATTTTAAACAAGGCGTTGCCCTACCCGCACAAGTTAGATAATGAGCGAGTAAACGCGCAATATGAAAAATTTATTTTATTACTTAAACAAATTCATATTAATGTTCCTTTTTGCGAGGCTATCTCGCAAATGCCTAAGTATGCGAAATTTTTAAAAGAACTACTTTCTAATAAACGCAAACTCGAGGATATTTCGCATCTATCTCTCAACGCTGTCTGCTCGGCGGCTCTTACTAGTAAATTGCCCTTAAAACAAAATGACCCGGGAAGGTTCTCCATCCCGTGCCTTTTTGGCGATGTATTAGTAAAATACGCCTTGGCAGACTTAGGCGCGAGCATTAATTTGATGCCGTTCTCGCTCTTCCTGCGTTTAGGTTTGGGTACTCCTGCTCCTACCAATATGCGCATCCAACTAGCGGATCGCTCGGTTAGGTTCCCCATCGGGGTTGTTGAGGATGTCCTTGTCCGAGTAGACAAGTTCACCTTCCCGGTGGACTTCGTCATCTTGGACATCGAGGAAGACGCCAACGTACCAATAATACTTGGTCGCCCTTTCCTCGCGACCTCACGTGCGTTAATTGATGTAAGTAATGGTCAGCTTCTCCTTCGGGTAGGAGACGACCAAGTTACTTTTTCTATTAACTCCTCTATGGAAGACTCGTCGCCGAGCGACAATTTCTGCTATTCTTTAGATTCTTTTTATGGAGATAGTTCTTCCCCGGTTTTCGAGTCCGAATTTTTAAACGAAAATATTTTTTCACTCGAAAATTTTTATTGCGATGAGGACGAGTCTACGAATATGCCTTTTGAACCAATTGGTTCAAAAGACATTAGCACTAAAACCTCACTAGAAGAACCGCCCATCCTAGAACTCAAACCATTACCCGAATCCGTAAAATACGCCTTTTTGGGGAAAAATGATACGCTCCCGGTAATCATTTCTTCGTATTTAAGCGATTCGGAGACCTCCGAGTTATTGGAGGTTTTGCTTAAACATCGCCACGCAATTGCGTGGCAAATTTCTGACCTAAAGGGGATTAACCCTTCATTCTGCACTCACAAAATTTTCTTAAACGATAATTGCCGCAAAACCATTCAGCCGCAGCGGTGTCTTAACCCAAACATGAAAGACGTCGTGAAAGCTGAGATAATTAAATTATTAGATGCGGGGATTATTTATCCCATTTCTGATAGTGCATGGGTTAGTCCCATTCATGTCGTGCCCAAGAAGGGCGGTCTAACCGTAGTGCCGAATGAGCACAACGAGCTCGTCCCAACTCGTACTGTTACGGGTTGGCGTGTGGTCATCGATTATCGCAAACTTAATGATTCCACCCGCAAAGACCATTTTCCACTACCGTTCCTTGACCAAATTCTTGAGCGTCTTTCCGGTCATCCTTTTTATTGTTTTCTCGACGGTTTATCGGGGTTTTTCCAAATCCCCATTTCCCCCGAAGACCAAGAGAAAACAACTTTTACTTGCCCCTTTGGCACCTTCGCCTATCGAAGAATGCCATTTGGCCTCTACAATGCGCCGGCTACATTCCAAAGATGTATGCTAGCAATTTTTGGTGAGCTAGTAGAAGATATTATGGAAATATTTATGGATGACTTTTCTGTATTCGGATGCTCATTCCCGGATTGTCTTCGTAATCTCGATCGTGTCCTCCAGCGATGCGAGGACACGAATCTTGTTTTAAATTAGGAAAAGTGTAACTTTATGGTTCGAGGAGGTTTGGTCCTCGGCCATAAGATTTCGATTAAGGGGATAGAGGTCGATAAGGCCAAAGTTGAAATCATAGAAAAACTTCCTCAGCCGACAAACATAAAATCCATTAGGAGTTTCTTAGGCCACGCGGGCTTTTATAGTCGTTTCATTCAAGATTTTTCAAAAATAACAAAGCCGCTTACTCACCTCTTGGAAAAGGAATCACCTTTTGTCTTTAGTAGCGATTGCGAGTCTGCTTTTAATTTTATAAAACAAAAACTTATCAATTCTCCGATTCTAGTGGCCCCTAATTGGTCCCTTCCGTTCGAAATCATGTGCGACGCTAGTGATATTGCCTTAGGCGCCGTTCTTGGCCAACGCGTAGAAAAACATTTTCATCCTATTTATTACGCTAGCAAGACGCTCACTTCCGCACAAGTGAATTACACGACGATGGAAAAGGAACTCTTAGCCGTCGTTTTCGCTTTCGATAAGTTTCGCTCGTATCTTACGCTATCTAAAGTTATCGTTTTCACCGATCACTCCGCCCTTTAATATTTATTAGCTAAAGCCGACGCGAAACCCCGCCTTCTTCGATGGATTCTCCTCCTACAAGAGTTTGACTTGGAGATCTGAGATAAGAAGGGCGCGGAGAATCTAGCGGCAGACCACCTCTCCCGTTTAGAAAATCCTGGTGCGGAAGCGCTCGTCGAATCTGAAATAAATGACAGATTCCCCGAGGAACGCCTTCTCGCCATTCATTCGTCTTCGTCATCTTCGCCTTGGTTCGCAGATTTTGCGAACTACTTAGTCGCGCGGGTACTTCCAAAAGATTTTTCAAGTCATCAAAAGAAGAAATTCTTTTCCGACTTGAAAAATTTCTTTTGGGATGACCCCTTTCTTTTCCGTATCTGCGCGGACCAAGCGGTTCGACGATGCGTCGCGGGAGTGGAGTGCACACAGATGTTGAGGCACTGCCATGAGGGTCCGGCCGGGGGGCACTATCAAGCCAACCGGACCGCTAGGAAGGCGCTTGAGGCGGGCTACTTTTGGCCCACTCTCTTCAAAGACGCGCACAATTTTGTGCGCGCATGCGATAGCTGTCAGCGGTCGGGTAACATCTCACGTCGTGACGAGATGCCCCAAAATTTGTTTTTAGAATGCGAAGTTTTCGATTTATGGGGCATAGATTTTGTTGGCCCCCTACCTCCTTCTTATAAAAATATGTACATTTTAGTGGCGGTCGACTACGTATCACATTGGGCGGAAGCACAGGCTCTCCCCACCAACGATGCGCGAGTCGTCGTTACATTTCTAAAAAAATTATTTTCTCGCTTCGGCACGCCTCACGCTATTGTTAGTGATAGGGGAACGCATTTCTGTAACGCTCTAATGGCTAAGACGTTAGCTAAATACGGAGTCACGCACAAGCTTGCCACCCCCTACCACCCGCAAACAAGTGGCCAAGTTGAGGTAGTAAATCGAGAGATAAAACGCATATTAGAAAAAACCGTTTCACTTAATAGGAAAGACTGGTCCGCTAAGCTTGACGACGCGTTATGGGCGTATCGTACGGCGTACAAAACAGCTACTGGTTGTACCCCGTTTCGATTAGTCTATGGCAAAGCGTGCCATTTACCCGTAGAACTGGAGCACCGCGCACTTTGGGCATTAAAACTCTTAAACCTCGACTCTAACTTAGCCGCTCAGAATAGAAAACTGCAACTAAACGAGCTCGATGAATGGCGTGCGAACGCTTACGAGAGCAATAAGTTCTATAAGGAGCGTTCTAAGTTTTATCACGATCGAAAAATTAAAACCCCAAAAATCTTTTCTCCGGGCGATCTAGTCCTTCTTTATAATTCTCGTCTTAAACTTTTTCCTGGCAAACTCAAATCCCGTTGGTCCGGTCCCTTCTTAGTTGAAGAAGTTTTTCCATATGGGACCGTACTCGTCTCCCACCCGGAAAAAGGCTCGTTTAAAGTAAACGGTCATCGGTTAAAGTCTTACATTGCAGGCGACCCAGTGATCGAGTATAGCGAAACCATATCCCTCCTCGACTTATAAACCCGCCACTATAGTCAAGCTACGCGACTATAAACAAAGCGCTCCTGGGAGGCACCCCACGTCTATCTTTTTTACGTCTTTATTTATTATGTTTTCTATTTTTCTAAATAACTGCAGGGTTTCTAATGGGCTTCCCCGCGCGCGGATCAGGGACGTTTTCTGCCCCTCTCTCTTTTCTTTTTTGTATATATACCTGTTGTCTTGTTCCTCATGCTTAGCATACAACATTGGGGACAATGTTGGATCTAAGTATGCGGGTGTTTTCATATTTTCGTACTTTCTTTTTCATTTACAAAACAAAAAAAAATATATTTACAACACAAAAATCAAAAAAATTTTAAAAACAAAAACAAAAACAAAAAAATTATATAACACAAAAACAAACAAAAAAAAATTTTCTTTTAATTAAAAATTTTTGAAGTTTCATTTTTGAAACTTTGACTTATTTTTAGCTTTGTCCGCGAGATCCGGCTCATCGAGCCATCCACAAAACGAGTCATCTCGCGGCTACCTAGTTTATATTCTTGTAAATATTTTTGTAAATAATTTTTGAAAATACTTTTTTGTAAATATTCTTACTCTTTCCCCTATCCCTTTTTACCTCTCATCCTTGTAAATATTTTTTTTCTTTTTCCCAAATTTTTGTAAATAGAATAAAAATTTCATTAAAAATACAAAAAAATTCACAAAATTTAAAAAATACAAAAAAAAAATTCACAAAACTTAAAAATCCAAAAAAATTTATTTTCGCATTTTTTTCTTTCTTTTTAGTATGTATATATTAAAGATATAACTATAAAAATACAAAAAAGAGCATAACTTAAAAAAAAAAAAAACAACAAAAATTTTTTTATAAGTTTTGAAACAAATAAATCAAACATTTCATTCTTAAGTTTCTTGTTATCCAAAACTTTCGTTTTGAGTTTATTTATATGCGAATTTGATCAATTCTTTGTTCACTATTCGTTTGTTAATTATAGATTGAAAAATCTAAATAGCCGGGGTTAAGTTTTAAAGAATTTATTATACTTTGTTAAAAATAGGGGACTCGCTTTAGGCACTACTTCTAATTTTTCATAGATAGGAGCATGTGTACCATGTTAGAAAATAACAACTATAGAATTCAATTATGCTTGCTTTTAGCTTTCTGAAAAATTGGAACGTACAATTTATAAAGGTTGCTCTCAATCATTTTTCAATTAAAAATCTAGTTCTCTTCTCTCCCCTTACCTATCCTATCATAACCTACTTGGTATGATAAAAATTTATTTCCTCAAAAAAGAAAAAGATCTTATGTCAATGGGAATAAGATTTCATTCCGTAAACATAGGCACCCAATAATTTAAAAGATTATACGTTACGGGGTAAGAGGATAAAATTCATTACTCCAACACATATTCATTGGGTTATTTTTATGAAGGAAGAAAAATTTTTTATGTTAAGGAAAATAAGATTTCGTTTTCCTTTAACATCCAAATCAAAAAATTTGGAGGTTCGAGAAAAAAACAACCTCGCCTCAAAATCCAAGCATCTTCATAAACCAACATCAACCCCCCTTAGCCAATTTCATGACTCTAGAATTAATTCAAAAATCTTTTTGAGAGCATAATTCGTAAATTGCATTATTTCCGATAACACTCCTATAAGCTAATGTTCGTATAACTCCAAACTATTTTCTGTTAATCTAACCAATACAACTATTGTTTTCTATTTGATTACATCAAGAAGTCTTTTGGCCAAAACTTTTGCCCTGTTTAAATCATCTAAAATAATTTTAGGACTTAACTCTTATACCCCGTATATTTTTATTTGATCTCTCTTATAATTAATTTAGCGGTAGCAGAACATAGGATTTTTTATTATTCCTTATAAGTTCACCTCAAACTTTTGCTCTGGAATAGCAAAAGCATAAGTATGGGGGTGTTTGATGAGTTGTAAATATACCTATATTTTCGTATTTTATTTAAGTCAATTTTGTTTGTTTTTTGTCTTTTTTATCTGTTTTATCCAATAAATTGCTTATTTTTGTAAATATTATTTCTAACTTAGCTTTATTTTTATTGCAGAAAATTTCCAGAAAAATTCCAAAAAAAAGTCAAAAAATCTGCCTGACACGCCCGTGTCAATTGGCCGACACGCCCGTGTCACGCCCCCCCGATGATCGCCGACCACAGGTGCCAGCTCGACAATCGGCCATCATCAAACCCAGCCCGACACGCCCAACGTCAAGCCTGTGGCAATGCTCGACACGCCCGTGTCGAGGCCGACCCGCAAGATTAGTCAAACCGTCAACGCTGCCGACATCGAACTGCCAGCTCCCGCGATCACGCCACCCTGTCACGCCCGTGACAATTCGGCACGCCCGTGACCTTGGGCGTGACCGCCACGTTTTCGCCCCGAAGTCAAAGCTCCAGTCAAGTCAACCGGCCAGCTCATGAATAGTAGCGACACGCCCCCCTGTCATGCCCGTGACCTAGGGCGTGACCAACCCGAAAATTTGCCTATAAATAAGAGCTTCCAGGAAGCTTATTTTGTCCACTTTTTTGACCACTTTGCTTAGGGGAGGTGCTGCCCATTTGGATTCCAAACTTATGTAAGGAGATTTTCTCCCCCCTCTCTCTCTCTTAGTTTGTATTAGGGTTTTTACTTTAATAAAATATGAATCTTTCTCCCTTAATTTGTATGGATAATCCATTTGAATGCGCCTACTTGAGTAATTTTTCGTTCATTTTTTTGTATTTCTTTTATGTTTTCATCTTTTTTGCTTTCATAACTTAGTTAGATTTAGGATTTATCGGCATTTCTAGCCGTTGTGCCGTCCATTTAAATTTTATTTTCTGCACTTTTTTAGATTTAGCTTTTCTCCTAATTCCTATATTTTCATTCATAAGGCTTTATAAAAACTCATCTAAAAGTGTTATTTTCATTTTTCTTTAACTTAGGCTCTTTAGGATTGTAAAACTTTTTGTCTTTTTTGTTTTATTTTCACTTTTTATGAGTTTTTATAAAAATATAAGAATGAAAATATAGTCGTTATAATTTTTCGCTCACTTTGTTTTATCTTTTTATTTGCAAAATTTTTGGTCCGGTTAATTTTATTTCATCTTTTTATGCATTTCTACCGCATTCTAGCGGTAGAAATGCAGTTGTTTTAATTTTTCGTCAACTTTCATTTTGCGTTTATTTGCAAAACATTTTAGCTCGGTTAATTTTTATTTTCACTTTTTATGCATTTCTACCGCATTCTAGCGGTAGAAATGCAGTTATATTAATTTTTCAGCAACTTTGATTTTCTTATTTTTGCAAGTGTGTGTGTGTGTATGAGTTAGGTTTTACTGCTTTATTTCATTTCTGTAGAGTGCGTGTGTGCGTATGCATTTATTTCCGCCTACTCGTTAAGAGTTAAATGGCGCCCTGTTTTCATTTTCCTCCTACTCACTTGAGTAGGAAAACTTAGTGTGTGTGCGTGTGTTTACTTTTCTGTAGAGTGCGTGTGTGTGTTTTACTTTCAAGAAGAGTGTGTGCGTGTACGAGGTAAATTTACTCCCGCCCACTCATTTGAGCCGGGACTCGCAATTTTATCGCTTTCTCAATTATGTAGAGTGCGTGCGTGTAGGGGATTATTTTACCGCTTTATTTATCGCTTTCCTCAATTAAGAAGGGTGTGTGTGTGTGTGCATTTATTTCCGCCTACTCGTTAAGAGTTCAATGGCGTGCTTTTATTTCCCGCCTACTCATTTGAGTAGGCCTTGCTTTATTTAATTCTCTTTATGGTTTTGAAGTGTGCGTGAGTGCCTGCATCAATTAGCTTTCAATTTATCTAATCGCCCTTTTTATGTTTTCTCTTATAATTGTTCAGAACTTATATTTACACTCACGCGTCACTTAAAAACATAAAGCTGTCCCCATACCGATGAGTGGCTAATCTCTTTTAGCCTTCGGCATCGAAGAGCATTGGGACAAATAAAATGATTTAAAATAATTAAAGAACTTTATTTTTATTTTAATTTAAGGACTTAAGGTTTACCCTGGGTTAACGACGCATAGGACCACATAGTCGATGTGTGGGCTCTATTTCCGTTATCCATACGCGATGCCGAGAGGCTGCACGTATGGACCGATCCCCTTGGGTAAAGAGAACTGAGTATGCCCCCTAGAAAGAGGAGAAGCGTAGTTCTGCCGGATTGGGTCCCCCACCCAATAGCGGGGTTCTTAGCGTAAAGCGGGCATTAAGAGGAATCCTTCGTCGGTCTAACGATCGGTCGAATAGTCTTAATGTTTAGGTGAGCAATATTCCTAGAGATAAGTGCGCTCATATTTTTGGAACCTCCACGACAAAGTGCCTTTTATTAAATTTAAAACAAAGTTTAATAATTGTTAAAAATTATTTTAGTCTTAATCCGATTCGATGCCGAGCGTTAACCCGTCATCGAACTAATTTAGCAAAATTCCGTTTTCTTTTTTTCCGTTTTAATTAAACTAAAAAAATCCCACCTTACTGTTAGTAAGATAATATTGTTCCTGGAAGAGTAGATATAATCAACGTGTCCCCGAGAATAATACGACCTCGGTATTTTCCCGAATACCGAGTACTACTTGCGATAGGTGCGCTTGCCTCCTTTCGTTAGAAAACTCGATCTTCTAACCGGCCCGCGGAATCTGACCATTTCGAACCAACCACAGTAGGTCTCTGTTCCGCGGCCATCAGCTACAAAATGTATTATCAAATTCCCCCAAGCTTAAGCTTTGCTTGTCCCCAAGCAAAAATATAAAAACTAGATATTTATAAAAAGGACTACTCAAAAAGTTTTAATTATGCCTACACAACTACTATGCGAAATTCTAAGTAGGGAAAAGGTGAAATGTAAGTCTAAAACAATTATTTAGGTATGGTAAAACTTTTATAAACTTTACTTAATAAAAACAAATCATCCAAAATTTTAACGAGATTTTTTTAAATTGACTTAAGCAAAGCAACGAAAATGAAAAACACGCATTGAGTTGTTACTAGATCCAAGCAACGCATTATAATTATATCAATTTAATTAACAAAAATCTAGGTTTAAATCCAAAACTAAAACTGATTTACTTTTTTTCTTTTCTTAGTTGTTAAATAAAAATCAAAAAGCGTGAATCAAAAAGACTTAAATAGGACAGAAACGTTTGGTTTAGGAATATGATTAGGAGTGGAATTCAAAGATAAACGTGAAGGTTCAAAATCACACTCAACCAAAGCAAAGAGTTTCAAAAACTTTCATAAAAATATATATACACATTTTTTTTCTTTTTCTTCTTTTTTCCATTTTTTTTTTATTTTTTCAAAACAAAGGCCATAAATATTTTTATTTTCATTTTGAATTGGCCAAACAAAAATAAACATCACTTTTGAGCATACTTTTTTTTTCAAAAATCTTTCTCCCACAAAAATCACAAAATATCCTATCAAAATCGTCAAAATAATTTATGAAACTCAAAAAGGCTAGTGTGATTCGATAGGTTGGAAATTTTGGCTTTGGTGAAACTGAAACTAAGGGAGGAGCTATCAAATGAAATCGGAAAAAGGCTCAAAAACGGCTAACTAGTGGAAAAAGTTTTTAGGTTGGCAGGAAAGCTCAAACGAAAACAAAAACGGCCTAAATCATTTTCACGCTTTTGAATTTATTTAAAACAAAGGTTTGAAAATTTTCAAAAAGCGAATCCTAGATCATAAAAGAAGATTGATGAAATTAACTTGGAAATAGAAATAATAGGTGACTTGGATCGTTCAGATCTACTACGCTATTCAAAAGTTGACTTTATAAAAATTATTCAAAAATGAAAAAGAAAATAGTGGATGATGAATTTTTGAGAAAGTAAAGGAAATAAAAAACCAAAAACCATAATAGAAATGCGAGTTTTAGAAAAATATTTCACCATAACATGCTACCGTGAATTAGAAACACGGCATGACCAACATTTTACTTGTGAAACATAATTAAAAAGGACGATTAGAAATATTATAATTAACTAAGTTGTTTAAAGAAAATTTTGAGTAAAACAAAAACAAAAACTAGGGGTACTATTGAAATACCAAAATGTCTAAACTATTCAAAAACACATATTTTTTTTAATTTTGTGAAATATTCTCTCTTTTTTTGGATTTTGGAAAAAATTTTCTCTTTTTTTTGGAATTTTAAGATATTCATTTTTTTTTATTTTGGAAATATTTAAAATATATACAAAAGGAAAAATATTTACACTAAGCAAAAATGAAGGAGGAAGTCCTCCCCCAAGCTTAAAATAGACATTGTCCTCAATGGCTAAAGAAGGAGATTGGAGAAGGAGAGAAAAATAAAGTACAGAATTGAAAGATGGAATTGAAAGACAGGTACTTCCCCGGATTTATTTGCTGTGAAAGCTGAGTGATGCCGCTCCTCCGAATGTCTTCTTTGGATTTCGTGATGGATTTAGCAATGTTGGAGCCGGCGATCGCAGAAGCTTCAGCTTGTCGGAGCCATCCGAGGCAAAAATGTAAAATAAAGAAAACAGAAAAAGATAACTTGGGTTGCCTCCCAAGAGCGCCCTTTCTTTAAAGCGTCGTTGAGCTCGACGCATCAAAAAAGTAATATTGTCCAAAAATATTGTTGTCCAAAAATAAAATTGTTTTTTAACAAAAATTAAGAGTTCAAAGTTAGAGTTCGTGAAGTAGAAACTTAATAATGTTTGGACAGACATCATCATCACCAGAGAAATACAGTTTAAGATGCTGACCATTCACTTTGAAATTACCCTTATCAGGGTGAGAAATTAAAACAGTTCCATAAGGAAATACTTCTAAAACAGAAAACGGGCCAGACCAGCGAGATTTTAATTTGCCCGGAAATAAACGTAAACGAGAATTATATAAAAGGACTTGGTCGCCCGGCTTAAAATTTTTAGGGTGCCTTAAGTGTTTATCGTGTAAACGCTTCGTCCACTCTTTATAAAGTTTATTATTTTCATATGCATAAGAGGGCCACTCATCGAGTTCATTTAGTTGAAATTTTCGAATGTCATCGACTGAGAGGGGATCGAAGTTTAAAAATTTTAAGGCCTAAAAGGCGCGGTGTTCTAACTCTACGGGTAGATGGCACGATTTTCCATAGACCAGCCGATACGGCGTACATTCGAGGGCGGTTTTGTACGCTGTTCGGTAGGCCCATAAGGCATCGTCAAGTTTGGCTGACCAGTCTTTCCTAGAAGTTGAAACAGTCTTTTCTAATATTCTTTTTATTTCTCTATTAACTACTTCGACTTGTCCGTTATTTTGGGGGTGGTAGGCAGTGGAAAGCTTATGCGTAACGCCGTATTTGGTAAGGATTTTTGAAAATTGTGCGTTACAGAAATGGGAACCCCTATCGCTAACGATCGTGCGTGGCGTACCGAATCTAGAAAATAATCTTTTTAGAAACGTGACTACAACTCGGGAGTCGTTCGTAGGAAGAGCTTGGGCCTCAGCCCATCGTGAAACATAATCAACAACAACTAAAATATATTTGTTTCTGAAGCTAGAAAGAAGGGGGCCAACAAAATCAATTCCCCAGAGGTCGAAAATTTCGCACTCTAAGAAATAATTTTGCGGCATTTCATTTTTATTAGAAATGTTGCCCGACCGTTGGCAACTATCACACCTGCTCACAAAGGCTTGCGCCTCTTTAAACAGGCTAGGCCAGTAAAAACCCGCGCAAAGCACCTTATGAGCGGTGCGAGCAGCTTGATAGTGCCCACCTGTCGGACCTTCATGCAAATGTTTTAGAATATTAATTCCTTCATCATAAGAAACACATCTCCTTATCACTTGATCCGCACAAATTTTGAAAAGATGCGGGTCTTCCCAAAAGTAGTTCTTCAGCTCAAAAAAGAATTTCTTCTTTTGCTGAGAGGAGAACTCTTTTGGGAGCACCCGGGCCACTAGATAGTTGGCGATGTGCGCGAACCAAGGAGAAGTAGATGTATTAACTAAAAGCAGCTTCTCATCAGGAAAATAGTCACTAAAAGATTTTTCATTTAATTTTTCTATAAAGGGGTTATCTAATCTGGATAGATGGTCGGCGGCCAAGTTCTCGGCTCCTCGCTTATCATGGATCTCTAAGTCAAACTCCTGGAGGAGTAAGACCCAGCGAATCAAGCGAGGCTTGGCATCCGTTTTGGCAAGAAGGTACTTGAGGGCCGAGTGGTCCGTAAAAACAATGATTTTTGAAAGTGTAATGTAAGGGCGGAATTTATCAAAGGCGAATACTACAGCTAAGAGCTCCTTCTCGGTTGTGGTGTAATTTTCTTGTGCAGATATGAGGGTTTTACTAGCGTAATAGATGGGGTGGAAGTTTTTAGATATGCGTTGACCTAATACGGCTCCCACCGCAAAACTACTCGCATCGCACATAATCTCGAAAGGAAGGTCCCATACCGGAGCTATCATAATCGGTGCGTTAATTAACTTTTCTTTAATTGATTCAAAGGCAGAAATACAAGAGTCTTCAAAAATGAATGGAGCGTCTTTTTCTAAGAGATGGGTGAGGGGCTTAGTGATCTTGGAGAAATTTTTATAAAACGACGATAAAAACCAGCGTGGCCTAAAAAACTTCTTATAGCTTTTATGTTTGTAGGCGGTGGTAACTTCTCAATAACTTCTATCTTGGCAACGTCTACCTCAATACCTTTAGCAGAAATTTTATGACCCAAAACTAACCCTTCCCTCACCATAAAATGGCATTTTTCCCAATTTACGGCAAGGTTAGTTTCTTCGCATCGTTCTAAGACTTTTTCGAGGTTTTCTAAACACCTATCGAAGGAATCGCCGAACACGGAGAAATCGTCCATGAATACCTCCATAATGCTTTCTACGTACTTATCAAATATTGCGAGCATATATCGCTGGAATGTAGCTGGGGCATTGCACAATCCAAACGGCATTCTTCGGTAAGCGAAGGTGCCGAAGGGACAAGTAAACGTAGTTTTCTCTTTGTCCTCGGGAGAGATGGGTATTTGAAAGTACCCCGAGAGGCCATCGAGAAAACAATAAAAGCTATGGCCAGAAAGACGTTCTAAAATCTGGTCGATAAACGGTAAAGGAAAGTGGTCCTTACGGGTGGCGTCATTTAACTTACGATAATCTATACACATACGCCAACTCGTCACCATCCGTGTCGGGATTAATTCATTATTCTCATTACTAACTACGGTTATCCCTCCTTTCTTTGGAACTACCTGAACGGGGCTAACCCACTTACTGTCCGATATAGGGTAGATAATTCCTGCGTCTAATAGTTTCATAACCTCGCCCTTAACTACTTCTTTCATATTCGGGTTTATACGACGCTGAGGTTGGATAGAGTTACGCGAATTATCTTCCATTATAATTTTATGGGTACAGAAAGATGGGCTTATGCCCTTGATATCAAAAATTTGCCAAGCAATAGCCCGACGATGCTTACGTAGAACTAGAAGAAGTTTATCATTTTGCGTATCCGTGAGGTAGGCCGAAATGATAACTGGTAACTTGGAATCTTTTTCTAAGAAAGCATACTTAAGTTGTTCGGGAAGTTCTTTAAGTTCTAGGGTAGGGGGTTCTTCATAAGAGGATTTTGAGATTCTTTCTTTTTGAAAAATAATATCTTCATAAACTTTTTTATAAGGAACGCAATAAGGGGTGGGGCTAGCAGCCAAGACAGCTTCTTGTAGCGATTCAGTGGGAAGAAAAGAGGAAGAACAAAAATCAGAAAATTCTTTTTCAAACTCAGAAAGACAATAAGAAGATTCAACACTTCCTTGCAGTGATTCAGTTGTAAGAGAAGAGGAGCAAAAAGTAGAAAATTCTTTTTCAAAGTCAGAGAGGCAGTAGGAAGAATCATCACTCACGGCGTCTACGAAAAAGCATGAGTCATCATTTGCTAGGGTTTTCTTCATCGAAGGTGTGATAGAAAAAATGACTTCGTCGTCACCTACTCGAAGAAAGAGCTTACCATTGCTTACGTCAATGATGGCTCGGGAGGTAGCAAGGAAGGGTCGGCCAAGGATCAGCTGAACCTCGACATCTTCTTCGATGTCCAAAATGACAAAGTCCACCGGGAAGATGAACTTGTCGACTTTTACTAGAACGTCCTCCACTATTCCTAACGGGTACTTGACGGATCTATCGGCTAGCTGGATACTCATACGCGTGGGGTTAAGGCTACCAATGCCTAACTTTTTAAACCACGAAAAGGGCATCAGGTTTATACTCGCGCCTAAGTCGGCTAATGTGTGTTTAACAAAAAGATCACCGAAGACACACGGGATAGAGAAACTACCTGGGTCACTGATTTTCTTCGGCAAACCGTTTGTTAAAACGGCGGAGCACTCGGCGTTTAGCGTGACGTGCGAAAGATTCTCTAACTTCTTCTTGTTTGTGAGGAGGTCTTTAAGATACTTGGCATATTTCGGCATCTGCGAAATAGCCTCGTGGAAGGGAAGATTAATGTGGATTTGTTTGAAGATCTCTAAGAAGCGGGAGTACTGATCATCTTGACGTTATCTATTAAGTTCAGAGGGGTATAGAGGAGTTGAATTATTTTTGAAGATGGGTGGTGGAGTGGGATTACTTTCTAAAATAGGGGTGATAACTTCTTCAGTAGAGGGTGGAAGCAGAGCGGAGCTTTGATTTTTAAAAATAGGAGCGGAGCTTTGATTTTTAAAAGCGGGAGCGGAGCTTGCCTCGGGCTCTTCACTTACCATACCAGATACTTGCTTCCCACTCCGAAGAGTTATAGCTTTCACTTGCTCTCTCGGGTTGGGTTCAGTATTGGAAGGAAGAGACCCTGCGGGTCGCTCAGAAATTATTTTCGCGAGCTGTCCTACCTGATTTTCAAGACTTTTTACGCTTCCCGTCAAAGTTCTTATAGTAGCGTCATTTGTGGTGATATATTTAGAAAGTAATTCCTCCAAGCTTGGAGGTTTTGGATAATTTTGAAGAGGTGGTGGTGGTGGTGGTGCAGAAAAATCATTTTGCGGTGGTGCGCGCATCGCATTCGATGGATTACTCCATGAAAAGTTCGGATGATTTCTTAAAGCAGGGTTATAACTATTCGGAAAATTAAAACCAGGCGGATAAAAATTCGCAGCAGAAAAATTATTAAAAGCAGTTCTAGGCATATTATTAACATAATCTAAATGTTCTGGATTAGGGGTTGCAGATTCCCATATCTGAGGGGCGGAGACAGCAGTCATCTCCGTGATTTTTTTGCTTTGGATTTCTACTTGCAGAGCGAGCTGGGAGACGTTGTCCACTTCATAGATACCTGCAGGCTTGTTCGGGTGGGACCTAGGCACATTCCACTGATAAGTGTTCATGGCCATGTCCTCGAAAAGATCAAGAGCGGCTTCCGGGGTCTTATGATATAAAGTACCGCCAGAAGCTGTGTCTATCATTTGCTTCGTGCTTTGATTTAGCACGTTATAAAACGTCTGCACTTGTAACCATACAGGCAGTGCGTGATGTGGGCATCGTCTTAATAATTCTTTAAATCTCTCCCAGGTTTCATATAGAGTTTCAGAGTCTATTTGTCCAAAGGCAGAGATGTCATTCCTAAGTTTTGCAGTTTTAGCTGGCGGAAAATACTTCGCCAAAAATTTTTCAGTTAATTCATTCCAAGTGGGGGCTATTTTTAGGAAGTGTGTTCAGCCACTGCTTAGCTTTAGTTCTTGAAGAGAAGGGGAAGAGTCTCAGCCTGATTGCATCATTTGTGACACCATTTATCTTGAAGGTGTCGCAAATTTCAAGAAATCTAGCTATATGTGCGTTCGGATCTTCATCTTGAAGTCCGTCAAATTGCACATATTGCTGCACCATTTGAATTATGCTAGGCTTTAGTTCGAAGTTATTATTTGCTATAGCAGGGCGTACTATACTAGATTCTGTTCCCTCGAGGTTCGGTCGTGCATAATAGGACATTGTCCTTTGTACTGCCTCATCTACGTTGGGTTCTTCCATTCTTAAAGTAGCAAATGACTCGGAGTCCTCAACCGGCACTTAGATAGTAGGACCTTGAAATCGCGATCTTCTCCGAAGAGTACGCTCAATTTCGTGGTCCAAGCCCAAAATAACCGACGGACTCCCGCGGGTCATACACTAAAAGAACAGAAAAGAAGAAGAGAAAGAGAAAAAGTATAAACTAGAAAAAAGATTAGAATTTTTTTCTTTTTGAAATAGATTTTTTTTATATAGATTAACTCCCGAACTTCCCAAGGACTATCCCGTGAAGGGCTCGCAAGGTACTAGACAAGATAGTGGCGCTTAAAGCCCTTTTCCCTTTTCGAGAGAATTAGGTGGCGTAGAAAAATTGTGAAGTTGGTTACTATTAAGAGCGGTGAAAATTTTTTTTTGATTTTTTTTAAAAAACTTTAAAGAAAGAGGATGAGAAAGAGAAGAGATAAAATTAATAGGTTCGTGTTTTCAATATATCAACGGAAGTTGGATCCCCGGCAACGGCGCTAAAAACTTGTTGCGCGCTAGGGTTCGAAGAAAATAAACGCAACCAAACTAGAAACCCGATGAGGCAAGTATACCTATCGAATTGTAGCTAGGGGACACAAGTGTCGTATTGAAATCCGGGAACTGTTGGCTATGCATACTCACACGAACGCTATTATCTTATCGACAGAAAAACTAGGGTTTAGAGAATCTAATTGAGATTAAGGAAATAAAACTAATGCTAGAATGAGAGCTATTGCAATTAAGTAAAGTGCTATTAAGTAAAACGATTATTACGAAAGGTAGAAAATATGAAATGGAAATGCACTCGATCAAGATTCACCTCGGCTAAAGACGATTAAGAAAATGCGATAAAAATCTAAACTTAATAGGATAAAGGTCCTTGACCGGGGAGGTTCCTAAAGCTTGAACACGCTTCTCTCGAAGTCGTGCCCAACTGAGTTTAGGAAGGTCCGACCGACTCTCGTCTAAATCGGAGGCCTAAAACTCGCTTTATGTGGTGAACCCCACTATTGGATTTTACTCCAATCCGGGAGATTTGGACGTCTGCCTCTCTCGAGGGGTGCGTACAACTCCCTTTACTCTTGAATGCTCACTTCATTCTTTCGGCCTCTCGGCTAGCCCAGAATGAAATTAAAGGTGGAGAGTATATATCGATAATATACCTCCAACCCGTGATTAATCAAGAGTAATTCAAGGCCCTAACCTAAAAAGAAAAGATTAATTAAAATATCATAACTTAATCGCTCTAACCTCGGATCAGCAAGATCGAGTACAAGGAGGATTAGTTAATCATAGCGAAGTGGAGGAGGGGGGATGTGTAGTGAAGCATAAAAAGAAGACAAGCTAAACAAGAACGCTTTTATTAATGAAAAAGGGCAAGTTAAACTATTGAAATTGAAATTACAAGTGCATGAAAATTAAATCCTATTCTAGCCCTACAATTAGCACTAAGCAACACTAAAGATTACAGGGAAAGCTAAGGCAACTAAATATTAAACCATGATTAAGCAAAAATTACAAAGAGAGAGAGAGAGAGAAAGCATGAAAAAACTCAAGAACCAAAGGGGCAGTACCTCCCCCTCTCAACCAAAGCTTCCTAAAATGAAGAGGGGGGTCTCAATTTATAGAATTTTTTCACGGGTTGGTCACGCCCTCCGACACGCCCTAGGGGGGGCGTGTTAGGGGGCGTGACAGTACAATGTTGACCTCGGGCTCTGGACTCTGGCGGGAAGGATCATTGCTTCGGTACGTCGGTGGTCACGCCCTAGGTTTACGCCCGTGTAGGTGGGGCGTGACAGGCACGTCATGTCCAAATCATTGGTCGGAAATCCGTCAGTCACCGAAAAGTAGATGTCACGCCCACGGTCACGCCCGTGACTAGGGGGCGTGATAGTACTATTTTCGTGCTGTGGCGGAACGGCATTTAATGCGGCGGCAGGCTTTGCGACAGAGGGCGACACGCCCATGGTCATGCCTGGTGACACGCCTAGGGAGGGCGTGTTAGGGGGCGTGACAGCGGTTTTGTTCGTTTTCCTGTCCCTTCCAACAAAAGTCCTCGGGATCGGGGTACACGCCCTCGGTCACGCCCATGGAGGGCGTGACAAGGGGGCGTGTCAGGTCGTTTTTGACGAATTTCCTGAAAACCTGCAAAAGTACAAGAAAATGTTAGTGGCAATAATATTTACATAAAAAGTATAAAAATTAACTAATAATAGACATGATTTGTACACTATAAAATAGAAAATACGATAATAGTTTAGGATACAAAATGTATTATCAATTATTGAGAGATTTCCCTTGGGTTGATTCCAAAAATCCCCAATAAATCTTTCATATAGATCCGGAAATGTGTATTACGTAATAGACATGCTGTTTGAAGCCCATCTGGATAGGTTACTCTGGATTGGTGATGTTTTATTTGCGCACTGGAGAAGACTCCGCGTTTAAACTAGTAGTTTGTGGAGTCGGTGGGTTGTTCCTGTGAAGTGGAGTAACAAGAAGTACTGGAATGAGGATTCTAGGAAAATACCCTCGTAATTCTTGTGTTGTATGCTATGGAAAGACCAGTTTTCTTGCAATGGAGGATGTTGTAGGGTTTAGGTTGAGTTTTGGGTGCAGAAAAAGAACTTTTGCTGAACCCGCCAAACGATCGTATGGAACGCTAGCACTAGCTCCCCTTTTGGATTGTGAAGCCAGTCCTTGGTGGACAGTATGGCTATTATGAGCTGCGATCTCTTAAAAGGTTTCGTGCCGAACGGATAAGGGGATGCCATCCCGTGTCAGTCTAGTCATTGAACTAGCGATTTGAGCAATGGGTAAGGGTTGAACTGTCTCCGCGTTATGGTTGGCTGACATGAGTGCCAAGGATATTAGCATTCGTCAGGTTCATATTATGAGAGACTTAGGTCTGCACGCCATTAAGAATATTAATGCTCAAACTTTACTATTGGGTTTTAGACCTTGAACAGTTGTGGGACCCTAGTTCGCCGGTACACCAAGAATGTTCCCTGAGTGCACGGATTGTCAGGCCACGTGGCCGGCGGTTGTGATATATGGATTGTGCGTGAATTCACATTGCGTGATATTTCTGCTTGTGAAATGCTATGCCTACAGTGAAGGAATACCACTGCCCCAGGAAAGGGGTAGGGTCATTATAAATTGGTTAGCTGAAAGATGACCATTGCCTTGTTTGCCACCATCATGGTAGGATGTCCTTGTGTAGGTACTAGAGAGCTGAGCGTGAAATAGCGGGTTGATGCCCCTGCTGCTGCTGCTGGCCCTCAAAGGATAGCAAAGAACTTTATTATTTTCATGTGTGGCCGGTCTGCGTGCCGATGTTTGTAATTCACACTTGTGAAGTTTAACTGTAAGGCCTAAATGCCAAACTTTTGTGTATTAGGTGTACATTCCTTCGGGGTTATATATAAATGTGGTTGTTTATATATAGTGGACATTCATGGCTGTTGAGTTCAATATTAACTTTAAATCTTCCGCTAGTATGCTCTGAGTTAGGATGGAAGTATGTTTTGGTATTAATCTGAAACCTCGCCGCCTGTTTGTGGCATATATTGCGGGGCCCCGGGCAGACCTTCTATTATATGTTATTTTATGGATGGGGTCATTACATGATATTCATTTAAGGGGGGTGGAGTTGTAATACCCCGCTTTTCCATAGCTAGATGTTGGGCTGAAGTGGTTTAAAAAGGCCGCTCATGACTATTCGTCGAGCTCGGGCCTTTTCGTTGAGCTCATGATTGTTCGGAGAGCTCGAGCCTTTTCGTCGAGCTCAGACTGTTTGTCGAGCTCAAAGCTGTTCGGCGAGCTAAGGCTTTTCGTCGAGCTTGGGATGTTTGTCGTGCTCAGAGCTATTCTTCGAGCTCAACACCATTCGTCGAGCTCAGCGTCGTTCGTCGAGCTCAGACTATTTTTCAATCTCAGAGTTGTTTGTCGAGCTCAGCTCCATTCATCGAGCTCAGACTATTTGTCGAGCTGAGTGTTTTTTTTGTCGAGCCTTTGACCATTCGTTGAGCTTAGGCCGCTCGACAAATTTTTTACCGTTCGTTCATGAATGACTTCTCCTTATTTGGTGTTAGCTTCGATGAAGCACTACACAACCTCGCTTTGGTCTTGAAATGTTGCGAGGATACTAATTTAGTTCTAACCAGGGAGAAGTGCCATTTCATTGTGTAACGCCCCGAAACTCAAAAAAGGAACGAATGGGGTTTCCAGGCCAAGTTGGGTTCTGGATAGGCTGACACAGCCTGTGACATGGGTGTGTCACAGGGCGTGTCGTGCTTGAGGTCGACTATTTCTCAAGAGGTCGATGATTTTCAGTCGACAATGTCGATACAGGGCACACGACCTTTGATACGGGCATGTCACAGGGCGTGTCGTGCGTGAGGTCAACGATTTTCTAAGAGGTCGACAAATTTCAGTCGACGAGCGTCGAGACTGGGAACACGGCCTGAGACATGGGCGTGTCATAGGCCATGTCTTACTCGGGAAGTTATGCGAGGTGTGCTGAGTTGAGTAACAAGTCCGGGACTACGGGCGTGTACTGGTTGACACTGGCTTGTCAAGTTTGACATGGGCGTCTATAAGTCCATGTTCTGTTCGGGACATTTTGGTCCTGTGTCGATTGAGGCACACGGCCCAAAACACAGGCATGTCACTTGAGACACGGGCGTGTCCCAAGCCGTGTCACAGGCCATGTCCTGTTCTGGGATTTCTTGTATGACGGCGAGTGAGGGAACACGTCTTTGGACATGGGTGTGTCACAAGACGTGTTCGGCCCAGGAAATTCTTTTTCAGGGCGAATCGTGGCCGTTTGTTCCCTTCATGTAGGATCCGACGGCTCAGGCTTTCCCCTGCAAGTATTAGGCCGAGAATAGGGTTTAAAACCCTCATTCCTTTTAGATCTTTCTCTTTCTAAGGGTTAGAGAGAGGGGAGAGCAAGGAAGAAGGTGGAGAAGAGTTTCGGCCGCCAGAGAAGCTTCGGAGCACCATTTCTCGAGTGGAGTCCAAATCCGCGTAGGAAAGATCGTTGTGGTGGTGTTCATCCGACCAAGTTCCTCCATGGCTAGAAAGAGAGGTCGAAAGGTAACGACACTTCTCCTCTTTGTTTTTAGGATGCACGCTTAGCATCTCTTCTTTTCAGTTTTTGGGCTCCAGATCTCTCAAATGAGATGGGTTTGGGTTGCCTTGGTTCAAGAGGAACCTCCAAGTTGATTGTGTCCATCCCTGTCATGATTTTGCATTAGAGATCCGCTTCGTTCGTGGATTAGGCATTGTGGGTGATGCTGTAGTCACGACCACTAGTCCGACTCGGTGATGTTGTATAGTGTGCCTTAAGGATTCGGTAGAAATCCGTTGAGGCAAGATGTCGTTGTGATGTATTTTTGTCCCCCTTTTCTTGAGTGAGTACTTATAGCCAGAACCAGACAAGGTTTGCTCAGCATTGGCGGTAGATGGTTTCCTTGGTGCGCGGTAATGTTGCAGTACAAATGGTGGAATAGGGTGGGAAAGTTTATGGTTGTTCTTTGCTAAGACGTGGCTATCTCCGTGGTCGGCTGGTTATCCCATGACGTGAAAGTAATATGGGGAGAGCGTCCCGGTGAGACTAGTCCCCTTCAGTGAGACTGACGAGAACGCCAAGCGTCGGGCAATCCCGGGCAATGAAGCCATGAGCTGGTGGGGTCCAGCAAGGATTCTTCGAATCGGTTTGTGTGTGAGACAGAATCCTGATGTGAGAAGTCAGAATTTGCAGGCAAGCCTAGGTTTAAGACCCATGTGCGGGTGGGGACTTGGCAAGATTTCTGTGTAGCATCTTTTTGGCTGTTAGGAGCATTGTAGTCCCCTTTTGTTTGTGTCTTTATGCCAATGGGGAAATGGAAGTACCCAGTTGATATTATGATGTGCTAGTTGCATAAGTTATAGGGTGTCTTGGGCGAAGCCCGGGTCTGCATACATGCTGCATAGTAGGCCCCTTTTTGTTCTGAGCTCAACATAGAAAATGTGATTATCTTATGAGACATCCAAATTTGTTTTAAAGCTTTAAATGTTTATGTATATGGTATACAAAGTGCTGACTTGTAGGTTGGAGGGGTACCCCGGGGTCCGTTAGGGGTGGTCGGGAGGAGATGTGTTGCTTACACTGTAGAGGTAAGCCTTTGCTGACCCATGTTACTATAAATTTTCATAGGGAAAGTATCGCAAGAGGGAGCAAGTGCGCCAGCTGAAAAGCCCTAAGACTCATGAAGTGTTTGCTGTGCTTTCTAGCTTGTTTCTGTTTGATTGTATGCTTCATGTTTTGGTATATTCTGGCTTGCATGCCGAGGTATCCTAGGAGTGCTGTTGTATGTTGATGTAAGACCTTGTGGTCTTTCTGTTTTGGACTCTTTTATTGTAAGTACATAAGTCCGTGGTGATACTCCTGTTTTAAGTAGTGGATAACTTCTAGTTGTTTGGATTATTTCCACTGTGCTTTATTTTGAGTTTTGAGACTGGTAGTTAATATCATCTTTTAATGCTAAAGCTGTGGCATCTGTATGTTGTGG
Source organism: Platanthera zijinensis (assembly GCA_039513925.1). Classification (NCBI taxonomy): domain Eukaryota; kingdom Viridiplantae; phylum Streptophyta; class Magnoliopsida; order Asparagales; family Orchidaceae; genus Platanthera; species Platanthera zijinensis. The sequence goes on along the minus strand of CM077093.1, from coordinate 141,554,697 downwards.
GCCCCGACCGAACCCATATTATACGGTCATTATAGGGGAGGCTTTACACATGGTGCGAGAGGGGATCTTTTTAGGGCATAAGGTTTCTTAGTAGGGCTAGAGGTTGATCCAGCGAAGGTAGAGGTGATTAGAAGCGAAGGTAGAGGTGATTAGAAACCTGCTTCCTCTGTCGACACTTCATGGCATTCATAGTTTTTTGGGGCATGCAGGATTCTACCGGCGTTTTATTCAGGACTTCTAAGCTATAGCTAAGCCCTTATCTAATCTATTGGCGAAGGATGTCAAGTTTGTGTTTGACGACGATTGCAATTGGGAGTTTAATTACTTGAAGGATTGATTGCTTTCAGCAACGATTCTCTCATCCCCAGAATAGAGAGTGCCTTTTGAGTTGATGTGTGATGCTAGCAATGTCGCGGTGGGGGCAGTATTGGGGCAGCGAAAAATAAGATATTTCATACAATTGCCTACGCAAGTCGGACGTTGAATGATGCATAACTAAACTATACCACGAACGAGTTTTTAGCTATCGTTTTTGAAAGTCACACTAGTGTCAACTACCTTCACCTATGGGGGGGGATAGGTGATTTGCAGTCTTTTTCCGAAATTAAAAATTTACCTGCACAATAAAACAAAACAAGCACAGCACAGAAACACACAGGCAGTTATAGTGGTTCCCCGATTTGGGTACGTCCACTTTCCCCCTTCGACCTATCTCCCAACACGGGATGACTCTGTCACTTCACCAACCGGATTGAAATCCAATCCTCACACTATGGAAGGAACCCTTCCACCCGAAGGAGTCACTACTCCTCAACCACGGGTTGCACCTAACCCTAACAATAAGGAATCAAAGTTCCTTTACAACAAAAGTAAAAATAGAATGTATAAAATACAAACTACGTTTGGAGCGCTCGGTGTCCCTCTTCGTTCGATGAAGCATTCTTGAAGAAGACGAAGAGTCCACGACCTAAGCACTCTCTTGGAGAGGATCTTTCCAAGATCGGCGGCGGCAAAGGTTTGCCACAGCGATGCTTTGTAGATCCAAACTTTGTAACAAAGCTAGCAAGGTCTTCCAACGATCCTACTTGGATCGATCGTCTCAATCGATTCGGAAGGGGAAAGTATTCCCGTTCAACAAACCAAGAGACAAAGGATCTCAAGATAGAAACGTGAGACTCGTTGCTTGGCTAAGTTTATGTCGCCGGGAGATCAAGAAGAATCCACGACCAGCGGCGGCGACAACCTTTCAAGCGGCGACGGCAGCGGAAGGAAATCCACGATCTGTTAGGTGAAGTCGGCGGCTCTTTCTTTTTCGTGTGTTCGGGGATGGTTATAATGTTCAATAATAAGAGCGTATATATACTATAGCATATCCCTTATTACCGTTGTGGGCCCCACAAGGAGAAGCCATAATTTTGGTTTAAACAGCGCCTGAACATTTGGTCCGGTCCAGCGAGCCAACGGAATTCGCCTAAGGCAAATTTGGCGGGAATTATGGGTGATTCTCGACGAATCGGCGAGAATAACTTATGATTCCCGTCGAATTCTCCTTAGAAGAATTTTAGCTAAAGGACTTGCTATCCGGAGTTAATCGGCGAGAGTCACAATCCATTCTCGACGAATCGGCGAGAATGCAGAGTCATTCTTGACGATTCTAACTTGGCAGATTTCTTGAAGGCGTTGAGTCAGCCGGGTGATTCTCGCCGATTCTGACTTTGCAGAATTCTTGAAGGCGTTGAGTCAGCCGGATGCCTTTGGCGGGAATCGGCGAGTGATTCTCGACGATTCGGCGAGAATCACTAATGATTCTCGTCGAATCGGCAAGAATCACTTAGTGATTCTCGTCGAATCTAACTTAGATGATTTTTCGTCTTTCTTCCCGTGAGTTGATTTGACCTGTCCTTGCTCCTTGTCTGCTCTTGATCTGTCTCAGCCTTATACTTGAAAATAAGTAAACTCCAATAGAGAGAGTACACGTAAGCCAACACACTGATCTGCTCAACGAGGGATTACGTTGCACAGACCCGTGTATATTGACCCACTGCACCCTTACATTGGTGTGTACTTAGCGTGGAAAAACTGCAAGCACATATTGAATAAAATCATCAAATACATTATCTATTCAACTTAGCTTGTTAGGGGTCTTCTTCAAATCAGGTATATTATGGACACAATACCCAACAATCACCCCCTATTTGAAGAAGCCTAAACCCTACAAGCTAAGGTGAATAGGGAATATGAAAATCATAAACTACGTATTTAGTTGAGATTTAAATTCATTACCACTTTCCTGAGGGCATAAACTACTTGGAGCCACCTTAGCCTTAGCCGAGAGGGTAATCTCCCCCTTTTCGGCTTCTGCAAATCTGGGACTTAACTTGGAGCCACATGCTCCCCCTCAGATCTTGCATCCATTCTCGAGCTTGAGTTCCTTGTTGATTCTCCCCCTTTATCCAAGAGCCTTGAGCCATACAGACTTCACTCTTCATAGTCTAGCATGTCGAGTTCAGTTTTGAAGAGACTGAACTTGGCCTCGTCTAGGGGATTTGTGAAGATATCTGCAACCTGCTTATCCGTGGGGACATAGCAAAGAGATATGTCTTTATTTTCCACATGCTCCCGAATAAAGTGATAGCGCACTTCAATATGCTTTGTTCTGCTGTGCAACACAGGATTGTTCGCAATTGCTATTGTGCTTGAGGAGTCGCAATACATCGGAACTTCGCTTAACTGCAAGTCAAAATCTTTTAGCTGATTTTTGATCTATAGAAGTTGTGCACAACAGCTGCCTGCTGAGATGTACTCAGATTCAGCTGTTGAGGTTGCGACACAATTCTGATTCTTGCTGTTCCATGAAATAAGCCTTCTTCCGAGGAATTGATACGTCCCGGAAGTGCTTTTTCTATCATCCCTGCTTCCTGCAAAGTCAGCATCTGAAAAGCCTATCAGCTCGACATCATTGTTTCTTCGGTACCACAAGCAAAGATTTGGTGTACCATTAAGGTATCTAAGAATCCGCTTTGCAGCGACATAATGAGATTCCTTAGTGTTCACCTGATATCTGGCACAAACGCATGTGGAAAACATAATATCTGGTCTACTAGCAATAAGATAGAGCAGGGATCCAATTATGCTTCTGTACTTGGTTTCATCAAAAGTTTTCCCTTTCTCATACTTGTCCAGAGACACAGTGGATCCCATTGGAGTGCTCATAGAGGTTGCACTCTCCATTCCGAATTTCTTGAGGATTTCATTTGTGAACTTCGTTTGAGAGATGAAAATCCCATCCTCAGACTATTTTACTTGAAGTCCCAAGAAATACTTCAGCTCTCCCATACTACTCATTTCAAACTTCCCTTGCATAAGTTTGGAAAACTTCTTGCAAAGGTTATTATCCGTTGACCCAAATATTATGTCATCGACATAGATTTGCACCAGCAAAATCTTGCCTTTGACTTCCCTAATAAACAATGTATTATCTATTTTTCCTCTCGAGAACTTTTTCTCAAGAAGAAAACTAGACAGAGTCTCATACCAAGCTAGAGGAGCTTGTTTCAAGCCATATAACGCTTTATTAAGAAAATAAAATGATTGGGAAACGTAGGATTAACAAAACCTGGGGGTTGTGCGACATATACTTCCTCTTTCAGGTTTCCATTGAGGAATGCAGATTTCACGTCCATTTGATAAATAGTGAATCCTTTGTGCGAAGCATACGCCAGGAACAATCTGATCGCCTCGAGCCTTTCCACTGGTGCAAAGATCTGGTCGAAGTCAATCCCCTCCTCCTGTCTGTAACCTTGAGCCACCAGCATGGCCTTGTTCTTTATGATGACACCGTGTTCATCCAATTTGTTTCTGAAGATCCACTTGGTGCAGATCACATTCTGGTTCTTTGGTCTGGGAATAAGCGTCCATACATTGCATCTTTCAAATTGATGCAGTTCATCTTGCATGGCCAATATCCATGCTGCATCTTTGTTCGCCTCGTCAAACTTATTTGGCTCAACCTGTGACAGGAAACTAAGGTGTAAAATCTCGTTAATTGTACCTATTCGAGTTTTGACACCATCACGAGGATCTCCGATGATCTGATCACTAGGATGATCCCTCACGTGTCGGAGCTTTAGGAGTCTGGCATTTTGAGCTGTGACATCTTCTCGGGCTTCTCCCTCTTCCGGAAGATTTTCTCCATCCTGCTTGTCAACTTCTCCAGCTGACATCGAGGTGGAAACCTTGACGTACTTAGGAGTTACATCTTTAGCGGTCTCATCGAGACTTAGCTGTTCAAGTCTTGCACCTGCATCTTCAAGAATGCCACTGGAATAATTGCTGTTAATCAAGCTTCCTTAATCAAATACAACATTAATGGATTCCTCTAGCACTAGGGTTTTCTTATTAAAAACCCTATATGCCTGACTATGGCTACTATAGCCCATGAATATGCCTTCGAAGCATTTTTCACCAAATTTAATACGCGGGTACTTCCCGTTATTGAGTGCATAGCATCTCCAGCCAAATATCCTTAAGTAGGACATTGTTGGTTTCTATCCTTTCAATAGCTCATAAGCCGTCTTATGATTTTTGTTTATCAATGCCCGGTTTTGTACATGACAAGCCGTATTGACAGCTGTTGGTACCCTAGTTTTGATTTGAGTTCAGTCTTCTCTTTTAGTCTCTTGACCCAAGATTTATCTATGGTCAAAGGTTAGTTGTTTAGTTAGTTTGCTCTAGTTTAGCTTGTCACTTTTCCAGATGAATATTTGGTTAAGTTGTTTTTTGTTCGTCTATGGTCGAACGTCGCTTGACTATCGTCGATCAGCCGATCGATGATCGTCTTTCTGATAGGTCGACTATCTGCTTGATAGGATGACTATCTGTTGTCTTTGATAGTTCGACTATTTGTTAATAGGTCGACTATCTGTTTTGGTTGATAGCTCGACTATCTGTTTGATAGGTCGACTATCTGCTTTCTTTGATAGTTCGACTATCTGTTGATAGGTCGACTATCCGCTTTTCTTGATAGTTCAACTATCTGCTTGGATAGTTCAACAATATGATAGTTCGACTATCTGTTTGATAGGTCGACTATCTGTTTTCTTTGATAGTTCGACTATCTGTTGATAGGTCGACTATCTGTTCTCTTTGATAGTTCGACTATCTGTTGATATGTCGACTATCTGTTTTCTTTGATAGTTCGACTATCTGTTTGATAGGTCGACTATCTGCTTTTTTTGATAGTTCGACTATCTGTTTGATAGGTCGACTATCTGCTCTCTTTGGTAGTTCGACTATCTATTTGATAGGTCGACTATCTGCTTTCTTTGGTAGTTCGACTATCTGTCTTGATAGATCGACTATCTGATAGCTCGACTATTTGTTCTGATAGGTCGACTATCTGCTGAGGTAGTTCGACTATCTTCTTTGATAGTTTGACTATCTGTATCGTTCGACTATCTGTCTGATAGGTCGACGATCTCTGTGCTTCGGTCGACGATCTCCGAGGGTCGTTCGACGTTTTGCTGTATGTCTTTAATAATTTTGTCATCTTCTATGATGTGATTTATTTCATATTTATTTTGGCATATTTTATAAAAGATTATTTGAATAAATTTATGATATTATTTTTATGCAATATCTGCTCCATTCCTTATGCATGAGCCAATCTTTTTCTGACAAAGTTGTTTGTCTTATTAGTTGAAATATGTTTTCTGCTTTATCTGTCAGGCTGTCCTTTATAGCCGTTAGACTCAAAAAGTCTTCCTTGGCCGTAAAGAGTCTCTTCTGATGTGACTTTCTCTAGTATTATTTTATCAGAGTTACTTGCAGCTTCTTAGAAAGCTTTATCCTCTTATAGGATATCTGTCTGCAGTTTTTTTGTTCTTGCGTTATGCTATTTGCAGCCCAGCTTGCAGATTTCAGTAGAAGACAAGATTCAAACTCAAATTAGAGTCGTTGCTGCTGCTGCTATATAAAGAATTCTTTGGAGAAAGAAATTAACTAGTTCAGATAGCAAAAACCAGTTCATATATAAAAACAGAGTTCATTCAGGAAAATGAGTTCAAAAGCTAACAGCAGCATTCAAGCTTACAACTTACAGTTTACAACTGCTCTCAGCTCGTTCACATCCAACTGAGAAGAAGTTTTAGTTCTTCACTTTTCTTCAACCTGAGTTCTCCTGCCTCCAGGAAGATCTTCACTCAGAGCTTTTTGAAGAAGAAGAAGAAGAAGATAGCTGTCTAAAGAAGAATTTTCATTTCATATTTATTATCTTCTTGTAGCTTTTTCCTTCAGATTTTCTGAAGTGTTTTCTGCACTGAAGCAAGACTTCACCTGGATATTCTTTTAGCTAGGGGGAGCCTTAACTCTTTAGAGCTTTCTAGCTCAGTGCAAGTTCTTGAGCTTCACTAATTCTATTTAAAATAGAGAAGACATTTTAACCTCCTTTCCCCCTCCTGTAAAGGGTTATTACTCCCTTCAAAAGTATACCTTGGTGGCAGGGCACCTGATCAAAAACCTGTGTTGGTTTTTAGACACCTAATCAAAAGTCTAAAGGGTTTCTAGATCTACCTGAAGCAGATCTTGTTGGTGGCAGGGCACCTGATCAAAAACCTGAGTGGATTCCAACCTTGTTGGTAGAAGAGTGGACGTACCCAAGTTGTTTGGGGAACCACTATAAATTCCCTTGTGTCGTCTAGTTGTTTAATTTATTACTTGTGTTGTTGGCTGTGATTAGTTTTAACTAGGTTTGCTAGTTGCTGTTTAGGATCCCAAGCCTTAACTGTAATTACAGTTGGTTGCCTCTTGTGTATAACACTTGTGTTAGGCTTTAGGGTTATTTCTCAAATATCTATAACCTTCATTCCGCAATTAACTCCAAGGGAGTTGAGTAGACAGTCAACTTTGCTAGTGTAATTTTTGATTACTCTATTCACCCCCCCCCCTCTAGTGTAGTATCTATCCCTTTTCTTTCAACAGCCTCTGCCCAGAAATATTCTGGTAGAGAAGCGTCATTCAACATTTTCGTGCAAGCTTCAATGAGCGTTCTATTTCTCCTCTCCACAACTCCATTTTGCTGAGGAGTGCGCGGGGAGGAAAACTCATAAAAGATACCATGTTCTTCACAAAATTCTGTCATAGCACCAGACTCGAATTCTGTTCCATGGTCACTTCTGATTTTGACCACTGAGCAGTTAAGTTCATTCTGAATCTGCTTGACAAAACTAGTGAAGATGTCAAACGTATCTGACTTTCATTTTAAGCAGAACACCCACGTAAACTGGCAGTGATCATCAACAATCACTAGCGTATATGACTTGCCTCCCAAGCTTTGAACTTGCACTGGACCAAACAAGTCCATATGCAGAAGATAAAGACATCTGGAGGAGTCTTTGTATGCAATGCCCTTAAAGGTAGCCCGAGTCTGTTTGCCCTTCTGGCACGCAGGACAGGGGCTATCTTTGATGCACCTAATAATGGGAGCATCCCTTACTAAATTTTTAGAAAATAACATATTAATCGTCTTGAAATTAATATGTGTCAATCTCTTGTGTCATTGTTCACAAAGAGATGCACTGCCTTTTGCAACTAGGCACACGGGGGTAGAAGAATCTATGCTAAGAAAATCTAAACAAAATATATTTCTGCTCCTAATGCCAGTTAATACCGTCTCCTAGGAGGCACACGATATTATCAAGCAATTATCCTTGCAGAACTTAATGTCATAAACTTTATCACACAACTGACTTACACTGATCAGGTTATGATTTAACCCTTCAACATAAGACACATCAGTGATAGAGATTATACTGTTGGAAATCATACCGTAACCTCTGGTGACTCCTCGATCTGATCCTCCAAAGATGACTTTGGGTCCAATTTTGACTGGAGAGTAATCACGTAGCAGGCTTCTTGTCCCAGTCATATGCTAGGAGCATCCACTGTTTAAGTACCATATAGGAGTTTTGGTGGCCTTTGGACATACCTGCAAAACAGAATAAGTTTCCCTTAGGAACCCAATTGAACTTGGGTCCTAGATTCCTTGTTAGCATACTCCCCCTCGGATGGTTAACCCTACAAGTGGTCGGTCTCGCATTGCTTACATGAGTAGTCTCGTTATATCTCGAATTAAACCAGCAATCCACGGCAAAGTGACCAGCTTTTCCACAGCACCAACAGTCAAATCTGTTGTACCTTTTCCTAGGCTCCTGCTTCACCCTAGGAACGGTGGGTCCAGCCGGGGACTTGGATCTGGAGGTGGAGCCATCATGATGATAACAGTCACATGATTTCTTCACCTTATGTTCCTTCAGTATACAAAGCTTGGCTTTTGGTGCCTGCTTCCTATTATGGCCGCTAGAGAAGTGGCCATAATCCTCCACTTGGATTTCCTCATAAGGTGCCTTGAAGACACTCTGGCCAAAGTTCCGGGGGAAGGCCCAACCATCATACTGGCTCTTAAGCTTTTTAACCGAGGGCCGGAAGAAGTGGCCATAGGTTGACTCAAAGTCCTGTTCATTGCAGGGAAAGCCAGGCTTCCTGAATTCAACAGGGTTGAGTGGGGCCTTTCCCTTTTCTACAGCAGAGGCCTTCTTAGCAGCCTTATTTTTTCTCTGCTTTCTGTTTCTCCTGGATGATTTACAAGGCACACCCACATGCCCCAAGCCAGCCCCCTAAGCCTGAGCAGAGAAGGTATCAACCAGTGGAAGAACAATCTTTGACATAGAGAAGCTTTTGAAAATCTTCCTTTCTGCCGCAAGTTATTCTTCCATCTTATTGATTTCTTCCTGTTTAAGGTCAAGGAGACTTAGAGACTCTGAGTGCTTAGAGATCAGGTCCAGGTGCTCCTGTCAGAGAGAAATCAGGCTAGTGATCTCTTCCCTTAGGGAGACACCCTCGACCTTAAGGAATTTGACTTCCTTTTTCTGAGCCCTCAATCTCTTGCGGCATTCCTCCAAGGTGTTGAGCTGAAGCTCATACTTTTCGAGGAGCTCAGCTTCTCGGGCAGATGGGCTGTCCTCGAGATCATCATCAGGAGACTTATAGTCAGAGTCAGAGAGGGGGGTACGAGCTTTTACCTTCCTAGTGAATGGGGGGCATTCTTTTTCTGAGTCAAAGCGACCCACTAGCCTGAAGTAGGCTTCCTCATCATCACTGGAGTCTGAGGAATCAGACTCACTCAATGTCTTTGGCTTTTTGGCTATATAGCTCCTCTCCTTCTTCTTATCTCTAGAGGACTTGTTCTCCTCTCCCTTCCCCTTTTCTATCTTGCCTTTGTGGAAGTCAGCGATGACGTGACCTAGCTTATTGCATCCAAAGCAAATAATGTCATTAGAGCGATGTTTGTTCGGTTTGGATTCATACCTGTCAGAAGAATAATTCTTCTTCTGATGTCTAGAGGAGGAGCCATCTATCTTTCTTTGATTCCTCAACTTGAGGAACTTCTTGAAGTGGTTGGCTCAGATAGATCTGAGCCGGAAGAGCATGGCTCAGATTCTTCTTCCTCATACATTTTTCGAGAGCGGGATGAGGCTGCACCCTTGCCTTTCCTTAAGTGGTTGGCTTTTAGGGCCACAGTCTTCTCTCTGGCAGCTGCTTTATCGGCTTCTTCTTCAGCTTTCCTAGTGTTCAGCTGAAGCTCATAGGACAGAAGTTTCCCAAATAGAATCCGGGGATCTGTTTCTGCCAGCCTACCAAATTATCTGATGGCGCAGATCTTGGTGTCCCATTCCTTAGTAAGAGATCTAATGAACTTGTCATTTAGTTCACCATCGGTGAACACTCTGTCATAGCCCTTCAGGGCATTGACGATCTTCAGGAAGTTCTCGAATGTCACTATGATTTCTTCCTTGGGACCTTGCCTGAAGGCCTCGTACTTCTGGTTCAGAAGGGATCTTCGATCATCCCTTACTTCATCAGTACCTTCCATAAAGATGATCAGGCAGTGCCAAATGTCCTTGGTCGTCCTGCAGTTGCAGAAAACCTGCATCATGGAATCATCGATGGTGCTTACCAGAATGTTCTGAGCTTTCTTGTCAAGTCCGACAAGCACCATCTCATCATTGTCCATTTCAGAAAGTTTCTTGGGCACTTTCTTGGTAGGATCAATGGTGGAGGCCTTAGTGGGGATATAAGGTCCCTCCTCCACTATCATGAAGAGTCTTGGGTCGACTGCTTCCATGTAGTATCTGATCCTATCCTTCCAGATAGGAAAGTTCAACTTGGTGCACACTGGGATCTTCCCTGAATACTTGAGTCCTTCAATTTCAGAGAGCTTCTTTCTTCTTGACACTAGTGGAAAGAACTTACTCAAGGTGTTAACCTTTTTGATGAGCAACCTCCCTCTGATACCACTTGAAAGTCACACTAGTGTCAACTACCTTCACCTATGGGGGGGATAGGTGATATGCAGTCTTTTTGCGGAATTAAAAATTTACCTGCACAATAAAACAAAACAAGCACAGTACAGAAACACACAGGCAGTTATAGTGGTTCCCCGATTTAGGTACGTCCACTTTCCCCCTTCGACCTATCTCCCAACACGGGACGACTCGGTCACTTCACCAACTGGATTGAAATCCAATCCTCACACTATGGAAGGAACCCTTCCACCCAAAGGAGTCACTACTCCTCCACCACGGGTTGCACCCAACTCTTACAATGAGGAACCAAAGTTCCTTTACAACAAAAGTAAAAATAGAATGTATAAAATACAAACTACGTTTGGAGCGCTCGGTGTCCCTCTTCGTTCGATGAAGCGTTATTGAAGAAGGCGAAGAGTCCACGACCTAAGCAATCTCTTGGAGAGGATCTTCCCAAGATCAGCGGATGCAAAGGTTTGTGGAGGCGATGCTTTGTAGATCCAAACTTCGTAACAATGCTTGCAAGGTCTACCAACGATCTTTCTTGGATCGATCGTCTCAATCGATTCGGAAGGGGAAAGTATTCCCGTTCAACAAACCAAGAGACAAAGGATCTCAAGATAGAAACGTGAGACGCGTTGCTTGGCTAATTTTATGTCGTCGGGAGATCAAGAAGAATCCACGACCAGTGGCGGCGACAACCTTTCGAGCGGCGATGGCGGCGGAAGGAAATCTGCGATCTGCTAGGTCAAGTCGGCGGCTCTTTATTTTTCGTGTGATCGGGAATGGTTCTAATATTAAATAATAAGAGCGTATATATACTGTAGCATATCCCTTATGATTGTTGTTGGCCCCACAAGGAGAAGCCCTAATTTCGGTTCTAACAATGCCTGAACATTTGGTCCGGTCCAGCGAGCAAACGGAATTTGCCTAAGGCAAATTCGGCGGGAATCATGGGTGATTCTCGACGAATCGGCGAGAATAACTTATGATTCCCGTTGATTTCTCCTTAGAAGAATTTTAGCTAAAGGACTTGCTATCCGGAGTGAATGGCGAGAGTCACAATCCATTCTCGACGAATCGGCGAGAATGCAGAGTCATTCTCGACGATTCTGACTTGGCTTATTTCTTGAAGGCGTTGAGTCAGCCGGGTGATTCTCGCCGATTCTGACTTGGCAGAATTCTTGAAGGAGTTGAGGCGTTGAGTCAGCCGGATGCCGTCGGCGGAAATTGGTGAGTGATTCTCGACGATTCGGCGAGAATCACTAGTAATTCTCGTCGAATCGCCGAGAATCACTTATTTATTCTCGTCGAATCTAACTTAGACGATTTTTCGTATTTCTTCCCGTGAGTTTCTTTAACCCATCCTTGCTCCTTTCCTGCTCTTGATCTGTCTCAGCCCTGTACTTGAAAATAAGTACACTCCAATAGAGAGAGTACACGTAAGGCAAAACACTGATCTGCTCAACGAGGGATTACGTTGCGCAGACCCGTGTATATTGACCCACTGCAACCTGACATTGGTGTGTACTTACCGTGGAATAACTGCAAGCACATCTTGAAGAAAATCATCAAATACATTATTTATTCAACTTAGGTTGTTCAGGGGCTTCTTCAAATCAGGTACATTGTGGATACAATACCCAATAGTTTTTGCCTTCGAGAAGTTCCACTCCTACCTGATTCTTTCCAAGGTGGTAGTGCATTCATATCATGCGGCTATTCATTTTATCATGCACAAGAAAGATGCTAAGCCGCGGCTCATGCGTTGGATTCTATTGTTGTGAGGAAATATTACCGAAATTCGGGATCGTCGTTGAGTTGACAATGTGATTGCCGACCATCTATTGAGACTTGAGGGGGAGAAGGCGAGGGCTCACAGGGAATTCCAATTTCCGACACTTTTCCGGATGCAGGCATGTACGCCCTTTCTTCTACTTCTTCTACTCCATGGTATGCTTACTTTGCTAACTTCTTGGAGAGCAAAGCGCTGCCTCCACATTTAACATATCAACAAAAGAAGAAGTTTTTTCTCATACATCAAGGATTATATCTCGGAGGATCCTCTACTATTCCGCACCTATGCCGACGGGGTTGTCCGACGTTGTGTCGCCGAGCTTGAAGTTAAAGAGATTCTGAGGCATTGCCATGATCGCGAGGCTGGCGGGCATTTTGGTGCCACACAGACCGCTCGCAGGGTTCTATAGTGCAGTTTGTTTTGGCCTATGTTATTCCGTGACACTTTTACCCATGTTAAAGAGTGCAACGAATGTTAGCACACGGGGAACATTGCTCGACAAGACGAAATGCCCCTGAACAATATGCTTTTTTGCGAGTTATTCGACGTATGGGGGATTGACTTTATGGGTCCTTTCCCTATGTCGCATGGGAAGCAGTACATCCTAGTTGTTTTAGATTATGTGTCTTAATGGGTGGAGGCTGAGGCAGTCGCATCAATTGATGCTCGCACCATACTCAACTTCCTTCATAGGAACATCTTCTCCCGCTTTGGCCCACCGAGAACTATAATTAGCGATGGGGGTAGACATTTCTGCAACCACCAATTCACGCAACTGCTGAGACGGTTCGGTGTTCACCACAAGGTCTCTTTGGCCTACAATCCCTAGGCATGTGGGCAAGTGGAGATTTCAAATAGTTAACTGAAGCGGATTTTAGAAAAGTCTATCCACTCCAACCGAAAGGAGTGGGCAAATAAGGTGGAGGATGCTCTTCGGGCTTAATGAACTGCATTCAAGACACCAATAGGGATGTCACCCTTCGAACTTGTTTATGGAAAATCATACCACCTTCCTATTTAATTGGAGCACAAGGCATTGTGGGCCACCAAATTGCTCAACCTCTACTTTAAAGATGCTTCTGACAAGTGACGTGGTCAGCTTTGTGAGCTCGACGAATTCCGCTTGTGCGCTTATGAGAGCACAAGCATATATATAAGTAAAGAACCAAGCGCTGGCATGATAGAAATATCTCTCCCAAGGAATTCAAGGCAGATGGCCAAGTTCTTTTGTACAACTCACGCCTGCAGCTGTTTCCCGGTAAGTTAAAATCCAGATGGAGCGGTCCTTACGCGGTTGTAACTGCCTCTCCATATAACACGATAGAGACACGAGACGACAAGGATGACACTTTCAAAGTAAACGGTCAATGCTTGAAGCGATTTGAGGGGAATGTCATCGATAAAGATGTGCGCTGCATGCTGCTGCGAGACCCCGATTGATGTTAGCCTCCTTTAGTTGTTTTGCTTACATTTGTTGCTTGGATTAGCTTCTTTCTGGGATTGTAAAACTATATATAAAACTGTTAATACAGGTATTTGGTCTACCTTAATGACGGTAAAGAAAAGTGGCTCCTGGGAGACAACCCATTATTTTGTTTTTGTTTTTGTGCATATTCTTTAATATGGATTGTTGTGCTTGGAGGTATTTTCTTTTGCAGGTGGAGTTTATTCAGTCCGTGTACTTTCAATAGAAATTAATGTCAATCTTCTGGTATGCTCATTTCTGAGCATTGGGTAACCCCTTCTCCTTACTTGTTTTTCAATTTCACAATCACATTGTGGTGTTAGGATGTTTAGGCTAAGTCTTGTGGGGAGAGTTATGTGGGGTACTCATGCACATGCATTAGACCATTGTCATACTAGAATAATATAATCATTTGTTGTCTATGATGATTGGCATTGCATACCACTGCACCACACTTGAGTGCATGCTTGAATAGGAGCACGTCGTGAGTTTTATTTTCACTAATGTGCGAATTGGAAAATTTCGGCGCTAGCCTTGAATTGCAGGCGGAGTAAAATGTTGCCTCCATGAGTGCTCCTAATTGAGTGCCCATGTCACATTTAGGATTACGTGTAGAATTAGATTCTTTTTATGCTCATAGCATATTTTATTTCTATTGGCGTAAATCTTCGATATTCTACTTGCCTACTTCGAATCTAGTGTAAATCAAACAGTAGCGTAGGGATGTGTGTCGACATCGCTAGCCTCGTATTTCTCGAGTCGGGAGGAAGGATTGTCTTTCTCGGTGGCTAAGAACTTGCCCCTAGCTACTCTCGAAGTATGGGTGCATGGTTAGTCAAGTGCGCGCGTGATGTCGGCTGTCCATTTGTTCTATTTTGAGCCTTGTACCATTCCCAACGTCTATCCATTGCTATCCCCGTTGAGCCTGTCCCTTCCTTTAGCATCCCTACGCCTCGCTACCGAAGCCATATAGCCTTTCCTACTCGCACACCCGAATGTGGTCACTCGGTCGGTTTGTTTTATTATAGTTTTTATCCGTTATGTGTGGCTGTTATGCGGGAGCTTTGTGCCGCTTGTACTATTGCCGTGTTTTCAGCTCGTTTTGGTTATTTGGTAAAATAAAAAGAAGAAGAAGAAGAAAAAAATAAATGAAATGGAAATGAAATTTTCCAATGTGGAATAAAAGAAAAAATAATAAAAAAAATTTGTTGTAGAGTTGTGGTTTAATGGTTGTGAAATTTTGTTGTATTGTCTTCGTTGTGGGTGTGCACGCACAGTTAAAAGTCCAAGTATGGTGGTACGGTGCACATGTTTTTCATTGCATGTAGCTGTGAGTGTTTTCGGGCGGTCTGATTTTTGGTGTGCGTATCCGTCGTGTTTATCTTTCTATACCCTGCCTTTTGCCTAAGCCTCCATTATACTCCAAGATCTATGGATTCGCGCTTGATTCAAACTAGTGTCGTGGAGAGAGTGTGAATGGGCAAGCTTATGGTCATCGACATTGGTGGATTCCTTTGGAGGTTATCCCGATCCCTTGCTTTGGCAATGCTCAACTCAGTGATTGTTTCTTTCTCCTTGTGCGTGACCGAATGATTCCCCTCGATTCAATAGTATAGTAGTAATAATATTTTGATTCGTCTTTAGAAATATATAGGCTATTAATGCATAATTATAAATTCATTCTATGATATTCCTATGAGCGTGAGCATGCGATTTCGCATGGTACTCCGCTGCACAGCTTTAGGTCAGTTATGTTATTTTTCTTATCCGTGTTAGGGATGATTTTCTCGGGACGAGCAAATATTTATGTCTAGTGGTGTGATGAGTCCGATTTATATAGGGTTTTTCGGAATCATCTGGGCTTATTATCTTTCATGTGCACTACTATTTCAGTAGGAAAAGTAATATATTTGATTAGGGCTTAAATTAGCCATTGTTACACTGTTTTGGCCCATTTTGGTTTGCGAATTGAATCGGGATGTTGGGGGTAAGTACTGTGGTACTCTCCGTGCAGATTTGGTTATTTCATGTTGTATATTGGTGTTGGGAGCTTTTGCTCCATCTATGGTTTTTGCTGTGCAGGTGGTCAGTTATCCCCCAAATCAGAAATTCTTACTTGTGGAAAATGCACGGTCATGCATTTCCTTAGCGCAAGCTTTCAACCAAATTATGCGTTTTGTGCAGGTTTCTCTGGAGGATTGACCAACCCGTGCGATTTATTCATGCACGGTTTCTTCTGAACTGTGCGCGAAGGAGACGAACGGTTTTTCTATAGCTATGTAGTTTTATAGCGCTCTTTGGTTAATCGTGCGATTTGTTCACGCACGGGCTGAAGTGCCCGTGCGCGAGTAAAACACACAGTTCAACCTGCTTGTCGGGAATTTTAGCGCTCTTTGGTTACCCGTGCGTTTTACTTCATGCATGGGCGGAACCGTCCGTGTGCGAGTAAAACACACGGGTCAACTCATCTTCCTCCAAGAGCTTTGTCCTGTAAGTTAATATCGCACGGAAAACGCACGGTCGTGTGCCAAACCGTGTGTGACCATTTTTATGACCAACTCATATTTAACATCAGGAGTTGACTGGAGCATGGATGATTCCTCCATTTTTGCTCCTCTGAGCGGGAAAATCTTCCTCCAGCCATTTTATCCTCTCTCCTCCATGTAGAGCTGGTCTGCCCACCGTTCTTCCTCCAAACTTCACCGCAAACGAAGATCTTCAGATGTATTCTTCATCTCCATCTCAAGAGGAGCATTTGGAGCTCCTTCTCACTGCCATTGGAGAGCTTTCCGACGACTACCAGCCTTCACGGATCTTGAAGAAGATGGGTAAAACACCTTTGAAGTAGGTGATAACACTTCAAGCTTCCTCGGACGTCAACCACCGACCGAGCCCTGACGAAGACCGACAACCCTCGTTTCCGGCAAAGAATCGTGGATAGTCTTCAAGCGTTGGGTTGTAAATATCCTCTTTACTCTCATTTGGATATTGTTTTTATGCTTTGGATGTTAGCTAAACTTGCTAGGAACTCTAAACAATGTTCATGGTGGTTTACTATTGCAGATGTTGTTGTAGTTCATAGTTTGGCTTTAATTCCTTGGCTTGCTTTGGGTTATTTCTTGATGATACGCCGCACTTACGTTTATTAGGGGCTGGCTTAGCGAAGAGGTGTTTTCGACCCTCAACGGTTACGGCCATACGCCCCAATACTCATCGGTGTATTCCACCATTGCGAAGCGGTGAAGGCGACCCGCATAATTAATTTTTGTTGCTCTAAAAAACACTCATCCCCCAAACCTTTGTTTCGTTTGCAATCACTTTCGAATGAGGAAGATGACACTCCCAATCCGCACTCCTCGAGATATTCAATTCTCGGAGGATTACTTCACCAGTTTATTACTTAACGGCAATCTGTGCACTTGCTGAGATTGCATCAGTCGGCCTCCCCTTTCCTGTATCTTAAATCATAACTAACGTTATGTACAATGACTCTCAAGGCCTTTAGGAGCTCATAGCTCACAGATTAGCCTCACAATCGCCCAGAGATAGGCATTGCAATCAAAAGGTTGTCCGAGAGTTATCATCAGTGCTCGTCACAATTTCTCGGCAGGACCATCAGAAGTTCTCTTTCTGTGCGCAGACTTAACCCAAAACCCTGCAGCATCCTGCAGTGCTAGAAACTCTGGTCTTTTATATCACAAATAGCTCACCAAGAGCTATCGCCATCAGCGATACTCACTATCTCCCGGCGATATCCAACAGTTCCTAGAACCATGGAATTTATTGGGTATTTTACTGGAGCGTACCTCTAGTACTTCCTGTTACTCCACTGTACAAATACAACCCACAGACCCCGTAAACTACTCGTTTATACTTGGAGTCTTCTCCGACATGCAAAATAAACATCACAAATCCAGACTAACCTGTCTAGATGGGCTTCACACAACATGCATATTCCATACTACACATTTCCGGATCTATATGCAAGACTAACCGGTGATTTCATAAATCGACCCAAAGGAATTCCCTTCCCTTTTCCACCTTTTGGTTGGGGATTCCATGCATATGCAAAAAGAAGGACTTCACTTGTCCAAGAAGGAAGATCTTTACAATTGTAGTTTTCTTCAGAGCCATGAATGCTTTTCTATCCGGTTGGAAAGGAACACCGCTTTTCTCTTCACGAACCAAGCATCGGATCTTGCTTCTGACTACTGGATCTTCTTCAGCGAGCGATTCAAGCTCAGCTCTAGCCCTTAGCTCTAACCCTTAGCTCTTTCTATCAATAACTTGGATGAAAGAAGGTGAGAGAGTGAGAAGAATAGAATGAATTCACATTCCTCTACTCCTCTGTTAAAGTGGCCTTGGGATTAATCCCAGCCATAGGTTCATTTAATCAAAAGAGAGCAGAGGCAATGATTTCGGTTGAAAAGTCAAAAAGAATGATATTGCTGTGCGATATCGTTATTGCTTGGAGATATTAGTTGTACCGGCTTGACCCTTGTCAACCACCTCTCTTCGGCCTCCGATCGTCCATCTGTCACTCTTGGCTAGCATACATGGCAGTATTGCCCAGGGATACCCCTTGTCGCCACGCGATAGCTCACTTGACGATTCATCAAAAGCATCAAGTATGTTGAGTCTACTCAACGTATGAAAGCATTGAGTGATATCGCCGCGCAATACTCACTATCGCCACATGATAACGACTTTGATTGCTCACTCAATGCTTGAAAGCGTTGAGTGCATCAAGTTTACTCAACGCTCGAAAGAGTCATGTGCTAACGCTATCGCCAGCGATATCCACTGTTGCCTGGGGATAGCTACTAAAAGTGATGTTTCAATTTTTGGGGTGTTATACACATCTCCTTGGAGGCCTGGCTGTGAACCAAGTTCTGAAATGTAGAATCATCCACAACACTGACTATGATGTGCTGGGCTCTCTTGTCCAAGGTGAAAAGATCTGAGGTAGGGCTATCCTCCTAGCCTGAGTGGTAGGGTAATTTTGGCCAGAGGTAGGTGATCTTTTGATCACTGAGTTGTAGGGATTTGTGCCAGAGCTATAGGTCTTGGAGGAGACTAAGTGGTCTTGCGGGATCGTGTTGTAAGATCTTAGGAGCTGAGTTTTGGAGAAGGGGCCTTGTCTAACAAAACTATTAGAAAGGTTAGCGATAGTTGACGTACCCATAATCTACAGAACCACTATAAATATTTTGTGTGATTTGTGTGATCTTCTTGAAAGCAAAACTAATCTAATCACATCAAACCCTAAAACAGATACCGGTCAAAATAAATTTAAAAAGAGCTAAAAACCTATTCACCCCCCCCCTCTAGGTGTTTAGCTACACTTGCAATCAAATACTTTCAAGTTGTATTAGAGGGAGGTTGCCTCCATGAAGAGTCTTACCCTTTCCTTCCAAATTCCAAAGCCTTCCTTTCTACATATAGGAAGCTTCGTGGAACCAAGCTCCTAATGATTCTCTCCTGAACTAATAAGTATACTCTGAATGCTAACCTTGGAGATCTACAGAGACTTTAAAGTGTTTCTTAAGCAACCTCCCTCTAATACAATTTGAAAGTATTTGATTGCAAGTGTAGCTAAACACCTAAAGGGGGGGGGGTGAATAGGTTTTTAGGTCTTTTTAAATTTATTTTGACCGGTATCTATTTTAGGGTCTGATGTGATTAGATTAGTTTTGCTTTCAAGAAGATCACACAAATCACACAAAATATTTATAGTGATTCTGTAGATTATGGGTACATCAACTATCGCTAACCTTTCTAATAGTTTTGTTAGACAAGGCCCCTTCTCCAAAACTCAGCTCCTAAGATCTTACAACACGATCCCGCAAGACCACTTAGTCTCCTCTAAGACCTATAGCTCTAGCACAAATCCCTACAACTCCGTGATCAAAAGATCACCTACCTCTGGCCAAAATTGCCCTACCACTCAGGCTAGGAGGATAGCCCTACCTCAGATCCAAAGGATCCTACCACTCAGCCACAAGTGCCCTTCAACTCAAGCCTAGAATGATCTTACAGAAAAGTAGATTTGTTGATGTTGAATAGACAACAGAGAAATGATCTCTCTGTCTTCCTCCTTCTGTCCTGAGATAACTCAGTACAGATTCCTTCTTCACAGCTCCAGATAAATAGTCTTCAGGATAAGCTCTGCTTAGGTTGTAATGTAACTGCAGTAGGGGTATGCCTTGGTTGCTTTTCTTTCAAATAAATATCTCTGATCTTGCTGTTGTCAGTGTTGATTACAACAGCTAACTTGATGACCTTTTGGGTTCAGTCGATTTTTAACCACTGCTTCGAGCTCTGCAATAATGGCGAGGAAGAAGAAGAAGTTTGGCCGCTTTTCTAAAAGACAAACCCTAGAAAAGATTTCTTCTCCTCCACCAATCTAATTCCATTTATCATCCGCCGTCCAACGACTCTTTTGACCTGTGGGCCCGCTATAGTTGTAGATATATAGCCTTCATTTTACAGAAAAGCCTTATAGCTGGCCACCGACACCATTAGTGGTGAATTCAAGCTTTCCCGCAATGAATTTGAATTCCATTGGCTTATGTTTACTTTTACTGACGTCAGCATTTGTGGACTTAGCCAAATTTTCAAATTCAATCTAGGCATTGAGTGCATTGAGTGAATGGCCTTCACTCAACGAATTTGGACTTAGCAATTTCTCTACATCTTTGGAGTTGAGACCATTAAGTGAATGACCTTCACTCAATGAATTTGGACTTAGCCAATTTCTTTGCATCTTAGACATTGATAGTATTGAGTGAATGGCCTTCACTCAATGCTTTTTGTCTTGCCCAAACTTTTTACTCTGCCAGTCGTAGAGTGCGTTGAGTGAGCCTTCATCACTCAACGCCCATGGACTTAGGCACTTCACTGACTGCCTATCTTCATGTTGAGTCATTAAGTGAACTGGCTTCACTTAATGCTTCTGTACTTAGCCACAACTCTGAAATCTGCCAGCTTGCTGAGGTGTTGAGTGCGTTGAGTGAATCTTCGTCACTCAACTCGCATGGACTTAGAGAAATTTTTTTTCTATCTTCATTAAGATTTGACTGACCATGGCTCTGTGGACGCTTTCTTATTTGGGCATTGAGTGAGCTTACCTCACTCAACACTTCTTGACTTAGTTATTTTTTCAGTCTCCTTCTTCTTTGGCTTTGACAGAATTAGCATGACATTGAGTGAACTGTCTTCACTCAATGCTTCTGGACTTAACCAAATTTGTTTGATATATTCTCTTTGGCTTTGACTGATGTAGCTTGATTCAATGCTTCTAGATGTATGGCATTGAGTGAGTTGACATCACTCAATGCATGTAGACTTAGCCATTTTTCAGTCTTCCTTCTTCTTAAGCTTTGACTACACAGTCTTTCTTCAGTGCTTTTTATTATATGGCATTGAGTGAACTGCCTTCACTCAACTCCTCTGGACTTTGTCACTTTTCTTCTCTATCATTGCAAAGGCTTTGACTAACTGGTTCTTTACACGACGATTCTGCTCATCTAGCATTGAGTGAGTTGTCCTCACTCAATGCCTCTGGACTTAGTCGATTTTTCTGCTTTCCAATGACGAGGCTTTGACAGGCACAGCTTTACCTAGCGCTTGTTATTGTATGGCATTGAGTGAACTGCCTTCACTCAATGCCTATGGACTTAGCCATAAAATTACTTTGCAGACAGCTGGGCTTTGACTATTCATACCTTAATCAGCTCTTTTTGGTATCTGGCATTGAGTGTACTGGCTTCACTCAACGACTGTGGACTTAAACGATTTTCAGCCTTTACAACATCCTTCTTTGACATCTTGCGTTTAGTGAATTTTTGTAACACCCCCGATTTTTCTGTGATTGTTTAATCCTTGTTTGGCATTACGTTGATGCATTTTCGGCCTTTTGCCATTGTTAGAGTGTGGTCTTAGTTCTTAAGGCTCTCTGAGTGTCTTGTGTTGTAGCCTATTTGCAAGGTTCCCTAGCGAGTTAGAGTCTATTTTGGTGACTCGGTGGAGCCTCTCCGGGAACGCTTGTGTTTTGGCATTCAGGAAGTGTTAGCCCGAGTTTTGTTTATCGGATGACGATTCTGACTTCGCCACTAGATTCGTAGCGTGGGTATTTAGCTACGGTGTGAGTTTCATTAAATTTCGAGATAGTTGGATTTTCGCGTCATTTTGGCGTTTTATTTGGTGTTATTTAATCTTTAAATAATATTATATTAATCTTTATTATTTTATAGTGGCAGAATTTTATTTGACTTAAGAGTCTTAAGATATAGTATATTATAGCTTTTAGGTAGTGGCTGTCTTTTTATGGGAGGCTGTAATTTTTATATGATAAGATTTTTTCATATTTTATAGCTATAGTGGATGACTTAGTAATAATTTATTAGCTTGGTGGCTGGATATAGTATAATATAGCTTATTTTAGTATATCTCTTTCATCTTCCCCAAGAAGAAAGAGACGGAAATCTTCCAGCAGAAGACTTCGGCCGACGGAAGTGCTGGAGCTTCGGCAGGCGATTTCTGGAGGGTTAGGGCTCGGTTTTCTCGGGTAAGGGCAAATCTGGATTGATCTCACTAAGATCTTCCTTCCTAGGTAATTTTTGCTTGCTCTAGAGTTGTATTAGAAGCTAGAGTATTTTCGAGTTTGCTCATTTTTACCCTCTTTAAGCCTCATGTTTGTTGTTTTTGTGGCCGATCTTACCGCCGGTGCCGGAGTTTGGTAGGGCAGCTACTGTTTCCTGGAGGTAGAGGCAAGTGGTGCTCTTTGCCCTTGCCAAGATTGAACATTCATGTTATTTTTTTCTTCTTTTTTTCAATTTTTCATGGAGGTAGAAGCTAGGGCTGATGCAGGCATTGTCCCGAGCTAGTTCTGTCTAAATCTTACCAAGATTTCAATTTTTCTCTCCCCCTAGTTGTCGTTTTGTGTCCAGGTAAAAGCTAGAGGTAGGAAATTAGTGTACTAAGTTTAGCCCAGCTTAGTTGGTAGTTGTAGCCGGGTAGAAGAAGTAGAAAGAGGAGTTTAGAATTCTTTTTAGTTAAGTTACAGCTCTCTAGATAGTAAGCGTTGAGTGGTTGGTAGGCTAAGTCCAAAGGCATTGAGTGTGGTGGACATACTCAACGCCTAGCTGTTTTGATTTTGAGGCTGAGTATAAAAGCATTGAGTGTGGTGGACACACTCAACGCCTAGCTTTTTGGTCTGGAGACTAAGTCAAGAAGCGTTGACAGTGTTGAGTGAGGTGAGCTCACTCAACGCCGTCTGCCTATTTTGGCGTTGAGTGAGTTGAGCTCACTCAACGTCGTCGGCCATGGAAAATTTCTAAGTCTTTTGGCATTGAGTGAGTTGAGCTCACTCAACGCCATCAGACTTTTGCCTTTGAGTGAGTTGAGCTCACTCAACGCCGTCTGTGTTTTGCATTGAGTGAGTTGAGCTCACTCAATGTCATCTTGCCGTAGACTTTTTCTAAGTCTTTTGGTGTTGAGTGAGGTTAGCTCACTCAACGCCGCCTGCCTTAGGAATTTTTATAAATCTTTTGGCGTTGAGTGAGTTGAGCTCACTCAACACCGTCTGTATTTTTGCATTGAGTGAGTTGAGCTCACTCAACACCGTCTGCGTGTGGCGTTGAGAGAGTTGAGCTCACTCAACGCCATCTTGTCTGGCGATATTCTTTTTTTTCTAAGTCAAAAGCGTTGAGTTTGGTGAATTCACTCAACGCCTTCGGCTGTTAGCATTGGCATTATTGAGTGGGCTGAACTCACTCAATGCCGTCGGCCAGTGAGCGTTTTGAGGCTAAGTCTTTTGGCGTTAAGTGAGTGGAGCTCACTCAACTCGGTGTCGAGTGGACTCGACGCCTTCCCTACTTAGCTTTTGGCGTTGAGTGAGTAGCACTCACTCAAAGCGGCGTCGAGTGGACTCGACACTTTTTCCTTAGGGTGATGTGTTTCTCCCGAGTTTGTCAGTGTGGGTTTGCTCTCGGTTTGGTCATGTTTCTTGGATGGTTTTGAATTCCGATTCGTGAAATATGGCAAGTGGTTTTGTTTGGTTTCTCTGAAAGGGGTGGTTTTGCTTTAAAGACGTGGTCACCACCATTTTGGCCCCAGTTTGGGCTTGTTGTGTTGGTGTGTTAGACCCTTGGGCTGCCACTTCTTGTTTTCACCTTGGACAATTTTGGGGATCTGGTTGTTGGGGTGAGGACGATTTTTGGTCACCAACCCAGATCCATGGTTTTCACCACTTCTAATGATTCACAAGTTAGGGCTGTTAGTTCCCTTTAATTTTAAATGTCTATTTTTGACATATGTTTGTCTTGTTGTTGCTGCAGGTTTTTTTAGTAGGTCATGTTGCTACTTTCCCGTACTTGGTGCGCTTCGATTATTCGTTGGATAGTGCTTCTTTTGCTATCTTATTTATTTCCTTCTGTTAAATTTGATAACATCTTTGTTGTAGGGTTTGGTAACCCCTTCTTTTTATCTGATTATATAGTTGCTGAGGTGTTCTTTCTTTGAATGCCTCATATTCAGAGCAGTAGACGGTTTAGCGGCTAGTTGTCTTTTGGGGGCGTGCTGGGATCCTCTAGGCTATTGAGGCTCACCTTCCTCAGACTGTGAGGTAGTTATTTTCTTTCTTTTGTATAGACATGCATACTCACCAGTGGGTTCGTGTCAGGTTGTTGATGCCTACTGGTGGTTTTCTTGTGATTCTAGATATGAACTGAAACTGCTATTTTATTTGCCTTTGTGGAGGTTGTTTACTTGCTCTCTGGGAATGTTTTATGCTAGGTTGCATGTTAGGTAGTTTAAGACCCTAAAAGAATAACCAAATATACCTCATGCACGTCATGTTTATAAAACTAAAGCATTACTCTCCAAAGTAACGTAAAGACTATTGTTTTATACTATACTAAATTTAGAGTCTTGCATATCATGAGTTGTCCTTCGGGGACGTTTACACTCATGTAGGTTGTCAAATCTGAAAGTGAGTGTAAGATATACCTTTACTCTAGAGGGGGGTGAATAGAGTATTTTAAAATAATTAATAATTTAAAACTGTATTGCAGTTGAAGTCTTGATTTATGTATATGTGTAAGGTGCTTGCAAAAAGAAAAACTAAGCAAGAAATAAGAAATCACAGCACACAACAAAAACAAAACACAGCAAACCAGATGACACAAGGAGCTATAATGGTTCCCCAACAACCTGGGTACATCCACTCTTCTACCACCCTAGGTAGGAATCCACTGCAGGAATAGTTTATAAGGTGTACTGGGCACCAATGAGCTTTTGATAAGGTGCTCAAAAACCAAACCTAGATTTTTTGATAAGGTGTCTTGCCACCACTGAGTTTTTACAAGGTCTCAGAAACCAGGCACAAAACTTTTGAAGGGAGTTTTGAGAAACCCTTTTACAGAAGGAATAAAGAAAAACAAAAAGGTTGAGTTGTTCTTCTCTATCAATAATCTGAGAGAAGACAAGTGGAAGATGTTGTCAAAGCTCCCACTGAGATCTGTAAGGGTTCAGGAAGATGAGCTTTGCTTAGGGTTATAGGCCTTCAGTTGCTTCATATCTCCAGCAATAGATGATTTTAGCAGATGCTGAAATGTGTGATGTCTGGGGTCCTTGATGAAGCTTTTGAACACTTGATGTTTGAAGGAGTAGAATAGCAAATGATCTCCTTCACAGTAATGTTCCTTGTGTTCTTGAAGAATTCTGACTCAATAATTCTGTAAACTTTTGTCTACTGAGTCTATTCCCAGAAGATGAATTTTTGATGAAAAATTTTCTTGTTCTCTCTTCTATATTCTTTTTCAAATCCTGTCTGTGTGCTTTTTTTTCAGAATGATTCTCTAGGGAGTATATCAGATTCTGACTTCTCGATAGCCGTTAATCAGTCATAAATGACTACCGTAACTGATATCTGCCTCTAGAGGAAAGTACTTAAGAAACATTCCAATTAATCTTCCTTGAAACTTGCTCCAGATTGATTGAAACAGCTACAAAATCCTTTGCCATAAATGCTGGAAATAAGTCTGAATGAATTCCATAACTGTCCTGAATTTGATTCCTGAAATCGTCGACCTCTCAGAAAATCGTCGATCTGAGCTCAACTATCGTCGATCTGAGCTCAGAGATTGGATTTAAACTGGAAACAGAAATCGTCGAACTGAGCTCTACGATCGTCGACCTTAGCTCAGAGACTTGGAAAACAACTAGAGACAGAGCGTCGATCTGAGCTCGAAGATCGTCGAATGGAGTTCGATGCCTCATTGAATTGAGCTCAGAGATAGTCGAACTGAGTTCGACGTTTCGTCGACCTGAGCTCAACGAGAATTGTCCTAGTCTTCAGCACTTGAATCCTGATCTTTAGAAGATCTTGAGGGCATCTTTCAAACCTAAGTACTAACCCTAAGAATCATTCTAATTGACCTATCAGACTATACAGTAAGGTCAAAACAAATTCCTAAGCACATAGTGATCCTTGCCCAAATTTGTAATAGGGTGTTCCAATAATCTCCCCCTATTTGGGTTAGGATTACTATTTATATGTCAGAATAATAAATAACAAGCATACATCAGAATTAAAAGAAAAACAGAAACAACAATGCAGATAACACAAGTTGAGCATTGCAGAATCACAGCAAGAATCACATATTCAGTCAGAAATAGATATAAGTATCAGCTTACTCAAATTACTCATTGCCCTTTTTGAAAAGAATTTCTCTGTTGGGATTGAGGGCTTCCTTTTTGGATCTTCTATCATCACCTACACCTAAGGAGGTTTGAGATTTTGGCCTAGGAACAACAGCCTCAGGATGCAGCTTCATGTAGCTCTCTGGATCAAAGAATTTTCTTGAAGCATATTTTTCTAATTCTTTCTTTCTCTGCTCTGATAGGGTTGTGATGTTTGAAGTATCTTTACCTTAATCTCTTGCCTTCTTGATCTGATCTAATGCTGCAAGTTCTTTCATTCTGGTTGTCCATGATAGTGGATTGTTCTCAGGGTCTTCAAATGGAACTGAAGGTTCATATCTGTTTAATTCCACTGAGTCAGTAGGAGAAGCTCTAGTGACAACTGTATCATTCAAATTGTAGGTGAAAGGACCAGATATAGAATCAGTAGGGCCTTGTCCTTCCCTTTGATATGGGTGTTGTCTAGCTTGATTTCTGGAGTAAGTCCTGTAATCTCTTTGTCTACCTCTTGACTGACCTCTCCTTGACTTATATCCTTTTTGTTGTTGGCCTCTTGGTTGATATCTATCTTGAGACTGGTAAGAGCTTGGCCTAGCAGCAGAAGAAGACTTAAAAGCTGAACCTCCACCAGATCCTGAATCTGGAGGAGGAGGAGGATGGAATTGAGAGGATCCCTTTTCATACTTATCAAGTTTTCTCCTTTTCTTCATGTCCTTAAGTTGATTTTTTGAATATTGCATCCAAGGCTCCGAAATTGGACAGTCATGAAGAATGTAATAAGGTATATCATTGTCATCTTTTACTTTTTTTGGAGGAACTCTTTTCAGTGCCTTGCTTCTTGCTTTCCTCTTCCTTAAATAGTTGCAACTGAGTCATAAGAATCAGTATGGAGTTGGTCACTGTGAGAACTTGGAGGATTATCATAAAGCTCACTAATCCTTTCAATATATTTCTCCTATTGTTTGGTTTGTTCAGCAACAGTGATGGAAGCAGCACTCTTAGATAAAACAGTAGCAGCAGCAGGCTCAATAGGAGCAGAAACACTATCAGCAGCATAAAAAACTATCTCATCAAAAACTGTATCAGCAATTGTATCAGCAGCAGCAGGAACATCACTAACAGCATGCAACACAATAATTTTAGTTGACTCAACAATTTCATCAGCAACTAAATCAGCAGTAGCAGCACAATCAGAAACAGTAATTTCCTGAGCCTTAAGAGAATTGATATAAGAAGCAATCAGGCTGGGATCACAGCAAGCAACAGGCACAATGGCCTTAGTCAAATCTTAAACTTCCTGAGCTTGTGTACAGCTGAAGTGAAGAGTATCAAAAACTGATAACAGTGACTTGAAGTCAACTGTTAGAGTTGGAACTAAAGCTGGAACTAGAACTGTCTTTGGCAAGAATTCATCTGAAGCAGCAGGCACTGTCTCTTCTTCACATAGCATCTCCCCCTACCTTGATTCAGTTGGAACTGGATCAAGGCACCCCATAGAAGGGATTTCCTGATGAGGAGAAATGGAGGATAGCCTGTTAGATAATTCCTGTATAGACTTCAGGAGTGGAGCCATGGAGGTCTCCATCAAGGATACTAGCTTGGGAGCCAGCATCCCATAAAGCTTATCTGTCAGTACAGAGAAATCCACTTGCTGAAGCTATACTTGAGTAGAGGTAGAAGATGGAGTGACTTGGGCTGGTGATGGATGGGCTGTAGGAGGTGTGGTTGTGGGAGGTAGGATTGTTGGTTGAGATATTGGAATGGTGGAGATAGAGGTTATGGTAGTACAAGTGGATGGAAGGAATGATGGTTGGGAAAGAATATCATGAAGGAGATGTTGATAGGATGTGGTGGATGAGGGAAGCTCAGTAGGTGAGGAGGGGGAATCATCCATAAAGGAATCTTCCATCAGATTGAAGGATGGTATGGTGGTGTCTAGGTCAAGAGGTGGATAGAAGTGTAGGGGATGGAATTCATCTTCTGTGGTTGGAGGTGGAGATGAAATTATTATGGGGGAAGAGATAGAGATGGTGATTTTGGATGAGGGGATGGTTGAAGGAACAATTGGAGAAGGTGGAGAAGAGGAGGAGGCAGGCAAATCTTCCATGAGGAAAGTTGCCTGAGGGGAAGAGACTACAACAGTCCTTGTGCCTGAAGAAGCAGTAGTCCTGGTTGGCTTAACAATCTGCCTGTCCCATTTGCAAAAAAAGGGCACAGGTAAGCCTCTTGGAGGAATTAATATGCATCCCACTGGACACAAGCAGCTCAGGGCACCTGGAATGCAGGAATAGCCCTAAGATCCTCCCAAAATTAACACAACTTTTGTTCACCTTCTTCTTAATCAGCTCAAAGAAAATTTCTCCCCAGTTTAAGTGCTTCTTATCAACCAGTGCACCCATCTAGCAGAATTGATGCCTAGAAATGGTATTATGGGAAGAATGTTTGGCTAACAGGACCTTCCCATAACATCTGCAAGGAATCTATACTCAACAGTTAGATTCTTTTTCAGCAGCTTGTTAAGGTTTGCTGCAGAATGCCCCATTCTATCTAACATCATCTCAGATTCTTCTCCAGACAAATCAACAAGAACTTGGCCTGAACTTAACTGAAAAACCTCTGTAAGCAGGGTAGGTGTTAGAGGTACCTGAGTTCTTGCTATTGTATAGACCATTGTGGTTGAATCCATGTGTTGTGCAGTATATACCCACTTTTTTATCTCATCGGCTGCCAGCTTTATTCTTGTAGACATAATCAGGGCAATCTGCTGTTCCTTGAAAAGTTCCAGTATATCCTTGAAAATTTGATCGTTGCCGTCAAAGGAATCCATGTCTATATCAAAACCTGTGTCGAATTTCATTTTGGCGAGGGCGGAAACAGACAATGGCATTGTATACCTGCAAAAATGAACAAACACGACCAAGTGTAGAGAGGTTTTGGAGGGAAGGAAAAAGTTTGCAGAGAGTATGAAAGCGCAAAAGGAGAACGACGGCCGAAGAATTATTTTTATATTAGGGTTCGACGCCAAAAAGGAAAGATCGTTGAAATCCGTTCGACGATCTGTGCTTCTAAAGGAATCTGAAGAGTCTTCAACATCGTCGATCTCCGTTCGACGATATTGGAGAGCGTCTATCTCTGATCGACGACCTCTGACCAGAAGAAGAGAGCCTAGCACTATCTGAAAGCGCTGAACTCCGGTCGACGTTTTCGGAAAACGTCGATCTTCATTCGACGATTGTGGGGAAAAACGTCGAGCGCAGTTCAGAGACTAAAAATAGCCTACAGACACTAGAAAAAACAAGTTTTTAGCCTACTCTTGGTCTATTTTTAGAGTTTTAAAATCTAGGGTTTTATTTTAAACTTCCTCCATCTAACATTCCTAACTGATTTAGGAAGAAGGTATGTTTCTTTTCATCCAATGGTTTGGTTAAAATATCTCCCCTTTGCAAATCAGTTAGGATATATTGAATTTCAATTTTATTTTTCTCAACATTGTCCCTTAAAAAGTGATGCCTAATCTCTATAGGTTTTGTCCTACTATGGAGGACTGGATTTTGTGCTATCGAAATAACACTAGTGTTATCACAAAAGATTTTAGACCTTTCAAAGTTGTAGCCATAGTCTAGAAGCTGGTTTTGAATCCACAAAATCTGTGAGCAACAACACCTGTTGCCATATATTTAGCTTCAGCAGTTGAGGTGGACACAGATGTTTGTTTCTTATAGAACCAAGTGAAAAGTCTGTCACCAAGAAACTGGCAAGTTCCACTGGTGCTTTTACTGCCTACTCTACATCCAGCATAATCAGCATCTGAAAATCCAGTTAGTTCAAATCCTGAGTCCTTTGGATACCAGAGACCTAGATTTGGACAACTTTTTACATACCTAAAAATCCTATTAACTAATGTTAGGTGTGACTCTCTAGGGCATACTTGGAATCTAGCACATATGCATGTATAAAACATTATATCAGGTCTACTAGCTATAAGGTACAATAGAGATCCAAACATTGCTCTATATGTTGTCATATCAACAAGTTTTCCATGTTCATCAGCATCTAATACAACATTAGTAGGCATAGGTGTTTTCATACAAGATGCTTCAGACATACCAAATTTCTTAACCAGTTCTTTTGCATACTTGGTTTGAGAAATAAATATGCCTTCAGCATGTTGTTTGACTTGCAATCCTAGAAAGAAGGAAAGCTCACCCATACTACTCATTTCAAAGTTAGAATGCATTAGGTTAGAGAACCTTCTGCACAAATTTGAATCAGTAGATCCAAATATAATATCATCTACATATATTTATACTAGTATCGTATGGGACTTATGGGTTTTAATGAAAAGAGTTTGGTCTACACTACCCCTTATAAAATCATTTTCCAACAGAAAGCATGCTAAGGTCTCATACCAAGCTCTAGGAGCTTGCTTGAGACCATATAATGCTTTATGCAATTTGAAAACATGGTCAGGATAAGTTGAAGAGATAAAACATGGAGGTTGTCTAACATAGACTTCTTCTTTGATGTCTCCATAGAGAAATGCACTCTTCACATCCATTTGGTAGACCTTGAATCCCTTGTGAGCTGCATAAGCTAGGAATATTCTTATGGCCTCTAACCTTGCAACTGGTGCAAAGGTCTGGTCATAGTCTATTCCTTCTTCTTGAGAATATCCTTGTGTAAAATATCCTTGTGTAACTAGCCTTGCCTTATTTATTACAATAATCCCTTGATCATCCAACTTGTTCCTGAACACCCACTTTGTTCCAACAATGTAGTGATCCTTAGGCCTTGGCACTAGCTCCCAAACTTTGTTTCTCTCAAATTAATGTAATTCCTCTTACATTGCAATGATCAAGTGTGGATCTTGTTCTGCATCTTGAATGGTTTGAGGCTAAACTTGAGATAGAAAGCAAGTGTGCATCAGGTTCTGGTTGACCTGATTTCTTATTTGCACACCAGCTGAGATGTTTCCAATCAATTGGGAGATTGGATGATCTCTTGTTGTTACTAAATCAACAGGGGGTGTTGATTGTTCACCAACCTGTGTTGTTGTTTCCTCTAATGGAATTACAACTTGCTCTTCAAGATGGTTCTCTCTAAGATGTTGAACATCTTCTTCATCTTCACTACTCTCATCCTTATGTTGGATAGGTTAATGTACTGAATCCTTCTCTGCAATATTCAATCTGTCCAAATTTTCTGAAAGAGAGTTTACCTGCAAGGGTTCTATGGTAGAAGTAGACTTCTCCTTATAAAACATGTTAGTCTCATCAAAAGATACATGAACAAATTCTTCAATTTTAAGAGAAGTTTTATTATAAACCCTATAAGCTTTACTGATCATGGAGTATCCCAGAAACACTCCTTCATCAGCTTTAGCTTGAAATTTTGCTAAGTACTTCGTGTCATTATTGTGAATATAACAAATACAACCAAAAATCTTTAAATAGTCTACTTTAGCTTTCTTCCCTTTGAGCAATTCATCGGGAGTCTTGCCCTTCAGTTTATGTATCAAACTTCTGTTCAACACATAGTTGGAGGTGTTCACTGCCTCTGCCAAAAATATAGAGGAAGGTGAGCATCTGTCAACAATGTGGTGGCAGATTCAATAAGGGTTCTATTTTTCCTTTCAGCTACCCCATTTTGTTGAGGAGTTCTAGGAGCTGATAAAGTATGCCTGATCCCTTCACTCTGACAAAACTCTTGCTTAAGAAGAGAATCAAACTCTATCCCATGATCACTTCTGATCAGGGCAATGTGAGTATTGAACTCAATCTGTACGCATTTGAGAAAATCTGTCAAACACTTAAAGTTATCAGACTTCTTCCTCAGAAAGAATACCCAAGTGAATCTAGAGAAGTCATCTACAATCACTAAAGTGTAAGATTTCCCTCCTAAGCTTTGTACTGTAATGGGTCCAAAAAGATCCATGTGTAACAAATACAAGATCCTAGGTGAATCACTCTTATTAAGTGACTTAAAACTATTTTTAGTTTGCTTGCCTAATTGACAAGCCCTGCAGAGTCCTTCCTTCTTGTAGGGGCCAGAAGGTAGTCCTCTAACAAGGTTGTCCTTGGATAGCCTAGTAATGGTTCTAAGGTTTAGATGTCCTAGTCTCTTATGCCAAAGATCATTTGGTTTGCAAACTGAATTAAATAAATAGATATCTATATTGGTTGAAAGGAAATCTATAAGATAAATGTTACCTTTCCTTTTACCTATTAACACTGTTGTGTTATCCTCTGACTTGATCTTGCATAAGGATTT
Source organism: Platanthera zijinensis (assembly GCA_039513925.1). Classification (NCBI taxonomy): domain Eukaryota; kingdom Viridiplantae; phylum Streptophyta; class Magnoliopsida; order Asparagales; family Orchidaceae; genus Platanthera; species Platanthera zijinensis. The sequence goes on along the minus strand of CM077093.1, from coordinate 141,522,098 downwards.
GTTGAATATCACTTGATAGCCTTCATCACAGAGTTGACTGATGCTGATTAGATTGTGCTTTAGTCCTTCCACATAAGCCACCTTCTTGAATGTGACTAAGCCAATCTGAACAACACCATATCCTTTTGTTTGTCCAAAGTTTGAATCTCCAATTATTACTTTGGGTCCAAGTTTGGCTTTGAAGGATGTTAGATTCTCCTTGTTCGCTATCATGTGCTTTGAGCACCAACTATCCAGATACCATTGTTTGTTTATTGCTGGATAGGTCTTCACCTGCACATAAAAAATTTATATGTTTTTGACCCAGTTTACCTTGGATCTATGTTGATAAACTTTAAACTCAGAAATAAAAGACATCCCTGGCTTACTCTTATATCCTTCAGGATGTTATCTACTAGGAGGTACTATCCATTCAGTATAAGGGTTGAAGATTTGGGATATAGGACTTCTAGGATTGATTTTAGATTTACCTCTGAAAGATTGTTCAAAGCTCTGAGCTCCGTTCGACGATCGTCGAGCTGAGTTAGACGATCTTGGGTAAGATCGTAGAGCTCCGTTCGAAGATCGACTATGACAGATTTCAGAGTTCAGAAGTCATTGAACTGAGTTCGACGATTCAGCCTGAGATCGCCGAGCTCTATTCGACGAGCGTCGAGCTCTTTTCGACGTTTTCTGTTGAACTTTGATTTCCTTAGGTAAATCAGGATTTTTCCTAGCTACCTCTACAACACTGTTTCCTTTATCTGAGATAAATTTAATTGGGGTTGTTAATACTATAGGTTGGCTGGATGAAGCACCCAAGCCCAATGTACTGTTAAGTCTAAAGTTCACCGTGCTTGTGATGTCCATTAGTTTGATACTTCTCCCATTAAGGGATTCTTCAAACTTCTTTTCCTGGGATAGTTCACTTTTCAGTGATGCTATCTCCTCCCTACAGCATTCTAACTCCTCAGAGAGTTTGAGGTTGTCTGATTTTAAAGTGCTATGTTCAGACAATTGATTTCTGAGAGAGATAATCTCTTTCTCAGACTTTAGCAGGTTTAAACAAAGTGCCTTAAATTCAGATCTAAAGTCCTCTGAATTAAAATCAAAGGAATCTATTACCTGGTCTTCTTCAGTTTGAGTTTCAAATTCAGACTCTGACTCTTGTTCTGCATCAGAATTAGGTTGAGAGGCATTTATGGCCATCATGCAGAACTCCATTTCTTCAGCATCATCTTCATCATTACTTGAGCTTGATGAAGCCTCTGATTCTTCTTCAGTTTCACTCTAGTTTTCTGCTACAAATCCCTTCCTTGTATGTTTATTTTTGCTGGAGGAAGATTTGTTGTAATTGTTTCCCCTGGAGTCCTTATCTCTTCTTCTTTCTTTTCTGCCCTTTTTGTCCTTGTTCTGGTTTTCTGGACAATCAGGCACAATATGGCCTGGTTTCCTGCATCCAAAATAAATAATTTCTTTATTATTGGATTTGACATACCTTGGCTTCTCATGCCCTCTGGATGACATCTTTCTGAAATCTTTCCTGGCCATCTTATAGAATCTTTTGGCCAGTAAGCTCATTAATTCTTCATTGCATTTGACCTTGTCTTCAAGCAGTTCTTCAGTAGCTTTGAATGCTATTGTCTTCTCCTTCCTAATAGCTGGAGAAGCAACCTTCTGTTCTTCTTCTCTATTCTTGATGAGCAGCTCATAGGACTTGAGCTTGCCGAACAAAGCTTCAGTTGTAATCTCAATTAGGCTTCTATAATCCTTGATTGGCCAGATCCTTGAGTCCCAAGTGCTAGGAAAGCACATTAGGATCTTGTCATTTAGTTCAGTTAGAGAGATCTCCTTGTCCAGTATTTTTAGTTCACTGACTATTAGGCTGAGGGTGTTGTACATGTCAGCCACTGATTCAGTTTCTCCCTTTTTGAAGTTCTCATATTGGCTTATGAGATGGGATCTCCTGTCCTTCCTTTCATCAGCAGATCCTGAGACAATTTCAGATAACTTGTCCCATATCTCTTTTGCTGAACTACATTCATCCACCTTTTGGAATATCTCATCAAACATAGTCTAAGCAAGGATATTCATAGCCTTTGCATCTGTAACTTTCACTTTCTTTATTTCTGCATCTTTTCCTGAGGGAGGTGGAACAAAACTTGTACTTGTGAACTCTGGAGGTCTTGGACAAATTGTCAAAACAGAATTAAAGATGTCCTCATCAATAGAATTCATGTAAAGCCTAATCCTTGCCTTCCAAAGTGCAAACTTAGAAAGGTTGCACACTGGAGGTCTGGTGCTAGAATAATCTTTGTCTTGTGCAATGGTTTTGTATGAAAATAAATATGATACAAAAAGTAATAACCCTCTATAAAAGATTTATCTTAACAAGGATCTTTTAGTTCAGGTGTTTGCCTGTTCAACCAATCTGTTGAAGATTCAGTTTTTGAGTGACCAACCTGCCTCTTATACCAATTGAAAGTGAGTGTAAGATCTAACTTTACACTAGAGGGGGGGGGGGTGAATAGAGTATTTTAAAATAATTTACAGTTTAAAGCTGTAAAGCAGTGGAAGTCTTGATTTATGTATATGTGTAAGGTGCTTGCAAAAAGAAAAACTAAGCAAGAAATAAGAAATCACAACACACAACAAAAACAAAACACAGCAAACCAGATGACACAAAGAGCTATAGTTCTCCAACAACCTGGGTACCTCCACTCTTCTACAACCCTAGGTAGGAATCCACTGCAGGAATAGTTGATAAGGTGTCCTGGCCACCAATGAGCTTTTGATAAGGTGCTCAAAAACAAAACCTAGATTTTTTGATATGGTGTCTTGCCACCACTGAGTTTTGACAAGGTCTCAGAAACCAGCCACAAAACTTTTGAAGGGAGTTTTGAGAAACCCGTTTATAGAAGGAATAAAGAAAAACAAAAAAGTTGAGTTGTTCTTCTCTATCAATAATCTGAGAGAAGACAAGTGGAAGATGTTGTCAAAGCTCCCCCTGAGATCTGTAAGGGTTCAGGAAGATGAGCTTTGCTTTGGTTGATAGGCCTTCAGTTGCTTCAGATCTCCAGCAATAGATGATTTCAGCGGATGCTGAAATGTGTGATGTCTGGATTCCTTGATGAAGCTTTTGAACACTTGATGCTTGAAGGAGTAGAATAAAAGATGATCTCGTTCACAGTAATGTTCCTTGTGTTCTTGAAGAATTCTGACTCAGTAATTCTGTAAACTTTTGTTTACTGAGTCTATTCCCAGAAGATGAATTCTTTATGAAAAAATTTCTTGTTCTCTCTTCTGTATTCTTTTTCAAATCTTGTCTGTGTGCTTTTTTTCAGAATGATTCTCTTGGGAGTATATCAGATTCTGACTTCTTGATAGCCGTTAATGAGTCATAAATGACTACCTTAACTTATATTTGCCTCTAGAGGAAAGTCCTTAAGAAACATTCCAATAAATCTTCCTTGAAACTTGCTCCAGATTGATTGAAACGGCTACAAAATCCTTTGCCATAAATACTGGAAATAAGTCTGAATGAATTCCATAACTATCCTGAATTTGAATCCTGAAATCGTCGACCTCTACGAAAATCGTCGATCTGAGCTCAATTATCGTCGATCTGAGCTCAGAGATTGGATTTAAACTGAAAACAGAAATTGTCGAACTGAGCTCCACGATCGTCGACCTGAGATCAAAGACTTGGAAAACAACTAGAGATAGAGCGTCGATCTGAGCTCGAAGATCGTCAAACGGAGTTCGACGCCTCATTGAACTTAGCTCAGAGATAGTCTAATTGAGTTCGACGTTACGTCGACCTGAGCTCGATGAGTATTGTCCAAGTCTTCAGCACTTGAATCCTGATCTTTAGAAGGTCTTGAGGGAAGCTTTCAAACCTAAGTACTAACCCTAAGAATCATTCTAATTGACCTATCAGACTATACAGGCAGGTCAAAACAAATTCCTAAGCACATAGTGATCCTTTCCTAAATTAGTAATAGGGTGTTCCAACAAAATCACCTTAACCAAAGTATTTTTCTTGCTGCATATAAATATATGTTTTTGATTTGGACTAGCTGATCCACTGTGCCGAGGGATAAGTCCATCTAAATTAACTAGATTTTCTTTCATAATAAGTCGTGATTCTCTTTAAGCTTTTGAGTCTAGTGTTTTGCCTGAGCGTTTGCAGTTATCCCCTGTATGGTGTGGCATCACGGCACGCATTTTCTTGTACTCTGATATAATTTTATTATTTAGGAAATGCGGGTCGTGATAGTTGGTATCAGAGGGAGGTTGCTTAATAATTGGTCGGGCAACCTTCCCTTGTTAGTATTAGTTGTTTTGTGTCATATCATACACACACCGATGTGTCATCAGTACGTCTTGGCTGAAGCATGAGCACTATACTCATAAGCATGACAATAAGTATATAGGGCATATTATATAGTATGGGATGCGTAATATGTGTTTGTATATGGATCCACCATAGGTGGCAACATGTGAGGGTTATGTAGTATGGGATGCATAACCTCACCACATGAATGCCCATTAGCACATTTTCTCTTTTCGTTGCATGCAATGTTATCTAGTATGATATGCATAACATTGCATGTGTACGCTGCTCATAACATGCATTAAGGCCTTTTTAGAATGCATAGCACAACATACATAACATAACATAGCATAAGCACAACGTGCCAAGCTGAAGATTTACATGATGACATATGTACATACAAGAGTTTTGAGTCAAAAGGAATATAAATTCATGCATTCATGGTATAAGCACATTAGTTAGTGTGATGATGGCGAATCATCCCAGGTTAGGCATAACATCATTTTCGAAATATCCCAGAGCAAGTTAGAAGTTGAAGCTCATATTTAAGTATGTTTTATCTATACTCGGTTGTCTAGTTCTAGCGGTTGGGCTAGGTTCTGACTAGTTGTTTGTATGTTATTAGTATGTCAAAGCGTCCTTCGACGAGGCTGACTCCCCAATCTGAGGGTGAGTCTTTGGGTGCGCAGAGTAATGCGATGATAGAGAGTCTGCGGCAGAGCAATGAGGCCTTGCCAAGGCAAATGGTGGATGTGCAGTCCCAGATCAAGTCTCTGATATCAGTTGTATTCGGGTTAGCTCCGAGAGTGCTGTACCCTACTGTGGGTCTAGCTGTTCCTTCCCCTCCTGCTCCTCTAGTGTCTTCGGTAGTGGTTCCACCAGAGATGGCGTTTATCTCTAAGTTTCAGCGACTCGGGCCTCGTACTTATGATGGGAGGGCAGATTTAATGATCATGGATGATTGGCTGATATCGATTGAGGAGATTTTTTACTACTCTGGAGTTACTGATGATTAGAGAGTGATGATCGCCGCCTACCAGCTCATGGGGGTAGCAAAAAGTTGGTGGTTGAGGGAGAAGAAGAGCATGAAAGAAGGATGCTCTTGGGAATCTTTTAAGAAGATGCTACTAGGAAAGTTTCTACCCTCGATCGAGCGGGTCCGCCTGATGAATAATTTCTACATCTAAAGCAGAGGCAACTCACAATTAGTAAGTATGAGGTTGAATTAAGCAAATTAAGCCGGTTTGCTCCTGGTTTGGTCAATGTTGAAGCAGATCGAGTTAAACAATTTCTGGGTGATCTAAGAAGTGACATCCAATAGGTAAATGGTGCTTATGGAGTAGTGAGTTATACCGGTGTGGTCGAAGCTGCCTTGAAGGTCGAGGTAATAGAAACTGTAAAGAATAGAGGCCAGCAAATGAGAAGAGACAAAAGTAAATTTGTTGAAGGAAAGAGCCCCAGTCATTCTGTGCTATTTCAAGAAAGAAGGGTAAGGAAGTGTGTAGTTTTTGTGGCCAGCCTGGCCACCCCTTTGACAGGTGTTACAAAAGGATGATAATTAAGAAGAAAGATCAGGTTCATGCCATCCAAGGTACTCACAGGAAATAATTATTCTGTTTTGCATGCAAGCGTCCAGGGCATGACGCTTCCCACTACTGGGGAAAGAATAAGATAAGAAGCTGTTTTCTGTGTGGTCAAGAAGGGCATATCAAGTCTCTGTGCCCGCAGCTCCAGCCTGTGTTGTAGCCAGTGCCATTCCAGGCATTTCCACCACCTCAGTGATTGGATAAAGGTAAGGGAAAGCTGAATGTGATTTCTTCGGAGGAAGCTCAGACTTCGACTCGGGTTATTTCAAGTTAGACTTTCCCTAATTTTTAATGTTTTGGTTTGTAGTTATGGTTGTAGCAATTGTTTCCTTAGAGGCATGCGTAATCGCGTAATATTATAGGAAGATTTAAGGTGAAGAACCATTGGGCACGTGTTCTCTTCGACTCTGGCGCTACCCAATCGTTTGTGGCTAGAGCCTTCGTGGATCAGTACTATTTGGATTTAGATCGAGTTGGGGATTCCTTTTGCGTCAAGTTCCCTTCCGGTGATTCTGTGGGTTCAGATCAGGGCATTCAGGACCGTCCAATTGTGTTCAGGGATTTTCTAGCAAAGGCAAATTTGAAGGTGATCGACTTGGAGGACTTTGATTTTATCTTAGGCATGGACTGGTTGTCTAGGTATGATGTTGTTATCCAGTACAAGGGTAAGCGCTTGGACTTCAGAAAGGACAATGGTCATCCTGGGAGTGTTTATGGTGATCCGCGCTAGGATTATCCAGTCATTACTGCGGTATGTGCTTGGAAGTTGCTAGTTTCCGGCTATTTTGCTTGTTTGGTCTCAGTTTTGTGGACTGTTGGTAGTTTGTCGCGTCTAGAAGAGATTCCTATTTTGCCCGAGTTCTCATATGTGTTTCCTAATGATCTTCCGGGTCTTCAACCTAATAGAGATGTTGAGTTTGTGGTAGATTTAGAGCTAGGCACACGTCCTATTGCAAAGGAGCCGTACCGGATGGCCCCGCGAGAGCTGGAGGAGTTGCGTAACCAGCTGGATGGGTTGTTAGAGAAGAGTTTTATAAGGCCGAGTTCGTCGCCTTGGGGTGCTCCTGTTCTGTTTATTAAGAAGAAAGATGGATCAATGAGGCTTTGCATCGACTATAGAGAGTTGAATAAAGTTACTATTAAGAACAGGTATCCCCTGCCTAGGATAGACGATTTGTTCGATCAGTTACATGGTAGCGCGGTGTTTTCTAAGATTGACCTTCGTTCTGGATACAACAGCTCAGGATCTGTGAGTCAGATATTCCACAGACTGCTTTTTAATCGAGGCATAAACATTTTGAATTTCTAGTAATATCGTTTGGTTTGACCAACGCGCTCTCAGCCTTTATGGATATGATGAACCGTGTGTTCAAGGATTTTTTGGATAAATTCATAGTCGTGTTTATAGATGACATTCTGGTATATTCTCGCAATGCTGAGGAGCATGACCAGCATCTGCGATTAGTTTTATGTGCTTTGAGTGACCATAAGTTGTTCGCCAAGTTGAGCAAGTGCGAGTTTTGGTTGCCTCAAGTTTCGTTTCTAGGCCATGTGGTAAATAGGAATGGGATTTTAATCGACCAAGAGAAAATAACTACTTTGATGGTTTGGAGTAGGCCGGGCACACCCAAAGAGATTAGGAGCTTCTTAGGTTTGGTCGGGTATTACAGGAGATTTGTGGAGGGTTTCTCTAGTTTGGAGCAAGAAGTGTGAGGAAGCCTTCCAAGAGCTCAAGAACAGATTATGCATTGCTCCCGTTTTGACTCTGCCTACGGAGGGCATGGATTATGATATTTATGTGGATGCATTGCATGTTGGGCTTGGTTACGTCTTGATGCAAGACGGAAAAGTGATTGTGTATGGGTCCAAGCAACTGAAAACTCATAAGAGGAACTATCTTACGCATGATTTAGAGTTTGCAGCCGTGATTATTCGCTGAAGTTGTGGAGACATCTGCTTTATGGTGCACAGTGCAAGATTTTTACCAATCATAAGATCTTAAAGTATGTCTTCACCTAGAAGGAATTGAATCTGCGCCAGCAGCGATGGTTGGAGTATGTTGCCGACTACGATGTTGTGATCCAGTACCATCTGGGCAAGCCTAATGTGGTTGCTGATGTCCTAAGTCGGAAGACGGGGAAGTTTTTTAATCTCTACACCGAGCGATTAGTGGAAGAGATTCTTTTTATGGACATTTCTGTTGGGAGCTGCGACTTGCATAGTAGTTTAGTAGTAGCAGAGCCTTCTTGGATTGCGCTTACGAGATTACCTCAGAAATATGATCCATATCTGTCGTATTTATATCTTAGAGCAGAGAAAGGGGAGTTACCAGATTTCTCGATTGATGATGCAGGTACTTTGAAGTATCGCGGCAGATTTTGTATCCCCGTTGTTATGGATATCTGAGTTATGTTGTGCAGAGAAGTGCATGGGTCTAGCGTTGTCTACCATCCAGGATCTACTAAGATGTATCATGAATTAATGCAAATTTCCTGGTGGAATGGGATGAAGGGAGACATAGCCAGGTTTGTTTCTGAGTTCTATACTTGCAAGCGTGTGAAGGTCGATCATGGAAGGCCTGGTGGCAAGCTGACTTCGTTGGAAATTCCGACCTGGAAGTGGGAATGCATTTCAATTGATTTCATCACGGGTTTACCGAGATCTCCTATAGGATATGATTCAGTTTGTGTGATTGTGGATAAATTAACGAAGTGTGCGCACTTCATACCTTATAAGATCGACTATCCGATAAAGAAAATAACTGAGATGTATTTTAATGAAGTTATCTGATTGCATGGTGTTCCAGTCAACATAATTTAAGACCGAGACTCTCGGTTCACATCTCGCTTCTGGAAGAGTTTGCAAGAAGGTTTGGGTACGGATTTTAGATATTCTATCGCATTCCACCCGCAGACCAATGGTCAGATAGAGTGAGTGAATCAGATAGTGGAGGACATGATCAGATGCTATATTTTAGACCACGGAGGAGCGTGGGATGAGCGTTTGAGGATTATGGAATTTTCTTATAATAACAGTTATCAAGAAAGCTTGCAAATGGATCCGTTCGAAGCTCTGTATGGGACGCGCTGCAGGACTCCCTTATTTTGGACTGAGGTTGGCGAGGGATCTTTGTTGTGTCCGGATGCGCTTGAAGAAATGGAAGTGGCTGTGAAGCTTATTCGAGAGAAGCTTCAGATAGCTCAAGAACGTTGTGAGAAGAACGCCAACCGGCGTAGATCGGATTTGGAGTTTGCTGTGGGGGACTTGGTGTTTCTTAAAGTTTTCCCGATGGTTGGAATCAAGAGGTTTGTTAAGAATCGGAAGTTGGACCCAAGGTTTGTGGGACTGTTTAAGATTGTTGAGCGAATTGGTGTGTCAGCTTATAGGCTGGATTTTCCCGCAAACTTTCCGGGTGTTCACAATGTTTTCCATGTAAGCCAACCGTGGAAGTGTGTGCTAGGTGACAAGCAAGTTTTGGCTTTTGGGCCTCAGTTAGAGCCAAATCTTTCTTTTGTGGAGATGCCTGTCCGCATTTTGGATACGCAAGATCGTGTGTTGTGGAGGAAGAACATTTCAATTGTTAAGGTTTTGTGGAGAAACTAGGACGTGGAAAGCGCGACTTGAGAATTAGAGTCAGCTATGAGGGAGGTTCACCCTCATCTGTTTTCCTGAGTTTGTTTGGTATATATTCTTCCGTTTAACTCTTGGTTTGTTATTTCCCTTCTATGGAAGAAGTGTTGTGCGCAAAGTTTTGGGGCGAAACTTTCTTTTAGGGGGAGTGACTGTAACGCCCCCGGTTTTTCTATGATTGTTTAATCCTTATTTGGCGTTACGTTGACGCATTTTCGGCCTTTTTCCATTGTTAGAGTGTGGTCTTAGCTCTTAAGTCTCTCTGAGTGGCTTATGTTACAGCCTATTTGCAAGGTTCCCTAGCGAGCCGGAGTCTGTTTTGGTGACTCGGTGGAGCCTCTCCGGGAATGCTTGTGTTTTGGGCTTCGGGAAGTGTTAGCCCGAGTTTTGTTTGTCAGATGATGATTCCGACTTCGCCACTAGATTTGTAGCACGGGTATTTGGCTACGGTGTGGGTTCGTTAAATTCCGAGATAGTTGGATTTTCGCATTGTTTTGGCATTTTATTTGGTGTTATTTAATCTTTAAATAATATTATATTAATCTTTATTATTTTATAGTAGCAGAATTTTATTTGACTTAAGAGTCTTAAGATATAGTATATTGTAGCTTTTAGGTAGTGGCTGCCAGATCCACTTTTTGTAGGCTACCACAAGAGTGATCGTCATCACTCAAGGGAAGCTCGTAAAAAGGCACCGAGAGACCCATGAAAGATCTTTATGCGACGAGAGATTCTTCAGTAATCTCAATGGGAAAAGAACAAGCAAGGTACGCTATGTCAGTGTATGGGCAATGCAACACCCTGGTAGGCCTGTCCACAACAGTCTTCCGCGAACAGGAGGTTATTTCGCGCACGCCAACAGATGGAGAAGGCTCGCACAGACAAGGGCAATCCTTCACAATGTGGCCTACACCATGACATAGCACACATCGAATACAATGCGCGACATTCATATCAGCCATGACATTGATGCCTTGGCGCAAGCGTCAAGTAGACTGCACTTTGCAACAGAATACATCGCGAATAAAAATAATTACCCAAAAGTGCTACACAGCTATAATAAAAATAGCACGGATCTGCTATTTATTCAAAAAAGCAAAAAAAGGCAAAAAGAAATAAGCAAAATAAAAATTCTAACAACTAAAGCAAAAAAGAAACATGAAATGCACAAATGGAAAAGGGCTTCGATCTACTATCTCCCTCTCCAAAAACTCACACGACTGTGTTCCCCAGCAACGGCACAAAAAACTTGATGCGTTGAACGGCAAGGGTACCGGTCGCACAAGTAATATAAAATGGGCAAATTTCCCCAAGTATCGATCTCGAGGGAACACAGTAAGGGGGGAGTTAATATTGAGGAGGACTTGAGATTGAAGTCGTTAGGTCGGAGTTAACTATAGGGGTTTATATTGTTGTGGAAGAAGAAAATAAAATGCTAACAACTACTCCTATGCAATTCTGCTATGCATCGCTTCGCTAGGTGGGATGGAAGACTACACGGGCCGCTATACACCGATTCGTTGGGCGGATGGACGAGTCGGCAAGCATAAGAACCAAAAGGACAGCGGAATTTGAGGGTCGTAAGCACCTCTTCGCAATGCATTCCATTAGCAATCGCTAGTGCGGCAAGAACACAATGGGTGGATGGACAAAAGCGCACTTCAAGCAAATAACGAGCAAATAAAATCACATAGACATGATTAAACATAAACGTATATTACAATAAGCATACTTCATCAAATACAAGAGATCAAATATACTATTAACAACAACAAGAAGAAGAAGAGAGTGCGAAATCGACCGGATCCGAAGTCTTGTTGAGGGTTCACGGAAGGAATCACTGGGTTGTCAATCCGCATCCTAGCTCGGTCCTCAACGACGTCCAGAGTAGAGGAGGCTGTCACTCACTCCCAATGGACCCGTCTTCTTCGTGTCATGAGCCAGTGGAGGATAGCACAAACTTCTCCTAGATTGATTGAGAAAGCTAGGTCAACACTCTTCTTGAAGCTCAAGGATGAAGGAGGAGGCCGAGAGGAAGCTCCGGCTTGATTTTGGCATTGAATGCTTACCTGGATCTCCTCCCCTTGGTGGAACGGCGGAGTTTCACCTTAGAAATGCGGAAGGATCTGTTGGAAGTGAGCTGTCCCAAATGGTAGGAAATCTGCACTTAAATAGAAAAAGATTATAAAATTGGTCACGCACGGTTGTCGCACGACCGTGCTTGAACCGTGTGATTATGGCACCAGAAAATAGCATGCGGGAGAGATGTGTTGACCCGTGCATTTTACTTGCGCACGGCGATTCCACCCGGGTGTGAAGGAAATCACACGAGTAGTAACAGAGTTGGAAATCAAGACAAGCATGGGAACCGTGTGTTTTACTCGTGCACGGGCGCTGCCGCCCGTGCGTGAAAAAAACGCACGATTAACCACAGATCACTGGAAAGCTTGGCATAAGGTGCAGGCCATGCGATTCCTTCTCGCATGGTTTGGCCGAAACTGTCCGGGAACAAATTGCACGGGTAAAAACAGATGCCCCCAGAATTGTCGTGTGAAATGCACGATTGCATTGAAACCATGCGTGAAGAAATGCGCACGACCGTGCATTTTACACATAACTGAAAATTGAATTCAGTATGTCTCGGATACCTGCATCAAAATAAAAAGAAACTGGAGCACAGGCTCCCAGCACCGAAATTGAAACAACAACAACAACAACAACAAAAAGAAACAAGAGGAGGACCATGTGCTTACCCCCCAACAAAAGAATGCACAATTGCACAGCCTCAGGCCCAAATTAGTGCACAATATGGTCAATGATCGAACGAAGCAAATATAACTGAAATCCGATTGAAATGCAGTGCACGAGCGAGAAAACAAGCCCAGATGAGTCTAAAAAACACTATGTAAATAGGACGCATAGATCGTATCTGGAGAGGGCACTCAATACTAGGGTGGTCAGACACAATGCTAGTAGGGCAAGTAATAGGCAACGAAATACTCTCACTGATCAGAGTGTAATCATCCTATGCATCGTCTTCTAAATCACTAGTGATTCCCTCACTATCAGAATCATCAGACTCATCAGTCATTATCGTACGTGAAGGAATACTATTACATAGCTAGTCCTCTGCAGGATCAAGAGATACTATATCCACATCAAAATCCTCAGAGGCATCAGTCACTATCTCAAGGGGCTTAGATGTCGAGGCTAAAGGAGACATAACCTTAGTAGTAACATTTTTCCATTACAAAACATAGGGACTAAACTGTGTATTTTTATTAGGAGTGGAATAAGGCAGACTAGGTGTAGTCCTATCGTTGGGGGGAAAATATTTAACCTGAGGTATAGGGTAAATCCTATGAGTAGCTATGGGTCTAGCTCCATAACGATACTCACTCACAGCCTTGGTGTCAGTAGTGCGGAGATAGGCGGAATCAAATTGATCCGAGTGTAGGCTACGAATTTCCCGCCAAGTTTCTTTATAACTACCAACACGATGCTCTTCGTCTAACCATAATACCTAGGCTTGACCTATTAACCTCTCTCGGGTGATGTTAACCTTTTGGTGGTCGTCCCATTCGTGACAATCAAAATAAAGTTCTACCCACTTAAGCCACTCCCTAAAAATTTGAGAATTCCCATAACCATCTAACGTGGGTATCTCACTCCTAGTGCGAGGAATAGTGAGGGGACGGTTGGGATTCCTAGGATATGATGGCAAGGTTGGGGTAGGCGTTAGTTGCCTAATCAAGTCCAAAATCGCATTAACTACAGATGAATAAATTGGTTTCCTAACATTCGATATGGAATCACAAGATTTTAATTGGGAAACATTAACGTCATAGGCCATATCAGTGAAAATGTACCCGAATTTTGTGCACAAACAATGAAAAATTTAACCTGACCCACTAAACTCTAGGAAAGACAGAATTGTTCCCGCTTAGCAACTAGGGTAATAAATAAATGATTTTTATTTTCTTGCTTAAAATATAATGAAGATTATTAAATAATATTTTTTTGATTTTTTTGCAGAGAAATAAGAATATAGTCCGCTATTTGCAAACCAAAAATTTAAAATTTTGTTTTATTATTTTGGCAAAAGAAACGTGCAAGTGCGTGTCGGCATACTAATATAAATGGGAGGGTTCCAATTAGTAAATTGACGTGAACCTCCCTCTGATACCAAATTGATGCAGGCACATGGTTTCTACGGGTAAAACACTGCGTGTTCTTAGGTTCGGTAATTAAATAAATTCGTAGCGAGCAATATTTCTCTAAACAAATTCTAACGATGAATCCTACAATATAGCAATGGACAATGCAAAGGGTCGCTACCCCTTATTAAGATTTAACAAGGGATATATGCCATTGTTCGCTCAAGTGAAAAGGACCCACACGATCTAGACAATTAACAATTCAAATTAAATTCATCCGCAAACAAATCATAACTCCAATAAAAGACAATCTAGACTAAAATAGCGATTGAAATTAAGTCCCAATCAATACAAAAATTAATTAATATGAGGGTATACAAAATCACATGAATGCAAGGGGAAATCAAGGGTGACAAACCCGATTTCTTCTAGTGTTCAATCGATCTATACGCTCCAATTATATGAGAATATTTGGGAGAAAAACACGCTTAAAAGTTAAATTTTGATTAGCACGATTTCAATATAAATCAGGACAATTAACAAGACTTCTTATTCCACCAAAGCTCACAAATAATAATAGAAGAAATCACACAAGAGATTTTAGAAATTCGTTACCCAATCCCAAGAAGTCCGTCCACAATATTGAGTGGAGGGAACGCTCACGATAGGGGTAGATTTTCTATTTCCACGCAAACCCACTGATCCGCACCGGACGATGAAGATGCAAGCCATTTTCCTTTGGAATAACCTCTGGAGTGAGAGAAAACTTGATTGATAATATATAAGGAAAGAGGAGAGAGAAAAGGTGGTGAAGAGATGGTGGATATGGTTTTGGCCGAGAACCTAAGAGAATTTGAGGGGGTTGGTTTTGGTTTGGATGGAGGAGGTTGGTTAAAATTTTTGAGGGGGAGAGGGAGGAGTATGAGAGAGAGAAAAGGAGGGAGAGAGGGTGGCGTCTTGGGTTAGGCCGAGCCCTAAGGGGGTGGTGGTGGCCGATTTAGTTTTTGGAGAGGGTTGAGGCTATGGTTGGTTGAAGAGGTGGTGGCTCGGGTTTGGTGGTGGAGGTGGGTGTCTGAGAGAGGTAAAAAGGAGGAGGAGAGGGTGGCGGCTAGGAGGGTGGCCAGTTATGGTGTTGGGAAGGAAAGAGGAGGCCGATTTCCTTTGGGGAAGAAAAGGAGGGCTCGGTTTATTGGGAAAAGAGAAATAGTGATGGTGGAGAACTAGAGGAAGGAGGAGGAGGAGGAGGAGAAAATAGAGAGGGGGAGGGAGGTCGCCGACATCAAAGAAGAAAAGTGGGAGAAGGGGGCAAAAATTTTAGAGGGACGAGGTGAAGAATCTCAATAGATTTAGGGTTTAATTTTCATTCTTCAATTCTCTACAATACTCAACATAACATGGCTATATATAACCTACACCACCCAATCTCCTCCCTTGAAAATAAAATAAACTTATGATGGTTATATGCACCCATCATAAGAGAAATAAAATAGTGCTTTCATGAAATAAAATACTAGATTGTTATAAGCACCCATCATACATGAATTAAACTACATTAATTAAAAGCATGAAATAAAATTACTTATGATAAAAATTGATAAAATCACTTTGTATTTTCCTTCCCCAACAGTGGGCAGCATCGTGCCACTTCCATTTGCACAAAGAGCAAACCAATTATCCTTTGGGAACACTCTGGATCGCATGCACCTACTCCTACTTCTGAGCTCTTAATCTCTTAAAACACTTCTCAAATGGATGGCCTGGTCGGCCACAGAAATTGCACACCTCTTTGCTTCTCTTGTTTGACGCAGAAGCAAATTCCTTAGAATTCCTACCCTCTTCCAATTTCCTATTATCTTTTCTCATTTGCTCACTTCTGTTCTTGGCATTGTCAATTGCCTCGACTTTCAAGGCAGCTTCCACTACTTCAGCATAGCTTTCAGATCCATACACACAAGCCAGCTGTTGGATGTCACTCCTCAGACCAACTAAAAAACGTTTAACTCTATTGGATTCCGAGGTTACCAAGTCAAGGGTAAACAGACACAGTTTATTAAATTCATTCTCATACTCACTAACTATGGGTTGCCTTTGCGTCAAATGCAGGAAATCATTCATCAGGCGATCTCGCTCGACTGATGGCAGAAACTTCTTCAATAACAACTCCATAAAAGATTCCCAACAACATCCATACTTTAGATTCTCTTTTTCTCTCAACCACCAGCACTTCGCCCAACCCTTGAGCTGATAAGCAACGACCATCACTCTCTCGTCTGTTGAAATTCCCAAGTATGAAAATAATTCATCGATCGCAAAAAGCCAATCGTCTAAAGCCATTTAATCTGCTTTACCATCATTAGAAGGAGGTCCTAATCGCTGGAAATGCGAGATAAAATTCATCTCTGAGTGGCAACAAAAACGAAGGCACTAGAGGAGCAGGGGGACAGGAATAGTTAGACCCACAGTAGGGTCCTGCACTCTTGGCAGCTATCCTGACACACTGGATAACAAAGCTTTGATCTGCAACTGCATCTTCACCATTTGCCTCTACAAAGCCGCATTGCTCTACTATAGACTTTCGATCACCGCATCGCTTTGCGCACCCAAAGACTTGCCCTCTAACTAGGGAGTCAACCTAGTCTCTATACACTTAGGCACCTTACTTAAAGAACAACAAACAACTAATCAAAACCAGGCCCAACTGCTAGAACCAAATAAAACAGTCCAGACAATAGATGCTTAAGTAGTTGCTAAAGATGCTAACTTTCTCTGGGATTTTTCAATAATGATGTCATGTTTAATTTAAGATGTTATAACATTGTCCTATTTACTCAGGTGCAGAGACCATGAATGCATGAATTCTTATTCTTTTTTATTTAAAATCTTGTGTGTACATATGTCATCATGTAAACCTTTACCTTGGCACGTGAGCTAATGCTATGTTATGCTATGCATATTATGCTATGCATTCTAATAAATGCCTTAATGCATGTTATGAGCGGCGTACACATAAAATGTTATGCATCCCATACTATATAACATCGTATGCAATGAAAGAGAAAACGTGCAAATGGGCATCCATGAGATAGTGGTTAGGCATCTCATACTATATAACGATAACATGTTGCCACCTATGGTGGATCAATATATAAACACATATTATTCGTCCAATAATACATAATATGCCATGTATACTTATCATCATGCTATTAGTGTAGTGTTTGTGCTTCATTCAAGACGTACTGATGACACATCGGTGTGTGTATGAAATGACACTAGACAACTATCACTAACTAGAGCCGGTTGCTCAACCAATTGTCTAACAACCCATCCCTCTGATACCAACTGTCATAACCCGCAATTTTCTCAGCATTAAAAGGCATATTAGAGTAGGAAAAAAATACGCATCGTGATGCCACATTGCGTAGGTGATAACTGCAGACGCTCTTGCAAGACTTCAACTCTACATTTTATAAGAAATTCATGAGTTATTATGAAAGAAATAAAGTTTTAAGTTAAGATGGTTGTATCCCTCGGCTCAGTGGATCAACTAGTCCACGAGTGAAAATATAGTTATACGATGCGGAAATACTTTGATTATGTTGATTTAACATCCTATGCAAGCATAAACATCCCCAAAGGACAACTCACGGTATGCAAGACTCTAGATTTATTATAGGTATAGAAATAGCTTTTACGACACATAAAATATAGTGACTTAAGTTTTAGAAAGATGGCATGTATGAAGTATAAAAAATAATGTTTTGATTAGTTAAAAATATCTAACATGCATTCTAGCATAAAACATTTTTAGAGAGCAAGTAAAAATAACCACAAAGAGGTAAAACTAACAGCTTAGCAAAGTAATTAGCATTTTAAAAGAAATCCACCAGTGGGCGTGAACAACCTTGACAAAAACCCACTGAAGAGCATGTATGTTTGTACTAACAAGAAGCAACCAAAAACTACCTCACAAGGGTGAGGAAAACCTCTAGAACACAGTAGTCCACTAGCAACCCCAACCTAGCCTCTCAACCGGCTACTGCCAAGTAACCTGAGGCATTCAAAGAAAGAACACCTCAGCAAGAAAATTTAAGTGGCAAAAGGAAACAATTAAATATAAACAAGTAAAAGTAGAAGGGGTTATCAAACCTTAATAAGAGAAATGTTGACAACCTCAGCTAGTATAATCAACGAAAGAGACAAGTAAGAAAATAATCATCAGCAAAATGAGAAAAGTGCACCTAGTGTGAGAAGTTACAATGCTTCGCACAAACCTGCAGAAGCAAACAACCAAAAAAAGCCAACACTATAGGACGAAAAGGATCTATACAGTCCCATACATGTGAATCATTAACACTGGTAAAACCACGAATCCGAGTTGGCGACTAAAACGTCCAATATTGAACTACAAGACCCAAATATCTCAGGGGCACTATGGTGGTGGCCACAAGGTCCAACACACCTAAATAATATGTAAACAGAGACTCAAAAAGAACTACCACGTGCAATGATTCATGATACGACATTCAATTTGCGGTACTTTATACACTGCCTATCTAGCCGTAAAACACAACCTAAAAACCCAGCAAAACTGAAATACCAAAGTCTAAACACTTCCCATGACAAACGGGACATAAATACCTAAAATAAACCTTAAGGAACAAACTAGATGAATCAGACAAAAACGGCGAAATATCCTTAGTCCTGGGCTATTCGGCGAGTGTACCCGACAATTTATACAAATACTCGACGAATTCTACACTATTCAGCAATAAGGACTTGACACTCGACGAATCATCTAGCGACATATGGAGAAATTCTGTTAGCCTCACCGACCATTCATTGGTTCCTCACCTAAATCAAACTCGACGAACCTCCCTGATACTTGCCGAATACACATACCGATACTTAACGAATTACTAACGGCTTCTCGTGCTGAAATTTGACGAAAACCCCATAGGCGATATTACCCGTACCCGACGAATTATCGGCCGAAAATCTCTCTATCCTACGGATTTTTCTAGAGCTCATCCAACACAAAACCTACCCTCTAAGGGAGGAGGAAGGAAAGGAAGAAAATAAGCAAAGAATGGACATGCACGGGTAGAAAATCCACTTGCCTTGAAACTCTAGAAAACGACCTCTCACACGCTCCTCTCCAAGGGTCGGCGGCAAGAACTCCCTTCCTTTGATTCCTGAAACTTTTCGGAGCAAAACGAGGGTTAGGTCAAAAGCCCTAGCGCCAAAAATCAACGAATCGGAGAGATCTTACCAAACATGCGTAGTTCTTGGCAAGAGCTTTCTGGATCTATGCTCTGGTGAAGATTTCGTCCACCGAAGCTCCCGAAATTGCGGCCGAAAGGTCCACGAAGGAGAAGGTTATCGCCATCAACGATGCGCTGGTTCGGCCGAAGTTAACAGGGCGGCTCGGTTTTTTTCTCTTAATATAGGAAGGAGAAGATATATATATACATATATATAATAGACATAATAATATAATTAATAATGTTAATATGATGAAATGGGGAAGGGGGCGTTCAGTAATTATCAAAATAGAAAATTTTGTTAGTATCAAAATAGGAATTTCGGTGAGTATCAACATAATCCTATCAATAATTAATAACATAATTGTAAAAATAATACAAATAAAAACACTAAAAATTCTTATTCTTATTACGAAGGGCTAAACGTACACAGTTTCAGACGAAATTCGCTCCCTGGGTAAAAGTCGGTGCTACAAATCCAATAGTGAAGTCAAAATTAAAATCTGACACACTGTTCTCAAGATATTAATTTCTAAAGTCTACGGCGAACGTTAAATATACAAAACTTTGGAAATTCGTCGATACTCCAAAAATACTCGGGTTGCAACGAAACTTAACGGGAAAATTCAAAATTAATCGATTTAATTTTGTATCGTGAAATTTTACAATTTGGATGAGGATTCAAAGATTTGGCTGGCTCGACCTAAGGGACGTGAAAACACACTAATGGTTACGCGCCTTCAACTCCGCGTTTATTTAACGCCCTTATGTCATTATGACGTCATCAAGAGAATTAAATAATTGACATAAAAATAGGGGTGTTATAGCCTTTCCCTTCTCAGGATAAGACACACCCGTCTTTTTCTCCCCTTTTGGAAGGCCACTCCATTAATCTCGAGACATATTCCCCATCTTGCCACATGTATAACATGTGAGCAGACCTCTCCCAGATGTTGCTCCAGTTAGAGGAGAAGAAGGAGTTGGTGCAAAATTTTTAGGATCTTTTTCCACCGTTGATACCCAGACTTTTAAGGACTAGGTACCTTGAACTCTAGCATCTTCCCTGCCGAATCATTCTTACGTTGCATGATGACTAGTTTTAGTCATTGTTTTTGGTTTAGTTTACCATAAGAAATTCTTAGGTTTTATAATATTTCTATGCAATTTTATACTTGTTATGTTTTTATTTCATGTTTTATGTCTTCTTGTTAAGATATAGTTTAATTATATATTTTATGCAATCTTATGCTTGTTATGTTTTATTTCTTATTTAATGTCCTTTGTGTTATGATAATTCCTAGTTTTATTATATTTTTTATGAATTTTATTCTTGTTATTTTGTGTTTCATGTTTTATATCTATTTATGTTTTGTTATGAAATTTAACTAACGTGGTGTTACATTTTGTTTGTAGGTTCAAGCCCAAGTCCTCTACATGTCCAACCAAAGAACTTGGTACCGCCCGAGCCACAATAATTTGATGCAGCCCTTCAACTACAAGCAGCCCTCTAACATGTGCAACCCGACCTTTTCCATTTGGAGCAGCTCATATAAAGCTCTACATGATGCAGCCCCTCCACCCGAGCCCAAGTAGCCCACAACCTCAAACCTAAGCAGCCCACAACCTCAAACCCGAGCCAACCAATAAGCCCACCAAGCAGCCTCTCTCTCTTCCCTCATCATTTATTGAATGCATGAACATCTCCCATGAATAGGGTCGGCCACCTTCCTCCCCTCCCTCTTCATTTATTCGAAATGCATCTTCTCTTTTTCCTATCTCTTGCTCTTTAAATCTCATTCATCCCCCCCCCTTATATTTTATATATTCTATTTTAATTTCCATAAATTACATGCATTGAACCTCTTCTTTTCTATCCCCTC
The DNA here is from genome assembly GCA_039513925.1 of Platanthera zijinensis. NCBI lineage: Eukaryota > Viridiplantae > Streptophyta > Magnoliopsida > Asparagales > Orchidaceae > Platanthera > Platanthera zijinensis. The sequence goes on along the minus strand of CM077093.1, from coordinate 141,501,266 downwards.
ATTTAATGCCATGCATGTATCCTCCCACCTATACATGGCTGGCCACCCCTTATCTCACCTTAATCTAGAAGCTTCTCCATCTCCTATAAAAGGAACCCCTCCCCTCCTTGTTAGAGAGACACTTTTTTGTAAGCAATTTTTTGTTAAGTTTAGTGAAGTTTTGGAGTTGAGTTGTAGAGAGCAAGAGAGCTAGTTAGTTTTTATTTTCTTTTCATTATTCTTAAAGTCTTTTCATTATTATAATATTTTTTATCTTAATATAATATTGCCTTTTTTTAAATATTGTGTTCTCTTTTATTTTTTCAAGTAATGAAAATGAATTTCTTTCATCTTACTTTGATTTCAATTTCCATTATGAGTATCTAATTTTCTTTTGGCATTTGATCGTGAGGAGCCATGAAGTGAAATGAGGGTTTTTTTTTCCTAGTTTTAATTTTGCCTAAATTATTATCGGTCCTTCTATGAGTTTTCTCGTGTCGACTCCGTATTTCCGATATACGGGAGTAGGCATTTTTATCTCATTTCATAGAAGTCGAGAGACTCGTTGATTTCAAAGATCACTCAAAGAAGGAAGGAGTTGCACGCAACCCTAGAGATAGGATGACGTAAATCCTCCAGATTGGAGTCAAATCCAATAATGCGGGTCACTTCGGTAATACGACTTGAGGCCATTTTGAATTATAAAGAGATTTATGTCAAAACGTCTACAAGGGGATTTAATGCTCTAGCGAGATTACTTCCTAATATCGGATCTGTCACGGCCGAGTTTAATTTACAATTTTAAATCAAGCTTTTTATCCCTCTCGTCTCATTTCATGGTGAATCATTGATCGAATGCTAGCCTTTTTTATCATAAGTTTTCCTTAAAAAAATTATCTTTAGTTTTAATTTAAAAATTCTCAAAACATAACAATCATTCGGTAGGATAATAGTTGAAGTGTGACAAATAGAACTTGACAGCCCCGAGTCTTAAATACGACCTTGGTACTACAATTCGATAGGTACACTTGCCTCTTCGGGTTGATAGTCGGTTCAGTCCACCAATTTTTTGGCGCCGTTGCCGGGGACTAATTTTTCGTCAATATTAAGAAAACGCTTTCGCTATTACTTCTGCAAAATTTTCAAAAAAAAAAATGGTTTGCCAATAGCAGTCTAATTCCGATTTTCGGAAACAAAAAAATAAAAAAAAATTAATTAATAATCTTCATTCCATTTCCTGCAAAAATATAAAAAATTTATATTAAGTACAATTTTATTTTAGCGGGAACAATTCCATTATTTATTTCTGTTCTTCTCTGTTCTCTTCTATTCTCCTCCTTTATTTTTTTTTAGTGCATGACCCGCACGAATCCGTCGCTACTTATTGATTTGGACCCAGAAATCGAACGCTCCTTTCGGAGAAACCAACGATTCGGGGCTTCCACTTCTCAAATAGCGGTTGAGGATTCCAACGGTGATTTTAATTTTGATTCTGAAATGGGAGATCCCAACCCAGGAATGGCTAAGCAAAGGACCATGTCCGATTATGCTCGACCCAATTTGGAGGGGACTAAAACAAGTATTGTTCGACCTACAATTGCAATAAATAACTTCGAGCTTAATTCAAGTATCATACAAATGGTGCAGCAATATGTACAGTTCGACGGATTACAAGATAAAGATCTGAACTTACATATTGCCAATTTTCATGAAATCTGTGAAACCTTCAAAATTAATGGTGACTCAGACGACACTATTAGGCTAAGACTCTTCCCCTTCTCCTTAAGGACCAAAGCCAAACAGTGGTTGAGTTCTCTTCCAAGAGGATCAATCACTACTTGGAACATTTTAATGAAAAAATTTCTGGCAAGATATTTCCTCGCCGCCAAAACTGCTAAGCTAAGAAATTTTATAACTTCATACTCTCAAATTGCTTCTGAGACCCTCTATGAAATATGGGAGAGGTTCAAGGAACTTTTGAGACACTGCCCCCATAATGCCCTGCCTGTATGGTTACAGGTCCAGACATTTTACATTGGGCTAAATCAAGAAACTAAGCAAATGATAGATGTCGCTTCCGCTGGTTCTTTTAACCGCAAAACTCCGAAAGCCGCTCTTGAGCTTATCGAGGACATGGCGATGAACACCTATCTGTGTAATTCGTCTAGGACTCGCCCATCTAAACCTACAGGTATCTATGAAGTGGATTTGGTATCGCAACTGGCACTGCAAGTGGAGATGCTGAACAAGAAGATTTTGGAGATTACTGCTGCCTCCGCCACTAAGGTGTTTGAAAATGTGAATGCTGCTGTTGCTGCCGAGCAGGTGGATTATTTAGGTAACATACCCAGGCCTGCTCAAAATAATTCTGCCAATAATTTTTCTGCTTTTTCTAATTTTTCTGCTCCGCCTGGTTTTAATTCTTCTTCAAACTCATATCACCCTGGATGGCGTAACCATCCAAATTTTTCTTGGAGTAATCCCACGAATGTCGCACGTCCACCACACGATTTCACTCCACAACCACCACAACATCAAAACAAAAATTTTCAAAATCCTCCCCCTTTGGAGGAGATCCTTTATAAATATATAAGCTCAAAACGAAGCTAATATTAAAAGTCTAACTGGCTCTGTGAAAAGTTTAAAAAACCAGGTCGGGCAACTTTCCAAGGCTTTTTCCGAGAGACCACCTGGAACTCTTCCCTCGAACAATTAACCTAACCCAATAGAGCACGCAAATGCGATTTCCCTTCGGAGCGGTAAGGTTATTAACGAGCCCACCACAAGGGAAGAGCCAAAGGTGATTGCCTCTCCTACTGCTGAACGAATTAGTGATGAAGAAATAACTAATACAACTTTTGGAAAAGAAAACTCTATTTTCGGAAATGAACAATAAACTTCCATTTTGGAATAAGAAAAAGATGATTTTAAAAATAATGATCTCGAAATTTTAAAAGAATTTCCGCCACCTCCCTACCCCGCTAAGCTTAGGAAGAATAAGCTAGATAATCAATATCAACGCTTCCTTGAAATGTTTAAACAAATTCATATTAATTTGCCATTTCATGAAGCGATTAGCCAAATGCCTAAGTACGCCAAATATCTTAAAGATTTATTAACGAACAAGAAGAAATTGGAAAATCTTTCTCACGTGACATTAAATGAAGAATGCTCGGCGGTCGTTAAAAAATCTAATCTTCCAAAAAAAATAAATGATCCGGGTACTTTTTCAATTCCTTGTGTTTTTGGCGACCTTTTTGTATAACACGCGCTAGCGGACCTATGTGCGAGCATCAACTTGATGCCTTTTTAATTATTTCAAAAGCTAGGTTTGGGCACTCTCAGCCCTACGCATATGAGTATTCAATTGGCTGATCGATCAATTAAGTATTCGTTAGGTATCGTAGAGGATGTGCTAGTGAAGGTCGACAAATTCATCTTCCCGGTGGATTTTGTCATTCTCGATATTGAAGAGGACATCGAGGTCCCTCTTATCCTTGGTCGTCCCTTCCTAGCCACTGCTCGCGCAATCATAAATGTGAGTAACGGAAATCTTTTTCTGCATGTGGGAGATGAGGAAGTTATATTTAATATTAACAAATCAATGAAAAACTCTTTACAAAATGATGATTCTTGCTTTTTCATTGATGAATTAAAAGAAGACTCTTATATTTCTCCAAAGGATTTTTCTTCTTCTTTTTCTGAACTTTCATCAAATGTTTTTGAAAATACTGTTATGTCCGTACAAGTAAAATTCGAAAATGACTCTGATTTTAGACAAAAAAATCTTGAGAATCTTATTTTTGAAAATGATAAAAATTTGAAAAATTATTTTGATAAACCACCCGATCCTGAAACAAAAATCTATCATGATAAGAACTTGCGCCATCCTACAATGTTTAAACCTAGCGATCAGTTTCTTCTTCTTAATTCACGCTTACGTCTTTTCTTTGGAAAACATAAATCTAGATGGTCTGGACCGTTTAGAGTCAAACAGGTTTTTCCTTACGGCACGGTGTTACTCTCGCACCCGGATAAGGGTGATTTTAAAGTAAACGGGCATCGACTTAAGAAATATTTTTCTAATGATTCTGTGTCTCCTACAAAGGAGAATCTTATTTTGGACTCTTAAATGTTTATTTTCATATGGAACCTTTATTTCTATTTGGACTTCTTATCATAAAATTTTTATTATTATTATTCAGACATTATATTATTATAATAAAGAACAATCTTGGGCACCTGCCCGCAGACTCTATTTTTCTACTTTTATTTTGCTCTTCCTTCCGGTGGCCAACCAAGCAAGTTCGTGATCATCGCTCCAACGTTGCTGAGTTCAAGATGGATCAACTCAAACCTGTTGATGATCAAGTACGTTAAAAAGCAAGCTTGGGGGAGCGACATCCGTCTTCATCTCATAAACCCGGGAAATGATTTAGGCCACCCTTTGACCCGTTTGAGTTCTTTTTTAATTTACTTTCTGCATTTTTTCTCTCCTTCTCTTTCTCATTTTTCTTTTTGTTTCTTTCATTGAGGACAATGAAGAATCAAAGCATGGTGGAGGGTTTATTTGTCTTCTTTCTTCGTTTCTTTCAAAATAAAATGCTTTAAAACAAAATCACAAAAAAATTAGTTTAGTTATATTAAGCTTTTTTAGAAGTATTGTTTTTATTTAACTATATTAAAAAAAACTAGAAAATTCAAAATCAAAAAATTGAAAAAACAAAAATAAAAAAAAATGTTAAAATCTATTTGAAAATCAAAATCAAAAATTATTTTCTATCTTTATTTTTAAGTTTCTTCTAGTGATGTGTAGGCCCATGCGGTTTTGTAGTTCTATGTAGATTTCTTTGAAACGGTTTTCTAGATTTATCATTTTAACATAGCTTAGTTTTACTAGTTTCTAGTTCTTAAATATAGGCATCTAATTTCTCATTTTAAGTTAGCAAATTGTAGTTGCTCTTCTTATTCGGTTAGTTGCTTACGAATGGTTGCTAGGTAAAATTATCTCTTATTCATTTGTGGGGTAATACTATCTTGGTGCCTAGAACTTGTCCCTAGCTACTCTCGAAAAATTTGCGCCATTTTTACGTACTTTAGAAATGATTTAGTCCACCCTTGGACCCGTTTGAGCCTTTTTTCCCACCAAACAATTTACCATTGCAAAACAATTTTGGGCCTTTTCCATGTTTATTTGATTTAGCTCCACCTTTATTTCATTATTTTCACCAAAGCCACAATGCCTTTCCTATTTTTCACACTAAAACTTTGAGCTTATGAATCATTTTTGTGAAGGGGTATTATCTTTGAAATGAAAAGGAAACTTTAAAGCCTATTTTTGGAGCTCTCTTTTATGAAAAAAATGTGTTATTATCAAAATGTTATCAAATCAAAAAAGAAGAAAAAAAATGAAAAAAAGTAGTTTGTTTTGGCCAATATATTCAAAAGAAAAATTCATGGCCTTATGTTTACTTTAAGTATTTCCTATTTTTATTTTTATTTTAAGATCACCTTGGTTTAGTGTTTAAGCCCTCACATTTATCCTTGCTTTCATTTCCTAATCATTTACCTAAACACAGTTTTAACGCCTATTAAAAGTCCTATTAATCTTTATAACGTAAATTTGCGTAGTGGAGAAAGTTTGAACGGACAAGCCTATGGCCACCATCATTAATGGATTTCTTTGGAGGTTACCTTGAGGTGTTTTAGGGTTAATTTTTATCTAGCAACCTAGTAGTTCGTCAATGCGCCGTTTATTTAGAACTTCTATTTTTGTTTATCTTATTTTCATTAATTTTTGATGCCTATTTTTAGGAATTTTGAAATTTGTAATTCTTCTTTATGTTCTAATGATAATTTTAGGTGTCCACTTTCAAGTTTTCTATTTTGCACTTCACACCCCACTAGTTGATAACATAGGAATTAGGATTGTTTAATTTTTCATGTTTTGTTTTTCATATTCATGCAACCTAAAAATGTTTTGTTTTCTTTTTATTATTCCCAAGTTCTTAAATGATATTTGCTTGAGGGCAAGCAAATACTATAGCATGGTGGAATTTGATGACTAGTTTTAGTCATCGTTTTTGGTTTAGTTTAGCATAAGAAATTCTTAGGTTTTATAATATTTCTATGTAATTTTATACCTGTTATGTTTTTATTTCATGTTTTATGTCTTCTTGTTAGGATATAGTTTAATTATATATTTTATGCAATCTTATGCTTGTTATGTTTTATTTCTTGTTTAATGTCCTTTGTGTTATGATAATTTCTAGTTTTATTAAATGTTTTATGAATTTTATTCTTGTTATTTTGTGTTTCATGTTTTATATCTATTTATGTTTTGTTATGAAATTTATCTAATGTTGTGTTACACTATGTTCGTAGGTTCAAGCCCAAGTCCTTTACATGTCCAACCCAAGACCTTGGTACAGCCCGAGCCACAATCATTTGATGCAGCCCTTCAACTATAAGCAGCCCTCCAACATGTGCAACCCGACCTTTTCCAATTGGAGCAGCTCACATAAAGCCCTACATGATGCAGCCCCTCCACCCGAGCCCAAGAAGCCCACAACCTCAAACCCAAGCAGCACACAACCTTAAACCCGAGCCCACCAACAAGCCCACCAAGCAGCATCTCTCTCTTCCCTCATCATTTATTGAATGCATGAACATCTCCCATCCATAGAGCCGGCCACCTTCGTCCCCTCCCTCTTCATATATTTGAAATGCATCTTCTCTTTTTCCTCTCTCTTACTCTTTAAAGCTCATTCATCCCCCCCCCCTAATATTTTATATTTTCATTTCCATAAATTACATGCATTGAACCTCCTCTTTTCTATCCCTTCATTTAATGCCATGCATGCATCCTCCCCCCTATACATGGTCGGCCACCCCTTTTCTCCCCTTAATCTAGATGCTTCTCCATATCCTATAAAAGGAATGTAAGACTGCCTTTTTTTCTTTTAAAACACTGGGGTTTTAGGCCCAGAACCGCCCCTTTGCGGTGACACCTTCACGCCCTGAAGGGTCATCACCACAAAGCGCCGATTCTGCCGGCCAATTCCATCACAGAAAGGTAGCAAAAAGACGAAGTAAAACAAGTCCACAAGATAATCACATATATAGAAATAAATTCTCCACGAAGGGAGTGTTCACATATTAATATATCAGAGTACTAAAGTACGGGATTATGCCCGGTACATCATTTCCTCACTACAAATCACTCATGCGGAAGCAAAAACAGAACATCTACTCAAGGTCGAGACTCACAGTCCCGGCTGTATGAAATCCAGAGCTAGACTGCCCCATCTCCAAGCGCACCGGTCTCTAGGGCTGCTCCCCCGTGTTGGGCTCCACGATTCCTTAAAATGATGTGGTTCAAAAACCGTTCGTCATAAAGACTAAGCCCTATAATCCCCTACCCTTTCCCCCATGGCCCCTATGTACCGAGCGGAGAGGAAGAAAGGGAAGGACATGAGGGTGGAGATTAAATCAAAGAAATAGGTGGCAGCAGAACTAATCTAGCAATTCTATAATAATAATGGCAATAACAGAAAGTAGAAAATGTAACCTAAACTTTTGTACGGAAGCGCATAAGCCAAGGGATCTTCTGCAAAGCTCCCATCGTATAAAGTGTCCCATACAACTTATACGTTGTGGTGTTGGTTATCAAACAGTAGCATATATATATTGAATTTAACCTTTATTTATAAACTTGCCCACACAAGCTTATAGACCAAGGGGTCGTTTTGCAAGTCCTAATGTATAAGCGTCCCATTCCACATATACTTTAGGTGTCAGGAGTTAAATGAATTGATTATGCTATGACATGCAAGTGGGTACAATGGAACATGCAAGTGCAACTCACACACCCGACTCTATGCACACAGACCTTTAGTTCCCCCTTTCGAAGCCGTTACCTCCTAGGATACCTCCGTTGTGGAAGACGGAAGCGGTGGGCTGGGCCTCGCCCACCTTTAAACATGTAAAGCACTACCGGTCAGACCTATCATACGCCGCAACGCTTGGTGCACTAAGCGGACTCCTGCGTACTCTTGCCGGTTGGCATACCGGACTTCTGTTGGTGAAGTGCTAACCACACTTGCCGAGCCAGCGTATTGGAGTCGGTGCATCAACTCTCCAATACCGAAGACCCACCACCTTAATTTTCTTTCCTTTTATGCACATGCATATTTAATCGTAATCAAACAAAAACCGAGCCGAAGCTCCCCGGACCAAAACGTCCGTCTCTTAACCAATCGAGCCAAAGCTCCCCGGACCATTCCGTCTGTTTATTAACAAATCGAGCCGAAGCTCCCAACTATCTTCCTGTATAAACAGTGTTTGTGAAATATGAGATTTTATTTACTAGGTTACACTTTTCAGCTTGTTAATACAGTTTACGTTAACTCAGGACTGCCCCCGGTATTCCCTGTGAAGGCCTTTCAAAGGGCACTAGGAACTATGATTGTAGCTGAAGCCCATCGTTCCCTTTCGCAAGGCACTTATTGTTATTAGTTGATTCCCTTTACCCATTCCCTTCTCATATTACGATAGACTAACCTAGGGTTATTTTTAACCTTCTTCTCTTCGGGAAAGACGATCTTTCATCGAACCCGAGCACCTCTTAACTCTAGCCATCACCACTTCTCACTACTCTTCATACCATTCTATTACGAAATCATCCAAATCTACCCACCCAGACAAAATGAATAACTCCAACAACTATCCCAGATCATATCCTATTGCAATTTAACAATTTGTTATATGCAGACCAACCTAGACTATATGTCGGAACCGGTTAGGAAATTATCCAATACTCATCCAAATGCCCTAACTTATTTACTGGAGGTATATCATGATATGATTAGCATATAATCAGAAAACTATATATTTCCTAATTTATCTGGCATTTAATTAATTTCGTCAAAAATTCCATGGGCTTCCGGTTTGAACATGAACTACCCTAAGTACTCATGCAAGATGTCCAACAAATATATTATAAATATTTTGCTATCTTAAAATGGTAAATCCAAAGCATCACAAATTTTCTATCATAAAAAGAGCACTAAAATTATTTTAGCAATATTTTCTCTCTTTCGTCATTTATGAATTAAGTATAGAGAATATCCATCCAAAAATTATAAATAAATTTTATTATGCAGGTACAACCTTAAAAATATTATTGGCCAAGTTTCATAATTTTTCAGCAGCAATATCACCCATAATTAAGTTTTAAAGCATAAAACCCCTTTTTAACATTTGTGAAGGAAGTACTAGATTCACCCAACTAAAAAGTGTACAATAATTCAGGAGAAACCATCCTGACCTAAAACATTTACTTCCAAGATTTCATGGGGTTTCAAAGAACAAAAAGATTGAAACAATTAAAACATCAATTAGGGCTATAACAATCATTACTAATGAAGTGCTCGAAATAGACATCATAAAATTCCAGTAAAATTGCTATAGATTCTACCCGCCTCAAAACATACTCTACCTGTGTTTCACAACTTTTAGATAATGTTTAGTGATAGATTTTACTTATTTAGTATTTTAACATAAAGCTAAGGTTAGGGTTTTGAGGTATCTAACTATCTCCAAATCCTCCAAGCTTCCATCCAGATGATTCATATCATGCTAATGTCAACTCTTCTGATTTTCAATGCAGTACGAGAGCAATTGCCCCCATGTCATTAACAACCCTCAGAAACCTCCATTTAGGGTTTGAGTTTGGATCCTAGGGTAAACCAACCCTAAATCACACCATTTTATCCAAGTGGGTTATAATAACCCTTCCAAGTCAGTGGTCAAAATATCAGCCTCTGTTGAGGTGATTTGACCGTTCCATCCTCTTTGTGCACTTTTTACTCAAAAACGTCTCATTAATGCCTACTTAAGAATTGGAAACTTTCTATCTAGAACTCATTAAAATGAGTTGAAATTTTGTACAGAGCTAGGTTTTATCGCCAGGGACCACTCACCAAAATTTGGGAGGGTTTGGATGTCATTTGACTACTTAAATAAATTTCTCTAACTTAATTAAATTAAAATTAAAACCTTAATCAAAATGTCTCCAAAAATTTTTGGACAGCCCTTAGGTATGACTAAGGGTAACCCTCTGCCCAAATTTCAAGTCATTTGAAAAAGGGACGAAGCGTGGGCATTCATTTTAGTTCCTGCCCAACTCTAGGTACAGCCCCTACTAAAACAGGGGCTGCGGTCAATCCGCTTACCCAAATGAGTTGAAATCAATTTTAAATTAATCTAGACTCGCAGGGCTACAACTTTTGTGACTGGCTATTTTTCTTAAATTGGCCTCTAAGTGCCTCGTTTCACAGAATCAAAATATGCCCATTTAATATATTTTTTCCATATATACTTTATTCAAAACTTTATAATATAAATATGTTTTATTGTTCATCTTCTACAGAACCCGTAACTGAACTCAGAAAAACTTATTTTTCCTGTAGGTCTTACGTGATCCGTCGTCGACCGTCCGGTCACTTCCCTGGCCAGCAACCACCACCACAACCTCCGTCGAGGCGATGACTATCTGTCGGCGGTGGTTTGGCCGCCGGAGGTGGCGGTTTCCGGCGTACCCGAAAATATATTTTTTCATGGTTTTTCCATGAAAGTGCGAGATAGGTCCGGCTCCGTTGAGCACGAACTCCTTTCTAAGATCCTAAGATCTACCCACAAAACAAGAAGTAGAGGAGGACCTTGTTTGCGGTTTGGAGGCGAGATGAACGTCGGATTGTCATGGCGCGGTGGTGGCATTCCCGAACTTCTTCAACAGCAAGAACAATATCTCAAATCCATTTGGTCAAGAGTGTACACTTCTCATCTTACTCTAAGGAGGCTTTTATAGAACTCCAAGTGGGGAGGGTAAAGGGTAATGCATTCATGGCCATGAATTCTCTCTCTTAATAATATTTCGGTTACGGTGGAGGGAGAGGAAAATGTGGAAGATGAAATGGCTGATCCAGGTGGCGAATTCCTATTGGGTCAACACTTCCTCTTTTTACTAAGTAATTAGAGAAGGAAACGGCCCATTTAATACACCTTGTGTAACTTTCCATACCAGAATTTATTGTAACGCGTGTTAGAATAATTTCGGGCCTGAACCGACATTTCGGCCTTTGTTACAGGCGTGACACATAGGTCACGGGCGTTACAGGCCACTGAGGAATGTTCTTGAGTTCGCTGATCATCTAACTGAGATCGATGATTGTCGAAGGGGGTCACGCCCTAAGTCACGGCCGTGACATGTCGGTCACGGGCCTGACAGGCCGAGTTACAAATTCTGCGCTCGCCGATCATCTTCCTGAGATCGACGATCGTCGAAGGGGGTCACGCCCTTGGTCACGGGCGTGACACATACGTCACATGCGTGACATGCCGAGTTGCAAATTCTGCGCTCGCTGATCGTCTTCCTAAGATCGACGATCGTCGAAGGGGGTCACGCCCTAGGTCACGGGCGTGACACGTAGGTCACGTGCGTGATAGGCCCGGGTTGCAAATTCTGCGCTCGCCGATCGTCTTCCTAAGATCGATGATCGTCGAAGGGGGTCACACCCTAGGTAACGGGCGTGACACATAGGTCACGAGCGTGACAGGCCTGGGTTGCAAATTCTGTGCTCGACGATCATCTTTCTGAGATCGACGATCATCGAAGGAGTCACGCCTTAGGTCACGGGCGTGACGGGTCGGTCACGGGTGTTACCAACCCGTGACCCGAAATATTGGTCAATGTATTTCAATTCTTGAGCTTTCTAGGGTTCTGTCACCACAGACCGACTCCTAGGGGTCTAGCCGGAAATGGGATGTTACAAATCCCAATAAACAAAACAAAAATTTCGTCCCCGAAATTGAAGTTAAGCCTACGGGGATTTCTACCGGAATAAAATAAACTTGTAACATCCGATATGGTTTTCCCTATTGAGTCGAAGTGAGATTACTTGTTTGATAAATGAAGGCAATCTCCCCAATAAACAAAAGATTAGCCCCCACTTTCCTGTGCATGCCTAGGTTCTCAATTTCCCTTATCTAGTCCTACCGGTTCAATACAAGAAGATAATTTATAGTAGACCAAGAGGTGGTGATGTATACCTGACTGAATAACTCCTAGTATTTTTGCCTCATCAGGTCCTGCGGTTCCCAGGTGTGCTCATCCTGACCATGGTTTCTCCACAAAACCTTGACTAAGGGGATCTTCTTGCGGCGCAAGATCCGTACTCCTTTGTCATCGATCCGAACCGGATCCAAGTGAATAGATCGGTCTAAAGCTACCGGCCCTTCGGTGGTCAAAATCTGCTGCTCCGGGCGTAGTAGAGCCCTCCTTAGCGAAGAAATGTGGAAGACGTCGTGCAGAGCTGCCAGCTCTGGTGGCAACTCCAGCATGTAAGCTAGGGCCCCGATCCGCTCCAGGATACTGTAAGGGCCCATATACCTAAGGCTGAGCTTCTTCCTCTGACCACGCACCCGTGAAACTCCATGCATGGGCCGGATCTTCAAAAACACTCGGTTCCCCACCTGAAACTCCACCTGACAATGTCGGGCGTCATAGTACTTAGCCTGTCTGCTCTGTGCCTTTAACATTATGTCTTTGATCAGTCTCACCTGAGCCTTGGTTTCTTCAACAAATTACGATCCCAATGCCTTCGAATCATCGTCCTGAACCCAAGAAAGTGGGGTCCTGCATTTCCTTCCATACAAGGCTTCATAAGGCGCCATCCTGATGCCGGACATGTAGCTGTTGTTATAGGATAACTCGACCAGGGGTAAGAGCTTCTCCTATGGTTCCCCGCGGTCAAAAATGCATAGCCTCAAAAGATTTTCCAGCGTCTGATTTGTGCGTTCCATCTGCCCATCCGTCTGGGGATGGAATGCGGTGATGAAGGTCAATCACGTGCCTAAGTAAGCCTGCACGGATCTCCACTCCCTGGAAGTGAACCGGCCATCCCGATCCGACATGATCGTCTTGGGCACCCCATGGTATCGAACAAACTGCTCCACAAATCTCCGCACTAGTACTCCTACAAAGTCATCCTTCCTGATCGGAATGAATCTGGTCACCTTCGTCAAATGATCGACGATGAACCAAATCGAGTCGTTTCCCGTCCTTGATCGGGGAAGTCCATGAATAAAATCTATCGAGATGTCCTCAAACTTCCACTCCGGGGGTACATGTTCTCAGATACACCATCCTTCTGATTATACAACATAGCGATTAAATTTTTTACCTTCTCAGATATCCTGAATCTTGTTACCTGTCATCAAATTTCACGTGATAATAGTTAATTCTCATAATTACTCCGTCTTATTAACATGTCGTTGTCTTGGTAATGCTACGGGTAATCATTCCAAACATGTTTTTTCAAAATCTTATCTTCGCCCGAATAACGTCGAATTATATTGACTTCAATCTCACTATATTTGTTACACCACTTTCCCTAAACTAGGTCCAAGGGAACCCAAGCCAATACAAATTTCCCTAATAAACAAAAGTTTAGCCCCCAATAAACAAAATATAAGCCCCTACATATCTTGGGCTAAGTATCTTTGATATTACCCTGTTACATCTGTCCTAGGTGGGTGCACAATCCTTAGGGCATCAATCTTCGACTTGGGGTTCCACCCTGAAACTCGTTAATATACTCCACACATTAAACTCTTTGAGTCACATTTACAACAACCTTATCCGGGTCAAAAATGTTCCCAATCCCAAATAGGTATCTTCCGAACTTGAATTCCTATCCGACCCTCGGTGTTTGTCTTGGTGGTTTCCCCAGGTAATTTTGTTATTGGTACGAGGGTCGAGATAAAATGTATTCTGCCATTCTGCTAATAGATCATTGGCCTAAATTCTCCTTAAGTTCGTCGTACCATTTTGAGTAATCCTTGATTGGGATAGTAGGGACACCTGAGTTTATGTCTTCGGTAGTCATTCTCGTGCTAAACTCCTCCTTTATTCTCTTTGGGTATCTCCTTACCTTAACCAAGTTCATACCCAAGGTCTATTTTGAACTAGGGCATACTATAAATTGTCATGGTTAGTCACGAGTCCTAGTTTGTTGAGTCTAACTCATTGACTAGTTAATTATGTGATATGTTCTTTGCAGCCGAAGGTGCTTCCTGCTGGGGCAGGGTTTGTCGTAGGCTATAAAGAAGAATTTACAATTAATGAAGAAGTGGACTTTTACATTTGATTTCCCCTATGGGCACACCACTGCTTCCGCTGCTTAGTTTGTCCCCAAACTAAACTCGAGCGGGGGTGACCCAGTTTTAGTGGACTGTTACCTTTTTCAGATCGATGTTTCCTCTGATACCACTTGTAAGACCCCCTTTTTTTCTTTTAAAACACCGGGGTCTTAGGCCCAGAACCTCCCCTTTGCAGTGACACCTTCACGCCCTAAAGGGTCATCACCACAAAGCGCCGATTCTGCTAGCCAATTCCATTACAGAAAAGTAGCAAAAAGATGAAGTTAAACAAGTCCACAAGATAATCACATATATAGAAATAAAATCTCCACGAAGGGAGTGTCCACATATTAATATATCAGAGTACTAAAATACGGGCTTATGCTCGGTACATCATGTCCTCACTACAAATCACTCATGCGGAAGCAAAAACAGAACATCTTCTCAAGGTCGAGACTCACAGTCCCGGCTGTATGAACTCCGGAGCTAGACTGCCCCATCTCCAAGCTCACTGGTCTCTAGGGCTGCTCCCCCGTGCTGGGCTCCACGATTCCCTAAAATGATGCGGTTCTAAAACCGTTAGTCATAAAGACTAAGCCCTATAATCCCCTGCCCCTTCCCCCATGGTCCTTAGGTACCGAGCGGAGAGGAAGAAAGGGAAGGACATGAAGGTGGAGATTAAATAAAAGAAACAGGTGGCAGCGGAACTAATCTAGCAATTCTATAATAATAATGGCAATAACAGAAAGTAGGAAATGTAACCTTAACTTATGTGCGGAAGCGCATAAGCCAAGAGATCTTCTGCAAGGCTCCCATCGTATAAAGTGTCCCATACCACTTATACGTTGGGGTGTCGGTTATCAAACAGCAGCATATATATTGAATTTAACCTTAATTTATTAACTTGCCCACACAAGCTTATAGACTAAGGGGTCGTTTTGTAAGTCCTAATGTATAAGCGTCCCATTCCACTTATACTTTAGGTGTCAGGAGTTAAATGAATCGATTATGCTATGACATGCAAGTGGGTATGATGGAACATGCAAGTGCAACTCACACACCCGACTCTGTGCACACAGACCTTTAGTTCCCCCTTTCGGAGCCGTTACCTCCCAGGATAGCTTCGTAGTGGCAGACGAAAGCGGTGGGTTGGGCCTCGCCCCACCGAGTGATAGAGTGCAAAATCCTAAGGATAATGGATAGAATTGGGATCGGTGGAAGACTGCTGCTCTCCCAATAACATCCTAAGTTATTAGGTTTACCCCAGAGTAACAAGGAGAGTTTGGTATGAATCATGGGTAGACATTAATAACAGTAAATATCCTTGCGAAAGTGAACTTTGGGCTCTCATCCCATCTTGGTTCCTAGTGCCCTCCGAGACCCCTTCATTGAGCATACCCTGGGCAATCCTAGGATTAACCCTAAGTTGCTAATTATAATCAAAATTATACAAGAGTAGTCTAATAGGCTAAGAGAATGTTAAAACAATCTCACCTATATAGGGTTGGAGGATTTTAATGATAATTAGTCTTTCGAGATGGAGGCTCGAGAGTTTGACATCAGGATGGGTTTGGTCCTATTAGCTGGATGCTCGGGTTGAGATACCATGCATGTGCATAGAAATAAAACTAGTGGCTTGTCATGTGGTACTGGGCCAATCGTCACACCAATGGCGATAAGGTGACTCTGGTGAGGTGTGAGGTTTGTGGGGCCAGTAGGTTGTTTATACTGCGGTCCGATGGACAATCCCCGAAAATGCACACGCGACCAAAAAGTATGGCAGTTGGCCAATATTAGTACGCAGAGACTCTAGAGTGCACCTAGGACGTGTACAGAGGCGTACGAAGGGTCTGGGATTGGTAGTGTGCATACACGCCTAGGAAGCGGAAGTGCCCGTTCCACTACTGCCATAGCCACAACGGTGGTACCAGAGAGTGATGGTAGCTCCAAAAAGTGGGAACTAAAGGTCTGTGATCACAGAGTCGTGTGTGTGAGTTGTACTTGCCTGAATCATAAATCACATACATAACATACATTCATATTTAGGTCATACGCACCATAGATCCTTATCATATAAATTAGTATGGCCTCTTTTGTATGATAAGTTATGTTTGGAAACCTTAACTTATAATTTTGTATGGGCATTCATATAAGTTAAGGTACTTCTGTGATGGTAGTAGTGGCATAGTTTACTTGTTGTTCTCTACTTACTTTAGTTACGGCACTTCATTACAGTACTTCCTTTACTTACTTTTTTTGTACCTCATAATACTGCTAGAGTAGAGATTTCTAACTGTTATTATATCAATCTGATAGATTAGTTCCACTATCACCTGCTATACTTTATACACCCCTTGTTATCATCTGCTTCGTCCTCCCTCTCGGTACCTAGGAGTTGCGGGGGAGAGGTGTGGAGGAAACGGCTTAGTCTTTATGATTAACGGTTAGTTGTTACCAAATCATTTTAGGGGCTTGAGGAGATGGAGCACCATCATGACCAATAGGATGAGGGGGCAGGACGTGAGGAGCTGATACCACCACCACTTACTACTATTACTACAACCCGTCGTCAAGTGGGACTACCTTACTGATGATAGATTAGTTTCCGCATATTGTCATTTTGAGAGAGATATTTGATATCATGTACAGGGCATAAGCCCTTTCTCTATTGTGTACTCATTTGGAATGTTGTACTTTCATTTTCATTTATATATGATAGTGCTGTGACTTATGGACTAGCTGTTATTTACTCTGCTTTATACTTCTATTTCTCTATTAGCCGAATAGGTAATATGATCGTACTACCCAGCAGCATCGGCGTCTTGCGGCATCGAATAACCCATGAGTTAATGGCACCGTAAGGCGGAGGTTCTGGGCATAAGACCGGGAGCCTCCTTGGTAAGAGGAGGGGTCTTATAAGCTGTACCTTGAATTCCGCCATCTCCTTAGGTGCTAAGCAATATGGGGAGCATGACACAGGTTTGGCACCTGACACTAGCTCATTGGTGAAATCGATCTCATGCTGAGGTCGAGCTCTAGGAAGATTTTCAGGAAAAATGTCAGAAAACTCTGATACAACTGGGATATTATCCAGAATTGGCTAGGGTTTCCAAGCCTCCACTAAAGTGAAAAATAGCTCTTCCCCACTACAAACTTCCTTAACCACCAAGAGAGCGGACATCAATATCATTCTCGATCCCTTCTTACTAGAGAATGTCGTCTCACGCTCTATATCCAATCCTAGTCTGACCACCTTGCAGCTGCAATAAATGTACACACGCTGCTCCAAGATCTAGTACATGCCAAAGATCACATCAAACTCAACTATCGGTAGTATTAGCGCTTGCAAGTCACTCCAAATCTGTACCTTCACACAACAAAATCTATCCGCGCACAAAGAACACCTGTTAGACAGCAGGACATCCAATTTATCCCTTGCCATCAAAGAAGGCACTCCGACGCACGATACAAATTCATCGAACAAAAAGGAGTGCAAAACTCTCATATCAAACAGTGCTCTCACCGGGCAATTAAAGATAAAAACAAAGCCTAACACAACAAGTCATATGTTAACATGCATAAGGCAACATGTATATAAAGCTAAACATATTATTAATTAAATTACACCTGTCACCACATCAGCCTGTTTTATGGGCTCATGTTGGCCAAGGTTGTACACTTTTGACTAGGTTGGAGCGTAGTGGGATGCGGTTGACGCCACCACCATTCCCTTCTCCGCATAAGTTGCTCCAGGCTTCTTATCTGACATCAGGTGCCCACTCCAACAGTCTCAGGTGATGTGTTCCTGCTTGCATCAATTATAGTAAGTAACCGGGAATCACAATGTAGTAGTTCCAGACGCAACTGAAGGTGGGGCTGGACCTCAAGTCCTCACCTTCTTATTCCACTTACGGAACCCAGACTTTGATGAGCTCGACACCTTGAACATTGTCCTCTTCAAGCTTGAGTCCTTCTTCTCTTGAAATCCCTTCAAATCTTTCTCCAAAGATTGGGCGGTATTGAAGAGAGTTAGAAAACCCTGCGTCATAGGCCCAGAGAGATGTAGGCTTAGGTCATCACGCAGACCCTCATAGAACCGGTTGGTCTTATGCTCCTCGTAAGCAAACGTAGAGCCAGCATAATGTCCCAACCTCGTGAACTCTTGGGGACAATCATCTATGCAACTTTCTCCCTACGTCAATAATACTGAGAATCGCAAAGATGGATGAGAGGGGTTAAAGAGAAGAGAAAGTGAATGTGGTGGAAGCTGATAATATTCTCCGATTCTATATCTGATAAAGGCCAGCATACCTTATCGTTTATAGTATAGGATACTAAAGATTAATATCAAGATCGTATTTCCCTGGGGGGTAATGATTACTTCTACTTCGAGGAGATCGCTATTATTTTATCAAATGATTTTTAAGATTAATTTACTTAACTAAAAAAAGAACTAAATTAGTAAGCTAAAAAGAAACTAAATTACTTGTAGAATAAAAATGGTTAGAGCTAATAATAAAGGGGAGTACTCAATCTTGAATCACTTTGAAATAAGAAAATCAAAATGAAATTACAAACTAATTCTAAATAATATAAAACACATTGACCGTGGAGGTTCCCGAAGCATGAACACGCTTCTATCGAAATCGTGCCCACTTGAGTTTAGGAAGGTCCGATCGAACTCTCGTCCAAATTGCAGACTTAAAGCTCGCCTTAAGTGGTGAACCCCGCTATTGTATTTAACTCCATTCTGGGAGATTTAACGTCTTCCTCTCTCAAGGGGTGCGTGTAACTCTCTTTAATCTTGGGTGATCGATTCAATCTACGAGCCTCTCTGCTAACTAAGAATGAAAACCCAAATGGAAACTATATTCCGGCAATATAGTCCCACTAAATAAAAACCAATAATAAATCAAAGGTAGTTACTTTAAGAAGAAAAAGAAAGCAAAAATATTATAACTTGATCAACTCATTCTCAGATCATTGCGATCGAGTACAAATAATGATTAGTAAATCATGGTAAAAGGGAGAGAGAGGGGTAAATAATAAAGGTGCATGAAAACTAAAGAGAGAGAAATAAAAAAGAGAACACTAACTAGAATTTTTTTAAGCATAAAGAGATTACAACTAGGAATGAAGATTACAAGTGCGTGAAAATAGAGCTAATTACTACTACAACACTAATAAAAAGAGATTACAAGTAATGGAAGTACATTGCATGGAAACTAAAACTAGAAATGGAGGGAGAGAGAGTGAGAAAAAACATATGGAAAAAACACAAAAAGCTAAGAATTAAACTAGCAACACCTCCCCTCTCCCCAAAATATGGTCTAGAGTTCTTGGAATGGCCTTGTATTTATAGGCAAATATTTCGTCTAGGTCACGCCCCCTATCACGCCCGGGAGGGCGTGTTAGGGGGCGTGTTGAGTACTGAGTTGACCTCTAGAACTGGATTCTGGAGGGAATGATGATTGCTTCTGTACAATGGTGGACACGCCCTTGGACACGCCCGTATAGGGGGCGTATAAGGCACGTCACGTCAAAATCATTGGTCAAAAATCCGCCAGTCATTAGAAAAAGTGCTACACCCCCCAGGACCACGCCCGTGTTGGGGGCGTGTCACGTACGGGTTATCATGTAGTGACGGAAAATCTTTAAATGCAGCAGCAGACTTCGGGATGCGGGTGACACGCCTAGAGACATGCATGGGGAAGGCGTGTTACGGGGCATGTCAGGTGTTTTCTCTCGGAATTTGGGTTATGGCAGCAAACTTCTTCGGGATGGGTTACACGCACTGTGACATGCCTAGGGAGGGCGTGTCAGGGGGGGCGTGTCAGGTCATTTTGGCAAAAAGCTGTGGAAACCTGCAAAAAGATAAGAAACATTAGTTATATTATTTACATAAATAGAAACTAAAAGGAACCTAAAAATACAAAAAGAAAGAGATTTAAAACAAAAATAAATATATTTTTACCCTAATAAATTAAGCTAAAATATGCATCATCAAATTCCCCCATACTTATTATTTTGCTTGTCCTCAAGAAAAGACTACAAGTTAAAGAAAATAAAGAGGATCATTTGAAAAGTTTAAAAATGTTATAAACGAGTAAGACGGGAATTTAGACGTAGAGAAATTTTGAAAAAGAACTGAAAAATCTGACTTTAACTTAGCACAAAATTTTATAAATTTTTCTATATTTAAAAACAAATCATCCAAAATTTTTATAGAATTAAAACATAACAAAGTAACGAGTAAAAAGCGCATTGAGTCACTACTAAAGTCTAAGAGATAAATTAAAAAATAGTCAATCAAGACCAAGTTCAATATTTCTATCAAAAAAAATACATACTCAATCTAGTTTCTCGCTACTATACTAAAATGTAAACGTAGAAAACATGAATCACTAGGGCATTAATTATGAGTACAATTAGGTTTAGGTTTTTAAGGGTGCGATATTCAAAAGATAAACACGAGGGGTATTTGAACACTTAAAATAAAAAAGAAGTGAGCTTTGCCAACATAATGCTAGCCAAAATAAATAATTTTCACAATTTTTTTCTTTTCTTTTACCTTTTTTTCATCCAATTTTTTTTTTATTTTTCATATTTTTTCATTTTCCATACTTAAATATTTCCACTTTTGAAGCAAAAGATAATACAAGGATTTTCACAAATTTTTTCAAAAAAATGCACAATAGCAATTAAAGCTCAAAACAAATTTAAAATGTGCACATAGGTAGGCTATGTGGCCGTGGTTAAATAAAAAGTGGGGCTACAAAAAAGAAAGAAAAAAGCACAAAAATGGCAAGCAACGATTATTGTTAGGCGGGGTACAAAAGCTCAAACATTTCAAAAGAAATGCCTAAATAATTTTCATGCTTACTAAATCTACTCAAAGTAAAGCTTTGAAATTTCAAAAGAAGATAAGCACAAAAATAGAAAATAGAGAATTTGCTTTCATGAAAACAATGATAATAAGCGTCTAGTCTGGTTTGTGTCTACTACACTTAATAGTAATTAACGTTTAAAAAGATTTTAATAAGAAAAAATAAAAGATGATAGGTTTTATAAAAGTAAAAGAAATCAACAAAAGGATGCTAAGGAAAAGTGAAGAAAAATTCAAGAAATTTTTCAAAAATAGCATACTAACCTAAATAGAAACACTGCATGAGTCAACATACTACTCGCTTAATATATTTAAAGAGAAAATTAATCTTGTTCTAACTAAGAAAGTAGACATGAGCTTAAAAAAACACTAAAATGCAAAGTGGCGGGGTACTAATTGATTTGGCGAAAATTAACTCAATTTAATTTGGGATTTTTTAAAAAACATTAATTTTTTTTTGGTATTTTCAAAAAAATTTATATATTTTTTCATTTTTCTAAAGTAAACTAACTAAGGAAACACTCCCCCATACTTAAAGTTAAACATTGTCCCCAATGTTTAAAGTTAAGTATAAAGAGAGTCTGGAAAAGAGAGAAAAGAAGAAAAAGAAATGACAAGAAAAGGAAAAGATACTTCCCTAGCACTTGATGCCCAGACGTTGAAAAATGCATCCCCCCGAACTTGAGCTAAAGATCGTCTCGAGTCTAAGTTGAAAGATGAGAAGCGGCACAAACACGCGGGAGCTTATTTCTGCACAAAACTAAATAAAAAACAATAAAAAAACGGATAAGCAAGGGGTGCCTCCCAAGAGCGCTCTTTGGTTATCGTCGTTAATCTCGATGTTATTGGTTAGCTAAATGGAAAATAAAAAGAGAAATGTAATGATAGCTCGCGTAATATGCGTTGCGGCGCGAGTGCCAAAACATTTTTTTAAGAAAATAAAAATATTTTTTTGTAATTTTTTATTTTTTAAATAAAGCAAAAAGGAAAAAGATTTAGAAAAAGTAAATTTGTTGGTAAAAGGAAATAAACTATTAGAAGGGGAAAAAGAAGAAGAACTAGAAGCTAAATTAGAAAGAAAAATAAAAGAAGAAAAGAAAGAGGAATTTTCGCACGGAGGGGGAAGAGAAGAAAAAGAGGAAGGCGACGGCGGTTGATCGCAAAAAAAAATTTAGATAAAAAGATCTGGTTGCTCCAGTTGAATATCAATCATTTCCGTAGATTGGGAGCAAAACGGGATATCCGAAAAATCAATCTCCATGGAAGATCGAACACAAGAAAGTTCGTCTTCCTCGAAAAATTAAAAAAAAATCGGGATATCGGGGGATATTTCCTACTCGAAAGGTTTAAAGAACAAAGGAATTTTTGAATAATCGTCTTCCGTGAGTGATTGAAGGCATCATGTAAAATCCGAAGATTCATCATTTGAAAGTTAAATAGGAGGAGGAGAAGAAGAAAAAGTTGTGGCCTCATAAGTTAAAGCGTCAAATATCACTTTGAATTCAGCATTGATGCGTGGATCAAATGCTACAGAATCAAAAATGATTTCATTTTCGCAAAAATAAAAAACAGGAGGCGCGCTAACTTGCGGAGAAAAAGCTGAGAAATCATGAGATAGAATGGGTTGATTATCACCTTGGCCCCAAGAATGATCAGGGTGTTGCCACCCTGAGTAGTTCAAAGTAGCGCTATGATCAAAACGTACATTCAAGAAATCTACGGAAAAATTAAAATCAGAAAAATTTGGAGGAGAAGGGTAGGAAGGCGTTTGAAAATCATCGTAACCCCATGAAAAAAATTTAGCGGAAGGATCAATTTGGCAAAATTGATCCGATCCGGAAGGGATAAAATCATGGGTGGATGAAGGGTATCCTACCCAACATTCATTGCGAGAGTTACCGAATTGTCCACAAGAAAAACAAAAACTATCCATAAAAAAAGTCGACCGCAAAAGGGGGGGTGAAAGAAAAGATAAAAAAGAAAAAGAAGCGATAAAAATAATAGCTATCCTCTTTTCAAAATATCAAAACCAATCCCCGGCAACGGTGCCACAAACTTATTACTGAGAATCACAAAGGTGGATGAGAGGGGTTAAAGAGAAGAGAAAGTGGATGTGGTGGAAGCTAATAATATTCACCGATTCTATATTCGATAAAGGCAGCGTACCTTATCGTTTATAGTATATGATACTAAAGATTAATATCAAGGTCGTATTTCCCTAGGGCATAAAGATTACTTCTACTTCGAGGAGATCGCTATTATTTTATCAAATGATTTTTAAGATTAATTTACTTAACTAAAAAAAGAACTAAATTACTAAGCTAAAAAGAAACTAAATTACTTGTAGAATAAAAAGGGTTAGAGCTAATAATAAAGGGGAGTACTCAATCTTGAATCACTTTGAAATACGAAAATCAAAATGAAATAACAAACTAATTCTAAATAAAGTAAAAAACCTTGAGTGTGGATGTTCCCAAAGCATGAACACGCTTCTCTCGAAGTCGTGCCAACCTGAGTTTAGGAAGGTCCGACCGAACTCTCGTCCAAATCGAAGACCTAAAGCTCGCCTTAAGTGGTGAACCCCGCTATTGGATTTCACTCTAATCCGAGAGATTTAACATCTGCTTCTCTCGAGGGGTGCGTGCAACTCTCTTTACTCTTGGGTGATCGATTCAATCTACGAGCCTCTCGGCTAACTAAGAATGATAACCCAAATGGAAACTATATACCGGCAATATAGTCCCACTAAATAAAAACCAAGAGTAAATTAAAGGTAGTTACTTTGAGAAGAAAAAGAAAGCTAAAATATCAGAACTTGATCGATTCATTCTCAGATCATCGCGATCGAGTACAAATGAGGATTAGTTAATCATGGTAAAAGGGAAAGAGAGGGGTAAATAATAAAGGTGCATGAAAACTAAAGAGAGAAATAAAAAAGAGAACACTAACTAGAATTTTATTAAAAGCATAAAGGGATTACAACTAGGAATGGAGATTACAAGTGCGTGAAAATAGAGCTAATCACTACTACAACACTAATAAAAAGAGATTACAAGTAATGAAATTAAATTGCATGGAAACTAAAACTAGAAATGGAGGGAGAGAGAGAGCAAAAACATAAGAATAAACACAAAGAGGTAAGATTGAAACTAGCAGCACCTCCCCTCTCCCCAATACTTGGTCTGGAATGCTTAGAATAGCCTGGTATTTATAGGCAAAAATTCTTTCTAGGTCATGCCCCCTATCACGCCCGGGGAGGGCGTGTTAGGGAGCATGTCGAGTACGGAGTTGACCTCGGGTAATGAATTCTGTCGGGAATGATGATTGCTTCTGTACAATTGTGGACACGCCATGGGACACGCCCGTATAGGGGGGCGTGTAAGGCACATCACATCAAAATCATTTGTCAGAAATCCGTCAATCATCAAAAAAAGTGCTACAGGACCCAGGGCCAAGCCCGTGTTAGTGGCATGTCACTTACGGGTTGAGGTGCAGTGATGAAAATCTTTAAATGCGATAGCAGACTTCGGGATGAGGGTGACACGCTTAGAGACACGCCCGGTGAGGGCGTGTTAGGGGGCGTGTTGGGTGTTTTCTCTCGAGATTTGGGTTCTGGCAGCAAGCTTCTTCGAGTTCGGGTTACACGCTGTGACACGCCTAGGGAGGGCGTGTTAAGGGGCGTATCAGGTCATTTTGGCAGAAAGCTGTGGAAACCTGCAAAAAGAGAAGAAAACATTAGTTATATTATTTTGATAAAAAGAAACTAAAAGGAACCTAAAAATTTAAAAAGAAAGAGATTTAAAACGAAAATAAATATATTTTTTCCCTAATAAATTAAGTTAAAATATGCATCATCAGTCAGTCTCTGGAACTGATTCTCTATGTCGATCCTCTGTTCCGTGGGGGAGGTATCTAGCCATGAATAACCTCGAGAACTCCTCCATCAAGATATCGATGAGTTATCTCCCAACCAAGTGATGCATCTCCAACTCTTCCCACCACAGTCTCACCTCTCCAACCAATAGGAAAGTGGCTATGGTGGTCTTCGGCCATTCCTCTTTTTCTGTTGTCGTCAAGACTCTCTTAACCCGAGGGAGCCAATCTTCGACATGGGTTGGGGTTCCAGTCCCCATAAACATTGGAGTATTGATGCTCATCACATATTAGAGTTGCTTCTCTATCTCTCTTCTTGGCACAAAAGGCCCTACATCCACTCGTTCCACCACTTTATGATCTGTCGCACGAAGCGGTACCTGCTCTATGATAGGGGCAGGAGCTTGTGCTTGCCTCCCTTACTGGGCGTTTATCATCGCAAACACTGCCTCAGCCATAAGTCTTATTATATATACTGAAGGAGGAGTTGTAGGCACGTCATTAGGTGCTCTACATTTAGCAGAGTGATGACATTTCGACTATCCTGCACAACTCCTGGTAACCTATTATTATAGAACACACCTTTAAGTGGCCAAACAAAATTGCAAAAAGCAATTATAGGAACACATAGGTTCTTCAAACTTGTGTATTTCCATTTCTAAGTGGACATTCATGGGTTCTTTTCATGTTATAACGATGACTCCCATACATGTGCTCACCACCCCTTAAAGAATTCGCCCACAAATTCATATAAGAAAGACCGACACCATAGTATGATACCAAATTGTAACACCCCCATCCTACAGGTCGATCGGCATTGCTACTGGGTATAGTTCGGTCATATCTCTTTGCTTAAATCGTCGGGCGCAATAAACCATGACACAGGTCGACCTCCCCTTTCCCACTCCAACACACATAACTGTGTTATGTTCACTAGCTGGCTCTTAGGCCACTAAGCTGGGCTCTCCAAGTACCCAGCTCCATAACACTGGCCCCCAAGTCTCGACGGGATGGATCTCATAATAGCTCTCTCACAGATCTACCGCCGGCGGTAATACTACCGCCGCGCGATACCTGGCAGAAATACGATTATGTCCAGATTTTTGGGTGCTCCTTGGAGTTAGTTCACAAAGTTCCCTACTGCAATCTACCGCATAGAAACTCGAAAAACATACAGCATGAAGTCTTCTCTAGCAATACAAGCATAATAAAAAACATAACCAATCCATACTGACCTGTTCAGATGGTCTTCACACGCCATGCCTATCTTCCTACTTTGATTCCGAACTCTAAATGCAAAACTACGGGGATACACCGTATCCACCAAAAGGAATACCTCACATTCACCGTACACTCGCGGGAGAGGGTTTCCTTTATATAAGGAAGAGGACTTCATATGTCCAAGCAAAGAATTTTTACCCTTTGGGCGCTCTTCGGTTCCATGCCAAATATCTAGACGGATGAACGCGACCACAATAAACTTTTCTCCACACATCCGAACTCGGCTTGCAAATCAGAGCTTCGGAAATCCAACGACAAAGAGATCTCCTTCCTCTTCTTCCTTCTTCACTCTCTCTTCTCTCTACCACTTAGAAAGAGAAGATCCATGGGAAAAATGAGATGCAAACTTATACTCTCACCTTATCCTCGCTTAGGAAACCTCCAGCCGTCAGATCCCTAATTAAAACCAGAGAACGGTCACAATTCTTTCAAGAATTCAGTTTACGAGCGGTACCTCCACACAGTAAGAAGCTACCCCCACGTGGCACCTCAATCATTAAGCTTCTTTAGGACGCCACTACTCAGAGCTCGAATCGGGCATCGACACATGGATACGTCATAAATGCTCTACTACCACCCCGCAGTAAAACTAATGTTGCGCGGTAGCCAACCCGAGAACTTTGCCAAATAAATCACTAAAGCTACTGCCAGCGCTAATACTACCGCCGTGCGTTAGCAAGCGCCGAGCAAAACAAAAAGCATTGAGTCAACCCAGAAGTGCCGAGTCAGCCACAAAGAGTTGAGTGAGCTCCCGCCACCCAGTGGTCATTACCACCGTGCGCTAACAATTGTCGAGGCATCGAGAGCGTTGAGTACAAAGGCGCTAAGTAATCCAAGCTACCACTAGTAATAGCTCTACCGTCGGGCGGTACCTTCCAGAAAACATATCCTGAACCTTGGGGAGTTATATAGGAACTCTTGCACTATAAAAATATCCTCGATGTGTGGCAAACTACTAACTGTTCCCAAAATAGAAACCATTTAAGCAAGACAACCGGTATATAAGAGTTTTCGAGCACATGCCGCAGAAATAATCGTTGAATCCTTACGTGGAAATCCATATACAATCATGAGGTGTCTGTTGTCCATCTTGAAATCCAAATGCTTTACCTTGCATTGGATAACAACAAGATACTTGAACAACCAATCCATGACCAAAATCACATCAATGTACTACATGTCTAGCACCCTAAAATCGGCAAAGGCTAGGAAGTCACCTTAAAGGATAGGACAACACTGGATTCCCTGGTCTGACACCACCGAGTCCCCAAAGGGAAACATAATGCAAAACTTATTGTCATCTTGATCGAGGGTCATACAGTGACATTTTACAAAAGTCCTAGCCACGAACGAGTGGGTAGCGCCAGAATCAAAAAGAACTCGTGCTTAATAGTTCTTTTCCTTAAACTCCCCTATAAAATCATATATATAACTAGCCGAATAACATTGAAACTAAAGCTGAAAGCTAAGAACTAGATTATAATCTAACCTGAGATCACTTGGGTGGAAGTCTGCGCTTCTTCCAATGTTGCCACATTCAACTTGCCCTTCCCTTTATCTAGATGTTGCGGCGGCGACAAGGCTTGAAGTGGAACTGGATGTAGCGGGGGCTGAGGCCACGGGCACTTAGACTTCAAATGCCTTTTCTGCTCACACTAGAAACAGACCTTATCCTTTGTCCAAAAATGGGCAACATTATGCCCCTTTTGCTAACATGAAGAACATACTAGATCTCCTTTGGGAGTGCTCTGAATTGCAAGCACCCACTGCTTCTTTTGAGCTCCCAATCTCTTCAAATACTTCTCGGAGGGATGGCCTGGCCAGCCACAGAAACTACAAACTTCCTTACTTCCTTTCTTTAAAGCCGGGCCAGATGCCCGAGAGCTTCCACTATCATTAGACTTTCTCTTATCCTTCCTCATCTGCGCACCACGATTCTTAGCAATGTCGATAGAAATGACTCTCATAGCAGTTTCCACTACCTCTACATATGTATCTGACCGGTACATGCTATCTAACTGCTGGATGTCGTTTCAAAGTTCTCCCAGGAATCGCTACACCCTACCTGCCTAATAGGCAACCCGATCTGGAGCAAACCTACTAAGCTTACTAAATACTATCTCATACTCACTAACCGTGAGTTGTCTCTATTTCAAGTGCAGAAAATTATTCATCCAACGGTCTTACTCGATCGATGGTAGAAATTTCTATTGCAACATCCCCTTGAATGATTACCATGAACATTCCTCTGAGAGGCTCTCCTCTCAAATCCACCAGCTCTTAGCAAGGCCTTATAGCTGGTAAGCGGTGACCATTACATTTTGGCCCACAAAAATTCCCGAATACGAAAACATCTCCTCAATGGCAATAATCCAGTCATCCAATGCCATGAAATCGGTTCTCCCGTCATAGGTAGGGGGTCCTAATCAGTGGAAGTGTGAAATGAAATTCATCTCTGGTGGCAGCAAAACTGGAGGCACTAGAGGAGAAGGAGGAACAATTATAGTTTGACCGAGGGTTCTGAACCACGGGCTGCTTCCTTAAGGAGGCATTCAATAAAGCCGGAATCTGTGATTGCATAGCAACCATCTGCCTTGACAGCGCCTCATTTCTCTGTCGTAGCCCTACAATCATGGCCTCACTTTGCGCTCCTGACGACTTGCCCTCAAACCTGTGAGTCGACCTCATCGCAACACACTTCGGCAACATTCATAATAATACAACGAAAAACTCACCAAACCTAGTTTAACGCTAGAACTACTCAATTTAGTTCAGACCATACATTAATAGATACTTGTTCTTGCTTCTACCTTGCTCTGGGATTTTCAAAAGTGATGCTATGCTTTTACTTAAGATGATATATCATCATCCAATTTACTTGTGTGCATATAATATGAATGCATAAACTCTTATTCCTTTTCTTTAAAACCATGTGTGTACGTATGTCATCATGTTGATCTTAACTTGGGACACGTGCTAATGCTATATTTTGTCATGCATGTTGTGTTATGCATTCTAGTAAACGTCTTAGTGCATGTTATGAGCGGCGTACACATGAAATATTATGCATCCCACACTACATAATAATGCATGTAATGAAAAAGCAAAATCAAATGGACATCCATGTGATCATTGTTATGCATCTCATACTACATAATAGTCACATGTTGCTTCTACCACGATCCATATACAAACACATATTATGCAACACATACTACATAATATACCTCATGTACTTCTTGTCATGTATATGAGTGTAGTGTTCATGCTTTCGCCAAGATATACTGATGACACATCGTTGTGGTGGGCAATGAGACAAGACAACTAAAACTTTTTAGGAGATAGTCGTTCGACCTATTTGTCAAACAAACCTCCCAATGATACCAACTCTCACAACCCGCATTTTCTCAGTATTTAATAATATATCAGAGTAAGAGAAAATACCTGTCGTGATGCCACGCCATACTGGGGACAACTACAGACGCTCGGGAAAAAACCTACCCGTAACACGTTTCTTGAAATTTTTCAAGTTTGTTATAATGAAGATATAGTTTGAGTTTAGGTTTATATGGTCGTGTCCCTCGACTCAGTGGATCAACTAGTCCATGGGTGAAAATATATATACGCAACGGAAAATACTTAGTTTATTTCATTTATTATCCTATATGAGTATGAAGATCCAACAAGACTATTTATGATATGCACACCTCTAGACTTATCTTAAGTACTAAAAGAGCTTTTACGTTCGTTAAAATTAAGTGGCATTTGATTTTAAAGAGATGCTATGATTACGAGGTAAAAGTATTTATCTTTTTATACTTTGAAAGTAACTAACGTGCAATCCTAACACAAAACCATCCCAGAGAGCAAGTAAGTATGACAAATAGTAAGAATTAGCATAGCAGATAGAAAATAGTCTATCATCTACAACAATTCATTGTGGGCGTCAACAACCAGACATGAACTCATAGAACAAAACATATGTCTGAACTAAACAAGAACAATAAAACTACCTCACGAAGGTGGGGGAACAAAACCACTGCTACGATGCCCATGCCAAGAACCACCAACTCTAGCTGCTCGGACCGCTACTGCTCCGAGCCTGAGGCATTCAAAAGAAATAACACCTCTGCAAGAAAATAAGCAAGTGGCAATAAAGACCAAAAGTAAATTGTCATGAGAAGTCCAAGGGTTACCAACCTAAGATTAAAAAAACTATCAAACCACAACACTTATGTCAAAACTCAGTAAGCAAAAGAAGAATTTATGAGGTCAATTATGTAATAGTTGTACCAAGTGTGATATGAAACCATGCTTCAATAATATCTATTAGAGTATGCATATGAACATATGTATGTATATAAAAAGAAAGAGAATGATTAGCTCAAACACATGAATAATTAAAACTAGTATTAACAGTTCTGAGTCGGTCGCCACATTGTCCAACACAAAACATCAAGCCAAACATCTCAAAAAGGCGCTGTGGTGGTGGTAAAATTGTCCAACACAACCCAAAAATCCATAAGAAGAGAAGAAAACACATCAGGTGTAATGGTTCACAAGCCGAAACTATGTTTGTTGTCCTCTACCCTCTGCCAACCAAAGACTACAATAAAAAATCGAAACCATAGATAAAACAAAAAACATAGCATCGTAATTCCTCAACAATGAAGAGGAAATAAAAATCCCAAAATTTCTCTAAGGCATACTCGACGAATAGGAAGGTCACTAGTCAAAAAATTTCGAAGTCAACACAGATTCGTCGAAAGCACTAGATTATGTAATTATTCAGTCAATGAATATGACTTGGTTCGACGGATAAACTCGATAAATAAGACTTAGCAAAATTTAATGCATTCAATGATACTCGATGAATTCAAGACAGACTCAACGAAATCAATCAAAATCAAATGATACTCGACACATCTTACTCAATGAAAAGGGCTTGATACCCGTCGAATTTTTACTTAGAAGCTTCCTAAGAATTCTACTCAACAAATTTTACTTGTTGAATTCAAGCAAAACCCAAGGATATTCGACGAATTACACTTGGCAACTTCAAGATACTTGACGCCAATACTGTAGGCACTCGACGAATTCATCGAGAATACTCGATGAAAAGGACTCAATCTCATAGGATCACTCAATGCTTCACTTGAACAATTCATTGAGACTACTCGACGAAAAGAACTTGGTGTCAGACCGAACCCTACTATACTCGATGTATATGACTCAGTAGAAATCCTACACTACTCGACGAATCAGACTCACTAGAAATCCTACACTACTCAATGAATCAGACTCAGTAGAAATCCTACACTAATCGATGAATTCAGACTTGGCTGAACCCTACACTACTCCTACACTCTATGAAGTAAAGAAAAGAGGGGAAATTAAGAACAAAGGAACTAGTAAGAGGGGAGGAATCACCACTTGCCTCAAAATATTCCAAAAACCGATCTCTCAAGCGCTCCGCTGCAAGGATCGGCCGCAAGAACTCCTCGTCTACGATTTCTTAATTTTTTGGGGTAAAACAAGGGTTAAGGTCAAGTACACTAACGTCAAAAATCCACGAAATGGGAAAATCTTACCGTGCACGTGAAGAAATCAGCGAGAGCTTTCCAGATCTATGCTCCGTCGATGGCTTCGTGCACCAAATATCCATTCGACGTCGGCCGAAATACTCCGCGACGACGTGTCGTCCTCTTCTTTCGCTTTTTGTGATGTCTGTTGGTTTGAGTAAACGGTGAATAGGGTTTTGTTTTAAACGTATATATATATATTATATATAATATTCAAGAAAACTCAAACGACGAGAATTACTAAAACACCTCGATTTTAAATGAAATTCATACCAAAACTAAATGGGTGTGCTTCAAATTCAATGGCGAAGTCAAAATCAGGATATGACAACCCAAACTCGGGTTAAAATTTCCCAAAGTTAAAACAATAATAATCCTTAAAAAATTTACCAAGATCCCAAATAAGCCTTGCTCATAATGAAACTTCACTAGCATGCTAAAAATTAACCACTTAAATTTCCCAGGTCAAAAACTCTATTACCGATGGACAAAACTTAGAACTAATTACGGCGCCCCGCTAACTACATGTCAACGTAACACCCTTACGTCACTATTACGCCACAAAAGGTATCAAATCAATTATCGAAAATTCAGGGGCATTATAGGCCATCCCAAACGGGCAGGGCTAAAATAATGGCCTGCCCGGTGTATAGGAGAACTGAGCAGCGGTGACAGAATACAAAGGAAAAGAAAATGACAAGCTGCCAGTCCACCCAAAGGGGGCGGACTGAGCCTTACGTCCTAAAGCTCTTGTCCGATAGGAGGGTCTAGAAAGTGGCCGACCTGGGCGGACTGGATCATATGTCCGCTGCCAATGGAGGCGACCTGCTCAGTATGCAAGGCTATGATGTGACCTACAAGAACTGCCCAGAGATTGAGCTGGTTGTCTATGCGGTCTGAGACGTGAGACCGCGATGACCTGGATAGTAAAAAGAGGATGTGTTACGGACGCTCAGGTTATCATAATCCCGTATATTTTTAAATTTCAAGAAAATTTTAAAATGTTGTCTTAACCGCGAAGTCCACAACCACCTTTAATTTTGTCGGTGCTATAAATATCCCGAAAATCACCAATTCTATCAAAATATCCAGTGCCGCGGTTTGTTATTCACCTCTTGCAGTTAACATTTTCCAGTCCGCTATGTCTAGAATTGGCAAGCTTTTCTCCAATGTCTCTGCCCAAGAGGAGAAGTCCAAACTATGGATTAAGAAAAAAAGTTGTGAAGAGACCTGTAACACCTGTCCGCATTACCGGAGAACCCTCCATTAAAGGCAAATCTCAAGAGCTCCCTATCCACACTACTGGTGAGATTATTGAAGGGAATTCTATAGAGGTTATGACTTCTCCTCCAAGGAGTTCTCCTATGAAGGATGTAGATAAGCTTTCCAGTGTATTGGTAGTGACCGATCCCCTAGTGGTGTTTAAAAATAATTCTTTGGACATGGTCATGTTCCTGACCCTTTTTAGGACAATAATGCTGAGTTTAAACATAGATATAGAAGTTCAATCCCCTAGGGCTCAACAGCCTGTCGACAATCTCCCTGGAGAGAATGTCAAAGATAATGGGTTGTGCTCTATGGAGATGCAGATTGATGAAGAAGAGCTGCCAAGCAGGGGTAGACTGAAAATCAACACGCCACCTCCCTTACTCTAGCCACTATTGATACTGACTTTGTTCGCAAAGGGCTTAAGTGCCTAAGCCAGGCTGCAATAAACATCATGGAGTGGAAGGGTCAACAAGGTTCTATAAAAAAGAAGAAAAGGGCCAAGCCCTCTATTATCAAACATATCGCAAAGAGGTTTCGTTCAATGAATGATTTGAATGTCTCAGTATGAACTGGAGTAGCGATCTTACAGTTCAGGACACAAGACAAAGAGGCCCCCGAGACAAACATCATTACTCCCAAAGCCGTAGCTCAGGTAAGTGAAAGTTTGTTATCCCTTATTAGTCTCTTTACTGACGAGTTGATCCAAAGCTTTCATAGCCAGAAGATTGAAGAGATCAAGTAGTCTTTGTTGGAGGTTTTCTAGCCCACCTCTAACCCTCTCGCTATTGTAGATGGCGAAGTCCTTATGGTGAGGGTCAAGGGCAGCGAAACGCCTTCTTCTTCTTCTTCTTCTGAAGGTTATGAAAAGAGAGGGTTGGGGGAGAGGATTGCTGCTGAGAAGGAAGCCAAGGAAAAGACAAACTCGGTAAAAGAAAGAACGAATAAGAAAGTTTAGGACTTCTAGATTGGAGCAAAACTCTAGAAATCAGGTAAACTCAAATCGACACCCAGGAAAATTAAGAGCCAACGACTTTACAAGTCTCCACGTCAAAAGTTGAACCTGGTTAAGATCATCACGGAGACCGATGAAAAAGTCATCTCCACCAGCTTGGCGGACATGTAGAGATCAAAGGCTCACTATGATTAGAAAAAATGCCTAAGTATTTCGGCCCACAGCGTAAGAGGCAACCTATCTTTGATAGTTATTAAGTTGTTACAGCAATTACCTTAGGAGGCAGCTTGCAATCTAGCGGTCTTTTTCTTTGTAAATTTTTTTCGCAGTTACCTGCATTTTATTTTCCCCGACATTTCATTCTTATTTCTTGACCCAACTTGCCGCCAGCCTCTATCGAATAAGGCGATTTCTTGCCACCAAAGCAACCACCTCTTCCTCCTTCTCAACTGTTAACCCCAGAATCCGCAATATGTTCAGCAAAGACAGATCGTCTACCTCTTTCGGAGGACTCGGTTTGTGCAGTCTGCTCAGGTCATCAAGACCCTGCAGATCCAGGGCTCCCAAGCAATGGACAACAGTTCCTAGTCTGCCCAGGTCGCTCGGTAAAAATTATGATTCAAGCCTCCTTAAGCGGCAGAATCTATCCTCAAGTCCGCCTAGTTCGTTAAGCCTCATGTGATCAGCTTCCCAGATCGTCTGCCAGCTCTTCAGGCGGACTCAAGTATTAGCTCGCACATGTCGCATCCCTTCATTCAGGATCACGCCCCGTAGCTAGACGGAAGCTCTAGCTCACGCGCCCAGTCCGCCCCTCTTGCGTGGACTGGCTTGTCTTTTCTTTTTTTATTCCCGTCATCGCTGACGGGTTCTTCTGTACCTAAGACAGCAAGTTATTTTATCACTGCCCGTTTGGGCAGGACCCCGAACCTATAAATATGGGGAAGCGGTGCACCCAACGCACGCTGACTCGGGCCCAAGAGCCTACTTGTCCAAAGTTGCGGACTCGAATCTCAGGCTTTGCGGTCTCCAGCTTGCTCTTCATTCAACTTTCTCTCCCCTACTTGTAATCAGTCTTTTGCAATCAAAGGAAAGCCCATCGCAAGAGAGGCATTCAGGCTGCGACGGGCGAAGTCTGGTGTTGTCGTGGCTCATGGCTCTGCTTTATTTCTCTAGTATGCTAGTAGATAGCTGCTTGCAGTCGCCTCTTTTCCCTTCTTTTCCCCCGTTTTCGATCCGTTAGTTGGTGGTGTCCGTTTCTGCGCATCAATAGTTAACACGCGACCTTCAGATCTTAAGCAGTTTTTCAAAGTTAGCGAACTAGAATGTCAGACCACCGAGCTCGCTGTTGTGACCGATCCAGTTCATCAGAGGACTCACTGTGGGATGCGATCAAACGGTCTTGTTGGGAGGCTGATCGATCACGCAGAGAGAACGACCACCGTTTGGATACAATCAGCCAGGCGCTAACCATGCTAACTCAGCGCCATGCTCCTCAGCCCGTAGCAGATCTCGTGGACACTCCAGTCCTCCAGACCCCAAATCGCCAAACTCTGCTTCGACAATCTCCAGCAGCCGAGCCTTCTCCTCTAGCTCGCCCTCCAATACAGACCGCAGCTCCTCTGCGGCCTCAGGAAGACCATTTCGCTTCTCTAATGGATTTCTTCAGGTGGCCAGGGGCAGTCCAGCCCTCCAGCTTGATTTTGCTGATCACCAGTCTGCCCAGCCCGCAGACAAACCTGCTCGAGTCCGCCTCACTTATCCCGCTGATATTAAAGCGCCCTCTCCCTTCGTGGACAAAATCTGATGGGATTCATCTCCAAGAAGTTTCAGGGAGCCTCGTTTACCTCTGTACTCAAGGGAGACCGATCTAGTGGCCCATCTACAGGCCTTCAAAGGGGTAGTATCTTTGAGATGCCTCTCTGATGAAATCAACTGCAAACTTCTAGTTACTACTCCCGATGGTCAGGAGAGAGAGTGGTTCTATGAACTATCGTAAAGTTCAATCGCTTCTTTTGTCGAGTTCCGCAGTTAACTCCTACTGAGGTTTGCTACCTCTAAGAAGAGGAAGGATGGTCCTGCAGCGCTTTTTGACATAGAGTAGAGGGACAACGAGTCAGCTTCCCAATTCATTGATCGCTTCAAGAAAGAGATCCAAGGGGTGCAGAATTTGAATCAAGATTATTACAAAGTTTCCTTGATCCATGGCCTCCGGGAGGGTCCTCTGAAGTTCAAAGCAACATCCAAGACACAAGCAATCTACCAAGAGCTGATTGCTCTCGTCAACCGCATCATCGAAGGCGAGAATGCCAATCTGTCCTACATTTCAACCCTGACAGATAAGGCTGAAGGAGTTCTAGCTCTTCAGCCGGTCATCGCTAAGGAAAGCCTCCTTGCCCAGATTATCAGCCTCTTTCTCAGAGGGGCCGCCATTTCTGTCACAAGAAACCATTCATTGGCCATCAAAAGTTTTATAATCAGAGACTGCTGTTTTCCACCACTCCCGCATTGCCAGTGCAAGTTCTGCCAGTTCTTCAAGAGGCTCCGCCTAGTCCAAGGAAGCAATACCATAACTCTGTGGAGGAGTTTGCAAATCTGGGGCTTGATATTGATGAGGTCATTCAGATTCTGCAGAGGAAGTTTGACGAGAAGAAGCAGGGACCTCCAAGAGAGTGGAAGTCGAGGAACTCTGACCTTTTCAATGAGTTCGACAAGGAGAAGGGGCATTCATCTGAGAATTACAGAGCTCTTCGCCAGCTGGTGGAGAAGTTGATTGCTGAAGGAAAATGAAAGATCTTGTCAAGAAGGATGCTTCATCAAAGCCATCTACTTCCAAGGGCATGGAGGTAGCTTAATCTCGTTGGGAATGCAAAGAGATAGAGGACGTTGGTTGTTTGGGCCTATCAACGTTCAAAGTGAATGAATCGACGCAGATGATGAGGGAGCCTTGGGGCGGCTCTTCTGCATTCATGGTGGATCAGGGACCGAGTCTACTCGCAAGACTTCTTTTACAAGGGTCTCTCGAGCATAGGTTGCCTCTACCTCTTCTTCATCTTCGTCAGCAGGAAGTGTCACTTTTGGTTCGAAATACCTTCCCCCAACTGCCAATCTATTCAACGATGTAGTCGTGATCAAATCTGCCATTGAAGATTATACCGTAGACAAAAAAATGATTGATTCCGGAAGTTCCGTCAACTTGCTGTTCAAACCAACCTTTTAGGCCCTGAAGATCGGAAAGCCTCTGCTTTACACTGAAGGGCCACTTTATGGCTTCTCTAGCGAGAGGAAGGAGGTCGAAGGAAGTGTCACGCTCTCAGTTAGTCTTGGAGGGGTGACAAAGCAAATCTAGTTCATAGTAGTTGATGCTCCAAGAAGCTACTATGCAATCTTCGGGATGCCCCTGCTC
Organism: Platanthera zijinensis; assembly: GCA_039513925.1. Taxonomy (NCBI): domain Eukaryota; kingdom Viridiplantae; phylum Streptophyta; class Magnoliopsida; order Asparagales; family Orchidaceae; genus Platanthera; species Platanthera zijinensis. The sequence continues at coordinate 141,463,839 of CM077093.1, read as the reverse complement.
AACAAATATCAAGCTGTAAAGTAAACTTACCACCTGGCAATGAAGTTCAATGTTAATGGTCATCATTACAGGATCATGAGTGATCCAAAGAAGGCTCGGGAGTGGTATGTGTGCACAATCAAGGTGACTGAAACCAATCCTCCTGCTTTTCCAGCTGCAGCACCAGAAGCGTCTACCAGTTCAGAAACAGGTGATGGTAGAGAAGGAGCTCACCTTGAACTAGCCCAGGTTACTCAAGGAGTCCCCATTGCTGAAGGGGAGGAGAGGAATCTCTTCATCAACTCGGAGCTACCAGAAGATCAAAAGACTGAGTTGATCTCTTGTCTACTAGAGAACCTGGAAGTCATCGCTTGGTTAGCGGAGGACATGCCATGAGTTGTTCCAGATGTTTCCTGTCATAATCTCAATATAGATCCAACTGTCAAGTGTGTACAACAATAGAGAAGAAAGGTGGAGACCAAGCTTGCTGAGCCGATCAGGGAGGAGATGGCCAAACTCCTCAAGGCACAATTTATCCGCGAAATTCAATATCCTGCTTGGGTTTCTAATATTATAATGGTTAAAAAACCTGGGGGGAAATGGAGAATGTGTGTTTATTTCACTCGATTGTAATAAAGCGTGCCCTAAAGATTGCTACCCCTTGCCTCAGAGAGATTCATTAGTTGATTCCGCAGTTGGGTATTCTTCTATGAGTTTTTTAGATGCATTCTCTGGATATCATCAAATTTGAATACGTTAGCCCGACGTTCCTCATACATCTTTTATCACAAACGATAGTTGCTATTGTTACATAGTAATGCCTTTCGGGCTTAAAAATGCTGGTGCAACTTACCAACGAATGATGGATCGTGTTTTTAAGGAACAAAAAGGAAGAAATCTCGAAGTATATGTTAATAATCTCTTGATCAAAAGTAAAACCTTCTCGCAGCACTTGTATGATTTAGCAGAGACGTTCGCTTCTCTGCGAAAGTATAAGATGAAATTTAATCCGCAAAAGTGTACTTTTGGAGCGAGTAAGGGGAAATTTCTTGGTCATCTCCTTACTCCGGAAGGACTTGCCCCCAATCCTGATAAAGTCAGAGCTATTCTTGATATATCACCTCCTAAATCACCTAAGGAAGTTCAGCAGTTAGGAGGAAGGTTGGCAGGTCTCGGGAGATTCATCTCTCGAGTTGGATATAAGAGTGCATCTTTCTTTAAAACTCTTCGAAGAGCGTCCAAGTTTGAGTGGACTGAAGAGTGTTTAGAAGCATTTGAGCAGCTGCAGAGGCTATTAACTTCAACACCGTTGCTGCAGAGCCCCCGTTTAGGGGAAATGTTGTTCTTGTATTTGGGAGTTGGCCCAGAGGCGGTCAGCTCAGTCCTTGTTCGTGAAGAGAACAGAAGGTAGTTTCCAATTTACTATGTTAGCCATATCCTCAAGAGCGCAGAAACTAGGTACCTAATTTTGGAGAGGTTGGCTTTGGCATTGGTAATGTCAGCTCAGAGACTTTGTCTGTATTTCCAAGCACATGTAGTTCAAGTAGTAACAAATCAATTGTTGAGGAGTGTGTTGGAGAAGCCAAAGCATTCAGGAAGGTTGGCTAAATGGGCAATATAGTTAAGTGAATTTGAGATCTCTTATGTGCCTAGAACAGCCATCAATGCTCAAGTGTTTGTAGATTTCTTGGTTGATACAGCAGAATCCACCTCTAGTCTTGCAGAAAGATCATTTTTGGCATTGACCATATATGTTGATGGGGCCTCAGGAAGAAATTCCTCTGGAGCAGGAGTGGTTCTCATTAACCCCAATGGCATCAAGTTAGAGCAGGCAATAAAGTTTTTCTTTCCAACAACTAATAATCTGGCAGAGTATGAGGCTTTATTGGCCAGTTTAAGGCTTACAAGAGAACTTGGAATAAAGCATGTTTGTCACAACCCGCATTTTTCTCACTATATTTTAAATCAGAGTAAGAGAAAATCTACGCGCTGTGATGCCACGTCGAGCAGGGGATAACTGCCGACGTTCAGGCGACACTCCAAATCCTTCAAATCATGAATTAATCGATTATAAAAAACTTGATTTATTTATTGGCCGTATCCCTCGGCTCAGTGGACCAAAGAGTCCACGGTTTCAAAACTGATTTTTATACGTAGCGGAAGATACTTCATTTACGTCAACATCCTAAATGAGCGCATAAGTGATCCCGAAGGGCCCTTACGCTGAACCAAAACTCTAGTTTTAATTTATACATATATAGGAAAAATTCATTTGCTATACGTAATTATGAAAGTACGTTAATTGAGTTCTTTTTTGAAATCATGCTGATCATATGCATATACATAATATAGTTTTACTTTTAGCTTTTAAAGTAACTAGCAACCTAGCATAAAACTTCCCAGAGCAAATAGACTATCTCCCAGAAAGGGTAGCAGTAAGAAGAAAAACATATCTAGTACAAAAAGGTAAAACTACCAGGGGCGCCAACAGCTGACACGAACCCACTGGCAAGTATGTATGTCTGTAAGAAAACAGTAAAACTACCTCACTATGACTCAAGAGAGTCTCAACAGGCAACAAAAGGACCTCCAACAGCACCACAGCAACAGCCACCTACTGGCTACTGCCCAGAACCTGAGGCGTTCAGAAGAAAATAGAACACCTCAGAGCAAGGAATGCAAGTGCTAAAAAGGAAAGTAAGGTAAAAGCAGGTAAAATAAGGTAAAGAGAGTACAAACAAGAGTAAAAACAACAATGCCCAAGGAAGGGCGAAAAGCAAACCTGCACCAAGTGCGGGTAAACAGCAACTACTCTGCCTAAAAACCTGCAGAGTCAACATGGCCATGATGCCAAAAAAAAATGCTGCAACACCTACGGAAGAAACGCCTAACATCCTAAATTGTGAGAGGCGGCAGTAGCAAAAACAAGAAACTTGGAATTAGGTTGAAAGCGTTCCAAATCGCCCAACCACTAATTCCGAGTCAACAAATTGCTCAAGGGTTGACACGTGAAGGCACAAAAGACCCATCACTCACTTGCCCAGAAACTACTCGGGTCAAGGTAAAGAGTGTGGTCAAGGCTACATCACGCCACACAACCCCTAAAAGAGCCATCCACCACCACTACTGACCACAACCCACGATTCGGCCTTCGAAAAGTAACAGCCGACAAGGGACTCTCGATACACGAGCAAAACACTCGGGGAGAAATCAACGCTAAGGGATTAGTCGTTGCGATTACGCAACGCCGCTGCGAGTGAGTACACTCACTCGATTCTAAGCCTAGCGTACGAGCACCGACATCGGGTCGCACGATTACTAGACGCACGACCATAGGCCGTGTGTGCACAATCACACCTAAACGCCTCAAAATAAGGCAAATAAAATCCTAAAACTCCTAAACATAAACATAGACCTAAACATAAACCCATCTCCACGCTAACCCACACCTACGCTAAACACCTACCGCGACGCCGTCCTAAAACGGGAATCTACTAGCGGGAGGGTAAAAGCCTAATTTCTAACGCGGTTACCGGAAGGGGATAAGGGTTAGGGTTCCGATTCATCAACAAATCTAACATGCGATATACGAAATTAACAAGGAATTGAGAGACAAAAGTAGGCCAAATGGCGAAAAGGAGAGAAGCACTTGCCTCGCTAAATCACCAAAAATTTCGCCAGCACAACGGCGCTATGGCGGACGCCCAAAAATTCCGGAAAGCTCCCAACAATTCCAAATCCACCTAAGATTGCATCTAAACATGAAAGGAGAACAATATATTCCAAAAAAAAGAGAAATCCAAAACGAAATCCAAATGGAAATCATGGAGGAATGACGAATAGAATACCTCGGAGCGAAGCTCTCGGCGAGGGGATCACGGATCCGGGCTCGGATCGGGGAGGGGAGGCCGGAGCTGCGGGCGGCGGGCGGCGGAAGGAGGCCGGCTAGGGCGGTTTCCGCTCGGGCTCGGGCTCGCACAGGAAACAACAAAAAAAAAAGAAATAAAGGGGGGGGGGGGCGGTTGCTGGTTCACGGGAGAGAGGGGGGGGGGGTTTATTATAAACCTAAATATAATTAACCTAATATTAATTAATAGATAATATAACATAACAAATACTATAATATAAAACCTAATAAATAATATAACTAATATACTTATACACCTATACACATTTATACATATTCAAACCTATTCATCCATGTATACACATACATATACTCTATACACATATACGCATAATCACAGTCACAAACATTCCTGTATATAAATACACGCGCTAAACGCACGGATGCGCACACCTCTGCGCACACATTTACATCCACGCATGCAAGCACATGCGCGCACGCACACGCACGCACAAAACATACCGGCACGCATAAAACACACCGGCACGCAACACATGCGTAAAAAGACATGCCGTCATAGAAAAATGACGACTCGCGCAAATTAACTACCGCCAAAACGACGCGAAAACGCGACGTCCTCGGATTTCGACCAAAATCGCACCGTAGCTAAAACCCGGGCTACGAGAACAACGGCGAAGTCAAAAACGACTTCCGACGAACAAAACTCGAGCTAACCTCGCCCGAAGCCAAACACGAGAATTCCCTGAAGGCTCAACCGGGTCTCCCAAAACAGACACCGGCTAGCTGGGGAAACCCGCAAACAGGCTAAACCTCTAAGAACACCTAACGAGGTACTCTAACAACGGCTCGAGACGGAAAACGTCCACGTAACGCCGAAAAAGGATTTAAATAAATCATCGAAAATTCGGGGGCGTTACAGTCACTCCCCCTAACAAAAAGTTTCGACCCGAAACTTTGCGAACACTTCCTCTACAATAGAAGGAAAGCAACAAAGTAGAAGTTACTAGAAAGGAAACGTACCCGACAACTCAGGGGAACAAATGAGGGTGAGCCTCCCTCATAGCCGACTCTAGCTCCCAAGTCGCGCTCTCCAAATCCTGATTCTTCCAAAGAACCTTTACCATAGGAATAGACTTCGTCCGCAACACTCGAGCTTGAGCTTCCAAGATGCGGACCGGCACCTCGACGTACGAGAGATTAGGCTCCAACTGGGGCACAGCGTCCAAGACTTGCCCACTGCTCCGCACGCACTTCCGCAATTGGCTCACATGAAAGACATTATGAACCCCCGGGAAGCTAGCTGGCAGATCCAGCCTATAAGCAGCCACACCAATACGCTCCAAAATCCTGAACGGGCCCACAAATCTCGGATCCAACTTCCGATTCTTGCCAAACCTCTTCACTCCTACCATCGGAGATACCTTCAAGAAGACCAAGTCATCCACTGAAAACTCCAAATCGGACCTACGCCGATTGGCGTTCTTCTCATACCTCTCCTGAGCCACTCGAAGCTTCTCCCGAATAAGTTTCACGGAAACCTCCATCTCTTCGAGTGCATCAGGACCCAAAACAGGCCTCTCACCGGCCTCGGCCCAAAACAAAGGGGTTCTGCAGCGCCTCCCATACAACGCCTCGAAGGGAGCCATCTGTAGACTCTCTTGGTAGCTGTTGTTGTAGGCAAATTCCATGAGCCGCAAACGCTCATCCCACGCACCTCCATGATCAAGAATATAGCACCGGATCATATCCTCCACAATCTGATTCACACGCTCGGTCTGCCCGTTGGTCTGCGGATGGTAAGCTGTGGAATACCTCAAATCAGTGCCCAAACCCTCCTGCAAACTCCTCCAGAAACGCGATGTGAACCGAGAGTCTCGATCTGAAACGATGCTAACAGGGACGCCGTGCAATCTGACGACCTCATCCAAGTACAACTCAGCAATCTTCTTCATCGAGTAATCGATCTTATAAGGTACGAAGTGCGCACACTTCGTCAATCGGTCCACGATCACCCAAACAGAATCAAACCCTCTCGGAGATCTCGGTAAGCCTGTGATGAAATCCATCGAGATGCTTTCCCACTTCCAAGTCGGGATCTCCAAAGGTGCCAACTTGCCACCAGGCCTCCCATGGTCGGCCTTCACCCGCCTGCAAGTGTAACACTCCGAGACAAAACGAGCTATATCACCCTTCATCCCATACCACCAGGCGATCTGCTTCAGATCATGGTACATCTTCGTGGATCCCGGGTGGTAGGAAACACTGGATCCGTGAGCCTCTTTGCAAACCAATACTCTGATGTCTCCAACTGCAGGGATACAAAACCTGCCGCGGTACTTCAAAGTACCCGCCTCGTCGATGGAGAAATCTGGCAACTCTCCCCTCTCAGCTCTGAGGTACAAGTGCAACAAATCCGGATCCTCTTTCTGATGCAATCTGGTGAGAGAAATCCATGACGGCTCTGCCACTACCAAACTGCTCTGCAACTCACAGCGTCCTGCGGTGATATCCATCAATAGAAACTCCTCCACTAAACGATCCGCGGTGAGATTGAAGACTTTCCCCGTCTTCCGGCTCAAGGCGTCGGCCACCACATTGGCCTTGCCCGGATGGTACTGAATCTCAACATCATAATCAGCAACATACTCAAGCCACCGCCGCTGACACAGGTTCAGCTCCTTTTGTGTAAACACGTACTTCAGGCTCTTATGATCGGTAAAGATCCTGCACTGGGCCCCATAAAGTAAGTGTCTCCAAAGCTTCAAGGCGAAAATCACCGCTGCGAACTCGAGGTCGTGCGTAGGATAGTTCCGCTCATGAACCTTCAACTGACGAGACCCATAAGCGATCACCTTCCCTTCCTGCATCAACACGCCACCGAGTCCAACGTGCGAGGCATCCACATAAACGTCATAGTCCTGTCCCTCCGCCGGTAAGGTCAACACAGGGGCAGAACATAACCGGCTCTTCAGCTCCAGAAAGGCCTCCTCGCACTTATCACTCCAAACGAACGCCGCATGCTTCTGCGTCAGCTTTGTCAAGGGCGCTGCCAAGGTAGAAAAGCCCTCGACGAATCTCCTATAATAGCCGGCCAACCCCAAGAAGCTCCTGATCTCCTTGGGTGTGCTCGGCCTACTCCAATCCATCACTGCTGAAATCTTCTCCGGGTCCACAGAAATACCATCCTTGTTCACTACATGACCCAGGAAGGAAACCTGAGGCAACCAGAACTCGCATTTGCTCAGCTTGGCATACAACTGATGATCCCTCAAGGCGGATAACACCAACCGCAAATGCTGATCATGCTCCGCCGCATTCCGAGAATAAATCAGAACGTCGTCAATGAACACGACGACAAACTTGTCCAGAAAGTCCTTGAACACCCGGTTCATCATGTCCATAAATGCTGAAGGCGCATTGGTCAGCCCAAAAGACATGACCAGGAACTCGAAATGACCATGCCTCGATCGGAAAGCCGTCCGTGGAACATCCGACTCTCGGATCCTAAGCTGATGGTAACCCGAACGGAGGTCTATCTTCGAAAATACTGAACTGCCACGCAACTGATCAAATAAGTCGTCGATTCTGGGCAGTGGATACCTGTTCTTGATGGTGACTTTGTTCAACTCTCTATAGTCGATACAAAGGCGCATTGAACCATCCTTCTTCTTTACAAAGAGAACCGGAGCACCCCAGGGCGACGAGCTTTGCCTTATGAAGCCCTTCTCCAACAACTCATCAAGCTGAGTACGAAGCTCCTCCAGCTCTTGCGGGGCCATTCGATACGGCGCCTTGGCAATCGGACGCGTACCAGGCTCCAAATCAATCACGAACTCCACATCCCTGTCTGGAGGAAGACCGGGAAGATCGCTAGGAAACACGTCAGGAAACTCTCGCGCAACCGGAATCTCATCCAAAAGCGGCACACTGCTAACAGTCCCCAACACTGAGACTAGACAAGCAAAACAACCAGCAGGAAAAACCCTCTGAGCACATACTGCAGAAATCGCCGGGGAGTCCCGACGCGAATCACCGAAAACACTCTCGGGCTGACCGCTGTCCTTTCTGAAATCCAAGCGCTTTCCCCTGCACTGAATCACTGCATCATATCGGGACAACCAGTCCATACCCAGGATGACATCGAAATCCTCTAAGTCCAACACTTTCAGATCAGCCTTGGCCAGATAATCCCCCAACAAAATAGGGCAGTCCAGAATGCCCTGATCTGATATCACGGATTCACCCGAGGGGAGCTTGACGCTAAAGGCACCACCAACACGATCAAGAACCCACTGGCACCGCTCGACAAAGGCCCTAGCCACAAAGGAGTGGGTAGCACCTGAGTCAAATAGAACGCGGGCCCAGCGGTTCCTTACCTTAAACTTCCCTATACACAAACAAAACCATAAACGCACAAGCAATAAACAAAACAATAGCAACACTAAAACTGCTACAAAAGAGAAAGCCAAGCGAGGGGGGGGGGGTTTACCTGAAATGACCTGCGTCGAAGTCTCAGCCTCCGCTGAAGATACCACATTCAGCTTCCCTTTACCCTTGTCCACCGGCTGAGGCGGAGGTAAAGCCTGGAGCGGAACGGCATGTAGAGCGGACTGAACCTGAGGGCACCTCGACTTAATATGGCCCTTCTGGCCACACTGGTAGCAAACACGATCCTTGGACCAGCACTGAGCAGCCTCGTGACCGGGTCGCTTGCGGACAGGACAAGGAACATCCCTCCTAGGAGCACCCTGGATGGCATGCACATGCTCCTTCTTCTGGACCCTTGCCCTCTTGAAGCACCTCTCAGCTGGGTGGCCCGGATGGCCACAGAAACTGCACACTACCTTGCTCTTCTTCTCAGAAGCAGCACCAAGAACCTGGGGACCCTTTTCCTCAACTGACCTCCTCTTCTCGTTTCTCGCCTGCTGTCCACGCTGCTTCGCGTTCTCGATAGCCTCTACCTTCAAAGCGGCCTCAACTGCTCCCGCATAAGTAACTGCGCCATGAGCAACCGCAAGCTGCTGGACATCGCTCCTGAGGCCACCAAGAAACCGCTTCACCCTGTCCTCCTCGGAGCTCACCAAGCTAGGACCAAAGCGACTGAGTTTGCTAAACTCAATCTCGTAGTCGCTGACGGATAGCTGCCTCTGCTTCAAATGAATAAAGTCATTCATCAGCCTGCCTCGCTCTACTGACGGTAGAAACTTCCTCATCAGGATCTCTTTGAAGGATGCCCAAGTACATCCTCCCACCATGCCTTCCTTCTCTCGCAACCACCAGCTCTTCGCTAGCCCCTTCAGCTGATAGGCGGCTAACATCACCTTCTGGTCCTCAGTCACCCCAGAGTAATGGAACATCTCCTCCATGGTGATCATCCAGTCATCCAGTACCATAAAGTCCGCCTTACCATCGTAGGTAGGAGGTCGTAGCCGCTGAAACTGGGAGATGAAAGCCATCCCGGGGGGCACCACCACTGGAGGCACGAGAGGAGCAGGAGGGGCAGGAGGGGCTAGGACAGCTGTACCCACGGCGGGGTCCTGAACTCCCGGAGTCTGACCCGCCGCTCCGGATAAAAAGGACTGCATCTGGGCCTGTAACTCCACCACCTGCCTTGATAAGGCCTCGTTACTCTGCCTCAGGCTTTCCACCAACGCATCACTTTGAGCACCGGAGGACTCACCCTCAGACTGGGGAGTCGACCTCGTCACTCTACGCTTCGGCGCCATACTATAAGGAAAATTAAAACATAACAAACGATTAGAACTTAGCTAAACTCCTAGGATTAGACAAAAGGTACAGACAATACATACATAAATATGATCTTCTACTGCTATATTTGCTCTGAGATTTTATTTTATTTAATACAAAAGGAATGATATGCTTAGCCTAAGATGGTTCACCACCATCACACTAACTCTTGTGCCTAGATCGGGAATGCATGAATTATATTATTTTTGACTCAAAAATTATGTGTGTACACATGTCATCCTGCACGTCTTTAGCTTGGCGCGTTGTGCTTATGCAATGTTATGCTATGCATGATTATGCTATGCATTCTAAAAAGGCCCTAGTGCATGCCATGGCGGAGTACACATGAAAATGTTATGCATCCCATACTACACAACATTCTCATGCAACTAAAAAGAAAACGTGCTAGTCGCATTCATGCGGTGAGGTTATGCACCCCATAATACATAACCCTCGCATGTTGCCCCTATGGTGGATCCATATACAACCACATATTATGTATCGTAAAATACATAATATGCCCCGTATACTTCATGTTATGCTTATGAGTGTAGTGCAGTGTTCGTGCTTCAGCCAAAACGTGCCGATGACATGTCGGTGTGTGTATGATATGACTCTAAACATCTAACACAAACAAAGGAAGGTTGCCCGACCAATTGTCAAGCAACCTCCCTCTGATACCAACTGTCACAACCCGCATTTTTCTCACTATATTTTAAATCAGAGTAAGAGAAAATCTACGCGCTGTGATGCCACGTCGAGCAGGGGATAACTGCCGACGTTCAGGCGACACTCCAAATCCTTCAAATCATGAATTAATCGATTATAAAAAACTTGATTTATTTATTGGCCGTATCCCTCGGCTCAGTGGACCAAAGAGTCCACGGTTTCAAAACTGATTTTTATACGTAGCGGAAGATACTTCATTTACGTCAACATCCTAAATGAGCGCATAAGTGATCCCGAAGGGCCCTTACGCTGAACCAAAACTCTAGTTTTAATTTATACATATATAGGAAAAATTCATTTGCTATACGTAATTATGAAAGTACGTTAATTGAGTTCTTTTTTGAAATCATGCTGATCATATGCATATACATAATATAGTTTTACTTTTAGCTTTTAAAGTAACTAGCAACCTAGCATAAAACTTCCCAGAGCAAATAGACTATCTCCCAGAAAGGGTAGCAGTAAGAAGAAAAACATATCTAGTACAAAAAGGTAAAACTACCAGGGGCGCCAACAGCTGACACGAACCCACTGGCAAGTATGTATGTCTGTAAGAAAACAGTAAAACTACCTCACTATGACTCAAGAGAGTCTCAACAGGCAACAAAAGGACCTCCAACAGCACCACAGCAACAGCCACCTACTGGCTACTGCCCAGAACCTGAGGCGTTCAGAAGAAAATAGAACACCTCAGAGCAAGGAATGCAAGTGCTAAAAAGGAAAGTAAGGTAAAAGCAGGTAAAATAAGGTAAAGAGAGTACAAACAAGAGTAAAAACAACAATGCCCAAGGAAGGGCGAAAAGCAAACCTGCACCAAGTGCGGGTAAACAGCAACTACTCTGCCTAAAAACCTGCAGAGTCAACATGGCCATGATGCCAAAAAAAAATGCTGCAACACCTACGGAAGAAACGCCTAACATCCTAAATTGTGAGAGGCGGCAGTAGCAAAAACAAGAAACTTGGAATTAGGTTGAAAGCGTTCCAAATCGCCCAACCACTAATTCCGAGTCAACAAATTGCTCAAGGGTTGACACGTGAAGGCACAAAAGACCCATCACTCACTTGCCCAGAAACTACTCGGGTCAAGGTAAAGAGTGTGGTCAAGGCTACATCACGCCACACAACCCCTAAAAGAGCCATCCACCACCACTACTGACCACAACCCACGATTCGGCCTTCGAAAAGTAACAGCCGACAAGGGACTCTCGATACACGAGCAAAACACTCGGGGAGAAATCAACGCTAAGGGATTAGTCGTTGCGATTACGCAACGCCGCTGCGAGTGAGTACACTCACTCGATTCTAAGCCTAGCGTACGAGCACCGACATCGGGTCGCACGATTACTAGACGCACGACCATAGGCCGTGTGTGCACAATCACACCTAAACGCCTCAAAATAAGGCAAATAAAATCCTAAAACTCCTAAACATAAACATAGACCTAAACATAAACCCATCTCCACGCTAACCCACACCTACGCTAAACACCTACCGCGACGCCGTCCTAAAACGGGAATCTACTAGCGGGAGGGTAAAAGCCTAATTTCTAACGCGGTTACCGGAAGGGGATAAGGGTTAGGGTTCCGATTCATCAACAAATCTAACATGCGATATACGAAATTAACAAGGAATTGAGAGACAAAAGTAGGCCAAATGGCGAAAAGGAGAGAAGCACTTGCCTCGCTAAATCACCAAAAATTTCGCCAGCACAACGGCGCTATGGCGGACGCCCAAAAATTCCGGAAAGCTCCCAACAATTCCAAATCCACCTAAGATTGCATCTAAACATGAAAGGAGAACAATATATTCCAAAAAAAAGAGAAATCCAAAACGAAATCCAAATGGAAATCATGGAGGAATGACGAATAGAATACCTCGGAGCGAAGCTCTCGGCGAGGGGATCACGGATCCGGGCTCGGATCGGGGAGGGGAGGCCGGAGCTGCGGGCGGCGGGCGGCGGAAGGAGGCCGGCTAGGGCGGTTTCCGCTCGGGCTCGGGCTCGCACAGGAAACAACAAAAAAAAAGAAATAAAGGGGGGGGGGCGGTTGCTGGTTCACGGGAGAGAGGGGGGGGGTTTATTATAAACCTAAATATAATTAACCTAATATTAATTAATAGATAATATAACATAACAAATACTATAATATAAAACCTAATAAATAATATAACTAATATACTTATACACCTATACACATTTATACATATTCAAACCTATTCATCCATGTATACACATACATATACTCTATACACATATACGCATAATCACAGTCACAAACATTCCTGTATATAAATACACGCGCTAAACGCACGGATGCGCACACCTCTGCGCACACATTTACATCCACGCATGCAAGCACATGCGCGCACGCACACGCACGCACAAAACATACCGGCACGCATAAAACACACCGGCACGCAACACATGCGTAAAAAGACATGCCGTCATAGAAAAATGACGACTCGCGCAAATTAACTACCGCCAAAACGACGCGAAAACGCGACGTCCTCGAATTTCGACCAAAATCGCACCGTAGCTAAAAACCCGGGCTACGAGAACAACGGCGAAGTCAAAAACGACTTCCGACGAACAAAACTCGAGCTAACCTCGCCCGAAGCCAAACACGAGAATTCCCTGAAGGCTCAACCGGGTCTCCCAAAACAGACACCGGCTAGCTGGGGAAACCCGCAAACAGGCTAAACCTCTAAGAACACCTAACGAGGTACTCTAACAACGGCTCGAGACGGAAAACGTCCACGTAACGCCGAAAAAGGATTTAAATAAATCATCGAAAATTCGGGGGCGTTACAATGTTCATATCAAAATAGATTCTCTGGTGATGGCATCGCAAGTGTTTGGAAACTTAGAGACCAGAGTGTCGATCCTGAAGAAATACCTTGATTTGGTTAAGATTGAAGTTGTTGAATTCAAAAGTTTTATAATTAATCATATGCGATGGATCGAAAATGAAGAGGCAGATGTTCTTGCTAAGCATGGACTTCCATCAGGAGGGACAACTACCGAACTCTTCCGCCCAACAGTGGATGAAGAAGAGATGATGTAGATTGTTCAACGCCCCTCCTGGATGGATCCATTTATTCTCTATCTGTCAACATGAAACTTTCATCCTTCAATCAAAGATAAAAAGAAGTTCAGAGTAAAAGCAGCGCATTAGTATTTGGTATCAGGCGTCCTGTATAGAAAAACCTTCCTATCAACTATGACAAGATGCATTTCAGAGGAAGAAGCTCATATTGTGCTTCATGAGGTTCATTCTGGTGAGTGTGAAAGTCACTCAGGAGCAAGGACATTAGAGGAAAGGATCCTCTGGCAATGATATTTCTGGCCCACTATGAAAAAGACTCAGAAGTTTTTGCAAGGAAATATGTTCAGTGCCAGAAGTTCGCTCCGCTCCAGCATCAGTCTGCTCAGTCTCTCAGATCAATCACAACTCCATGGCCCTTTGCAGTATGGGGAATGGATCTCCTTGGTCCTTTTCCCATGGCAAGCGTATAACGACCCCATCCGTTACATGACGTATAGTAGAAGGTCCGGCCGGGGCCCCACACTATATGCCATAAACAGACGGTGAGGTCACAGGATAATACCAAACCAAATACGAATCCTAACTCAGAGCATTCTAGCGGAAGCTTTAAGTTACAACTTTGAACTCTCAACCGGAATGTCCAATATATAAAACCACCTTTATATATATATACCACGAAATGTACACAACCACAAGAGTTTGGCCTTAAGGCCTTACAGTTCCTCTGTACATACAACATGTTTTACAAACCTCGGCGCGCAGGCCGGCCATACATGAGTAAACGAGAAAACAAAACAAAGCCATTCGCTTAGCCTTCAAGGGCTAGCCGCAGCAGCAGCAGCAACAGCAGTAGGGCTTCAGCCCATCACTTACCACTTGGCTCTCCAGCACCTGCACGGGAACAATCCACCCAACCGGTGGCAAACAATGCAACGGTCAGCATTCAGCTGACCCAATTATAACAATCCTACCCCTTTCTCGGGGCATGAGCATTCTTTCCCTGCAAGCATGGCATCATCAAATAGCAACTATGTGCGCGCAGGCACATCCAAGCCATCACAACCATCGGCCACCCGGCCCGACAGTCCGTGCACTCAGGGCACATTTTCGGTGTACCGGAATACCAGGGTCAACACCACCGTCTACACGGTATTTGAGCATTTTAGTCTTTCCGGCGCGCGGGCCTAAGACTCTCATTAGGCGCTCCAAAAAAACTTATAACCAGGCTTCCAAGTCGGACGGACCTAACGCAGGTACGGATCAGCCACCCCCCGTTGCTCAAGTCGCCGTGCCACCTCGAATATGGAAGTATCCATGGCTATTTATAGGCGCGGGTCGGTTTCACCTTTCCTGTTCGGCAATCTGCCTTTTCATCGAGTTGCAGCCCAACGGCTCAACCATTCACAAAGTGGCAACACACGGCCACAAGAGTTGCATCCAACCCTCTTCATTTCCTGGACATCGTCCAGTACTTCTTGCCACACCAAGCAACAGGTAGGAACAAGGCATCACAAGCCATAGGAATCACAAGCCATTATCACGGAGCCTTCTCCGATATGGAAACAAGCATCACCAATCCAGATTACATCCAGATGGGCTTCACACAGCATGCCTAGAGCCGTACTCCAATTCCGGCCTCTAACAAGGAGGACTTCACATATCTACCCCAAGGGACACCACAACCCACCGCACACTCGCGGGGAAGGGTTTTCCCTATGCAATGCAGAAAAGAAGGACTTCACATGTCCAAGGAGGGAGATCGTTACCCTTGTCGATCTCTTCGGTGCCATCGAAAACTAGCCAGTGAGAAAGAACCGCAGCAGCCTTGCCTTCACAACGCCGGCTTCGGATCACGAATCGGACCACGGGAACTCCGTCGGTGGCTTGCTCTCCTCCTCCTTCTTCTTCTCTTCCTCTCTCTTTCTCTCTTCCTTAAGCCAAATGAAGAATGACTTCTTCATTCTTCTCTCATGTATTAATCCAGCCAGGAAACCATCTTGGCCCTTGGATCAAAAGAGAGAAAACTGAACGGCCAAGATTTTCCCAAAAAACCACTTTTTGGCCGACACGGCCTGTGACACGCCCGTGTCACAGGCCGTGTACCCTTTAAGCGGCACACACAGTTTGAACCGACTGAACAACACGGGCATCGACACGCCCGTGTCGAACCTGACACGCCCGTGTCATTCTTAAGACACGCCCGTGTCTCCTGCTTCATCGAGCTGCAACCAGTACACGGGTCGGAACACGGCAACTGACACGCCCGTGTCCAGCCTGACACGCCCGTGTTCAAGGCCGTGTTCAAGGCCATGTCCGGCTCTGACTTGAATAGGCCAATTTCGAAAAATAATTCGAACATGCCCTGGGACACGCCCGTGTCCCAGGCCGTGTACACCCGAAACGCCCTGGGACACGCCCATGTCCCAGGCCGTGTAACCTGACCTGCACCTCAAAATCATCTTGAGTCTTTTTGGGGCCTTTTTGGGGTGTTACAAAGCGGACATCGGCATTTTTTTCTAGTGCTGATTGATTACTTCAGCAAGTGGATTAAGGCCAAAGAATTAGCCAAAACGATAACTCAAGTTGTAAAGAACTTCATTTGGGGAGAGATAGTCTACCGGCATGGGATTCCGATGGCAATTATCACAGACAACGAGCCATACTTCAACAATAGTGAGATGGTTGATTTTTGCAAGCAGATTGGAACAGAGCTGCATTTTGCATCAGTCCATCATCCCAGAAATAATGGGCAGGTTAAAGCAGCGAACAAGCAGATTCTCAACTTGCTCAAGAAGAAAAAGAAGAATCTCACAGTAAGTTGGGCTGATCAACTTCCATCGGTTCTCTGGACTTTGAATTTGACACCTTCATCAGCCACTAGAGATACTCCTTTCAATCTCTCTCATGGTTCAGAGGCCCTCATTCTAGTGGATTTTGAATTACCATCACCCAGAGTTCTGCTTGCTAGACAGGGCATGGAAGATTGGCTTGAGATGAATAATGATGAGATGAAATTCAGTTTAGATCACATTGGAGAGATCATAGATAAAGCAACAATAAGACAGGAAGAAGTAAAGAGAAGGATGGCCAGATACTTTGATAATAATGTAAGAATCAAACACTTTCAAGTGGGAGACCTTGTTCTTAAAAAAGTGGATGTTGCTGCAAGAACCGGCTCAGTAAGGAAGCTGAATCTGAATTTGGATGGTCCATTTATCATCAAAGAAGTGTTAAAGAGCGGGGCTTATCATCTACAAAATTACGAAGGAAATGATGTACCACATGCATGGAGTGGGGATGATTTTTAACGGGTCTATTCCTGAACCAACTCCTCTCTTACTCTTCCTTTGTAATTTTTTCAAAGATTATCATTAATCAAAGGCCCCTTACTGACACTTTTTTAAGTGTTTTTTATCACCTAAATAGTTCAAAAGCAAGGATAACTGACTCTAGGAGACATTGCCGTGATCAGCTTAGACTGCCCTTGAATCGTTATCATTAGCGTAACACCACCATGACCATGTGTAGTAGGGAGATTTTGTACCGTGTAGTGGGAGCTTGCAGATTCTAGCATGGTGGTCTATAGAATTTCGGATCCCGACTGGTATCTAACCTCACCTCTGCATTTTGGAGGGACAGGGTGGGTGCTAACTCTACCATGTCTTGCGAGGGATATCATTACAGCTTTGATGATCACGTGAGGAAAGCAATGTTATATTCACCTGCACACCAATCATCCTAGCATTGACTCTCGAATACTCTTTGGAACCCTCAAACTTTACATACACGAGACCTATAGCCATGTTGATCTCAGAGGAAAGCAATGTTATATGCACCTGCCCGAAAGATCAACCTGGACTGTACTCCAAACAAGAGGGCAGTAAACCTTTCTCCTCTCTTTTTGGTGAGGATAGAGTGTACAATTTTTGTGACCTTGCGAGAAAAGTAATGTTATATGCACCTGCTCGCTTGGCGACCTAAGTTTGCAACTCACTCTCATCTTGTAGAAAAATTCTGGCAAGGCGCGGACTGCATCTTTTGAGTCCGGCCGGTCCGTCAATATTGGGTTTATCTTACAATTGTGACCTTGCGAGGAAAGCAATGTTATATGCACCTGCCCACTTGGTTAAAGTTGTGAATCATTTCTCGGACCAGACTAAATTTTGTAGCTTCTGTGACCCTTTGAAGAATGAAATGTTATATGCACTTGCCCGCTTGGTCACCTAAGCTGTGGGTCATTTTCTATTCACTCGTACTTAATTATGTATTTAATGTAGTCCGCAGGCGTGATCTTTTAGGTCGCCACGTTACATGGGTGATGTTGTTTATAGCTCTTGTGTCTCTGCGAGGAAAGTTATGGGCTCCGTACACGCCTGCCCTCTTGATCACATAAGTCTGTAACCCATCTTTCTCAGCCAGCAAAAGTTTATTTATAAATTTTCTCAGTTTGCAATGAAATTCATCAATCATTCTTAGCTCGCAAAAATTTATTATCAGTTGATTAATGAGTTCGCGGACTGTATTTTGGTATCCGTCAGAGTCCGACAATTATTCATATCTTGGTAAGATTAATGTTACATGAACTTGGAGAGCAACAAATCAAGCATCACGGACTAGATTATTGTCAACCTGGGTTATTTTAAAGCTATACATATCCTAAGCATGCAGCCTAAAATCTAAGTGGCGCGGACTGGTTTTCATTAAACTACGATGGATATTATTGATCATATACATTATAGAAAACAAGTCTTAGCAAAACATGGAAGGAAGCAAGAAATGAACAATAAAATTAGGAGAAGATGAGTGCTGATCAAAATATCCTTTGTATTCACTAATAAAAAAAATTACATCTTTTTTGCATATTCAGAGACCTCAAATTGAGTTCGCCCCCCTTTACAAAAAACAAAATCAAAATACATCTTTTATTTTGTCGATATCCTCTGCTTCTTTTCTCCAGGAATATCGGGGCTTGAAGATTCATCAACATTGACCTCGGGAGATTAGCCTCCTTTGTCACTGCTGCTTCCATCTAAAATTTCACTATCAATAGACTCGCTACGCCGACTGCCCTCGCCAGAACTTGAAGAAGATGAAAACTCCTCGGACTGGCTCCCCTTTTTCTGGCTTGAACCAGCACCTTTGGGAACTTCGTCTTCGGCTAGGCCCTCTTCTCTTTCTCCTTTTTCTTCTTCCTCATCAACCACCTCCTTTCCTTTTGCATCTTATTCCATCGTTGCGACCTGCACCTTTGGCTCAGGGAAGAGCTTCAAGAAGGGGACTGCTTCTACCCCATCTTTTGCGAAGCCGTCTTCTATGAATCGATCAATGGTGACCTCTACGCTTTCCTTCACATAAGGAAGCATCGCCTATTGGAAGCCATGATTTGTAATATCATACGCAGTCTGCAGAAGAAACGAAACACGTCAGTCCGCTGCAGACAGACAATAGTGATCGCTGAGTATACAGGGACTTACCGCTTTGTTTTCTTTGTGCAGATTAATTTTCTTTCCTAACCGTTTGTTCCTTTCCTTCAACAACTTATTCTCTCGCAGAAGTTGCTCGTTATCTTGGAGCAGGTCGCGCATCAAATAGCCCATGAAGTGGCTTGTCATGGCGCTATTCGCATTGGCTTGAGCAGCGAGCATGGGGAGATCGGCAGCGGCCACGCCCTTCAGGTCGCGCAAGTTGCGCTTCCCATAGAGCGCGGAGATAACTACATGGGCGTGGCGAGATATTCACGGACTTCTCCAAGATGGAAGATTAGTGGAGAGACACACATGTTTCATCTTGCCGTGCCATTGGATCATCGGGTTTCCCCTCAGATCCTTCTGGTTTTTTTCGAAGCCATGCGTGTCAAAACTTTCGGAGGAAGAGTAGTCCGCGGCGGGATCCCCTTCTTCCTTTCTTTTCAATGCAATCTCCTTTTTCCTTTCTCCTTGTATAGGAGTCAGGGAGACTGGTGTTTTAGGCAGATTCGCGGGCACCGCCAAGGTCATTGCATGAAAAATAAATGGCAATCAATTGCATGTCGCGGCGGATACATTGCAGGTCACGGCGGATACAAAGACAGGTCGCAGGACTTACTTTCCTAGCAAGCTACGCTTCTAAGCTAGGCTGGAGAGGGATGTAGTGCTCGATGTCAAGTCTGTCCCCGGCCATGAACTCAATAATGGAAGTCTCCACCTCGTCTAACTTAACGCTCTTGAAGACAGAGTCGGCGCGTTCTTGTGGATGAGTATGAGCGAACCACAGGTCATCTTCAAAGATGAGGTACCTAGAGGTCTAGTTATGGATATTATTCAGTAAGCCCATAAACTTCATTCCTCGGCAATAGAAATATATTACACCCTTATATTGTCGGCCTCCGTATGGTGTTATCGAGCGGACTGATAAAATATTCCTAAAGATATTTAAAGAAAAGGCAATCTTTTCATATCGCAGGTAAGACAGGTAGCTGAAAATTTCGGCTAAGGTATTCAGCACGAGCTGCCTCGGAACCATGCCGTAGTGTTCGAATATCTCGGTGATCTCCCATAGTAGGGGAAATTTGAGTCCGCAGTCGAACTGATCAATCAGCACTGCAATCTGGGTTGCAGTGGAGAAGGTTATCCTTTCTTGGTCTTCAGGAAGAGGACAAGTATTGGCGAGTCAGCCATATGTTTCTAAACAAAAGCATCCCGATCGGCCTCTATCAAATTGCACTTCTTATGTTCAGCGGAATGAAAGGCGATCGCAGCATCAGTTCGAGCGGACACCATTTTCTCATACAGCAAGGACTTCTGCTTCGATCGCATTTCCTACAAAGAACAAAGACTAGAGATCTATTTATCGAAACATGGTCTGACAGATTTTTCAGCCAGTCCGCGAAGATTGATTGCTCAGTCCGTGGGACCTAGCTTTTCTTAGTCAAAGATTGCGGACTCAAAGACCGTCCGCCCATCTCGCTCTATTTTCAGTGTTCCTGAGCAATTTTAAAGCAATCCACAAATCAAAATATGCGGACATAAAGTCAGTTTGCATAGCCCGCATTAGATATAAACTTTTAGAAAGATTTTCGTCATACAGATCGTAGCATTGATCAAATAACAGTGCAATATTATACAGATCAAACAATGTTCACATCACAGTTCGATGAAAGCAACAAGCAATGTTCAAAGCACGCCAATTATACATTAAACATCAAATCAAATTGTTTGCATCTACAAGTAGACTTAGCGGCCTCTACGGGCAGGTCGCACAGGTCGCTCCTGCCGGTCCCTATCAAGATGTGCCGCTTGGTCGCTTCCCTCCAGCACTTCTCCGTATAGCTGGTAGATGAGATGGTGCATCGAGTTGAAATTTTTGACAATGTACGCAGCCTCCCGGTCTATTCGGCTCATAAGAACCACAGGTTCGGCTGTCGGCCTCTGCATCTCGTCTGTCGCGAACTGCCCACCTGCCGCTAGAGCTGGAGCCTATGCTGAAGAGGTCCGATCTGGCAGTTGCAGCCTCTCTACGACGACCTCGGCACATTGCTTGTTCTTTCCTTCCCGCACTAAAGCCAAGTATCTTCCTCTATAGTTGTGGGCATACTCGTTAAGTCACCGCTTCTTCTTCTCGCACCTCTCAAGCACCGTTGAGATGATGATGACCTGGTCCTCTAGAACCATGTCTTGCTCTATCCGCCTCTTCAACTCTGCTTGAAAATCTTTAAGTTCTTCTTCATACTTCTTCCTTTCTAACAGTATCGCATTTGTCCAGGTTGGGTTGCTCGCCTTATGTGGACTCATCCAGAGAGATCGCGCCAGACCGCCCTAGAGCATTTACTTCAGGAGACGGCACGATCTCGCCAGCTTCAATAGAACCAGGTGGTGACCTTCGCCCTTCAGCAAAGAAAGCAGTTCATATTTAAGCCTAGGTCGCGGCGGACTCAAAAGGTAAAGTGTAAAGTCAAACTTTTTGTAATCATTGTAGCAATGTGGCGACTATCAAAGACAGACCGCCTCACATGCTCCGGGTAAAAAGCACTTTGACATTTCTTCCACTTTCGATGTACTCTTGCTCTCGCATCGGCCATCGTTCTACTTAAAATGACTATGTCATCAGTCTCAGTGATTATCTTGATCGGCCTCGACTTCTGTTGGGGAGACTTATAGATCCACTAATGCTGGAAATGCTTTGGCGCTAGTTGTAATTTACCTGCCACATCAGCTCGGCGACAATCAGTAAATCCTCAGCCCGCTTATCCGCATCAAGCTTCTCCGAGACCGCTTCGACCTTGGCCTTCATAATGGCGAGCTGCTCTTTTGCTTATATCCGCTCTTTTACTTCAGCCGCAGGTGCAAAAGGGGGATTAGCACTTTTTTATCCCGTTATCGCAACATCAGACTGCAACACCTTAAGCAAAGATTGATTCATGTATACGAGCTGCTCGTTACCGATGGTGTTGAGTATTTCAGTAGTGGACAAACTGACCGTTGATAGGGAATCGCTTCCCAGGATCGGAGCGTCTGGAGTGAAAAGGCCGGCATCTGGAACCTCCTTTTTTTCGTGGCCTGTGCTGCAAGCTCCCAGCACATGTCAGCACGGAGACGTTCTTCTCCTTTCAAGCCCGTAGTTTCTTCTCAACCCACTCGGCGATAGTGGATTTTCCCTCTTCCTATTCTTCTCAGGTGCCCTTTTCTCCAAGTCAGCAGCAACCTGCTTAGAGTCCGGCAGGTTCTCGTGGACTGCTTTTAGGACGACAATAACCAGAGCCTGAGAAAGCAGTCGTTCCTCAGCTTGTTCTTCAGCGGTCTGCTTCTCCTAATCAAGATCATTGTTCGGTTGCCGAACCTCCGGTGACGAGACCTCCTTTTTCAGGTATATCCTCAACATAAGTGTTCCTGAAGCAGAGTGGTGTACCTCTATACCTGCTGAGTCCGCATTGATCTGGTCAGAACTCACGGGCGGATTCGATATCCTATCCGTGCTTTTCGGTGGAACGTTTTGAGAAGTAGAGGCATTTGCAGACTTCTCTGGTGAAGACTCTTTGAAATTGTGGAAAGGGTCAGTCTTCTCTTGTCCCTTCTATGAAGTTTTTCCTACATGGAGGATTGGCGTATCGCTCCTATGGACGACCTGCTTAGTCCTCGTGTGCGGCTTAGTCTTCTCCATCCTTGAAGAGAGATTGCCAAAGAATGATCCAAGCCTTGCCATCCCGGACTGAAAAGCGCAGACCGCAAGTGGTGAAAATCGACCCGTGGCGTTAACATTTTTTTACAAAGGCAGAGTTTTAAGTGATATTTATAGCGCTTAAAACATTAATGAGGGTTGCGGACTCGGCGGTTAAGGAAACATTTTTGAAGTTTTCTGAAACTTTAAAAATGTGTGGGGATTATATTAACCCCAGGATACGCAACATGTTCAGCAAAGACAGATCTTCTACCTCTTTTGGCAAACTCGGTTTGTACAGTCCGCTCAGGTCATCAAGACCATGCAGATTTAGGGCTCCCTAGCGGCGGACAATAGTTCCCAGTCCGCCCAGGTCGCCCAGTCATAATTCCGGTTCCAGCCTCCTTCAGCGGCGGACTCGATTGTCCGATCAGCCCAGTTCGTCCAGCCTCAGGTGATCAGCTTCCCAGATCATACACCAGCTCTTCAGGCGGACTCAAGCATCAGCTCGCACAGGTCGCGACCCTTCAGCCCGGATTGCACCCCCAACCCAGACGGAAGCTCCAGCTCGCGAGACCAGTCCACCCCCTTTGCGCGGACTGGCTTGTCTTTTCATTTTTGATTCCCGTCACCGCTGCCCAGTTCTCCTATACCCCGGACAGCCAGTTATTTAAGCACTGCTTGTTTGGGCAGGCCCCCAAACCTATAAATAGGGGAAATGGTGCACCCAATGCAGGCTGACTCGGGCCCAGGAGCCTACTTGTTAAAGGATGCGGACTCGAATCTCAGGTTTTGCGGTCTCCAGCTTGCTCTTCGTTCAACTAGATCTCCTCTACTTATAATCATTCTTTTGCAATCAAAGGAAATCCCATCGCAAGCGAGGCATTTAGGTCGCGATGGGCAAAGTTTGGTGTTTCCATGGCTCACGGCTCTGCTTTTTTTCTTTAGTCCGCTAGTAGATAGCTGCTTGCATTCGCCTCTTTTCCCTTCTTTTCCCCCATATTCAAGCCATTAGTTGGTGGTGTCCATTTTCACGCATCAACATCAAACTCCGAGCGAGTTTAACTATGGCAAACCCGCCTTCGAAAAGGATACAACCGACCTAAATAGAAAATTAGCCATGTTAGTTTCTATGATGGAGAGGGAAAGGAGGGCCTTTGTGGATGAAAAACAAGCCCTATGAGCTGAGTTAGAGAAGGTGGAGATGGATAGGAAAAGTGCATTGCAAGATCAGATCGCTAACATTATTACTGCCCTTGAAAAAGAAAGGAAAGAAAGGCGCCAATCTGATGACGATGCTCGCATCTACGAGGATAAATACTTTAGCTTGGTCCAAGAGGCCAAAAGTCGGCGAACTACTGAAGGGAATGCCAAGAAGCCATAATTTCCAGATCCCGTGGCTTCTGGGGAGGCATTGAATCCTGCTGAGAGAAGGGAGTAGACCACAACGACCGATGTATTGAGACCGCATGACGAGCACTGGTTCCCATGAGCTGTGTAACTCATGAGGCATCTCAAGTGCATCAAATTTTCCACACAATGCACTACCATTTGCCGCAGCTGTATGTGATTATTCTCTAAGGCAGCGATCAGGTAGCATATATGTGCAAAGATTGCTTGGGGCAACAGGAGAATTATGATTGCCGAAATTGTCATGACCGCACTGATCGTGCATGACATTTTTTTAAGTATTTGTAATATGATTTGGATATTTGTGTTGTGGTGTCTTTAGATCATCTGATAAAAAATTTATTTGATTTTGAATTTTATTTCCTGTAAACAATTGTTGGTCAAATGTTGTGACCTGTACAGATTCCTATTCTTTCCTGCGATTTCATTGCCATACTTGTTTCTGTGAACTATGTGATTTGTCAATGCTATCCGAACGTTTTTGTTGCAACTGGAAGTATTTTTGCGAACTACGCAAACTTCTAGATTAATCTGTGTGGTCTGCCTAGTTACAGGAAGACCAGATTTTCTATAAATAGGTCTTCATTCTATGTTTATTATTAGAAATATGGTCGAAGTAGAAGTCCTTGCGGTCTGATAAAATTGTGTCTGCACGTGTTGATGCTGCAGGAGCTATCCATGTCACCGACCATAAGAAGTACAAGTTGTCCGAGGCCGACCTGAAAGAATTCATTGAGGGATATATGATGAACTCACCAGTTCATGTCCTCCTCTGTTAGACCATGAAAAGATCTATTCTTCTCTGGAAAATCGGGTTGCAATTCCAATCAACCATTTCGCCTGCAGTTTCAAGTTCCCCTTACTATTGGAGATCGCGGAGATTTTTGAGCATTACGGGGTAGTTCCTTGGAAGCACTCGCCTAATACGATAGCTACAATCTATATCTACATCTCATACGTGTGATCTAAGCGGGTTGCTTTTTCCCTTACTGTCTTTCGAAAGATTTTTTTTGCCCGCTCCATTACTCCTTCCGGCAGTAAACAACACAATAGGATTATTCTATTTCTACAGTAGGGGAATGAAGATAGTCAACTTGCTAAACAAAATTAACAACTGGACCTCTTGCTATCTAATGTTCGAAGGCGACCAGGGCCTGGAACATACCTATCAACAAGAACGTGCAGATAGGGAATTCAGAAGTGTAAAGCTAGTGGGCGCGGAGGAGAAAATAGTTACATTTTTGAAAGAGCCTAGGCTCAACATTGATCACTATCTTCCTCTGTTGCCGAGCTTAGATGTATTAGCCTGCTAGGAGAGTGAGTAAACTTTGCAGTCTTAAATTTTTGTCCGCTTATTCTTTTTAATTACATTCTGCTAACTGACTTCTTTTCTCAGCGACCTTAGTAATTTCTGCCAACCTTCCAAAAATTAAAATTTGACTGACCCTCACGCAGATGGAAAAGAAACAAGAAATAGCAAAGAATAGAAGAGAGGTGAAAGATCCTGTAGTGTACTATTCTTCCTCAGAAACATTCGATCTCCATGACTTTGGAATAAACAAAAAGTACCTACGTGAAAACCCAATGATGTAATGGTATCGAAAAAGCCAACATATTCGTGCCTCGACAATGCTTCCTTCTTGGAAGTCCACAAGTCTTACTCGCCACGCTCATGTTGCGAGTACCGCCATGTACGGGAAAAAAATCTGTTAGAACTTCAAAAGATACCTACTGCTGACCTGCCTTACTTAGTCGCGTAGGCTCATGCAAATAACTTGGTAATAAGCCACTTCATGGGCTTCGCGGTGAGGGGCATGAATAAGGAAAACTGATGGAACCCTTGTTTGGATTTGTGTTAGGTTCACTCTTAGGATGTTTTGACCACTAATGTATAGCCAGGGTCTTGGTCTAGTCTAAGTTAGGTCCTTTTAGGTCAAGCTTGTGCATACCAGCTTTGTAGTGGACTCAGACTTAGACTCAGAAAGTTTATGTAGATTTTCTATTTCAGTTCGACGATAGTCGAACTCAGCTCGACGATCGTCGACCTCCCATCGACGATCTCAGAGTCTTGTACTCAGAACTGAGCTCGACGATCTACGAGCTTAGGTCGACAATTTGATTCTCTCAGCAGTAATTTACATTCTACGATAGCTGTTCTCAGGTCGACGATCTCTTATCTCAGCTCGACGATCTCTGGACTAAGCTCTACGATTTCATGTTGCTTTCAGTTGTGAGTTTTTCAGATCGGTCAGAAGTATTCATTTTATTTATGATCAATTTTTTAGAAGGCATATATATTCTGATTTTTGATGCTGCTATTTCAAAGGCTGATAGCTTTATTTCTTGAAGCATTAATTATGGTTTTTCACAGAATATTTCTTTAGCATATTTTCTGAAGGCAGATATGGAAGTGCATTTATGTTGCCAGCGTTTCTAGCCGTTGGGCTCCTCAAGTATTGCAGAATATTATGCATTGTCTAGGGAATTCAAATTTATGCCTTTTCTTATTCTGACTGCATTTATAACTTATAATATAATAGTGAAGAAAAAAAAGATTTACCAAGGAACAATCAGACAGACAGTAAAAATTATATATATATATATATATATATATATAGAAAAACTTTCTTTTGTAGCACTGACTGATCATTATTCTAACTCTCAAGGATTGTTGCTCTGCTGTAATAAGGAAGAAGGAGAATATTTCAAAACTCTCTCTTGAGTCTTCTTCATTCCTCAGGCTTCAAGGATTCACAAAGAGCTAAAATCTTCTTCAATCTTCAGATCTAAGAAATATCTACTACTGTTCCTTTTGAAGACCTACACCCAGGGCCAAGTTCCTTCTTCCTGAATCAATTCTACATCTCAGGGGGAGCTTGGAAATTCTATTCAATCCACATTGTATTCTCACTTGATTGAGACAGAGAAGATTTCTTTTAATTTCTCTTTTTAACTCCATCTGTACAGGGTTATCTCTCCCTTTAAAAGTGAACTCTTGGTGATAGGGCACCTGATCAAAACCTATTGGATTTTGGGCTCCTAATCAAAAGATCAAAGGGTCTCTAGATCTACTTGCAGCAGATCTTGTGGTGGCAGGGCACCGTAACACAAACCTATAGTGGATTCCTACCTGGGTGGTAGAAGTGTGGATTTACCTAGAGTTGGGGAACCACTATAAAATTTCTTGTGTCGTCTTGATGCTTTGTGTTTTCTTTTTTGGATGTGTTGTGTTGTGACTGTTTGTTATTTCTCTTCTAATATATTAGTATCATTAACTTAATTCCGCACTAAACCTAAACAAATATTTTTAATACTCTATTCACCCCCCCCCCTCTAGATTAAAGTCTATCTATTCCTCTCCTTCAATTGGTATCATTGGGTGTGTTTTTTAAGGTTGTACAGGCTAACACCTGAACCTAAAGATCTCTGATAGATATTCTTTTTACTCTACTATTTTTTCTATTATACCATGGCACAGTATAAGGATTTTGCAAGCCCCAGACCTTCAGTTTGCAACTTGCAAAAGTTTTGAATCTGGAAGGCAAGAATCAGACTTTATATGAATTCTATTGATGAAGATATTTATGCTTCTATCTTAATAGGAGTACCTTCACCTGCTTCCCCACCAAGTACTTCCACAAACATGACTGCAGTGCCCCCTCCAGACTATAATAATGTATACAAGAAAGCAAAAATTGCAAATGCAAAAGCCATGAACATTCTGGCTCAAACAATGTCTGATGACATATTTCAGAAGGTAGCTGTATGTGAATTAGCTAAGGCTATCTGGGATTCCTTAAACCAGATGGTTGCAGGATCAGCAGATGAAAGGAAGGACAAGAGAGCTTATCTCATCTCCCAGTATGAAAAGTTTTAAAAGGATGAAACTGAACAAGTTTCTGAGATGTACAACAGACTCATCATCATTGTTAATTAGCTGAAAACTCTTGACAAAGACATCTCAGTCACAGAATTGAATGACAAGATTCTCATGTGCTTCCCCAACTCATGGGACTCTAGAATCTGGCCTATCAGAGAGACCATAAGCACATATAAGATGACTACTGAATAAGTCTTAGGAAAGCTGAAATCCTATGAATAGCTGCTAAAGATAAGAAAAGCTGAGGAACAAAAGATTGATACACCAACAAGAAAGGAACAGAATATAGCTTTCAAAGCTTCAGAAGAATCAGAAACCTCTCCATCAAATGAAGAGTTGATGAGTCTCTTTGCAAAGAGATTCTTCAAGATGGGGAGAAAAGAATTCAGAAGAAAATCATCAAGAAGTGATGATAAACCAAGGTATGACAAAACCCCTTCTAAAGAGGTTATCTGTTTTGTTTGCAGGAAACCTGGACATATTCTCCCAGAATGTCCAGAAAACAAGCACAAAGAAAGAAGAAAAGAAAAAGACTCCAAGAAGAACTCCAGCAAACCATCCTCTTACAAGCACAAGAAGAAGGAGAAAGGGTTTGTTGCAGAAACATGGAGTGACACTGAAGAATCATCTTCCTCCAGTTCTAGTGAAGATGAAGAAGAAGTAAAGGCCAATGAAATTTTTTTGATGGCCATCAATGCTCCAGGACATGTTTCAAAATAAGTAGAATCTGAAGAATGTTCAGATTGTGATCAGGGATTGGAAGATTTTGATTTTACTTCTAAAGAATTTAAACATGATTTTAAATCTATGTGTAGTGATCTAATTAGATCTGAGAAGGAAATCAAACTTCTCATAGAAAAACAATTCAACTATGATAGCTTAGCTTCAGAAAATCTTAAATTAAAAAATGAAATAAATCTGTGTAATGAACAAATCAACTCTCTAAAAATTGAAT
The DNA here is from genome assembly GCA_039513925.1 of Platanthera zijinensis. Classification (NCBI taxonomy): domain Eukaryota; kingdom Viridiplantae; phylum Streptophyta; class Magnoliopsida; order Asparagales; family Orchidaceae; genus Platanthera; species Platanthera zijinensis. Next base: position 141,435,094 of record CM077093.1, on the reverse strand, counting down.
TAAGTAAAGCAAAACACCTAGAGGAATCACTGAATGGTAGAAGTAAACAACTTGTATAAATTACCAGTACACTTAATGCTAGAATTAATGGATGTAAGTTAGGATTAGGTGCATCATCCAGTGAACCACCTATTATTCAGAAAAACCATCTCTTATAACCTATAAAGTTTATTTCAGATAAAGGAAAGAAAAATACAGTGCAAATTAAAACAGTGAATAAAGTGTTAAAACAAGTTGAGATAAATAAAGAAAAACAAAAAGCTAAGTCTGAACAAAAATCGTCAAACAAAGATCAACGATCTTAGCATTCTTCGTCGAACGATGATCGACGATCTCAGAACCCAGAGCTTGAGCCTAAACTCTCTACAAACGGGGATCGACGATATCATTATGTATCATCGAGTAGAGATCAACGATTGTGGAACCCAGATAATAGCCTCTATTATTCTGAGAACCAAGATCGATGATATCAATGCTGGTCGTCGAACGCAGATCGACGATCTCAACATAAATCGTCGAACCCAGTACCATTTTATCAAAATTATAATTTCAACAGAAATTTTTATAAGAATTCTAACTCCAAACCTTTCTATCCCTTAACTAACTGGATAATCCCACCTAGGAGATCTCATCCCTTAGGCTATAAAAGTAAACCTTAATACTGTTATATTTCTAGCTTTAAGTATGAAAATAAGCCATGACCCAAGGTTACCTGGGTTCAAAATATATGAGTTGTTGTTTTGTAGGTAAAGACCTATCCTATCATTCAGGATAAGTGGTATCTGGATAGTAGGTGCTCCAAGCACATGACAAGAAACAAGGTAAATTTGAGTAACTTCAAGGAAAAGCTAGGTCAAAGTCATTTTTTGAGACTCAAGCTTTGGTCAGACAGAAGGATATGGAGAATTTACACTTGGAGCTGTCACATTCAGGAAAATGGCATATGTAAGTGGCCTGAAACATAACTTGATATCCATAGGTCAGCTATGTGATGCAGGTTATGAGGTATGTTTTACTGGATCCAAATGCAACATTTCTTTAAATAATAGCATTGTGTTATCAGGTATTAGGTTAGTTAATATCTATTTAGTTTATTTTAATTTTGCTTGTTCAGAAATCTATTTGTTTAATCAAGTTAGAAATAATAATACATTGTGGCATAAAAGGCTAGGACATGTAAATCTTAGAAACATTGCTAGGTTATCTAGGGACAACATTGTTAGAGGATTGCCCTCTTTCCCCTACAAGAAGGAAAGCCTTTGCAAGGCTTGTCAAGAAGGCAAGCAAACTAAAAATAGTTTTAAATCAGTTAATAAGAGTGATTCACCCAGGATCTTATATCTGCTTCATTTGGATCTTTTTGGACCAATTGTTGTACAAAGCCTGGGAGGGAAGTTCTATACTTTAGTTATTGTAGATGACTTCTCTAGGTTCTCTTGGGTTTTCTTCTTGAGAAACAAGTCTGATAATTTAAAAGTTCTTACAGACTTTCTAAAATGCATAAAGATTGAGTACTCTGCTCTAGTTGCATTGATCAGAAGTGATCATGTAACTGAGTTTGAATCTCTTCCTATGCAAGAATTCTGTGAGAAGGAAGGTGTCATGCATTGCTTCTCTGCTCCTAGAACTCCTCAACAAAATGGGGTAGTTGAAAGGAAAAATAGAACACTCATTGAAAATGCAGGCACATTACTTGTTGATGCTCACATGCCTCTATCCTATTGGGCAGAAGCTGTAAGAAGAGCAAATTATGTCCTGAATAGAAGATTGATACACAAACTTAAGGGCAATACTCCCTATGAATTACTCAAAGGGAAGAAACCTAAAATAGATTACTTTAGAATTTTTGGTTGTATCTGTTATATACACAATAATAATAAAGATTATCTTAGAAAGTTTGAAGCCAAAGCTACAATGGGGATCTTTCTAGGATATTCCCAAGTTAGCAAGGCATGTAGGGTTTTCAACAAATCATCTTTGAAAATAGAAGAATCCATACATGTTATATTTGATGAAGCTAATATGTTTTACAAGAAGAAGAAAGCTTCTACCATTAACTACTTGCAGGTACCAAACCTATGTAAAAAGCTGGATAATCTAAATCTCACTTAGAAGGTGATATCTCATCCATCTCCACAAATTTATGAAGATAGTGAAGTGGAATCTCTTGAAATTGCTGAAGCCCCTCTATCAACAAACTTAATTCCACAAGAGGAATTAGCTCATAATGTTGATGGTGTTGAACAAACTCCACCTCCTGACTATGTTACACTTAGAGATCATCCCATATCTCAAGTCATAGGAGACATGACAGTGGGTGTGCAGACAAGGCATCAACTTAACCAAGATGTGATGCATGCCTGCTTTCTCTCTCAAATAGATCTCTCATCCATTAAAGATGCTGAGAAAGATCCTCACTGGATTATTATAATGCAAGAGGAGCTCAATCAGTTTGAAAGATGTAAAGTTTGGAACATGGTTCCTTGACTTAAAGGACATCTAGTTATTGGAACTAAATGGGTCTTAAGGAATAAATTGGATACTCAATGAATAGTTGTCAGGAACAAAGCATGAATAGTGGAACAAGGCTACAAGCAAGAAGAAGGTTTTGACTATGATCAGACCTTTGCACCTATTGCAAGGCTTGAAGCTATCAGAATTTTCTTGGCTTTTGCTGCTCACAAGAAATTCAAGGTATATCAAATGGATGTCAAAAGTGCTTTTCTCAATGGGGAACTCAAGGAAGAAGTATATGTGGAACAGCAACCAGGTTTTATCTCTTCAACCCATCCCTCTTATGTTTTCAAACTGCATAAGGCTCTCTATGGTCTAAAGCAAGCTCCAAGAGCTTGGTATGAAACCCTAGCTAGCTTTCTTTTAGAACATAAATTTTCTAGAGGCATTGTAGATAGACTTTATTTATAAGACATCAGCATGATAAGATTCTGTTTGTTCCAGTATTTGTTGATGATATTATATTTGGATCTACTGATTCCAAACTTTGCAAAAGGTTTTCTTACCTAATGCACTCCAAGTTTGAAATAAGTAGCATGAGTGAACTCTCTGATTTCTTTGGTCTTCAAGTGAAGCAAGCTCCTGATGGCATCTTCATATCTCAGTCCAAGTATGCTAAGGAATTAGTAAAAAGGTTTGGGATGGCTGATGCCTCAGCTATGAAGACACCCATTTCTTCCAATGCAGTAATTGATTCTGATGAAAAGGGTAAACCTGTTGATCAGAAAAATTATTGGGCAATTATTTGGTCCCTATTATATCTTACTGCTAGTAGATCTGATAAAAATGTTTGCAACATGTCTCTGTGCTAGATTTCAAGTCAACCCTAAAAAATCTCATTTAATTCTCCTCAAGAGAATTTTAAGATATTTAAAGGGCTGTCCTAATCTAGGACTTTGGTATCTTACAGAGTAAGAATTTGAATTATCTGGATATTATGATGTTGACTATGCTGGATGAAGAGTTGACAGAAAAAGCACTTCAGGAACTTGTCAGTTCCGTGGTGATAGTTAGTATCCTGTTTTTGCTAGAAACAATCGTTTGTGTCTACATCAATTGCATAAGCTGAATATATAGTAACTGGTAGTTGTTGCTCACAGATCTTATGGATTCAAAATTAGCTACTGGATTATGGTTACTCTCTCAAAAATACCACCATATTTTGTGACAGTACCAGTGCCATATCAATTGCACAAAATCCAGTCCGGCATTCTAGGACCAAGCATATAGAAATAAGGCATCATTTTCTTAGAGATTGTGTAGACAAGAACAAGATTAATCTCAAGTTTATCCCCACTGATTTTCAAAGAGGAGATATTTTTACAAAGCCTTTGGATGTGCAAAAACATCTATTCTTTTTGAATCAGCTTGGAATGATAAATGGAATGGATTAAAATTGAATTTTGTCTTTGTAAAGATCTGTTCAACGATCGTCGAACCGAGATCGACGATCTTCGAACTCATCTTGAGCTCAATCGTCGACCTGAGCTCGACGATAGCTCCGTGTGGAGACAAAAATCGTCGACCGGAGTTTGCCGACTTTGTTTCAGTAAATTAATCGTCGACCTAAGCTCGACTATCAATTTACGCTACTGAAATCTGAGACCAACGATACTATTTATTTTCAAATTAATCGTTGACCTAAGATCGACGTCTGTGATTTTGTCGTCGGACAGAGATCGTCTTTTCATATTCCAAAACCTATATGTAGGTTTATCTTCGATCTCTGTCCCGCTCTTTCATAATTTGCACTTGCTCGTGATCTCTTCTCTCTTCAGTCTACAGGTTTTCCATGGCGATTTCTCCAGCAGTTCTTTCAGCGATGAAGTTCGACACTGGCTTCGATGTCGACTTTGAATCCTTCAATAACAATGATCCAATTTTTCAAGAAATGATAAAGTTATGTGATGATCAGGGCTTGAAGAAGTTCATGACTATAAGGAAAAAGTTATATATCGCAGAAATCAAAGAATGGGTTTTCTCTTCCTCAACTGATGACGGTTCAATGATCAGATCCATCTCTAGACAGCAGGTGACTCTAAACCCTGCGATTCTTACTGAAATTTTTGAGTTAAAAAATGGAATATATGAGCTGGAACAGGATAGCTCTGAATATATCAGAATGTTATTAGAGATGGGTCATGCTGAGGGCATCCCATTTAAGCTTTTAAGGAAAAATTAATTTATGTCTTTTAAGTTTCTTACGGATTTAGTGGGCAAAGTACTGCTGGGTAAGCATTCAGCACATGACAACATAAACATCCAACAGTTTATCATTATGTCTGCTTTAGTTAATAAGAAGTCCATAGACTGGGCTGGGTTATTCTTTGATTTGATTAAGAGAAAGAACAGTAAGAAAGAAGTCTGTTTAGGAAGGATTCTAGGAATCTTCCTTCAGAAGAAGGCTCTAGAGCTATTGGTTTCTACAATAATAGCCATCAATGCCAGCAAGAGGTTGGACTCCTCTTTGTTTGGGAAGTGGGAGAGGACAATTCAAAAGCCTTCCAAGGCTGTAACCTCCTCAAACTTATCTAAGGACACAAGGGCAGTAACAACCACTCCTCACCCTAATGAATAAGTTCCTCCTCCTCCTCCTTTAGCTTCCCCAGTCATCTCCAGAGTCACTTCCATTCCTAACACTATGATTCAAACCTCTACTTCCTCCCCAGCTGTCATCTCATCTCCTACTTAGTCACCACTTCCCCTCCATCCACTTGAATCTCAAAACCTCCAGACAATAATGTTTCCAAATTTTGACCTACTCTCACCTCACTCATCCCCTTCCCGTCAACATGATTCACCCATCCATATTGAAGCCACTCCTGTAAGTTCTCCACTTACTTCCCCTCTCAACTCTCCAACAAACTCACCTATTCAGGATGAAATCATGACTGATTTCACTCCTCCTCCCTCTTTTCATTATGTCTCAACTAAGACTCCAACTGAGTTTCTTCCTCTTGATCCCTCTTTTCTTCCTCATCTTCTGGAGCTCATCACTCCAACTCTCAAAACCTTAATAGCAGAGGCTATTTCACCTCTTGCTCTTTCTATATCAACTTTATCTGCTTCCCTTGCTGCTACCTCTGTCCCTTCTTCATCTAGGGGCTTGGCTCCAGTTTGCACTGAAACAAGGTAGGGGGAGATGTCCAATGAAGATGCAGCAGGTTCAGCCTCAGTAGAACTTCAAGATTAGTCTCCTCCAGCAGTGTAGGAAGAAGAAGCTTTTCAGAAATTCTGTGCAGATCTAGTTTAATATTCAGAGTTGCTTACTTCAGATGAGGACACTGATGTGTCATTACCTACCATATCTAGTGGTGATTGTTTTATAAATCCCACTATTGATCTTTAAATTATTTTGCATTCTTTTTCCATGCTTAATACAGTTCTGCCTCCAGTTGATTTGTATACTTCCAAGCCCATAATCTGTTATACTAGACCAATGAGCCCCTCAATTGTGGAACAGCTCCTACAGATCAAGAAATTTCAGTCAGTTATAATGTGTACAGATATGCCAACTCCTATGGCTGTTGAAACTTTGCATGTTATAGAAAATAAGGATGAGCTAGATGCTCTCTTAATTTTTGATGAACTGATTCATCTAGTTGTGCCAGGAATTTGAGTTCAGCCCTAAAGACAAGTGTAATAAAGTTTTGTGAGCTAAGTTCTCCTATTGCTGAAATGTCCTCTATGGACATTGATCCAGTTCCATGTCCTATTGGACCCTCATATCAAATAGATGACAGTCCTCTTCCATCTCTTGATGATATTATTGCACTTGATATTCAGGAAGAAGCCTAAGAGAAGGCTGCCAAGAAGACTTCTGACAAATAGATACAGGAAATAGATACATTATATGACAATCCTCCTGATTCATCTAATGATGATGAGGATGATTATTCAGAGGATTCTGATCCCAGGAAAAAGAAAATATCAAAGAAAAGAAAGTTTGCTCCTAAGGATGCACCCAAGCCAGGCAATACAGATGACACTCCTTATTATATTCTGAAAGGAATCAAACCTTATCCAGGCATGGAAAGCTGGATGAGGTTATCTAAGAATAAGCAGAAAGCCAAGAAGAAGAGCAGGAGATTTTCACCTCCTCCAACTCCTCAGAGGTTTAGAAGAGGTCCCCCTCCTCCTCCTCCTGCTGCTGCTGGTGCCTCTAAAATTGCTCCTCAAGCTTCAGATGCATCTTCCAAGCCTTCCACCTTCACTAGGACATATCAAAGGCAGGATATATCATCCAGATCTCAGCCCAAAGGAAGCAGTCAATAGCAAAGAAACCAAAGTTCCACAGAACAAGTTAAAGAAGTTATTTATCAGAAACCCTCCTTCTCTCCTCCTCAACAACATAAATTACTACCCAAAGTTCAAAGCACTGCTACCTATTGTCCAGAAGACATGATGAGTCTCTCAAGCCCAAGGGAAAGTATAGTGAGGCTGCTCCTCCAAGATCCCTTTATTTTCAAAGTGATGATCAGCATACTACTACAAGCTTTCAGGCTCAATCCACTCAATTCAAAGCAGTTTTAGTATTGCCTCCTTATGATTATCAGCCAACCTGATGTAGGCCCGATCTTTCGAGCGTTTTGGTGGCCGACAAATTAACGTGATGCTCTCGAATAATTCTCACGTTACACTCTAGCATTTAATGTCGCAGCGGTTTAATTAATATAATTACTAAACAACAATTACGGAGGGTTTGCAAAGCCCTTCAAGATAGTACCAAGGCGATAGGCCAAGGTCCTCTCAAGCGAAAAGAACCCACACGGTTCGATCGAGCGTGTTGTACCAAAAGAGAAACCACCGAAAACAAAAGATTCGGGCAAGGGTGGTTCTCTCCCAACAAAATACAAACGAGGGTCTCCACGCCGCACGAACTTAAACGAAAATATGATAAACAAGACAATAACTAAAATAAAATAAACCACGAAAAAATCAAGCGTTACACAAAATGCGCAATTTGCCAAAGCCACAAGATTTATCTAAGGAAGAGAAACACGTTAAGTAGATATTTTCATTACCCAACCGGATTAGATGAATCTGGTTACGCTCAACTAGAATCATTCCTCAACGGCACCACCAGAGATACGCTGGAGGGAGAGAAATTTGTCGCCTTCTTCGTGTCACGTTGTATTTGGAAAAGTCCCGGCAGAATCTTCTAAATATGGAAACAAATATCTCCAAATAAGGCAGGAGATAGAAAAGGTGGTGGATTGAGAAATATTTAAGGAATGAAATATTTCAAGTATGGTAGGCTAAGAGCTTAATTTGGAAAGTGATATTTGGATTTAGGATGGGGATGAGGAAGGGGTCGGGCTTGGTGGTGTTGGTGGTTGGCGGCTAATATTTTGTGGTGGAGGGAGGGGCTCGGGTTGTTGGAGTTTGGTGGTGGCCGGTTTTGTGAGAGAGGAGGTGGCGGATTGGATGTTGGAGGAGGGGTCGGGTTTGCAAGGGAGTAGAGGAAAGGAAGAAGGAGGGAAGCCGAGATTGAGATGGGAGGAGAGGTGGCCGGCGGCCAAAGAGGAAGAAGAAGGAGGAGGGCCGAAACTTGCCTTGGAGAGGAGGGGGATTTCAATTCTTGAAATTGGTTTTCTTTTCATTCATTCACTAATTAAAACATGAAGGATACATGCCTATATATAGGCTACACCACTCAATCTCCCTCCAAACAAACTGCAAAATTCAAAATTCAAATTGAACATATGATGGTTATATGCACCCATCATAGTTCATGAAATGAGATAATTAAAATACTACATGATGGTTATACGCACCCATCATTACACATGAAATGGAAATTAAAAACATTAAATTAAATAACATTGCAAAAATAAAACAAAGCATAAAAATTAATTAATAATTAATAATTATTTATTAATTATAATTATCAATTATTATTAATATGTTGGCTTGCGTTCAGGATGGGTATTATGATGATGCTCCACATGAACATCCGTAAGCACGCCATCGCCGTCTTTAAAATGTTGCGGGCCGCCATCTCCATCAATCGGGTCACCATCATCATCAGAGGGAGGACGCTCCTTGGCGACATATCGTGGGGAGTCGGCTCCATCAATCGGGTCACCATCATCATCAGAGGGAGGACGCTCCTTGGCGACATATCGTGGGGAGTCAGCTCCATCAATCCTCCCCCTCTTAAAACGACTCATCACTGATGAGTATGCCTGCGAGTACTCATCTGGGAGGTCATCGGCGGGGAAGAAGAACCTGTATGACACAAGGTGGTCTTGGAAGGACCTTAAATATGCATTAGTTAAAAAAGGAAAAAGAATTTCAACAACATCCACCAACATACCTCCGATGGTGACTGAGAAGGAGAACGATCCTAGAAAACTATCACCACCCAACCCAATAGAAAACATAGTGGAAAATATATACGGAGAGGTAGACATTTCAAGTAGCATTAAATCATATAGCGTAAAATATGTAACGATGAAAATAGGAGTTATGCCCCAATCAGTGGAAAATTTTAATAGAAACGTCATGTCACCATATTTCCGTAAAATCCGTAAAAAGTAGACTAGCCGATTCGTTAATATTTCTAAGGTGCCCAGGGGCATCCGTTCGGTGGTGAGACAAACCAAAATCAAATCTTTCATATAGCGGTGGAAGATTATTTGATACAACATAGCAAGTAATTTAATGGACACATTTAGAAGGATCAAGAAATGAAAAATGCGCCTAATTAAATTAAAACCATGAGGGGAGAACCCATGTGCAACATGAATGGAATTAATAGTAGAAAATAACGGAATTAAGTCAGGTGGCACGGGCTCTTTCAGTTCAAAAATCAAATCAGTGGAGCCTAATGTTATCGTTCTAAATTTGGTATTAAAATTAGATTTAAAAATATCATAATAATAGGCTTTCAGAAAACGCTCGTCACCAACTACGTTCACCCACATCTTTATAAGTAAGTCTAACGGGAAGGCGGGAATAATAAACTTCTCTAAATATAGAGGGCTAAAGATGACGAACTCATCTACTCGAACTAAGGGTACCGGAGGGAGAGTCGACAGGGTTGACTCCGTAGGGGGAACCAAGTCACACTCAACGTCAAAACATGGATTAAGCGTCCAGGAGAACGCCTCCGGTTGAAAGCCATTAAAATTAAAAGTAAACTCGAATAGTGGATTCGTCCTCACTATAAACTCATCCTCAGTTAACTTTTCACCACAGAATGAATCCACCAAATCAGCCGACATGTCTTCTAACGCATTAGATATTTTATTCAATTTAGCTTCAGTGATCGTCCCTAAGGTAGGCAAATTTATATCCGATAAAACTTCTAAGCTACCTTGGGCCTCAGGAAAAGGAGCTGTCATCAAAGAAAAATCTATCGGGCCCTCAGTGTTACCATCATCCAAACGTAATATTTCCTCACGGGGTAAATCTACTACAGCTTCACATTCTATGTCGACCAATTCTTCCCATGAGGTGGGGACATCGTCTAAGTCAGCAATAGGGGATGGGCAAATTGAATCCAGGGGAGTATAAAAATTAGCTCGAATCCCAAGCAGCGATGATAACGTCAAAGGACTAACTCTCGGATGTATAACATTAAGCTTATCCCAAACTGAACATCCATCCCAAGGTGACTCTTCCAATACCGTAGAAATATCTAATAAGCCTAGGTCAACCTTAATAATGTTGGGTCCAAGCAAGTCATCACCTAATTCAGTAACAGGTACGCTCTCAGCTTCGGATGACTCTACCGACTCTGCTAGAACGTCTTCTGAATCAGGGTCATCAGAAGACTCCATGACTAAAATATCATCGAAGGGGATTGGAGATGATTCCTCAGGAGAGAAATACTCATCCAAATCACTGGGATATCCAGTATCCTCATCGTCACTAAAAGCGTCAGTGAAACTTGCCTCGTCCTCAGTGACAGGCTCAGTCCTAATCATATCCTCAGGTTCAATAGGAGAGTCAGACACTATCATAAGTGAAGGAAGACTCTCACCTAGCTGATTAACTTCATCATCCAGAGATTCTATATCCACATAGGAATCCTCAGAGGTATCAGTCACTATATAAGAGGGCTTAGATGTTGAGGCTAACGCAGCAAACACCCTAATAGTAACCTCTTTCGAGTTCAAATTATGGGGTCCAAATGGCTTATGTTCCCTATAGGTGGGACAAGTCACACTTTGGGTATTACTACCTCTCTGGGGATATGATATATCCTGAGGCATAGGGTCACTCCTATAAGCAGATACGGGTCTAGTGCCGTAACTATTCGTTTTAACGGGTGTGGTGCTATTAGTACGCAGGTAGGCGGGATCAAATTGATCCGAGAGGAGGCTACGCATGTGCGGCCAAGCATAACGATAGCTACCAACACGACGCTCTTCGTTTAACCAAAATAATCAGGCTCGACCAACTAATCGCTCTCTGGCAAAGTTAACCTTCTCGTAGTCATCCCAAAAGTGACAATTAAAATAAAATTCTATACCCTTAAGCCAATCCCTAAAAATTTTAGGACACCCTAAACCGTCATACGTGGGGGTCCTACTAAACGTGGGAGGATAAGTGTGGGAATGAGTAGCATGTACGTCATAAGCCATCTTAGCGCGAACCGGGGAGAAAATTCACCTGGACTTAGTGCATGTGCAAGGAAAAGGGTACCAGGACAACTTAACTCTAACGAAGATGGAATTGCTCCCGCTTAACCACTAGGGTCTTAAATATGATAAAATAGGGTTTTTGCTGGAAAAATATGAGGATCATTAAAAAAAATTGCTGGATTTTTTTTACTGAGAAAATAAAAATCTAGGCTGCTATTGGCACAACAAATACTAAATTTCAAATTTATTAATAAAAATAAATACTTAATGAAAAATAAAAAATTTTTTGATTTTCTTACTAATAATTAGATGGATAAATTCCAGAAATTTTAAATTTTAAATTTTAAGAAAATTAAAATTTTCTTAAGGTCGCTATTTGCAGACCAACTATTAAATTTTAAAATAACTTAATAAAAATAATGACTTAATGAAAAATAATTTTTTTTTGATTTCTTATTAAAAATAAGATAGAGAATTTCCAGAATTTTATTTTTTAGATTTTGAGAAAAATTTTAAATTTTGAATTTGGAATTGGAAATTGGAAATTTGAAATTTAAAATTTTGAAATTTGAAATTTGAAATTTGAAATGGGAAATTGGAAATTTTGAATTTGAATTTTAAATTTTGAATTTTGAATTTTGAAATTTAAAATTTTGAAATTTGAAATTTGAAATTTTGAAATTTGAAATTTGAAATTTGAAATTTGAAATCTGAATTTTGAAATTTTAAATTTTAAATTTTAAATTTGAATTTTGAATTTTGAGAGGGGTGGATTGCCAATTAGGAAATTGACGAGAACCTCCCTTTGATACCAAATTGATGTAGGCCCGCTCTTTCGAGCGTTTTGGTGGCCGACAAATTAACGCGACGCTCTCGAATAATTCTCACGTTACACTCTAGCATTTAACGTCGCAGCGGTTTAATTAATATAATTACTAAACAATAATTACGAAGGGTTCGCAAAGCCCTTCAAGATAGTACCAAGGCGATAGGCCAAGGTCCTCTCAAGCGAAAAGAACCCACACGGTTCGATCGAGCGTGTTGTACCGCGGGCAAAGGTGGTTCTCTCCCAACAAAATACAAACGAGGGTCGCCACGCCTCACGAACTTAAACGAAAATACGATAAACAAGACAATAACTAAAATAAAATAAACCACAAAAAAATCAAGCGTTACACAAAATGCGCAATTTGCCAAAGCCACAAGATTTATCTAAGGAAGAGAAACACGTTAAGTAGAGATTTTCGTTATCCAACCGGATTGGATGAATCCGGTTATGCTCAACTAGAATCGTTCCTCAACGGCACCACTAGAGATACGCTGGAGGGAGAGAAATTCGTCGCCTTCTTCATGTCACGCTGTATTTGGAAAAGTCCCGGCGGAATCTTCTAAATATGGAAACAAATATCTCCAAATAAGGCAGGAAAGAGAAAAGGTGGTGGATTGAGAAATATTTAAGGAATGAAATATTTCTAGTATGGTATGCTAAGAGCTTAATTTGGAAAGTGATATTTGGATTTTGGACGGGGATGAGGAATGGGTCGGGCTTGTTGGTGTTGGTGGTTGGCGGCTAATATTTTGTGGTGGAGGGAGGGGCTCGGGTTGTTGGAGTTTGGTGGTGGCTAGTTTTGTGAGAGAGGAGGTGGCGGCTTGGAGGTTGGAGGAGGGGTCGGGTTTGCAAGGGAGTAGAGGAAAGGAAGAAGGAGGGAGGCCGAGATTGAGATGGGAGGAGAGGTGGCCGGCGGCCAAAGAGGAAGAAGAAGGAGGAGGGCAGAAACTTGTCTTGGAGAGGAGGGGGATTTCAATTCTTGAAATTGGTTTTCTTTTCATTCATTCACTAATTAAAACATGAAGGATACATGCCTATATATAGGCTACACCACTCAATCTCCCTCCAAACAAACTTCAAAATTCAAAATTCAAATTGAACATATGATGGTTATATGCACCCATCATAGTTCATGAAATGAGATAATTAAAATACTACATGATGGTTATACGCACCCATCCTTACACATGAAATGGAAATTAAAAACATGAAATTAAATAACATTGCAAAAATAAAACAAAGCATAAAAATTAATTAATAATTAATAATTATTAATTAATAATAATTATTAATTATTATTAATATGTTGGCTTGCGTTCAGGACGGGTATTATGACGATGCTCCACATGAACATCCGTAAGCACGCCATCGCCGTCTTTAAAATGTTGCGGGCCACCGTCTGCATCAATCGGGTCACCATCATCATCAGAGGGAGGACGCTCCTTGGTGACATATCGTGGGGAGTCGGCTCCATCAATCGGGTCACCATCATCATCAGAGGGAGGACGCTCCTTGGCGACATATCGTGGGGAGTCAGCTCCATCACAACCATTAAACAGGGAGTTGATCCTAACTTTAGGATTGCCAGGCTTCAAGAATTGATTGGTCTTTATCAGATAAAAAAAGCTGTAGAAGAAGGAGAAGATCCATCTAGGTTTACTACAATGTCCTCCTAAGAGAAAAAGAGTTGGACAAACTCAAAGTTAGCAAGAAGGTTTTAAATCCAGCTGATTATATGGCATTGCATCCAGAAGCAATTGTGCCCATGACAATATCTCATACATCTCTTGGTGGACAAGACCTGATGACTTCTAAGAAGGATGTACCGGATCCTGATAGAAAGATAATCTTCTCTAAACCCTCCTCTGGTCCTTCTGATAAATTGTAGTTTGTATTTTATTATGTCTCTTTGCTTAAACTGAGTATGTACAATGTATTACTATAACATATCTGCTGATGTTATTTCATCCCTACAGATATTTATGGTTTTTGTATTTCCTTTGCTTTTCTGTTTTATTCTAAAAATGACCTCACACAAATAGGGGGAGATTGTTGGAACCATTGTTTGGATTTGTGCTAGGTGTTTGGTATTGTATCCACAATTACCTGGATTTGAAGAAGCCTCCAGTCAAGCTAAGATGGATTCACAATGTATTTGACAATCATCTATTAAGTTGTGCTTGCAGCTATTCCATGCTAAGTACACACCAATCTCAGGGTGCAGTGGGTCAATATACACAGGTCTGTGTAACGTAATCCCTCGTTGAGCAGATCAGTGTGTTAACTCACGTGTGCTCTCTCTATTGGAGTGTACTTATTTTCAAGTATAGGGTCAAGATAGATCAAGAGTAGAAGAGGAGCAAAGATGGGTCAAAGACCAAGTTCATAGGAAGGAAGAGGAAAATCGTCTAAGTCAAAATCGACGGGAATCACTAAGTGATTCTCACCGATTCGACGGGAATCATTAGTGATTCTCGCCGAATCATCGAGAATAAGTCAGTGATTCCCATTGACTTTATCCGGCTGACTGTCCTCATACAAGAATTCTGCTTAGGCAGAATCGACGGGAATCACCATGTGATTCTCGCCGATTCGACCAGAATCACCTTGCATTCCCGTCGATTCCCTCCGGATGACCAGATTTCCAACTGGAATTCTGCCAAGGCAAATTTGACGGGAATCGTGAGTGATTCCCACCGACTTCGACGGGAATCACCAGCGATTCTCTCCGATTTTTGCCTTAGGCAAAATTCCCGTCCGCTGGACCGAACCAAGTTCGTTGTGCGCCGTTTTGACCGGGACTAGGGCTTCTCCTTGTGGGCCCAACAACGGTCATTTAGGGTTGGCTTCCAGTATATATACTCGCGTATTTTAACATACCGAGGAATCGAATAACGAAAAATAAAACCGAGGCCGAGCGTGCCCTAGCCGATCGCGGAACTTCACCGATCGTCGTCGCCGCTCGCAAGCTAGTCGTTGTCGCTGATCTTAGAGATTCTTTGATCTTCCGACGACAGTACTGAGGCAAGCCTAGCGTCTCACGCTTCTCTCTCGAAATCTCTTGTCTCTCAATTTGTTGAACGAGGATAGTTCTTCATTCCGAATCGATTGAGACGACTTATCCGATTGAGATCGTTGGTAGACCTTGCTTGCTTCGTCAAGAAGTTTGGATCTACAAAGCATCGCCGCTGCATTCACTTGCCGCCGCCGATCTTGTCAAGATCCTCTCCAAGAGAGAACACCGGTCGTGGATTCTTCGTCTCTTTCAAGAAAGCTTCAACGAACGAAGAAGGACATCGAGATCCCCAAAAGTTTGTTTGTATTTTCTTTACATTCAAGTCTAGTTTATTGTAAAAGACATTTGATTCCAAGTTGTAAGGGTTGGGTACAACCCGTGGTGGGGGAGTAGTGACTCCTTTGGTTGGAAGGGTTCCTTCCATAGTGTGAGGATTGGATTTCAATCCGGTTGGTGAAGTGAACGAGTCGTCCCTTGGTGGGAGATAGGTCGAAGGGGGAAAGTTGATGTACCCAAATCGGGGAACCACTATAATTGCTTGTGTACTTTTCTGTGCTGTGTTTGTTTATTTGTGCAGGTAATTTAAATTCCACAAAAGACTGCATGACACCAATTCCCCCCCCCCCATAGGTGGACTTAGTCGACACTAGATACTTTCAAGTTATATCAGAGGGAGGTTGCTCATCAATAAGGTTAACACCTTGAGTAAGATCCTGCATCTAGTGTCAAGAAGAAAACAAGACTCAAGCATTGAGCTATACACTGATGTCTATCCTCTAAGACTCCCTGCCTGCACAAAAGAGTATTATCCCATCTGGAAAATGAGAGTTCAGTATCATCTGGAGGCCATTGACCCTCGTGCATCTTTCATTATTAAAGAGGGTCCCTTCATTCCCATGAAGGCTTCCGGTTCTGGAAAAGATCTCCAAATCCCCAAGAGCCCGAAGAGATGTCTGAAACTGAGCTCTCACTATTCAACTTGGACAAGCTGGTTCGACAGATCATCTCTAATGTTTGGTCTAGATCATCTCATACGAGATTGGATAAGTGAGAGACTAAAAAGTTTATGTGGCTAACTATCTCTGACCTCATGGAGGGAACGAAGAAAACTGGGACCGAATGCCAGCAAGATGATGAAGCATATGTGGGGGTCCTAGTCTCTGAAGATGAAAGTCAAGACCAACCTCTATATATCAGGGCTCCCGTGTCCCTACCTGAGATGGAACAAGATATTGAGGAATGCAGCTGTGATGAAGCTAAAACATCAGTCTCTGCAGACCTTAACGCTAAACCTGATAAGAACAATAAGGATAGGGTATCTTCCTCATCTTGCTTCTTTCCTCTTGAATCTCCTGAAGATAGGAGAAGTTCAGAGGTGTGACCATCATGTGATGCAAGGGAGATTGACAGCCTCAATCAAAGGATTGAAACTCTTGATTCCCTTCATAGAGCCCTTCAGAAGAGCAACTCACTTGTTGAGGATCAAGCTAAAGAAATTGCTCAGCTGAGGACCATGATGGATATCCAATTGGAATCTATCAAGGTGAAGGACTCAAAGATCTCGGATCTAGACTTTCGTCTAGAGACCGAGAAGAGGATAGTATCTAACTTTTTCAAGGTAGATGCTATTAAGAGAAAGGGAGAAAATGGGTGGATCTCACGAATTATAAAATCGTGGAGAAATGGAGAAACTATTTTCAGACCCCCCACACAGAGTAGGAAGGGTACACATTATGCCTTCAAGTATGACCTTAAGAACAACTATGGTCACTGCAAGAATGATCAACCCTCATGTGGAAATACCCATAGTGCAAGTGCTGTTATGGCTACCCATGAGAAAATATAATTGGCTCATCATGAACCTTTTGTATTCACTGCCTCAGCCTCAACACTTCATGAGATTGAAGGAACCAGCTCTCACAGTACCTCTCACCACCCTAGGATGCAGAGAAAGGGGGCTGGCAAACATGTAGCAAGTATCTATGGGGCCCCCGGATCTGTGCTGATTGAAAAGAAGGCACCACCTCCCAGGCCTCATGACACTCACCACATGTTCTCCATCCACCCTCCCTCGTGTCCCGGTGGAAAGGGTAAATCTGAGAGCAGAACCTGCTCTGCCCCTGTCAGACCTATGATCGTGACAAACTCAGTCAGTAGATCTGGTCAGAAAAGGAGATACAATATTCATGAGTGCTGGTGCTGTGGAAAAGTGGGTTACTTTGCCATAGATTGTTGGCAAAATCCTTCTGTGCAAAGGGCAAGGGTATGTCCACATCCCTTGGATAGAGATAGCATTCCTGACAGAAATCCTGTAGGAAGGCATCCTGTATTTTATGCAGACAAGAACCTAGGACCCAATACATATTGGGTTCCTAAGGTAAGGTAATTCATTTTTGCAGGATAGTCTAGGTACCCATGAACATGATGAGACCTAGACAAGAGATGTTCCAGGAATGCTATGGAACAAGTATATGGGATAAGAGATAATGCTAACTACAATGTCCTACTTGAACTGGATACCTGTTGTACTTCAAATAGTGGATCCGAATGATCAACCTAATGATCCAAGGTACGTGCATTCAGTTTCGAAAATTGAATCGCATTACATAGATGTTTATATATATATATATCCAAACCGATATGTAGATTCTCTTTCAAGATATAAATATATATATATACACACACCTGATGGAAGAACACGGATGATAATAAATGTATGATCCTTAGTTTGGAATCTGATAAATTTTTTTGATAATGGGTGACACTGGGTGTCAATTGGTCCGATGAAACTCAAGGGACGTGTGCCATTAGTTGCAACGAAAATTTTACATTTTGACTCACCAAGAAATAGCCAGTGATTATTTCTAGGGTTAACCTCGCTTTGACTCGGCTTAGCTATTCTGACCGGGATATTTGTTATCCAACATTTAATAGGGAAAAGTTTCGAATTAACAGGATTTCAAATCAACAATTTAAATTTATCGATATAAAAATGGTCAAGCAGAAAACTGCCATTCCCAGCAGAAATATCGGATACAGCGGCAATCTTAGGAAATAAATAGTGCTTATTGCGGAAATCCCGACCCTTCGTATTCTAGAAATAGCGGAAATTCCTCTCGTTGCTCCCGTCGCTTGGTGTTCTCATCGAATCCCGATCGCCTCTCGTTGACTCCAGCTCCTGTCGATTGCAATTCCTCGCCGTCCTCTCCCCGTCGGCTCGGTGTTCCCGTCTCCGGCACTTGCTCGACGCAAGTGTCTCGTCGATTCACTGCCAGCATTCCCTCTCTCGTCGACTCACTCTCCTGTCGATTGCAGTCCCGACGCAAGCCGCTCATTGGACTAGGGATTCTTTACGCTCTCCTCCTGCCTAGAGTTTTCTACCTTCCCACTCCAAGTAAAAGGTATTAACCATTCCTCCTTGAATCATTAGCTTGTCTTTAACTTGTTTAGCTCCTACTAGTTTAGTTCCTAATCTATAGATTTAGATAGAGTTAAGTCCCTTGGATGTTACTTGTTTAGGTTTATAATGGCTCCTCGAACCACGATCGGGCTCCTCACTGGGATTGAGTTGGTTAGGACTGGCTTCGCCCATGCTTCTGATGAATTCAGGAACATCATCTTGATGCTTGAGCAAGCCGGGCTCTCCTTTATTCTCGAGCACCCGTGCAAGGTCCTAGATAAGGAAGTTCTTGAGTTCTACACAACCGCCAAGCTACGTCACGAGGACACCATAATAAAGAGTAAGATAGCTATACTACGGATCAAGATGACTGCTGCAAAATTATCACATCATCTGCAGATCAACAGCTCTGAACAAGAGGACTACCTGGATGAAAATGATCGTGCAAGGACACTACTGTTCTGTGGACTAGCTCGAGGGACCAAGGCCATCAAACTCAAGGACATGAATGAGGAAAGAAAGCTCCTCTCAGATATCATTGGGAAGGTTCTGATCTGCAAACCCGGCTCCCATGATCATATTTCAGGGGATATGTTTAAGATCCTGATGGCTGTGGTATGCGGAAAGAGATTCAACTGGGGGGCCATGTTATTTGAGAGGATAAAGGATACCCTACATACTCCTTACTTCGGGAGAATCAGCAGTCTATATCTAAATCAAATGGACAGAGAAAGATTTGATATGACTAAGGGAGTTCCTCTTCACTACCTGAAGAAGATAGATTCCAGCGTCTTTGATAGGTGGGAGAGGAGAATTGGCCAAGGAAGTACAGCTGAAACACATTGTGATGAAGAAGACAGAGCACCGGAGTTCAGAAATTCCTCAGATGAGCCCAGTGAAGTTCCTGATCTGCTGCATGCAGGAACTGAGGGGGAGTCTTTACCCAGTCTTTCTACTGACATCAGGATGGATGCCACAGTTTCAGATCAAGTAGATGTTGTCACTGATATTTCCCTCATCGCGAAGGATACAGTGGATACACTCGCTACTGATAAGACTGATGAGGAGGAAGTAGAGGCGGAGATGGAGAATGATGCTGCTGATGAGGATGATGTGGAGAATGCGGTCGCTGATGATATGAACAATGAGCAAGCTGGAAATGAAATGGCCATGAGGGAGATTGGTGTTCAACCCCCGTCTGTGGAACAAATTCAGGCAAGGGTTCCTGATGTGACTGATGCAACAGTTGAGGGGGAGATGAGTATACATGGAAACTTGGCAGATGCTGCCTCTATCCCCCCATAAGAGACTGTGAATCTATCAAGCTCTACCAGTGTATCTGCAAGAAGGGAATCCTGACTCCCAGAGTCCTATCCCCCCTGAGCACGACAAGGACATGCATCCGGTTCATCCACTAGGACCTAGCCTGGCAAATCACACGGTAAATATCATTCAAGGTATAGTGGATGACCTGAAGGCCACTTTTGAACGATCTCACAACAAGATGCTGAAACGAATTAAGCAATCTGAGGATCTGATGCTTAAAAATGTTGTGGAGATAAATCATAAGCTGAATATGATGGAACAAAAGTTTGAAGCTAAGTATGCAGAGGCCGACACTGCCGTCAATCTTCTAATGCAAAGGCTTAATAAGAATAAAGCTGATCTGGCAGTGGTAAACCAAAATGCAGATGTTGTGGCCAACAACATCAAGTTGTTCGATGCCAACATTGTGACACTCAACGCAAATCAGACATCCCTGCTGAAAGTTCACCTAGTGTCAACTACCTTCACCTATGGGGGGGGGGGGAATAGGTGTCTTGCAGCGTATTTGCGGAATTAAAATTGTACCTGCACAAGAAAACAAAACAACACAGCACAGAAAGGACACAAGCAATTTATAGTGTTTCCCCGATTTGGGTACGTCCACTTTCCCCCTTCGACCTATCTCCCAACCAGGGATGACTCGGTCACTTCACCAACAGGATTGAAATCCAATCCTTGCACTATCGGAAGGAACCCTTCCACACGTAGGAGTAAACACTCCCACAACACGAGTTACACCCAACCCTACAACTAGCAACCAAATGTTCCTTTACAATTAAAAAGAAATTGGAGTGTATAAGAAATACAAACAACTTGAAGATCTAGGTGTCCCTTTTCGTTAGACTACTTGTTCTTGTAGGCAACGAAAAGTCCACAACCCTTGATCTTTCTTGGAGAAAATCTCCCCGAGACCAGCGGCGGCAAAGGGCGGCGGCAAGGCTCTCGGTGTTGGCGGCGGTAACTGAAAACAGTAGCGATGCACTGGAGATTCAATCTTCTTAGCGAAGTCGGCAAGGTCTTCCAACGGTCACACTAGGATCGATCGTCTCGATCGATTCGGACGGGGATGGATTTCCCTATCTCAAATCAAGAGACAAAAGATCTCTGGTTAGACACGTGAGACGCTGTGCAAGACTTGGCTTCTATCACCGGGGATCTGGAGGAGATCAAGATCAGCTACGGTGACCACTGCACGAGCGGAGGCGACGGAGGCGGAGCTGGTTTGCGATTTTAGGGTTAGTCGGCGGCTCGGCTTTCATATTCTGTATTCGTTAACCACTGTACACAAATACCTGTGTATTTATACAATAGGTCATGGAGATGACCGTTGTGGGCCCCACCAAAGCAAAGACCAAAGTCCGGTTCAAATAGCTGCAGGTAACCTGGACCGGTCCAGGAATTCGGAAAAATCGCCCAAGGCAAAATCGGCGAGAATCGTAGGTGATTCTCGACGAATCGGCGAGAATCTGTAACACCCCAAAAAGACCCCAAAAGACTCAACATGAAGTTTGAGTAGTAGGCTGGTTTACACGGCCTGGGACACGGGCGTGTCCCAGGGCGTGTCGGGTGTACACGGCCTGGGACACGGGCGTGTCCCAGGGCGTGTTCGAATTATTTTCGACTTTGGCCTATTCAAGTCAGAGCCGGACACGGCCTTGAACACGGCCGGGAAAACGGGCGTGTCTCAAGGTCAACACGGGCGTGTCAGGTTCGACACGGGCATGTCGATGACCCGTGTTGTTCAGTCGGTTCAAACTGTGTGTGCCGCTTAAAGGGTACACGGCCTGTGACACGGGCGTGTCACAGGCCGTGTCGGCCAAAAAGTGGTTTTTTGGGAAAATCTTGGTCGTTCAGTTTTCTCTCTTTTGATCCAAGGGCCAAGATGGTTTCTTGGCTGGATTAATACGTGAGAGAAGAATGAAGAAGTCATTCTTCATTTGGCTTAAGGAAGAGAGAAAGAGAGAGGAAGAGAGAAAGAAGGAGGAGGAGAGCAAGCCACCGGCGGAGCTCCCGTGGTCCGATTCGTGATCCGAAGCCGGCGTTGTGAAGGCAAGGCTGCTGCGGTTCTTTCTCACCGGCTAGTTTTCGATGGCACCGAAGAGATCGACAAGGGTAACGATCTCCCTCCTTGGACATGTGAAGTCCTTCTTTTCTGCATTGCATAGGGAAAACCCTTCCCCGCGAGTGTGCGGTGGGTTGTGGTGTCCCTTGGGGTAGATATGTGAAGTCCCCCTTGTTAGAGGCCGGAATTGGAGTACGGCTCTAGGCATGCTGTGTGAAGCCCATCTGGATGGAATCTGGATTGGTGATGCTTGTTTGCATATCAGAGAAGGCTCCGTGATAATGGCTTGTGATGCCTATGGCTTGTGATGCCTTGTTCCTACCTGTTGCTTGGTGCGGCAGGAAGTACTGGACGATGTCCAGGAAATGAAGAGGGTTGGATGCAACTCTTGTGGCCGTGTGTTGCCACTTTGTGAGTAGTTGAGCCGTTGGGCTGCAACTCGATGAAAAGGCAGATTGCCGAACAGGAAAGGTGAAACCGACCCACGCCTATAAAAAGCCATGGATACTTCCGTATTCGAGGTGGCTCGGCGACTTGAGCAACGGGGGGTGGCTGATCCGTACCTGCGTTAGGTCTGTCCGACTTGGAAGCCTGGTTATAGGTTTTGTTGGAGCGCCTAATGAGAGTCTTAGGCCCGCGCACCGGAAAGACTAGAATGCTCAAATACCGTGTAGACGGTGGTGTTGACCCTGGTATTCCGGTACACCGAAAATGTGCCCTGAGTGCACGGACTGTCGGGCCGTGTGGCCGATGGTTGTGATGGCTTGAATGTGCCTGCGCGCACATAGTTGCTATTTGATGATGCCATGCTTGCAGGGAAAGAATGCTCATGCCCCGAGAAAGGGGTAGGATTGTTATAATTGGATCAGCTGAATGCTGACCGTTGCATTGTTTGCCACCGGTTGGGTGGATTGTTCCCGTGCAGGTGCTGGAGAGCCAAGTGGTAAGTGATGGGCTGAAGCCCTACTGCTGTTGCTGCTGCTGCTGCGGCTAGCCCTTGAAGGCTAAGCAAATGGCTTTGTTTTGTTTTCTCTTTTACTCATGTATGGCCGGCCTGCGCGCCGAGGTTTGTAAAACATGTTGTATGTAAGAGGAACTGTAAGGCCTTAAGGCCAAACTCTTGTGGTTGTGTACATTCCGTGGTATATATATAAAGGTGGTTTATATATTGGACATTCCTGTTTAGAGTTCAAAGTTGTAACTTAAAGCTTCCGCTAGAATGCTCTGAGTTAGGATTCGTATTTGGTTTGGTATTATCCTGTGACCTCGCCGTCTGTTTGTGGCATATAGTGTGGGGCCCCGACCGGACCTTCTACTATACGTCATTTAACGGATGGGGTCGTTACATTTTGGTATCAGCTTTTCTCGGTCTTCCTCTTTCGAATTCGTGGTCGAATTCTTTTGTGGGGTGGCGAGCACGTATTTGTGCGACCTGCTGTAACGCTAATAAACTCTGGAATGTCCATTAAGGAATGTACAAAATCTTGTTTGAGGAATCTGCGCGTTCCTTTTTGTGTTGTTTTGCTTGCATACGTTCGCTAATGTGTGTCTTGTCCACCTATAGGTGACACGTAGTGGTGCTGGGCAGTCTGAGCCCCAGCGTTCTGATGAGAGTGTGGCACCAGCTGAGGTGCCAACACCTCCTCCATCTGCGGAAACTGTTCGCTTAGTGGCTGAGGCGCTATTTGCCATGATTCAGCCGACCGGGCAAGCGCAGCCGGCGGTAGTGCCAGTTCGTGTTGATGTAAGACCCGAGCCGGTTGAGGCTGTAGATCCACGAGCAGCTGACTGACAGTTGAAGCAATTCATGAGCTTCAGTCCTCCTATATTTGCGGGAATGGGATCCCCAACGCAGGCGGAAGATTGGTATCGCGTGTCAAGAGGATAATGACAGCGATTAGGGCGGAGGAAACTCTAAAGGTCACCTTAGCCACCTTCATGCTTGAAGGGGAGGCGCGGTTGTGGTGGGACGAGGTTGAGCTACACCATTTGGCGGGCAGGCAATTAACACAAGTGTCGATTGAGGAGTTCTCTCGAATATTTCTGGCGAAACATGTCCCAGCGGCGCAACGCATTGCTATGGAAAATGAGTTCCAACGGTTAAAGCAAGGGGAAGATAGTGTGGATATCTACTTGCACGAGTTTACCAGGTTGGGACGATATGCGGGAACAATCTTCGCGGATGACCAAAGGAAAACGAATAGGTTCTATAAAGGATTGCGGGATGAGTTGCGATTCCTGCTTTCGAGTTCTGTGAGCCAAGGGTTTCAGGCGTTGGTTGATACTGCGTGCGCGTTGGAGAAGGACATGAGGCGAGTGCAAGGGAACAAGGGCTTGGTTGTGTCAAAGCCAGAGTTTCAAGCACCTCGCCCGAGTAAATCGTTTTACCAGAAGAAAGGGGGCAAGAGGTCCAAGCCATCTGGGCAAGTGACTACGACCGTTGTATCGGGAGCGACATCAAGGCCGGATGCTCGTACATGCTATAACTGTGGCCGGGTGGGGCATATTGCTTGTGACTGTCGGGTTGTGCAGCCCAAAGGGGACAAGAAGACGGTTGCTTCGTATGCTGAGAAGGGCAAAGCGGTGGTGGATTCCTCTGCTTCCCAGGCGCAGCCCCGAATCTATCAACATGGCCAACAGGAAGCGATTAAGCAAAGTGACGTCGTCACAGGTACGAGTTGATTTAGTTTACTTGCTGTGCTTTTGGTTTTGGTTATGTTTAGCTTGTGCATGATGTGTGTGTGCTGCAGGCTTTGTCCTGATTCGGAATAATTTAGCGAGAGCCCTGTTTGATACGGGTGCTTTGCATTCTTTTCTGTCTGAGGATTTCGTATCTCGAATTGGGGTACCAAGTCATGTGACGGTGGATAGTACAAGGGTGCTATTGCCGAATGGCTATATGATGCTTGCGGATAGGGCTTGCGATGTGGATGTGCAAATAGGAAGTCGGGATTTCGGTTTGAGTGCAGCTGTGCTACCGTTATCGGAGTTTGATGTGATCTTTGGTATGGACTGGCTCTCGGAGCAGCGTGCCTTTATTGATTGCAACTCCAAGGAGATTACACTGGGCCAGAATACCGGGCTTGTGACGAAGTTCGCTGGTATGCGAGGAGTTGGCGGAACGTTGTTGTCTGCACTCCAAGTCGTCAATGCTGTTCGGAAGGGCGCGGAGTTATTCTTCACGCTAATTCAGGCTGTTGAGCCAAAGGCCAGTGTCGGTGAAGTGCCAGTTGTGTCAGAGTTTGCCGACGTGTTTCCTAAAGATCTTCCTGGGTTACCACCCCAGCGGGAGATTGACTTCTCTATTGAGTTGGTGCCAGGTGCGAAACCTGTGGCCCGCTCTCCATATCGCGTCGCGCCAAAAGAGATGGCTGAGTTGAAAGTCCAATTGCAAGAGTTGTTGGAGCAGGGATATATACGCCCAAGTATGTCACCTTGGAGCGCGCCTGTTCTCTTTGTGAAAAAGAAAGACGGTAGCTTACGGTTGTGTATTGACTACCGCGAGTTGAATAAGCTGACGGAGAAAAACAAATATCCGATTCCGAGGATTGATTACCTCTTTGATCAGCTAGCGGGATCAACGGTCTATTCCAAGTTGGATTTGAAATCGGGATATTATCAGCTAAGGATTCGGGAAGGTGACATTCCCAAGACGGCGTTTGGAACACGCTACGGGCATTATGAGTTCACGGTAATGCCGTTTGGCCTATGTAATGCGCCTTCAGTATTTATGGACCTAATGCATCGAACGTTCCGAGAGTATTTGGATTTGTTTGTTATTGTGTTTATCGATGACATCTTAGTATACTCTCAGTCAGAAGAGGATCACGCAAACCATTTGCGGTTGGTCTTGCATACCCTGCGGAGGAATAAGCTTTTCGCCAAGTTCTCAAAGTGTGAGTTCTGGCTCTCTTCAGTAGCCTTTTTAGGCCATGTGGTAAGCGGAGAGGGTATTGCGGTGGATCCGTTGAAGATAAGTGCCATCCGAGATTGGCCAGTGATGTCTTCAGTGGCCGAGGTCAGGAGCTTCCTTGGACTTGCGGGCTACTATAGACGGTTTGTGGAAAACTTCTCACGGATTGCGTTACCTCTGACCACGCTGACGAGAAAAGATCAAAAGTTCATTTGGACGCCGGAGTGCGGGCGAGCTTTTGAAGACTTGAAGAGTCGTTTGACCACGGCGCCTGTGTTGACATCGCCATGTGGTACCGATGGGTATGAGATCTATAGTGATGCATCAGGGAGCGGCTTAGGCTGCGTTCTTCTGCAGTTTGGTAAAGTGATTGCTTATGGCTCGCGTCAGTTGAAAGTGCATGAGCGGAATTACCCCGTCCATGATTTGGAGTTGGCGGCGGTAATCTTTGCGCTCAAGTTGTGGCGGCACTATCTATATGGCGTCAAAGTGGATATCTATACAGATCACATGAGCCTAAAGTATTTGTTGGATCAGAAGGATCTGAATATGCGACAACGAAGATGGATGGAGTTCCTTGGGGACTACACCTTCGAGATTCACTATACCCCCGGGAAGGGAAATGTGGTCGCGGATGCTTTGAGTCGGAAGACTCCGGTACGGGCAAGCTGGTTGCAGAGGCATGATAGGCGTTTGATCCAGGAATTGGAAGCAATGGAGATATCGTGTGTTGACAAGGGTGCGTCAACCGATGCATGTTTGAACTGGACGGAGGTGCAGTATGACCTTACGGACAGAGTTCGGCGAGCAACGGAGCTTGATGAAAGTCTCCAGCGCTATGCTAAAGATGGGTCGGATGACCAATTCTCTTGGGATAACGGGTTGTTAAGAAGAAATGGTCGAGTGTGCGTCCCAAGTGTGGGTAAATTGAGGGAAGAGTTGATGTACGAAGCTCACTTTGCAAAGTACTCAGTTCACCCAGGGAGCACAAAGATGTACAGAGATCTGAAAAAGTTGTTCTGGTGGCCCAGACTAAAGAAAGATGTGGCTCGTTATGTGGCTAAATGCAACACCTGTGCGTTGGTGAAAGAAGAATGCCAGAGGCCTGGCGGTTTCCTGAAGTCGTTACCTATTCCGGAGTGGAAGTTCGACGATATTTCGATGGATTTCGTGCACGGGTTGCCGAGATCTCAACGCGGTCATGATTCAATCTGGGTGATTGTGGACCGGTTGACAAAGGTGGCGTACTTCCTTCCAAATAGAAGAGACGATTCAGTGGAAACATTGGCCAAGCTTTATGTGGAGCAGGTTGTTCGACTGCACGGTGTTCCTCGGAGCATCGTTAGTGATCGTGATGGGCGGTTCACATCAAATGATTGGCGGCTCGTTCATCAAATGTTGGGTACAAAATTGGCGTTTAGTATGGCCTTTCATCCCCAAACGGATGGCCAGACTGAACGAACCAACAGGACGATGGAGGATATGCTCCGCATGTGCGCCCTAGACTTTGGTAAGCGATGGGAAGATTATATATTCCTTGTCGAATTTGCCTATAATAATAGCTACCAAGCGAGTATTGGTATGGCGCCATTTGAAGCTTTATATGGTCGGAAATGCCGTACACCGTTAGCTTGGGCAGAAGCAGGCGAATCTAAGCTGAGTGGGAAAAAGGAAGTCGAAGAAGCTACTTCGCTCATACGCTCTATTCGGGAGAGGCTATTGATAGCCCAAGATCGTCAAGCAAAGTACTACAATGCCAAGCACCGGAACGTGGAGTTTGCGGTGGGGATTGGGTATATTTGAAGATCAAACCCTTCAAAGTTGTGTCCAGGATTCGGCGTTTGAAAAAGCTAAGTCCGAGGTATCTTGGTCCGTTTGAGGTGGTGGAGCGAGTTGGGAAAGCTGCTTATCGACTAGCACTTTCAGCGGACTTGGGTGGATTACATGATGTGTTTCACATCTCAGTCCTTCGTAAGGCGGTAAAGGATCCAGCTCAAGTAGTGGAGAATGATCGGGTACCGGTCGAGTATGGGCTAACAACGAGGGTTAGACCCATTCGGATCGAGGATAGAGCCGAGAAACAGTTGCGGAACAAAGTGATCGGGATGGTCAAGGTCCGATGGGACAATTGTGGCCGTGAAGAGCTAACATGGGAGCGAGAGCAGACCATGCGAGCTGAGTTTCCCGAGTTATTTGTATAAACTGTAGACCGTGTACTTTTTGTTATAACGGAGTTATAGCATTGCTGGTTTTGTTTCCTTACCGTGCAAATTTCGGGACGAAATTGTGTTAAGGGGGGGAGGGTTGTAACACCCCAAAAAGACCCCAAAAGACTCAACATGAAGTTTGAGTAGCAGGCTGGTTTACACGGCCTGGGACACGGGCGTGTCCCAGGGCGTGTCGGGTGTACACGGCCTGGGACACGGGCGTGTCCCAGGGCGTGTTCGAATTATTTTCGACTTTGGCCTATTCAAGTCAGAGCCGGACACGGCCTTGAACACGGCCGGGAACACGGGCGTGTCAGGCTGGACACGGGCGTATCAGCTGCCGTGTTCCGACCCGTGTACTGGTTGCAGCTCGATGAAGCAGGAGACACGGGCGTGTCTCAAGGTCGACACGGGCGTGTCAGGTTCGACACGGGCGTGTCGATGACCCGTGTTGTTCAGTCGGTTCAAACTGTGTGTGCCGCTTAAAGGGTACACGGCCTGTGACACGGGCGTGTCACAGGCCGTGTCGGCCAAAAAGTGGTTTTTTGGGAAAATCTTGGTCGTTCAGTTTTCTCTCTTTTGATACAAGGGCCAAGATGGTTTCCTGGCTGGATTAATACGTGAGAGAAGAATGAAGAAGTCATTCTTCATTTGGCTTAAGGAAGAGAGAAAGAGAGAGGAAGAGAGAAAGAAGGAGGAGGAGAGCAAGCCACCGGCGGAGCTCCCGTGGTCCGATTCATGATCCGAAGCCGGCGTTATGAAGGCAAGGCTGCTGCGGTTCTTTCTCACTGGCTAGTTTTCGATGGCACCGAAGAGATCGACAAGGGTAACGATCTCCCTCCTTGGACATGTGAAGTCCTTCTTTTCTGCATTGCATAGGGAAAACCCTTCCCCGCGAGTGTGCGGTGGGTTGTGGTGTCCCTTGGGGTAGATATGTGAAGTCCCCCTTGTTAGAGGCCGGAATTGGAGTACGGCTCTAGGCATGCTGTGTGAAGCCCATCTGGATGGAATCTGGATTGGTGATGCTTGTTTGCATATCGGAGAAGGCTCCGTGATAATGGCTTGTGATGCCTATGGCTTGTGATGCCTTGTTCCTACCTGTTGCTTGGTGCGGCAGGAAGTACTGGACGATGTCCAGGAAATGAAGAGGGTTGGATGCAACTCTTGTGGCCGTGTGTTGCCACTTTGTGAGTAGTTGAGCCGTTGGGCTGCAACTCGATGAAAAGGCAGATTGCCGAACAGGAAAGGTGAAACCGACCCACGCCTATAAAAAGCCATGGATACTTCCGTATTCGAGGTGGCTCGGCGACTTGAGCAACGGGGGGTGGCTGATCCGTACCTGCGTTAGGTCCGTCCGACTTGGAAGCCTGGTTATAGGTTTTGTTGGAGCGCCTAATGAGAGTCTTAGGCCCGCGCGCCGGAAAGACTAGAATGCTCAAATACCGTGTAGACGGTGGTGTTGACCCTGGTATTCCGGTACACCGAAAATGTGCCCTGAGTGCACAGACTGTCGGGCCGTGTGGCCGATGGTTGTGATGGCTTGAATGTGCCTGCGCGCACATAGTTGCTATTTGATGATGCCATGCTTGCAGGGAAAGAATGCTCATGCCCCGAGAAAGGGGTAGGATTGTTATAATTGGGTCAGCTGAATGCTGACCGTTGCATTGTTTGCCACCAGTTGGGTGGATTGTTCCCGTGCAGGTGCTGGAGAGCCAAGTGGTAAGTGATGGGCTGAAGCCCTACTGCTGTTGCTGCTGCTGCTGTGGCTAGCCATTGAAGGCTAAGCGAATGGCTTTGTTTTGTTTTCTCTTTTACTCATGTATGGCCGGCCTGCGCGCCGAGGTTTGTAAAACATGTTGTATGTAAGAGGAACTGTAAGGCCTTAAGGCCAAACTCTTGTGGTTGTGTACATTCCGTGGTATATATATAAAGGTGGTTTATATATTGGACATTCCTGTTTAGAGTTCAAAGTTGTAACTTAAAGCTTCCGCTAGAATGCTCTGAGTTAGGATTCGTATTTGGTTTGGTATTATCCTGTGACCTCGCCGTCTGTTTGTGGCATATAGTGTGGGGCCCCGGCCGGACCTTCTACTATACATCATTTAACGGATGGGGTCGTTACAGAATCACTTACGATTCTCGCCGAATTCTACTTGGCGAATTCTGGCTGCACAGGTTATAGAGGCCGGGGAGAATCGGCGGGAATCACATTTGATTCTCGTCGACTCGTCGAGAATGCAAAGTCATTCTCGATGAATCGGCGAGAATCACTTAGTGATTCTCGACGATTCTGCCTTAGAGAATTTTCTGACTGCGTCGAGACAGCCAGCCCAACCCGGCGAGAATCATCTAGTGATTCTCGACGACTCGTCGAGAATCACTAGTGATTCTCGATGAATCGGCGAGAATCACTTAGTGATTCTCGACGATTTACACTTAGACGATTCTCGTATTTCAACCCGTGAGCTGGTCTTTGGCCCATCCTTGCTCCTTGTCTGCTCATGATCTTTCAAGACCCTGTGCTTGGAAATAAGTACACTCCAATATAGAGAGTACACGTAAGTCAACACACTGATCTGCTCAACGAGGGATTACGTTGCACAGAACCGTGTATATTGACCTACTGCACCCTGACATTGGTGTGTACTTAGCAATGAATAGCTGCAAGCACAACTAGAAGAAATTCATCAAATACATAGTGGATTCACCTTAGCTTGTACAGGGGCTTCTTCAAATCAGGTACATTGTGGATACAATACCCAACACCTGCTGAACGAGTTCACTAAGACTGTTAAGCATATAGATGAGTCACTGCATGCCTATGCAAACTCCATTGCCCTAGAAGCCAAAAAGGGGGAGAATGAATATACAGCTAAGATGGCAGGGCTAGAACAAATCATGGTCGACAACTTCATGCAGTCAAACAAGTATGTTTTTGAAAGTTGTTACTGGCTAGTTCAGCATGCATCTGGTACACAAATTCCGGTTCCTCCTCCTGATGAGGTTACCACTGTTGCTGATGAGGTTGCAAGTGCTGAGGAGGTCCCCTGAGTGAAGATGATGCCAGAAAGGCTGCTTGGGCCGCTGCCAAAGCTGCTCGCAGTGACATGTTTGATCAAGAGGCCATTGCAAAAGGGAAACGAAAACTTAAGAAGGAACTTCAAAAGAGACTCCAACTGAGAGGAAAGTAAGATTGAAGGAAAGTGAAGTGAAGATGAACGATGGAGTCCTACATCGAGGAGAATAATACTGGATACTTTCATGCTACAATAGCGGGGAGAGCTGAATAGAAATGAAGTATACAGTCAGTATGAGTGGGAGCTGCACAAGGAGTATGAGGCAAAAAGAAACATATTCTTCAGGTCAAATACTGTGGAACATAAAGCTTCTCCACCCAGGTACTACCCGAAGCCAAAGGAGTACTTTGAAAGACAAAGTAAGAAGTTCAAGGCTGAAAAACTAAGGGATGCTCAGGCAAAGGAATAGATTTTCTTTCTATATGCGTGTATATCTTTTCTTTTATTTAAATAAACAACCTTTGGATATATATATATATATATATATATATATATATATATATGATCACATGCTGATTCATTTGTTGTTCTGAATGCGTGAAATTTTATTATTCTGTATTCTTGTCTCCCACATTTATTACGTATATCTTTCTGGTTGGTGTAATTCATCTTAGCTAGTAGGATTTTGGCTTCTTCAAATAGGGGGAGATTGTTGGGTATTGCATCCACAATTACCTGGATTTGAAGAAGCCTCCAGTCAAGCTAAGATGGATTCACAATGTATTTGAAAATTTTCTATTAAGTTGTGCTTGCAGCTATTCCATGCTAAGTACACACCAATGTCGGGGTGCAGTGGGTCAATATACACGGGTCTGTGCAACGTAATCCCTCGTTGAGCAGATCAGTGTGTTGACTCATGTGTGCTCTCTCTATTGGAGTGTACTTATTTTCAAGTACAGGGTCGAGATAGATTAAGAGCAGAAGAGGAGCAAAGATGGGTCAAAGACAAAGTTCATAGGAAGGAAGAGAAAAATCGTCTAAGTCAAAATCGACGGGAATCACTAAGTGATTCTCGCCGATTCGATGGTAATCATTATTGATTCTCACCAAATCATGGAATACGTCAGTGATTCCCACCGACTTTATCCGGCTGACTGTCCTCCTACAAGAATTCTGCTAAGGCAGAATCGACGGGAATAACCAAGTGATTCTCGCCGATTTGACGAGAATCACCTTGCATTCCCGCCGAAACCTTTGTTTGTGCTGCGCAAAGGCGCGACTATGTCTCCGTGGTCGGCTGGCTATCCCGTGACGCGCAAGTCATGTGGGGAAAGTGTCCCGGCGAGACTAGCCCCATGTGTGGGACTGACGAGAATGTCGAGCGGAGGGCAAGCCCGGGCAATGTGGCCATGAGCGGGTGGGGTCCAGCATGGCTTCTTAGAATCGGTCAGTGTGAAACGGAACCCTGACGTGCGAAGTCAGAATGTGCGGGCAAGCCCGGGGTATATGACCCTTGTGCGGGTGGGGCCTTTGCGAGGTTTCGTATGACGGCGTGTGTGCCGTTAGGGACATGGTGGTCCCCTTGTGTTTGCGGCTTTAAGCCAATGGGGAAACGGAAGTACCCAGTGTTTGATGTTGTGCTAGATGCATACGAGCTAGGGTTCCTTGGGTGAAACCCGGGTTGCATTCATGTTGCATAGTAGGCCCTTTCACTTTGTACAAAACATAGAGAACATGTATGCTGTATGAGACATCCAATCCTGTTTTACCGCTTAATTATATATACTCGTTTGGTATACGGAGTGCTAACTTGCAGGTGGAGTGGTACCCCGGGGTCCGTTAGGGACGGCCGAGAGGAGATGTGTTTGTTACACAGTAAAGGTCAGCCTTTGCTGACCCACGTTACTTCAAATCCTTACAGGGCAAGGATCGCATGCAGGAGCTAGCGCGCCGGGTGAAAAGCCCTAAGCCTCATGAAGTGTTGCTGTGCTTGGCTATTTTCTTTTCCTTATTTTGCTGCTATTGTTTTATTATGTCCGGCTTATATGCCGAGGTAGCCTAGGGGTTCTTGGCACTTTTATATTTGGACTTATATTGTGTAAGGCCTTAAGGCCATTTGATACTTTTCTGTTAGTGGATAACTTCTGCCTGTTAGTGTTCTGTTTTCGCTGTGTTTGTCTGGAGTTTTGAGATTGGGTAGTTTTATATCATCTTTTAATACTAAAGTTGTGGCGTCCGTATGTTGTGGGGCCCCGGTTGGACCCATATTATATGGTCTTTACAGTGGAGGTGTTACATCAGGAGTATGGTATGCAAAGAGGCTCATGGATCCAGTGTTGCCTACCACGTAGGATCAACCAAGATGTATCATGATTAGAATATGATCGTCTGGTGGTATGGTATGAAGGGGGATATAGCTCGGTATGTTTCTAAATGTTACACTTGTAAGCGGGTGAAGGCCGACCATGGAAGACCTAGTGGCAAGTTGACTCCCTTGGAGATCCCGACTTGGAAGTGGGAAAGTATCTCGATGGACTTTATTATGGGCTTACCGAGATCTCCGTGAGGTTTTGACTCTGTTTGGGTGATAGTGGACCGACTGACGAAGTGTGCCCACTTCGTGCCGTATTAGATTGATTATCCGATGAGTAAGATAGCGGAGCTGTATTTGAGCGAAGTCATCAGATTACATGCGGTTCCAGTTAGCATCATATCCGACCGAGATTACAGGTTTACTTCCCGTTTATGGAAGAGCTTGCAGGAGGGTTTGGGCACGGACTTGAGATATTCTACTGCATACCACCCGCAGACCAACGGGCAGATGGAGCGCGTCAACCAGATTGTGGAAGATATGATCCGCTGTTATATTCTAGACCACGGGGGAGCATGGGATGAGCGCTTGAGTCTGATGGAGTTCACATACAATAACAGTTACCAAGAGAGCTTGCAAATGGCTCCCTTCGAGGCATTATATGGGAGGCGCTGCCGAACTCCGCTGTTTTGGACTGAGGCTAGCGAGAGGCCTTTGTTGGGTCCTGATGCACTCGAGGAAATTGAGGTTGCTGTGAAGCTCATTCGGGAAAAGCTTCGGTTAGCTCAGGAAAGATATGAGAAGAACGCCAACCGGCGTAGGTCAAATTTGGAATTTTCGGTAGAGGATTTGGTCTTCTTGAAGGTGTCTCCGATGGTTGGAGTGAAGAGGTTCGGCAAGAACCATAAGCTGGATCCGAGGTATGTGGGCCCATTCAGGATTTTGAAGCGTATTGGTACGGCAGCGTATAGGTTTGATCTCCCAGCTAGCTTCCCAAGTGTACATATAGTACTTAATGTAAGCCAGCTACGGAAGTGGTTGCGGAGCAATGGGCATGTCTCGGATGATGTGCCCCAATTGGAGCCTAACCTCTCATATGTTGAGGTGTCGGTCCGCATCTTCGATACTCAGGATCGGGTGCTGCGGACAAAGTCTATTCCAATGGTGAAGGTTCTATGGAAGAATCAAGATTTGGAAAGCACGACATGGGAGCTAGAGTCGGCTATGAGTGATGCTCACCCTCGCCTGTTCCCCTGATTTGTTGAGTATGTTTTCTTTCTACTAACTTTTGTTTTGTTACTTTCCTTCTATAGTAGATGTTGTGTGCGTAAAGTTTCGCGACGAAACTTTCTTTTAGGGAGAGTGACTGTAATGTCCCCGATTTTATCGGCAATTATTTAAATTCTAGTTTGGTGTTACGTTGGCGCATTTCCGGCTTGTGTCGTTGTTAGGGTACCTCGTTAGGTGCTCCTAGTGGTTTTAGCCTGTTTGCAGGTTTCCCCAGCTAGCCGGCGTCTGTTTTGGAGGCCCGGCTTAGCCTTTAGGGGAATCCTTGTGCTTTGGCTTCGAGTGAGGTTAGCCCGAGTGTTTGATCGTCGGAAGTCATTTTCGACTTCATCGTTGTTTTCGTAGCCCGAGTGTTTAGCTACGGTGCGAGTTTGGTCGAAACCCGAGAACGTTAATTTTCGAGTCGTTTTGACGGTCGCTAGTTAGCGAGTCATCACTTTATGTGAGAGCATATGTATAGTTACACATTTTTAGCATAACACGTGATTTGGGCGTGCTGATGCGTAAATGCACATGTACGTGCGCACGAAGCGTTATTTAGAATTTACGTGTGCGTGTTTACGTGTATGTGTGTGTAGGTATACATATGCGTATTAGCGTGTATATGTATATGTTAGATTTGTAGGTGTTAGTGTATACTTTAGTTAGTATATATGTGTATTAGTATGTGTATATGAAATTAGTTAATTAGGCTGGTTAAATTTAGTTAATTAGGTATAGTTATAATATTTAGGCTTAATTTATTAGCAATGATTATATTTAGGTTAAGTGTTATCATTAGTTATTAGGTTAGCATTAGGTTATATTTTGGTCATTAGTTATATATTAGATTTCTTTAGGTTGCTGTATGAGAGAAAGAACCGAGCCCTGTAGAAAAAAAAAACGGGCTGAAGGAAAAAAAGGGGCGGAGCCTTGCTGCTGCTCCGACCGGCAGATCCTCGCCCAGATTCGCTCGAAAACGCGATTGGAGGCCGGATCTGAGTTCCCCTAGTCGTGATCTTCGTTATGAGGTAAACCTCACGCGATTCCTCCATGAATTTTTGCACTGATCAGTAGCTAGGCTTCAGTTTTTCTTGGATGTTAATGGAGTGTTCTTCCCGATTTTAATGTTCAGAATTTCTTTGTGGTGAAAATACTCACTTAAGGTTGTTGTTTGGGAAGGAGGTGCTGCCCATTTGTTCTTCTCGTTTGCATAATATGATTGTGTGGTTGTCCAGGTTCTTGCTAGAGCCTTGCTTGCGACCGGCAGTGTGGGAAGAGGGTGCTTGGCCGTTTCTATTCGCAAAAGTAAACCGAGGCAAGTGCGCCCTTCGCCCTTGCCACAGTGATTTATATTGTACCGTTGAATTGTTTTGCTTTCAGATTTCTTTTACTTCCCTAAACTAGCCTACCCGAAAACTCAATGTTAATTCCCACTTTAGTTTTCCTACCTTGGTTTCATTGTGTTAGGTTTAGGATCGAGTATGCAGAGGGAATTATTAATTGTGATGTTTACTTGGGGGATTTGGGTCCTACCCGAACCGTGTATAGTTCGAGGCATTTGTTAGAACTTAGTTCGTTGTAGGACTTCGGTAGACCGATTCGATTCGTTAGGAAGTTAACGGTATTTGATTATACTGAGTTAAGCGTACATGTTTTAGTATCAAGCCGAGTGTGTAGGTTTTGATATTTAGTATATTGCTTAAGTTGAGTTCTCTATATAATTATGTACGTTTAGGTTGAGATAAATCTACTTGCGTGTGTCTAAGGTCAATCTCCTCAATTGTATTTAGTATCGAGTTGATGTCCATTTACCTTAGGTCAAACCACTATGTGGGGCAATTGCGATGTTTAGTTCGTTGGATTGTACTTAGGGTTCCTAGGTGGGTTGCTCTAGTGAGTATTAGAGTTCTTTGGCATCCTTAGTGGTACATGGAGCCATCAGTAAGAGTTTTTCCTTGGTCACTTTGTATTGGAGTAGGATGTGATTTTTGGGGTAAGACGGACCGATGCAGCCACCCTTGTTATTTTTTGTCTTATTAAGGCAATATGTGCTGTTTGGTTGGGTTGGACCAGTGCCACCACCACAACCCTTAAAGATATTCAGGCCTGATAGACTTGGTTGGACATGTGGCCACTAGTCTAGGCCCTGGTTACTGATTTTTATCCGTCTCCAATACTTGGTGACTCTTTCCGCTCTAGCTCTATGTTAGGGTTTTATTATTGTGCTAAACCTTTTTGTAGAGATCCTTGAAGCTCGGCTTCATTCGTGCTCTTTGTGCACTCCTTTTCTACCCACATTTGTGGGGTATCAGTTTTACCTGCCTTACCTACCTTCTTTTACCTGTACCTGTTTTACTTCACTTTCACTAACTTCTGACCTTATTTTCATTCCTGTATAAATCTATTGTACCCTTGCTTTTCATTTTAATAGTTGTTTTGCTAAGGTGTTAGTTTTTCTGAATACCTCAGGTACAGGTATTTAGCCGACTATGCGGCTAGTTTGCTCCAGGAGATTTTCATTGCATTTCAGCTGCTACGGTGGTTCTCAGTTCCTCTTGTTTGGGAGGTAGCTTTCCTTTAGACTTGTAGTATAAACATACCTACTCACCAGTGGGTTCGTGTCAGTTGTTGACGCCAATTGGTGGTTTCTATTTTAGATACTTTGCACTTGCTTACATTGTTAGTTTTACTGCTTTTGGTTGTATTCAACTTGCTCTTGGGATAATTTATGTCAGGGTGCTGGTTACTTTTAAAACCTAAAAACACTATTATGTATATATATAACTCATGATTTGCATGTTTTACAAACTCATACACTACTTTCAAGGCAACATAAAAAGATCGTTTTTATTATATATATATATGTAAAATAAATCTAGGGTCCTGCACAGTATAAGATTGAAAGTGATGATTGATACAACTCTAGAGGGGGGGGGTGAATAGAGTATTCAAAAATTATGACACCCTACTCAACTCCCTTAGAGTTAATTTGCGGAATGAGTTTATAGATATTGATAACCCTAGAGCCTAACACAAAGTGAAGTGCACTGGAGAAAGCTAACTGTAATTATAGTTAAGCTTTAGTCCTAACACAGCAACTAGCAATCATAGTTATTTCTACTCACAGCCACAGTGCAATGAATTAAATAAGCAGCACAGACGATACGAGAAATTTTATAGTGGTTCCCTCTAAATAGGTACGTCCACTCTTCTACCACCCTGGTAGTAATCCACTACAGGTTTTTTTTTAGGTGCCCTACCACTAACTGATCTGCTTCAGATAGATCAAGTAGACCCTTTGAGCTTTTGATCAGGAGCTCAAAATCTAACACAGGTTTTTGATCTGGTTCCCTGCCACCAAGGTTCACTTTTGAAGGGAGTAATAACCCTTTATATAGGAGGTTGAGAGAGTTAAAGTTTCTTCTCTATTGTTAGAACAGATTAGAGAAGCTAGTGGATTTCACAGAGCTAGAAAGTTCTAAAGAATCAAGGCTCCCCTTGGCTTAGAGAATATCCAGGAAGGAGTCTTGCTTCTTGGTGCAGGAACTCTTCTGAACTTGAGACAAAGAACTGTCTTAGAGTTCTGAAGGAGAAGCTTGAAGAAGACTCTTGATTGTAATGAGTTGTTCTTCTTCAATCAGCTTCCTTTCTTCTTCTTCTTCTTCTAAAAGCCTCTGAGTGAATGTCTTCCTGTGAGCAGGATGAACTCAGGATGAAGAAGAATGCTGAAGAGATTTGATCTTCTCAGTTGAATGTGAATTTCTGAGAGTTGTAGATCTATATGCTGTTGTGAGTAAAACTTCTTGTATTTTGTGTTGTTGTTAATGTATATCGTTTTTTTTTCAAAAGAAGCTCTTTATATATGAGCCTTTGCAACGTCTCTAATCTGAGTTTGAACTTTGTCTTCTTCTGGAATCTGCAAACTGTGCTGCAAATAGCACAAAGCAAAATATATCTTGCAGACAGATATCCTATAAAAAGATAAAGCTTTCAAAGAAGCTGCAAATCAATCTGATAAAAGAGTGCTAGAAAAAGTCACATCAGATAATGATTGACTTATGCATAAAGAATGGAGCAAAGATTGCTTGGAAATAATAGCATAACATCAATGAAATATACTTTAATAAAATATGCCAAGCAGATACGAAATAAATAATATAACTTTACTAAAGGCAAACAAAAAGAACGTCGAACGACCCTCGGAGATCGTCGACCGAAGCACGGAGATCGTCGACCTATCAGAAAGATAGTCGAATGACACAAATAGTCGAAATATGAAGGCAGATAGTCGAGCTATCACACAGATAGTCGAACTATCATACAGATAGTCGAACTATCAAAAAGCAGACAGATAGTCGAACTATCAAGACAGATAGTCGAGCCATCAAATAGTTGAACTATCAAAACAGATAATTGAACAAACCGAAAGATAGTCGAACTATCAACACAGAGCAGATAGTCGAACTATCAAAACAGATAGTCGAGTTATCAGATAGTTGAACTATCAAGGAAGATAGTCGAACTATCAAGAAATCTGTCTTCACAAAATAAGTCGAGCGGGGTTCGACGATCGTCAAGGCAGATACCGCAGATCGTCGAGAGTTGAACTAACTCAGAGAAAGATGATCTGCTGGTAGACGAACGTCAACCAACTGATAGACGATCGTCGACTAGTCGATAGACGATGGTCGAGCGGCGTTCGACTATTGTCGAACCAAAAACGACTTAACCAAATTTTCATCTGGATAAGCAATTCTACAACTAAGGGAATCTAACCTATTAGCTAACCTTTGACCATTGATAAATCTTGGGTCAAGAATCTAAAAGAGTAGACTAAACTCAAATCCAATCTAGGGTACCAACAATCTCCCCCTATTTGAGTTAAGTCTCTCAAAACAAAACAAAACAAACAAACTACAGGAAATAAATATAATACAGGAAAGAACCATCTAAGCATCAAATGCATTAATCAAACAGTTAACATAAACAGATTGACAATAAAACTTAAGTAGCATCAGAATCTGGTTTAGAGATAGAAGAGTCAGGAATAAAAGAGATTTTTCTGAGAGGATCTAGAACTTCCTTCTTTGATGTCTTCAAATCTTGTTCTCCAATAACTTTGGTTTCTCCCGTTCTTGGAAGAACTGCTTCTGGATATTTTTCTATATATTTGGTAGCATCAAAAACTTCAGGTCTTACCAGGAATCTATCAAGTTCTTTCTTTCTGAATTTGGACATAGTAGTTAAACCTGTAACATCTTTTCCTTCAGCTCTGGCTTTTCTAATATGAGCTGATCCAACCAATTCAAGGAATCTGGCCATCCTGAAGTCAGGATTAACCTCTAAGCTTTCATACTCATTTTCATCAGCTGGATTTAGAGGATTTACAGTTCTTAATTTAGTAGAGGGTTCTAACATGCTTGCAGCTGGCTCTTTCTTTTCTTGAATAACTAAACATGTTTGAGGAGCAAATTCAGCATATCTTTTACTTGATTTCTCAGAGTATATAACTCTTTTACCTTTTGCATCTATTTTCCTTTTTTGATCAGATTCTATGGAAGATATAATCTTGCTTTCTTTATCTGGTGATGTCCTTTTCTTGGGTGAAGGAGGAGGAGAAAAGGCTGGTTTTAGGTAAACTACCTCTTTCACTTGTTCTTGTAACTCAGCTTCCTATCTCTGATGTCCAGATTGAGACTTGCCATGGTAGATTTGATTTCCTTTCTTCTGATAAGATTGGGAAGAAGTGAATCTAGAAGGAGGAGCAGAGGGACTGGCAACATTTCCAGATGCTCCTGCATTAGGTGGAGGAGGAGGAGGTCCTTTAGAATTCCATTTAGGAGCTGGACTGTCATATCTTTTAGATTTCTTTCTTTTTTTTTGCTGATTTTTGGAGAATCCCATCTAGTGCTGATATTCTTTTGACTTGGGATCTATTCCTTTCAAGATATAGTAAGGAATATCATGGTCAGGGTTAGATGGAGTAGGAGCAGCAGCTTTTCTTTTTCTTTTGGAAGATTTCTTCTTCTTGGTTCCTTCTGAATCATCAGAGTCATCTTCATCATCAGATGATTGAGGATGATCATAAGGATCAAAAGCTTCTCGCACAGCTTTTTCTCTATCCTTTAAAGCAGCTTTTTCTATCTCTTCTTCCAGGCATCCTGTGCTAGAAGAGTGTCAAGATCTAGTCCAGGGGTGTCATCCCAGACTGTAGATTTTTCTTCTTGTCCAACTAAAACATTCTCTTGTTCAACTGTAACTGTCATGGAGACCAGTTCTTCTTGCACAACTATCTGAGCTGGTTGAGCAGAATCAGGATCTTGAATTGCAGGTTCTGGATCAGCTGGTTCTGGAGCAGGTTGTTGAACAAGTTCTTGGACAGCTAAAACTTCTTCCACTATATCTGTAGTATCAGGAACACAGATTTGCTAAATGAAATTGAAGCATCCCTTCTTGGTATTCATAGACTAGCATGTCAGTTAACATGTCAAGAAAATGAGTAAATGAATTACCTTCAGGATTTTCCTCAGAATTTCCCAACTCCCATAAGTCATCTAGAAAGGAGGTAATGACTCCTTCTAGGAAAAGGGAAACTAAGGGAGTGGAGGATTCTTCGAGGCACACTTTAACAGCAAATTCCGCATGCAATATAACATCAGAAATCTTTTTTTCAGAAAGTTGAGGTACTATTTCTTCTTGAGCTACTATCTCTTTTTCGGTAAGTGTTGTTTCTCTTTGAGTATCTGCTGGAGGATCTGCTGGAAGAGAGGCCAGGGGAAGTTGAGAGGCATCTTCATAGAACATCTTCCCCTGCCTGATTTCAGTGGAAACTGAAACCAGGCCCCTAGATGAAGAGGGCTTAGTAGATTTGGAGAGGGCTTGGATGGAGGCAATCAGGGAAGAAATGGAGGATACAAGAGGAGCAATTGCTTCTTCAATCATGGTTTTGATTGAAGGATTAATTAACTCCAGGATATTGGCTATGAGTGCTGGAGATATTGATGTGGATTGGGGAATAACAGAAGATGGAAGATCATCAGGAATGGCAGTTTCCTGATGAGATATTTTGTGAACTGGTGATTGAGGAGTGGATGAGGGAAAGTCAGTGTGATATGGAGGTGTAAGTGGTGACTGAGGTGGGGTTTGAATTCTCTCAGATCCTAACAAATCAAAACTGGGAATAGAAGTCCCAGCTAGATGTGCAGGAATGGGAGATGCTGGAGATGAAGTATGGAGAATTGTGGAGGACTCAAGAAGAAGAGAGGCAGAAGATGGTACTTCAATTGAAGTAGATGGTAAGGCAGATGTCGATGGTACTTCAGTAGAGGTAGATGGGAATGCAGCAGAAGTGGATGGAATGGAAAGAATGGATGAGCCTGCTTCAGGTAGGTGGGGAGTGACTGAAACAGTCCTTGTGTTCTTTGACACAACTGGAGCGACCCCTACTGGAGAAGGCTTCTGAAAACTGCTTTTCCACTTAACAAACAGTGTTGGGTCCATCTTTTTACTGGCATTGATAGTTGTTGAAACTGTTACCAACAGGTGGGAGTATTTCACTTTTAGAAATATCCCAAGTACCCTCCCTAGGGTTACTTCCTTCTTGCCATTCTTCTTTCTTATCAAATCAAACATAACTCCTGCCCAATTAATCTGTTTCTTTTTTTCTATGGCACACATCTAGGCAAACTACTGCCTGGTGATGTTGTCATGAGCAGAGTGCTTGCCCAGAAGCACTTTTCCAACGAGTTCAGCCAAGAACTTTATCTTTAACGGAAAATTAACTTTTAACAACTTAGAAGGAATGCCTTCGACATGTCCTAACTCGATTAACATCCTTCCAAACTCTTGGGTATCTTGTTCATAATCCTCTTCCCTGTTCAATAATTAGAAAATATCAGTCAATGCGGCAGGAGTCAAATTTACCTCTTCGCCGCCAATCGTTCCAGTCATCGATTCGTCATTAGAAGACGAAGTGAAAACCCACTCTTTATTCTCTGTTATGTTGATCTTGATTCTTGTGGACATAAGCCTTTCCAATCCTTGTTCTTTGCAGAGATGGAGGATTTCTATTATTTCAGAATCACAGGTACTGAAAGAGTCGAAGTCTATGCTGAAGCCAGCATCGAACTTCATCGCAGATAAGAAGGCCTGGAGCAATCGCCATCGATTTGTCGGAGAAGACGAGAGAGATGAGGAGGAGAAAGCGTGAGGCAGAGCTCAAACAGAAAGACGGAATACGAAAAGACGAGTTCCGTCGACTATAACAAGCACGATCTCATAACCTAGATCGACCATCGGTTTAAATAAAAACGCAATCGTTGGTCTATTTTAAAAGATACTGGAGACGATGGTCGAACGGTCGTTCGACGATCGTTTCCTGATGCAGAGTAGTCGATCAATCGTTCGACTATTTCTGTCTTCACAAACAAATAAGTTGTCGTCGCCCGTAGGTCGACGATCGGCTCAACCTGTTATTGCGCGCTAGGGTTCGAAGAAAATAAACGCAACCGAACGAGCAACCCGATGAGGCAAGTATACCTATCGAATTGTAGCAAGGGGACACAAGTATCGTATTGAAATCCGGGAACTGTTGGCTAAGCTTACTCACACGAACGCTATTATCTTATCAACGAAAAAACTAGGGTTTTAGAAAATCTAAGTGCAAGGGAGAAAGTAAAGCTATACTAGAAAGAGAAACACCGCAATTAAGTAAAGCTATTCAGCAAAGAACTATGCTAGAAAGGAAACTACTGCAGTTAATTAAAGAGCACAAGTTAGGCGATTACTACGAAAGGTAGAAAATATGAAATGGAAATGCACCCAATCAAGATTCACCTTGGCTAAAGACGATTAAGAAAATGCGATAAAAATCTGAACTTAATAGGATAAAGGTCCTTGACCGTGGAGGTTCCTAAAGCTTGAACACGCTTCTCTCGAAGTCGTGCCCAACTGATTTTAGGAAGGTCCGACCGACTCTCGTCTAAATCGGAGGCCTAAAACTCGCTTTACGCGGTGAACCCCACTATTGGATTTTACTCCAATCCGGGAGATTTGGACGTCTGCCTCTCTCGAGGGGTGCGTACAACTCCCTTTACTCTTGAATGCTCACTTCATTCTTTCGGCCTCTCGGCTAGCCAAGAATGAAAGCAAAGGCGGAGAGTATATATCGAAAATATACCTCCAACCCATGATTAATCAAGAGTAATTCAAGGCCCTAACCTAACAAGAAAATATTAATTAAAACATCATAACATAATCGCTCTAACCTCGGATGATCAAGATCGAGTACAAGGAGGATTAGTTAATCATTATGGAATGGAGGAGGGGAGATGAGTAGAAAAGCATATAAAGGAAGACAAGTAAAGGAAGAACACTTTTATTAATGAAAAAGGGCAAGTACACTATTGAAATTGAAATTACAAGTGCATGAAATTTAAATCCTATTCTAGCCCTACAAGTAGCACTAAGCAAGAGCAAAATTACAATAAAAGCTAAGACAAACTACAATTAAGCTAGGGTTAAACAAAAAGTACAAAGAGAGGGAGAGATAGAGAGAGAAAGCATGAAAAAGGATCAAGAAACAAAGGGGCAGAACCTCCCCCACTCAACCAAAACTTCCTGAAATGGAGAGGGGGGGTCTCAATTTATAGAAAAAATCTCGGGTTGGTCACGCCCTCCGACACGCCATAGGGGGGCGTGTCAGGGGGCGTGACAGTACTATGTTGACCTCGGGCTCTGGATTCTGGCAGGAGGGATGATTGCTTCGGTACGTCGGTGGTCACGCCCTAGGTCACGCCCGTGACAGGGGGGCGTGACAGGCACGTCATGTCCAAATCA
This sequence comes from Platanthera zijinensis, assembly GCA_039513925.1. Classification (NCBI taxonomy): domain Eukaryota; kingdom Viridiplantae; phylum Streptophyta; class Magnoliopsida; order Asparagales; family Orchidaceae; genus Platanthera; species Platanthera zijinensis. The sequence continues at coordinate 141,390,799 of CM077093.1, read as the reverse complement.
TTGGTCGGAAATCCGTCAGTCACCGAAAAAGGAGGGTGTCACGCCCATGTCACGGGCGTGACATAGGGCGTGACAGTACTGTTTGCGTGCTGAGGCGGAACGGCATTTAATGCGGCGGAGGCTTTGCGGCAGAGGGCGACACGCCCCTGGTCACGCCTGGTGACACGCCCAGGGAGGGCGTGTCAGGGGGCGTGACAGCGGTTTTTGACCGTTTTCTATCCCTTCCAACAGGTGTCCTCGGGATTGGGTGACACGCCCTAGGTCACGCCCAGGGAGGGCGTGACAGGGGGGCGTGACAGGTCATTTTGGCAATTTTTCTGGATACCTGCAAAAAGACAGGAAAAAGTTAGTGGCAATAAAATTTACATAAAAAGGATAAAAATAAACTAATAATAGACATAATTTGTACAATATAAAATAAAAAATACGATAATAGTTTAGGCTACAAAATGTATTATCAAATTCCCCCAAGCTTAAGCTTTGCTTGTCCCCAAGCAAAAATATAAAAACTAGAAATTTATGAAAAGGACTAATCAAAAAGTTCTAATTATGCCTACACAAGTACTATGCGAAATTCTAAGTAGGGAAAAAGGTGAAATGTAAGTCTAAAATAATTATTTAGGTATGGTAAAACTTTTATAAACTTTACTTAATAAAAACAAATCATCCAAAATTTTAACGAGATTTTTTTAAATGGACTTAAGCAAAGCAACGAAAATGAAAAACACGCATTGAGCTGTTACTAGATCCAAGCAACGCATTATAATTATATCAATTTAATTAACAAAAATCTAGGTTTAAATCCAAAACTAAAATTGATTTACTGTTTTTCTTTTCTTAGTTATTAAATAAAAATCAACAAGCGTGAATCAAAAGGACTTAAATAGGGCAGAAACATTTGGCTTAGGAATATGATCAGGAGTGGAATTCAAAGATAAACGTGAAGGTTTTAAAATCACACTAAACCAAAGCAAAGTGTTTCAAAATCTTTATAAAAATATATACACACATTCTTTTTCTTCTTTTTCATTTTTTTTCTTTTTTTTTCAAAACAAAGGCCATAAATTTTTTTTATTTTCCTTTTTGAGTTGGCCAAACAAAAATAAACATCACTTTCGAACATATTTTTTTTTTTTTGAAAACCTTTCTCCCACAAAAATCACAAAATACCCTATCAAAATCGTCAAAATAATTTATGAAACTCAAAAAGGCTAGTGTGATTCGATAGGTTGGAAATTTTTGCTTTGGTGAAACTGAAATGAAGGGAGGAGCTATCAAATGAAATCGGAAAAAGGCTCAAAAATGGCTAACTAGCGGTAAAAGTTTTTAGGTTGGCAAGAAAGCTCAAACGAAAATAAAAACGGCCTAAATCATTTTCACGCTTTTGAATTTATTTAAAACAAAGGTTTGAAAAATTTTCAAAAAGCGAGTCCTAGATAATAAAGGAAGATTGATGAAATTAACTTGAAAATAGAAATAATAGGTGACTTGGATCGTTCACATCTACTACGTTATTCAAAAGTTGACTTTACAAAAATTATTCAAAAACGAAAAAGAAAATATTGGATGATGAATTTTTAAGAATGTAAAGGAAATAAACAACAAAAACCATAATAGAAATGCGAGTTTTAGAAAAATATTTCACCTTAACATGCTACCGCGAATTAGAAACACAGCATGGCCAACATTTTACTTGTGAAACATAATTAAAAAACGATTAGAAATATTATAATTAACTAAGTTGTTTATAGGAGATTTTGAGTAAAACAAAACTAAAAACTAGGGGTACTATTGAAATACCAAAATGTCAAAACTATTCAAAAACACATATATTTTTTTTTTAATTTTGAGAAATATTCTCTTTTTTTTTGTTTTTTAGAAAAATTTTTTCTCTTTTTTTTTTGGAGTTTTAAGATATTCATTTTTTTTATTATTTTGGAAATATTTAAAATATATACAAAAAGAAAAATATTTACACTAAGCAAAAGTGAAGGAGGAAGTCCTCCCCCAAGCTTAAAACAGACATTGTCCTCAATGGCTAAAGAAGGGGGTTGGAGAAGGAGAGAAAAATAAAGTACAGAATTGAAAGACAGAATTGAAATACAGGTACTTCCCCGGATTTATTTGCTGTGAAAGCTGAGTGATGCCGCTCCCCGAATGTCTTCTTTGGACTTTGTGATGGATTCAGCAATGTTGGAGCAGGCGATCGCAAAAGCTTCAGCTTGTCGGAGCCGTCCGAGGCAAAAATTGTAAAATAAAGAAAACAGAAAAAGATAACTTGGGTTGCCTCCCAAGAGCGCCCTTTGGTTAAAGCGTCGTTGAGCTCGACGCATCAAAAAAATAATTTGTCCAAAAATATTGTTGTCCCGAAATAAAATTGTCTTTAGCAAAAAATTAAAAGTTTCAGATTAGAGTTCGTGAAGCAGAAACTTAATAATGTTTGGACTGACATCATCATCACCAGAGAAATACAAGTTAAGACGCTGACCATTCACTTTGAAATTACCCTTATCAGGGTGAGAAATTAAAACAGTTCCATAAGGAAATACTTCTAAAACAGAAAACGGGCCAGACCAGCGAGATTTTAATTTGCCCGGAAATAAACGTAAACGAGAATTATATAAAAGGACTTGGTCGCCCGGCTTAAAGTTTTTAGGGTGCCTTAAGTGTTTATCGTGTAAACGCTTCGTGCGCTCTTTATAAAGTTTATTATTTTCATAAGCATAAGAGCGCCACTCGTCGAGTTCATTTAGTTGAAATTTTCGAAGGTCACCGACTGAGTGGGGATCGAAGTTTAAAAATTTTAAGGCCCAAAAGGCGCGGTGTTCTAACTCTACGGGCAGATGGCACAATTTTCCATAGACCAGCCGAAACGGCGTACATCCGAGGGCGGTTTTGTACGTTGTTCGGTAGGCCCATAGAGCATCGTCAAGTTTGGTTGACCAGTCTTTTCTAGAAGTTGAAACAGTCTTTTCTAATATTTTTTTTATTTCTCTATTAACTACTTCGACTTGACCGTTAGTTTGCGGGTGGTAGGCAGTGGACAGTTTATGCGTAACGCCGTATTTAGTAAGGATTTTTTAAAATTGCGCGTTATAGAAATGGGAACCCCTATCGCTAACGATTGCGCGTGGCGTACCGAATCTAGAAAATAATTTTTTTTAAAAACGTGACTACAACTCGGGAGTCATTCGTAGGAAGAGCTTGGGCCTCAGCCCATCGTGAAACATAATCAACAGCAACTAAAATATATTTGTTTCCGAAGCTAGAAGGAAGGGGGCCAACAAAATCAATTCCCCAGAGGTCGAAAATTTCGCACTCTAAGAAATAATTTTGCGGCATTTCATTTTTATTAGAGATGTTGCCCGACCGTTGGCAACTATCACACCTGCTCACAAAGGCTTGCGCGTCCTTAAACAGGCTAGGCCAATAAAAGCCCGTGCAAAGCACCTTATGAGCGGTGCGAGCAGCTTGATAGTGCCCACCTGTCTGGCCTTCATGCAAATGTTTTAGAATATCGATTCCTTCCTCAAAAGAAACACATCTCCTTATCACTTGATCCGCACAAATTTTGAAAAGATGCGGGTCTTCCCTAAAGTAGTTCTTCAGCTCAGAAAAGAATTTCTTCTTTTGCTGAGAGGAGAACTCTTTTGGGAGCACCCGGGCCACTAGATAGTTGGCGATGTGCGCGAACCAAGGAGAAGTAGATGTATTAACTAAAAGCAGCTTCTCATCAGGAAAATAGTCATTAAAAGATTTTTCATTTAATTTTTCTATAAAGGGGTTATCTAATCTTGATAAATGGTCGGCGGCCAAGTTCTCGGCTCCTCGCTTATCACGGATCTCTAAGTCAAACTCCTGGAGGAGTAAGACCCAGCGAATCAAGCGAGGCTTGGCATCCGTTTTGGCAAGAAGGTACTTGAGGGCCGAGTGGTCCGTAAAAACAATGATTTTTGAAAGAGAAATGTAATGGCGGAATTTATCAAACGCAAATACTACAGCTAAGAGCTGCTTCTCGGTTGTGGTGTAATTTTCTTGTGCAGATGTGAGGGTTTTACTAGCGTAATAGATGGGTGGAAGTTCTTAGATATGCGTTGACCTAATATGGCCCCCACCGCAAAACTACTCGCATCGCACATAATCTTGAAAGGAAGGTCCCACACCGGAGCTATCATAATCGGTGCGTTAATTAACTTTTCTTTAATTAATTCAAAGGCAGAAATACAAGAGTCATCAAAAATGAATGGAGCGTCTTTTTCTAAGAGATGGGTGAGGGGCTTAGTGATCTTGGAGAAGTCCTTTATAAAACGATGATAAAAACCAGCGTGGCCTAGGAAACTTCTTATAGCTTTTATGTTTGTAGGTGGCGGCAACTTCTCAATAACTTCTATCTTGGCAACGTCTACCTCAATACCTTTAGCAGAAATTTTATGACCCAAAACTAACCCTTCCCTCACCATAAAATGGCATTTTTCCCAATTTAGGGCAAGGTTAGTTTCTTCGCATCGTTCTAAGACTTTTTCGAGGTTTTCTAAACATCTATCGAAGGAATCGCCGAACACGGAGAAATCGTCCATGAATACCTCCATAATGCTTTCTACGTACTTGTCAAATATTGCGAGCATACATCGCTGGAATGTAGCTGGCGCATTGCATAATCCAAACGGCATTCTTCGGTACGCAAAGGTGCCGAAGGGACAAGTAAACGTAGTTTTCTCTTGGTCCTCGGGAGAGATGGGTATTTGAAAGTACCCCGAGAGGCCATCGAGAAAACAATAAAAGCTATGGCCGGAGAGACGTTCTAAAATCTGGTCCATAAATGGTAAAGGGAAGTGGTCCTTGCGGGTGGCGTCATTTAACTTACGGTAATCTATGCACATACGCCAACCCGTCACCGTCCGCGTCGGGATTAATTCATTATTCTCATTACTAACTACGGTTATCCCTCCCTTCTTTGGAACTACCTAAACGGGGCTAACCCACTTACTGTCCGATATAGGGTAGATAATTCCTACGTATAATAGTTTCATAACCTCGCCCTTAACTACTTCTTTCATATTCGGGTTTATACGGCGTTGAGGTTGGATAGAGTTACGCGAATTATCTTCCATTAAAATTTTATGTGTACAGAAAGATGGGCTTATGCCCTTGATATCAGAAATTTGCCAAGCAATAGCCCGGCGATGCTTACGTAGAACTAGAATAAGTTTATCATTCTGCGTATCCGTGAGGTAGGCCGAAACGATAACTGGTAACTTGGAGTCTTTTTCTAAGAAAGCATACTTAAGGTGTTCGGGAAGTTCTTTAAGTTCTAGGGTAGGGGTTCTTCATAAGAGGATTTTGAGATTCTTTCTTTTTCAAAAATAATATCTTCATAAACTTTTTTATAAGGAACGTAATAAGGGGTGGGGCTAGCAGCCAAGACAGCTTCTTGTAGAGATTCAGTGGGAAGAAAAGAGGAAGAACAAAAATCCGAAAATTCTTTTTCAAACTCAGAAAGACAATAAGAAGATTCATCACTTCTTTGCAGTGATTCCGTTGTAAGAGAAGAGGAGCAAAAAGTAGAAAATTCTTTTTCAAACTCGGAGAGGCAGTAGGAAGAATCATCACTCACGGCGTCTACGAAAAAACATGAGTCATCGTTCGCTAAGGTGTTCTTCATCGAAGGGGTTATAGAAAATGTGACTTCGTCGTCGCCTACTCGAAGAAAGAGCTTACCATTGCTTACGTCAATGATGGTTCGGTAGGTGGCAAGGAAGGGTCGGCCAAGGATCAAGGGAACCTCGACGTCTTCTTTGATGTCCAGAATGACAAAGTCCACCGGGAAGATGAACTTGTCGACTTTCACTAGAACATCCTCCACTATTCCTAACGGGTACTTGACGGATCTATCAGCTAGCTGGATACTCATACGCGTGGGGTTAAGGCTACCAATCCCTAACTTTTTGAACAACGAAAAGGGAATCAGGTTTATACTCGCGCCTAAGTCGGCTAATGCGTGTTTAACAAAAAGATCCCCGAAGACACACGGGATAGAGAAACTACCCGGGTCACTGATTTTCTTCGGCAAACCGTTTGTTAAAACGGCGGAGCACTCGGCGTTTAGCGTGACGTGCGAAAGATTCTCTAACTTCTTCTTGTTTTTGAGGAGGTCTTTAAGATATTTGGCGTATTTCGGCATCTGCGAAATAGCCTCGTGGAAGGGAAGATTAATGTGGATTTGTTTGAAGATTTCTAAGAAGCGGGAGTACTGATCATCTTGACGTTGTCTATTAAGTTCAGAGGGGTATGGAGGAGTTGAATTATTTTTGAATATGGGTGGTGGAGTGAGATTATTTTCTAAAATAGGGGTGATTACTTCTTCAGCAGATGGCAGAATTTTTAAAACGGGAGCGGAGCTTTGATTTTTAAAAGCGGAAGCGGAGCTTGCATCGGGCTCTTCACTTACCATACCGGAGACTTGCTTCCCACTCCGAAGAGTTATAGCTTTCGCTTGCTCTCTCGGGTTGGTTTCGGTATTGGAAGGAAGAGACCCTGCGGGTCGCTCAGAAATTATTTTTGCGAGCTGTCCTACCTGATTTTCTAGACTTTTTACGCTTCCGGTTAAAGTTCTTATGGTAGCGTCATTTGTGGTGATGTATTTAGAAAGTAATTCCTCCAAGCTTGGAGGTTTTGGGTAATTTTGAAGAAGTGGTGGTGGTGGTGGTGGTGCAGAAAAATCATTTTGCGGGGGTGGGCGCATCGCATTCGATGGATTACTCCATGAAAAGTTCGGATGGTTTCTTAAAGCAGGATTATAACTATTCGAAAAATTAAAACCAGGCGGATGAAAATTCGCAGCAGAAAAATTATTAAAAGCAGTTCTAGGCATATTATTAACATAATCTAAATGTTCCGGAGTAGGGGTTGTAGATTCCCATACCTGAGGGGCGGAGGCAGCAGTCATCTCCGTGATTTTTTTGCTTATGATTTCTACTTGCAGAGCGAGCTGGGAGGCGTTGTCCACTTCATAGATACCTGCAGGCTTGTTCGGGCGGGACCTAGGCACATTCTACTAATAAGTGTTCATGGCCATGTCCTCAAAAAGCTCAAGAGCGGCTTCCGGGGTCTTATGATTTAAAGTACCGCCAGAAGCTGCGTCTATCATTTGCTTCGTGCTTTGATTTAGCCCGTTATAAAACGTATGCACTTGTAACCATACAGGCCGCGCATGATGTGGGCATCGTCTTAATAATTCTTTAAATATCTCCCAGGTTTCGTATAGGGTTTCAGAGTCTATTTGTCCGAAGGCAGAGATGTCGTTCCTAAGTTTTGGAGTTTTAGCTGGCGGAAAATACTTCGCCAAAAAATTTTCAGTTAATTCATTCCAAGTGGTTATGCTATTTTTCGGAAGTGTGTTAAGCCACTGCTTAGCTTTAGTTCTTAGAGAGAAGGGGAAGAGTCTCAGCCTGATCGCATCATTTGTGACACCATTTATCTTGAAGGTGTCGCAAATTTCAAGAAAGCTAGTTATATGTGCGTTCGGATCTTCATCTTGAAGTCCGTCAAATTGCACATATTGCTGCACCATTTGAATTATGCTAGGCTTTAGTTCGAAGTTATTATTTGCTATAGCAGGACGGACTATACTTGATTCTGTTCCCTCGAGGTTCGGTCATGCATAATAGGACATAGTCCTTTGCATGGCCTCATCTACGTTGGGTTCTTCCATTCTTAAAGTAGCAAATGACTCGGAGTCCTCAACCGGCACTTGGATAGTAGGACCTTGAAATCGCCATCTTCTCCGAAGAGTACGCTCAATTTCGTGGTCCAAGTCCAAAATAACCGACGGACTCCCGCGGGTCATGCACTAAAAGAATAGAAAAGAAGAAGAGGAAGAGAAAAAGGATAAACTAGAAAAAAGATTAGAAATTTTTTTTTTTTGAAATAGATTTTTTTTTTATAGATTAACTCCCGAACTTCCCAAGGACTACCCCGTGAAGGGTTCGCAGGGTACTAGACAAGACAGTGGCGCTTAAAGCCCTTTGCCCTTTTCGAGAGAATTAGGTGGCGTAGAAAAATTGTGAGGTTGGTTTCTATTAAGAGCGGTGAGAAAATTTTTTTGATTTTTTTTTTAAATTTTAAAGAAAGAGGATGAGAAAGAGAAGAGATAAAATTAATAGGTTCGTGTTTTCAAAATATCAACGGAAGTTGGTTCCCCGGCAACAGCGCCAAAAATTTGTTGCGCGCTAGGGTTCGAAGAAAATAAACGCAACCGAACTAGCAACCCGATGAGGCAAGTATACCTATCGAATTGTAGCAAGGGGACACAAGTGTCGTATTGAAATCCGGGAACTGTTGGCTAAGCTTACTCACACGAACGCTATTATCTTATCGACGGAAAAACTAGGGTTTTAGAAAATCTAAGTGCAAGGGAGAAAGTAAAGCTATACTAGAAAGAGAAACACCGCAATTAAGTAAAGCTATTCAGCAAAGAACTATGCTAGAAAGGAAACTACTGCAGTTAATTAAAGAGCACAAGTTAGGCGATTACTACGAAAGGTAGAAAATATGAAATGGAAATGCACCCAATCAAGATTCACCTTGGCTAAAGACGATTAAGAAAATGCGATAAAAATCTGAACTTAATAGGATAAAGGTCCTTGACCGTGGAGGTTCCTAAAGCTTGAACACGCTTCTCTCGAAGTCGTGCCCAACTGATTTTAGGAAGGTCCGACCGACTCTCGTCTAAATCGGAGGCCTAAAACTCGCTTTACGCGGTGAACCCCACTATTGGATTTTACTCCAATCCGGGAGATTTGGACGTCTGCCTCTCTCGAGGGGTGCGTACAACTCCCTTTACTCTTGAATGCTCACTTCATTCTTTCGGCCTCTCGGCTAGCCCAGAATGAAAGCAAAGGCGGAGAGTATATATCGAAAATATACCTCCAACCCGTGATTAATCAAGAGTAATTCAAGGCCCTAACCTAAAAAGAAAAGATTAATTAAAACATCATAACATAATCGCACTAACCTCGGATCATCAAGATCGAGTACAAGGAGGATTAGTTAATCATTATGGAATGGAGGAGGGGAGATGAGTAGAAAAGCATATAAAGGAAGACAAGTAAAGGAAGAACACTTTTATTAATGAAAAAGGGCAAGTACACTATTGAAATTGAAATTACAAGTGCATGAAATTTAAATCCTATTCTAGCCCTACAAGTAGCACTAAGCAAGAGCAAAATTACACTAAAAGCTAAGACAAACTACAATTAAGCTAGGGTTAAACAAAAAGTACAAAGAGAGGGGGAGAGAGAGAGAGAAAGCATGAAAAAGGATCAAGAAACAAAGGGGCAGCACCTCCCCCACTCAACCAAAACTTCCTGAAATGGAGAGGGTGGGTCTCAATTTATAGAAAAAATCTCGGGTTGGTCACGCCCTCCGACACGCCCTAGGGGCGGCGTGTCAGGGGGCGTGACAGTACTATGTTGACCTCGGGCTCTGGATTCTGGCGGGAGGGATGATTGCTTCGGTACGTCGGTGGTCACGCCCTAGGTCACGCCCGTGACAGGGGGGCGTGACAGGCACGTCATGTCCAAATCATTGGTCGGAAATCCGTCAGTCACTGAAAAAGGAGGGTGTCACGCCCATGTCACGGGCGTGACATGGGGCGTGACAGTACTGTTTGCGTGCTGAGGCGGAACGGCATTTAATGCGGCAGCAGGCTTTGCGGCAGAGGGCGACACGCCCCTGGTCACGCCTGGTGACACGCCCAGGGAGGGCGTGTCAGGGGGCGTAACAGCGGTTTTTGACCGTTTTCTGTCCCTTCCAGCAGGTGTCCTCGGGATCGGGTGACACGCCCTAGGTCACGCCCAGGGAGGGCGTGACAGGGGGGCGTGAAAGGTCATTTTGGCAATTTTTCTGGAAACCTGCAAAAAGACAGGAAAAAGTTAGTGGCAATAAAATTTACATAAAAAGGATAAAACTAAACTAATAATAGACATAATTTATACAATATAAAATATAAAATACGATAATATTTTAGGCTACAAAACGTATTATCACCTGTTCGACCATTGTCGAACATCGTTCGACGATCTTCAAACAGATTTCAACAAAGGCATACGTCACACTCAGTCTTTTCCATTAATCATGCCTAGTTGAACTAAAAAGAACAGATGCTTCTGTTCATCTAAAGGCTTGGTGAAAATATCACCTCTCTGAAGGTTAGTGGATATGAAATCAAGGCTGATCTTCTTCTTTCCCACACAATCTCTCAGGAAATGGTGTCTAATCTCAATGTGCTTGGTACTAGAGTGGTGCACAGGATTTTGTGCAATGGAGAGAGCACTGGTACTGTCACACATGATTTTTGTGTTCTTGTGTGTGTACCCATAATCCAAAAGCTGGTTTTGAATCCACAGGATCTGTGAACAACAACTAGCAGCTTCTATATATTCAGCCTCTGTAGTTAAAGTTGAGACAGAAGCCTGCTTCTTACAGAACCAAGAGACCAATCTCTCTCCCAAGAACTGACAAGTTCCTGAGGTACTTTTCCTGTCAACTCTACAACCAGCATAGTCAGAATCAGAGTATCCAATTAACTCAAATTCTGATTCTGCTGGGTACCATAGTCCTAGATTTGGACATCCCTTCAGGTATCTCAAAATTCTGTTGAGAAGCGACATTAGTAGCCATAGGTGTATGCATTGCTGATCAACTGGCTTGCCCTGATCATCATAATCTATAACTACATTAGTAGCCATAGGTGTATGCATTGCTGAAGCATCAGCCATCCAAAACTTCTTTACCAATTCCTTGGCATATTTGGATTGGGAGATGAAGATGCCATCAGCATCTTGCTTTACTTGGAGACCAAGAAAGTATGACAGCTCACCAATACTACTCATCTCAAACTTAGAATGCATTAAGTCAGAGAACTTTTTGCACAGTTTGGGATCAGTGGAACCAAAAATAATATCATCTACATACACTTGAACTAACAGGATTGTGTCCTTGTGGTGCTTAACGAAAAGGGTTCTATCAACTACTCCCCTAACAAAGTTTTTCTCTAACAGGAAACTAGCTAGAGTATCACACCAGGCTCTAGGTGCTTGTTTAAATCCATAAAGAGCTTTTTACAACTTGAAAACATGTGAGGGCTGAGTTGAAGAGATAAACCCAGGAGGTTGTTCAACAAATACCTCTTCCTTTAGCTCACCATTTAGGAAGGCACTCTTGACATCCATCTGAAAGACCTTAAACTTCATATAGGCTGCATAGGCTTAGAAGATCCTTATTCCCTCCAGCCTTGCAACAGGAGGAAAGGTTTAGTCATAATCTATACCTTCCTCCTGTCTGTAGCCCTGAGCTACAAGCCTAGCTTTGTTCCTTACAATAATTCTATTTGCATCCAACTTGTTTCTAAACACCCACTTGGTGCCTATGATCAGTTGGTCTTTAGGTCTTGGAACCAAAGTCGATACTTACATCTTTCAAACTGATTGAGTTCCTCTTGCATAGCAATGATCCAGTGGGGATCTAGCTCAGCATCTTTTATGGTGAGGGGCTCAACCTGTGAAAGGAAACAAGCATGCATCACATCCTATCTTAACTGATATCTTGCTTGTACACCAGCTAATATGTCTCCAATCACTTGAGAAGTAGGATGATCTCTAAGTGTGATAACATCAGCAGGTGGGATGTGATCTTCAACAACAGTTGGGATTAATTCCTCAAGAGGATTTGGATCAACTGTTGGTGGTACAGTAACAGCTTCTGCAAAGTCTTTATCAGTGTCTGAATCAGTGATGTGAAGAATTGATAGATGGAGAATCTCTTGAGTGACATCTTTATTAACTTCTGGTACCTGTAATGAACTTGAGGAAGGAAAAGTTTCCTTCTCCTTGTAAAACATCTAAGATTCATCAAAGGACACATGCATAGATTCCTCAATTTTAGAAGTTGATTTATTAAATACCCTATAAGCTTTGCTTACTTGGGAATATCCAAGAAAGATTCCCATTGAAGCTTTTGCTTCAAACTTTCTAAGGTATTCTTTGTTATTGTTATGAATGTATACTACACAACCAAACAATCTAAAATAATTAATTTTAGCTTTCTTTCCTTTAAGCAACTCATAAGGAGTTTTACTCTTAAGCTTGTGTATAAGACTTCTGTTCAGAACATAATTTGTTGTGCTAACAGCTTCTGCCCAATAGGAGAGAGGCATATTAGCATCTGCCAACAGTGTTCCGTCAGCTTCAATCAGGGTTCTATTCTTTCTTTCCACTACCCCATTTTGTTGGGGAGTTCTAGGAGCAGAGAAGCTATGTTTGATACCTTCTTTCTCACAGAATTCTTGCATGAGAATAGAATCAAACTCAGTACCATGATCACTTCTGATCAAGGCAACATGAGTAGAATACTCAGTCTGCACACAAAGTAGAAAATCTATAAGAACTTTCAAGTTATCAGTCTTAGTTCTCAAGAAGAACACCCAAGTTAACCTAGAGAAGTCGTCTACAATTACTAAAGTGTAATACTTCCCTCCTAGACTCTGTACATTTATTGGGCCAAAAAGGTCCAAATGTAATAAATACAGGATTTTAGGTGAATCACTTTTATTTACAGATTTAAAGGAGTTTTTGGTTTGCTTGCCTAGTTGACAAGCCTTGCATGAGCTCTCCTTCTTGTAGGGGCAAGAAGGTAATCCTCTAACAAGGTTGTATTTAGATAACCTAGATATGTTCTTGAGGTTAACATGGCTAAGCCTTCTATGCCATAAGGTGTTGTTATTATTTGTTACTTCATTAAATAAGCAGATTTCAGAATGGGTTGAATTAAAATCTACTAAATAAATATTACCTTATCTAATACCTACTAACACAACATTATTATTTAAAGTAATATTACAGAGAGTGTTAGTGAAAGATACATGATATCCTGCATCACATAACTGACTTACTGAGAAAAGATTATGCTTCAGTCTAGTTATATATGCAACTCTCTTGAAAGTTACTGCTCCAATGGTAATCGTACCATATCCTTCAGTTTGACCACAGCTAGAATCCCCAAAGATCACCTTTGGTCCAAGCTTGGCCTTGAACTTTTATAGATTTTCTTTGTTCCCTGTCATATGTTTGGAGCAACCACTATCCAAATACCACTTGTCCTGAGTGATAGGACAGGTCTTTACCTGCAGAATAGACAATTAGACATTGTGGACCCAGGTAACCTTGGGTCCATTATTCTTCACATAATGAAAACTAGAAAAAAAAAAGAATAAGCAGGTTGGGGTTTATATCCTAAAGGGTAAGATCTCCTAGGTGGGATGCTCTATGCAGTTAATGGGTCCACAAACCTAGGTTTTCTATTTATATTAAGGTTTCTAAGGTTCTGGTGGTGATTTTGAAAATCAAATTGAGATCGTCGATCAGCGTTCGACGATGGATGCTCAAATCGTCGAGCTTCATTCGAGCATTGAGCCTTCGATCGTCGAGCAGCGTTCGACGCTTTTTGTAGCTCCTTATATTTTTGCTTTCTCTTTTCTCTCTTAGCTTTATTTAAGGCTTGATTAACTTGTTTTACTTGCTCAGTGTTCTTTATTCCATCAGCTGAAATAAAGTTCACTGGAGTTGAAAGATGATTTTTAAGAATAATTGGGGGTTCACATTGTAAGACCCCAACCTCGGAGATGATCGCGGGGCGATCAAACGACACTTTTGGAGGTCTGAACAGGGGCACACGGCCAGGCACACGGCCGTGTGCCTACCCGTGTTCAGTGATTTATTGTGTTTTTGTGTTGTCTAGAGTCAGAGAAGTACACGGCCTGAGACACACGGCCGTGTCTCAAGCCGTGTGTGGGGCACACGGCCTCGAACACGGCCGTGTTCGAAGCCGTGTTCATGAAGCCCGACGATCGTCCTGAAGCTCCAGGTAACACGGCCCGTGGCACACGGCCGTGTCAGGACCCGTGTGGATCGGCGTAACTGATATTTTGGGTTGAATCCGGGCCGTCCGGATCTTTTATGTTGGATCTAATGGCTGTGGGTTAACCTAGGGGGTATTAGGGTTGAGTTTGGGGCTGAATTCCCTCATTCCAACCCAACCCTTTCTCTTTCTAAACTCTTAGAGAGAGGTGAGAGCCAAGAGGAGGAGGAGCAAAGTTCCGGCCGCCGGCGGAGCACCGGAGCACCGATTCGCGATCCGAGTCCGTATCCTCGAAGGCAAGGGCGAGGCGAAGCTTTCCATCCGACTCCATATTCATGGCGCCGCGGAAATCTTCGAGGGTAACGATCCTCTTCTTAGGGCATGTGTAGTCGCCCTTCTTTCTATGCATGGGGAAATCCCCCTCTCGCGAGTGAGCGTTGAGGCGCGGAATCCCTTCGGGTAGATATGTAAAGTCCCCGTTGTTAGAGCCCGGAATCGGAGTACGGGCGTAGGCATTGTGTGTGAAGCCTATTCGGGTTTAACCCGGATCGGTGATGTTTGCATTGCATGGCCGGAGAAGACTCCGCGCCGATGATTTCAGTTTTCCGAAATTTCTACGCGGTAGATTGCATACAGGGATCCTTGGGGGTTAACCTCGAGGCGCACCCGGAAAGCTTGGGCGGAATCGCATTGCCGCCACGATGTTTCCTTGGAGGGCAAATCGGTACATAATGGGGTTATGTGCGTGTTTTGATCGATTGTGGGAATGAGGAGAAACTTGGCCCGCACCGATGGCTAAGTGGCCGTGGTGAAGTGAGCAATGGGCGGGTGGAACTCTACCCATTCCAAGTGGTCTCGGTAGAAGCGACCTAAAGTACATGGGACTTCCCGGGGGGCTGGAAACGGGCCTAGGCTTCGGCTGAAAGGGCTAAATGATCACGAGTGTTGCCATCCGAGGGATGGTGGTGGAATCGCGGTGTCGGGCTGGGTCCGGACCGGGTTCACCGATTAGTGCCCTGAGAGCACGGAGTGTGCGGCCGTGCGTGCCGACACTTGTGGCGAATAGAATACTTTATAGAATTGCTATGGTAGTTTTATATGCAGGGAAGGAGCACCGCCGTCCCGAGAAATGGGACGGGGTCGTTATAATTTGGTCAGCTTTGCTGACCGTTGCCCTTTTGTATTGCCACCTCTTGGGTGGGTTGTTTTCTACAGGTGCTGCTGCGGAGCCAAGCGGCAAATAGCGGGCTAAAGCCCAAGTTGCAGCGCCAGCCCTCGAAGGCTTAGTTATAAGCTTTTTCATATTCATGTATGGCCGGCCTGCGCGCCGATGTATGAAAGACGCTATCTTGTTAAGCGAACACTTTTGTAAGGCCTTAAGGCCGTGAACTCTTTTGTGTATGTACTCATCCCTGGGGTGTAGTGGACATTCATGCTTTGTGGCAGGGTTCTTATCTTTTTGCAACTTAATTAAATTTGCTTCCGCTAGGTGTTGTGTAGGACGCTCTGATTGGTTGTATGGTTTCAACGCGTAACCAACCGGTCTGTCCGTAGTATATGGCGTCGGGCCCCGGCCGGACCTACTGTTATATGCTATGCGACGGATAGGGGTGTTACAAATTGGAATCAGAGGGAGGTTTCGATCCTCCGACCTGTGGGTTATGGGCCCAGCACGCTTCCGCTGCAACAAAGCATGAATGTCCACCCAAGAGGTGAACCCAGGAATGAGTACATACACAAAAGAGTTCACGGCCTTAAGGCCTTACAAAAGTGTTCGCTTAACAAGATAGCGTCTTTCATACATCGGCGCGCAGGCCGGCCATACATGAATATGAAAAAGCTTATAACTAAGCCTTCAAAGGCTGGCGCTGCAACTTGGGCATTAGCCCGCTATTTGCCGCTTGGCTCCGCAGCAGCACCTGTAGAAAACCACCCACCCAAGAGGTGGAAATACAAAAGGGCAACGGTCAGCAAAGCTGACCAAATTATAATGACCTCGTCCTATTTCTCGGGACGGCGGTGCTCCTTCCCTGCATATAAAACTACCATAGCAATTCTATAAAGTATTCTATTCGCCACAAGTGTCGGCACGCACGGCCGCACACTCCGTGCTCTCAGGGCACTGATCGGTGAACCCGGTCCGGACCCAGCCCGACACCGCGATTCCACCACCATCCCTCGGATGGCAACACTCATGAGCATTTAGCCCTTTCAGCCGAAGCCTAGGCCCGTTTCCAGCCCCCCGGGAAGTCCCATGTACTTTAGGTCGCTTCTACCGAGACCACTTGGAATGGGTAGAGTTCCACCCGCCCGTTGCTCACTTCACCACGGCCACTTAGCCATCGGTGCGGGCCAAGTTTCTCCTCATTCCCACAATCGATCAAAACACGCACATAACCCCGTTATGTACCGATTTGCCCTCAGAGGCAACATCGTGGCGGCAATGCGATTCCGCCCAAGCTTTCCGGGTGCGCCTCGAGGTTAACCCCCAAGGATCCCTGTATGCAATCTACCGCGTAGAAATTTCGGAAAACTGAAATCATCGGCGCGGAGTCTTCTCTGGCCATGCAATGCAAACATCACCGATCCGGGTTAAACCCGAATAGGCTTCACACACAAGGCCTACGCCCGTACTCTGATTCCGGGCTCTAACAACGGGGACTTTACATATCTACCCGAAGCGATTCCGCGCCTCAACGCTCACTCGCGAGAGGGGGATTTCCCCATGCATAGAAAGAAGGGCGACTACACATGCCCTAAGAAGAGGATCGTTACACTCGAAGATTTCCGCGGCACCATGAAGATGTAGTCGGATGGAAAGCTTCGCCTCGCCCTTGCCTTCGAGGATCCGGACTCGGATCGCGAATCGGTGCTCCGGTGCTCCGCCGGCGGCTGGAACTTTGCTCCTCCTCTTCTTGGCTCTCACCTCTCTCTAAGAGTTTAGAAAGAGAAATGGTTGGGTTGGAATGAGGGAATTCAGCCCCAAACTCAACCCTAATACCACCTAGGTTAACCCACAGCCGTTAGATCCAACATAAAAGATCCGGACGGCCCGGATTCAACCCAAAATATCAGTTACGCCGATCCACACGGGTCCTGACACGGCCGTGTGCCACGGGCCGTGTTACCTGGAGCTTCAGGACGATCGTCGGGCTTCATGAACACGGCTTGGAACACGGCCGTGTTCGAGGCCGTGTGCCCCACACACGGCTTGAGACACGGCCGTGTGTCTCAGGCCGTGTACTTCTCTGACTCGAGACAACACAAAAATACAATAAATCACTGAACACGGGTAGGCACACGGCCGTGTGCCTGGCCGTGTGCCCCTGTTCAGACCTCCAAAAGTGCCGTTTGATCGCCCCGCGATCATCTCCGAGGTTGGGGTCTTACAACTCCCTCCCCCTTAAGAGAATTTCGTCCCGAAATTAAGAACAGAGACTACACAAAAAGAATAAACATAACGAGTACCTGAGGGGAACAACTCGGGGGTACTCCTCGCGCATTGTCTGCTCTCGCTCCCAAGAGAGCTCCTCGCGTCCGCAGTTATTCCAACGGACCTTCACCATTCTGATCTCCTTGTTCCGAAGCCGTTTGACTTCGAAATCCTCAATAGATATGGGCTTGACTTTTGTTGTCAATCCTTCCTCAACCGGTACTTGGTCGGCCGCTAACACCTGCGAAGGTTCTTGCACTGCCTTCCGCAAAACCGAGATGTGGAATACATCGTGCAAAGCACTTAACTCTGCTGATAACCTCAACCTATAAGCTGCTTCTCCGATCCGCTCCAGAATCTCAAATGGCCCAAGGTATCTCGGACTCAACTTTTTCAAGCGTCGAATCCGTGAGACACCCTTGAACGGCTTGATCTTCAAGTACACCCAATCGCCAACACTGAATTCCACGTTCCTATGCTTGGCATTATAATACTTGGCTTGCCTATCCTGGGCAATCCGCAACCGCTCCCGTATAGTATGCACTAAAGAAGTGGCATCTTCAATGTCTTGACGCTGATAAAGCTTAGACTCACCCGTTTCTAACCACGACAACGGCGTGCGACATTTTCTTCCGTAAAGAGATTCAAACGGCGCCATCTAAATGCTTGCTTGATAACTATTGTTACAAATTGGTATCAGACTACCGGTTTCGGTCAAGCTTAAATGAATTCGTGGACGAATTCTTTTAAGGGGTGGTGAGCACGGTCACGTGCGTCATCATTATAACATGAAAAAAGAACCCATGAATGTCCACTTAGGAATGAAAATACACTTGTTGAGGAACCTGCGTGTTCCTATAATTGCTGTTTGTAGTAATTTTTGGTCGCTTATCGGTGTTTTGCACGATTTTAGGTGACCAGAAGTGGTGCTGGGCCGTCTGAACGACCAGGTTCTGAGGCGAGCAGTGCGCCAAGCGATGCGACTGCAACACCTTTGTCTGCTGAGACCATTAGGTTGGTGGTAGAAGCGGTCATGGCAATGATCAATGCGCAGCCTGCAAGGCAGGTGCAGCAGCCTGCTCCTGCTATGGAACAGGTACCGCTTCAGGCGGCAGAGCAAAGGAGGGTTGAGCAAGTAGTTTTGGAGCCAGAGTTGCCTAGGAGAGCAACTGAAAGACAACTGAAGCACGTGATGGGCTTTCACCCACCGGTATTCACGGGGGCAGAAACCCCGACCCAAGCAGAGGATTGGCTCTCAAGGGTCAACAGGGTGATGACTGCGACGGAAACTGAAGAGTGGCAGAAGACCACTATAGCGATGTTCCTTTTGGATGGGGACGCAAGACTGTGGTGGGAGGGCCTAGAGCTGCATCAGTTGAGGGGAAGGCCATTGGCCGAAGTCCCGATGGAGGAGTTTGCGAGACTATTTATGGCTCGATACCTCCCCTCGGCGCAGAGGATCGCGCTAGAGAGCGAATTCCAGAAGTTGGTGCAGGGTGATAGCACCGTTGATGAATACCTCCACGATTTTACTCGCTTGGGGAGATATGCCGGCGCTACCTTCGCAGACGAGGAGCGCAAGACGAGCCGCTTTTATGAAGGGCTAAGGGATGATTTGAGGTTGCTGCTGTCGGGGCCCAAGGCACAGGGTTTCATGACCCTAGTCAGTTCGGCCCGGTCCTTGGAGAAGGATATGAGAAACGTGCAAGCGAAGAAGGAGAGGGAATCTGGTGGCAAGAGATCAGAGTTCAAGGCGCCGACTACGTCGAAGTCGGGCTACCGCAGATTCTCCAAGAAGTCTAGGACGTCGGGTCCAGCTTCTTCTGCAGGTGCCTCGGGGGCAACTACCAATCGAACCCCGGGCGCTTGCTTCACGTGTGGAAAGCCGGGGCACTTTGCCCGTGACTGCTGGAGTGGACGCTCAAAGTCCAAAAGGAAACAAGGAGCTACCTACGAGGAAAAGGGCAAAGCGGTGGAGTCGACCGCGTCCCATTATGCTCCGACTCAGCCTAGAGTCTACAACTTGGGCTAGCAGGAGGCCATCAAGCAAGCGGATGTGGTGACAGGTATGAGTTAATTTATGCAAGTTGACTTGAGAATACTATTACCTATTGCTTGTTAAGCTAATGCCTTTTGCTTAGGCTTTGTGGTGATTAGCGATAGTCCGACACGGGCACTGTTCGACACTGGTGCTTCGCATTCTTTCTTGTCCGAACAGTTTATATCGCGTATCGGAGTCCCTTCTTCGATGGCGAAGGACAAGTTAGATGTGTTGCTACCGAATGGGTGCTCGATGCGTGCGGACAGAGTGTGCGCCGTGAAGGTTCACATAGGGAGCCAAGAGTTCGACTTGCTAGCGTCATTATTGCCGTTAGTAGAGTTCGATGTTATCTTTGGAATGGATTGGCTGTCAGAGTAGAAGGCTTGGATCGATTGCGACCGTAAGGAGGTCAAGCTGGGTATAGGGCGGGAGACTACTTTCGAGGGGCTTAAGGGGTCGAGCAAGACACTGATGTCTACTCTTCAGGTGGTGAAGGCGGTTCGTGCTGGTGCAGAGCTGTTCTTTGCATTAGTGGAGGCTGCAAAGCCGAAGTCCACTTTGGATGAGATCCCCGTGGTATGCGAGTACCCAGATGTGTTCCCAGATAGCCTTCCTAGAGCCCCACCGCAGCGAGAGATTGATTTTACGATCGAGCTCGTGTCGGGTGCCAAACCCGTGTCACGTGCTCCTTATAGGTTGGCGCCAAAGGAGATGGCGGAGTTGAAGGTTCAGCTGGAGGAGCTGATGGAGCAAGGTTATGTGCGTCCAAGTTCGTCGCCTTGGAGCGCACTGGTCCTCTTCGTTAAAAAGAAGGACGGTAGTATGCGGCTGTGCATCGACTACAGAGAATTGAACAAATTGACGGAGAAGAACAAGTACCCGAACCCAAGGATTGATGATCTCTTTGATCAGTTAGTCGGATCGTCTGTATACTCCAAGTTGGACTTGAAGTCGGGGTACTATCAGCTGAGGATCAGGGAGTGTGATATCCCGAAGACGGCTTTCAGTATGAGGTATGGGCATTTCAAGTTCACGGTCATGCCATTTGGACTGACGAATGCGCCACCGGTGTTTATGGATCTGATGAACAGGACGTTCAAAGATTTCCTGGATCGCTTTGTGATCGTCTTTATTGACGATATTTTGGTGTACTCGCTGTGCGAAGAAGACCACTTCAAGCATTTGCATTTGGTGTTGGAGACTTTGATGAGGAATGAGCTTTACGCAAAGTTCTCCAAGTGCGAGTTCTGGCTACCCTCGGTAGCGTTCCTTGGTCATATAGTGGGTGGGGAAGGTATAGCGGTGGATCCGGCGAAGATTGTTGCGATACGGGAGTGGCCTGCATTATCTTCTGTCGCGGAAGTCCGTAGTTTTCTCGGGCTTGCCGGATATTACAGGCGCTTCGTAGAGAACTTCTCGCGGGTAGCGTTACCTCTCACGAAGTTAACAAGGAAGGATCAGAAATTCTTGTGGACGCAAGAGTGCGTGCAAGCTTTTGAGGAGCTGAAGAGGCGGTTGACCACGGCGCCAGTGCTTAGTTCGCCGAGTGGGACCGAGGGCTTTGAGGTGTATAGCGACGCTTCGGGTAGTGGTTTGGGCTGCGTGTTGTTGCAGCATGGTAGCGTGATAGCGTATGGATCGCGTCAGCTAAAGGTGCATGAAAGAAATTATCCGGTGCACGACTTGGAGTTGGCGGCCGTGATATTTGCACTCAAGTTGTGGAGGCACTACCTATACGGGGTAAGAGTCGACATATACACCGATCACAAGAGCCTAAAATACTTGTTGGATCAAAAGGATCTCAATATGAGGCAGAGGAGGTGGATGGAGTTCCTGGGGGACTACACTTTCAAGATACATTATGTACCCGGGAAGGGCAACGCAGTTGCGGATGCGCTGAGCCGCAGGGCTCCCGCCCAAGTCAACTGGTTGTCGGTGCATGATGAGCGGCTAGTACGGGAGTTGGAGAAGCTTGAGATCTGTTGCGTTGACAAGCAGTCGAGCGCCAAGGCAATGTTAAACTGGCCAGAGGTGCAGTATGACCTCGCTGACCAGGTTCGGCAGACATTGGAGTTGGATGACTCCATGAAGGAGCTTTTGGAGGCCGCTCTGGATGGGTCAAATTCCCAGTTCTCGGTAGAAGATGGGTTATTAAGGAAGGATCATCGTTTGTGCGTCCCAAGTGGGGGCAACCTCCGGGCGGAGTTGATGTACGAGGCTCATCATACTAAGTACTCAATCCACCCAGGGAGCACGAAGATGTATCGTGATCTTAAAAAGTTGTTTTGGTGGCCGGGACTTAAGAAAGATGTGGCGTTGTATGTGGCCAAATGTCAAGCGTGCGCCTTGGTGAAGGCGGAGTGCCAAAGGCCGGGCGGATTTCTGAAGTCCTTGCCTATACCGGAGTGGAAATTCGACGACATATCCATGGATTTTGTGCATGGATTGCCAAGATCGCAGAAGGGAAACGACGCCATTTGGGTGATCGTTGACAGATTGACGAAAGTGTCGCATTTCTTACCAATGAGGAAGGATGATCCAGTAGAGAAGTTGGCAAAGCTCTATGTGGATAGCATCGTGCGCTTGCACGGGGTGCCCCGCAGTATTGTTAGTGATCGCGATGGGCGTTTCACGTCCAATGACTGGAGGCTAGTGCATCAAATGTTGGGCTCCAAACTGAAGTTTAGCACGGCGTTTCATCCGCAGACGGATGGCCAGACCGAGAGTGTCAACAGAACCTTGGAAGACATGCTCCGCATGTGTACGTTGGACTTCGGAAAGAGGTGGGAGGACCACCTATACTTGATCGAATTTGCTTATAACAATAGTTATCAAGCAAGCATTCAGATGGCGCCGTTCGAAGCTCTTTACGGAAGAAAATGTCGCACGCCGTTGTTGTGGTTAGAAACGGGTGAGTCCAAGCTTTATCAGCATCAAGACATTGAAGATGCCACTTCTTTAGTGCATACTATATGGGAGCGGTTGCGGATTGCCCAGGATAGGCAAGCTAAGTATTATAATGCCAAGCATAGGAACGTGGAATTCAGTGTTGGCGATTGGGTGTACTTGAAGATCAAGCCGTTCAAGGGTGTCTCACGGATTCGATGCTTGAAAAAGTTGAGTCCGAGATACCTTGGGCCATTTGAGATTCTGGAGCGGATCGGAGAAGCAGCTTATAGGTTGAGGTTATCAGCAGAGTTAAGTGCTTTGCACGATGTATTCCACATCTCGGTTTTGCGGAAGGCAGTGCAAGAACCTTCGCAGGTGTTAGCGGCCGACCAAGTACCGGTTGAGGAAGGATTGACAACGAAAGTCAAGCCCATATCTATTGAGGATTTCGAAGTCAAACGGCTTCGGAACAAGGAGATCAGAATGGTGAAGGTCCGTTGGAATAACTGCGGACGCGAGGAGTTCTCTTGGGAGCGAGAGCAGACAATGCGCGAGGAGTACCCCGAGTTGTTCCCCTCAGGTACTCGTTATGTTTATTCTTTTTGTGTAGTCTCTGTTCTTAATTTCGGGACGAAATTCTCTTAAGGGGGAGGGAGTTGTAAGACCCCAACCTCGGAGATGATCATGGGGCGATCAAACGGCACTTTTGGAGGTCTGAACAGGGGCACACGGCCAGGCACACGGCCGTGTGCCTACCCGTGTTCAGTGATTTATTGTGTTTTTGTGTTGTCTCGAGTCAGAGAAGTACACGGCCTGAGACACACGGCCGTGTCTCAAGCCGTGTGTGGGGCACACGGCCTCGAACACGGCCGTGTTCGAAGCCGTGTTCATGAAGCCCGACGATTGTCCTGAAGCTCCAGGTAACACGGCCCGTGGCACACGGCCGTGTCAGGACCCTTGTGGATCGGCGTAACTGATATTTTGGGTTGAATCCGGGCCGTCCGGATCTTTATGTTGGATCTAATGGCTGTGGGTTAACCTAGGGGGTATTAGGGTTGAGTTTGGGGCTGAATTCCCTCATTCCAACCCAACCCTTTCTCTTTCTAAAATCTTAGAGAGAGGTGAGAGCCAAGAGGAGGAGGAGAAAAGTTCCGGCCGCCGGCGGAGCACCGGAGCACCGATTCGCGATCTGAGTCCGGATCCTCGAAGGCAAGGGCGAGGCGAAGCTTTCCATCCGACTACATCTTCATGGCGCCGCGGAAATATTCGAGGGTAACGATCCTCTTCTTAGGGCATGTGTAGTCGCCCTTCTTTCTATGCATGGGGAAATCCCCTCTCGCGAGTGAGCGTTGAGGCGCGGAATCCCTTCGGGTAGATATGTAAAGTCCCCGTTGTTAGAGCTCGGAATCGGAGTACGGGCGTAGGCATTGTGTGTGAAGCCTATTCGGGTTTAACCCGGATCGGTGATGTTTGCATTGCATGGCCGGAGAAGACTCCGCGCCGATGATTTCAGTTTTCCGAAATTTCTACGCGGTAGATTACATACAGGGATCATTGGGGGTTAACCTCGAGGCACACCCGGAAAGCTTGGGCGGAATCGCATTGCCGCCACGATGTTGCCTTGGAGGGCAAATTGGTACATAACGGGGTTATGTGCGTGTTTTGATCGATTGTGGGAATGAGGAGAAACTTGGCCCGCACCGATGGCTAAGTGGCCGTGGTGAAGTGAGCAACGGGCGGGTGGAACTCTACCCATTCCAAGTGGTCTCGGTAGAAGCGACCTAAAGTACATGGGACTTCCCGGGGGGCTGGAAACGGGACTAGGCTTCGGCTGAAAGGGCTAAATGCTCACGAGTGTTGCCATCCGAGGGATGGTGGTGGAATCGCGTTGTCGGGCTGGGTCCGGACCGGGTTCACCGATTAGTGCCCTGAGAGCACGGAGTGTGCGGCCGTGCGTGCCGACACTTGTGGCGAATAGAATACTTTATAGAATTGCTATGGTAGTTTTATATGCAGGGAAGGAGCACCGCCGTCCCGAGAAATGGGACGGGGTCGTTATAATTTGGTCAGCTTTGCTGACCGTTGCCCTTTGTATTGCCACCTCTTGGGTGGGTTGTTTTCTACAGGTGCTGCTGCGGAGCCAAGCGGCAAATAGCGGGCTAAAGCCCAAGTTGCAGCGCCAGCCCTCAAAGGTTTAGTTATAAGCTTTTTCATATTCATGTATGGCCGGCCTGCGCGCCGATGTATGAAAGACGCTATCTTGTTAAGCGAACACTTTTGTAAGGCCTTAAGGTCGTGAACTCTTTTGTGTATGTACTCATTCCTGGGGTGTAGTGGACATTCATGCTTTGTGGCAGGGTTCTTATCTTTTTGCAACTTAATTAAATTTGCTTCCGCTAGGTGTTGTGTAGGATGCTCTGATTGGTTGTATGGTTTCAACGCGTAACCAACCGGTCTGTCCGTAGTATATGGCGTCGGGCCCCGACCGGACCTACTGTTATATGCTATGCGACGGATAGGGGTGTTACACACATGATGAAGCTCCTAAGCCTAGCTTATTATTGCCTGACCAAGTGTTTGTCATGCTGGTGATTTCTAGCAGCTTAAGGCTTCTACCATTTAAGGATTCTTCTAATCTCTTGGACTTTGCTAGTTCATTTTTAAGAAACTTTATTTCTTCATTAGACTTAGTGAG
Organism: Platanthera zijinensis; assembly: GCA_039513925.1. Taxonomy (NCBI): domain Eukaryota; kingdom Viridiplantae; phylum Streptophyta; class Magnoliopsida; order Asparagales; family Orchidaceae; genus Platanthera; species Platanthera zijinensis. The sequence continues at coordinate 141,365,827 of CM077093.1, read as the reverse complement.
TTCTACTTCTAACCTAGCATATTCAATGGAAATAGATTCTGATTCAGCTAACTTATTTCTAAGTTCCTTAATTTCCTTTTCTGAACTAATTAAATCTAAGCAAATAGATTTAAATTCAGATTTAAATTCAGAAGAAGAAAAATCATATGAAGATAATACCTGATCTTCTGTAGGCATTTCTTCATCATCATCAGAACTCTCTACAGCTGAGTGATTGTTGCAGGCATCAATTGCCATAAGGCAGATTTCCTTTGCCTTCTTCGCTTCCTCATCCTCACTAGTGCTTTAGGAGGAAGATTCATCATCTGAATCACTCCAGGTCTCAACAACAAATCCTTTCTCCTTCTTCTTATTTTTGTAGGAGGAGGACTTGGAGTGTTTCTTGTGATGTTCTTTTTCCCTTCTCTTTTCTTTGCTCTTTTCCTCTGGACACTCTGGTAGAATGTGTCCAGGTTTCCTACAACCATAACAAATAATTTCATTAGCATGAGATCTGTCATACCTTAGTTTATCTTCATATCTTGAAGATTTCTTTCTAAAGTCTTTTCTTCCCATCTTGAGAAACCTTTTGGCAAAGAGTGCCATAAGTTCCTCATTGGATTGGATTCCTTCAGAAGCATCAGCAGCTTTGAGAGCAAGAGTTTGCTCTTTCCTTGTTGTAGTTGGAGTCTTTGCTTCAGTCTCAGCTTCCCTGGTCTTCAGCACTTGCTCAAAAGACTTGAGCTTACCAAGGAGAGCTTCAGTTGAGATTTCATTTATACTTCTGGCCTCCTTGATAGGCCATATCCTAAGATCCCATGTGCTGGGGAAGCACATCAGTATCTTATCATTGACCTCTGTCAATGTAATCTCCTTATAAAGGGTTCTCAGCTCATTGATGATTGAGCTGAGCCTGGTGTACATGGCTTCAACTGATTCAGCTTCAGTCTTCTTGAAGTTTTCATACTGGGATATAAGGTTGGACCTTCTGTCCTTCCTTTCATCAGTTGAACCAGCTACAATCTGGTTCAGTGAGTCCCACATGGCTTTTGCAGAGGTGCAATCAGCCACTTTCTAGAAGATTTCATCAGACATAGTCTGAGCCAGAATGTTCATAGTTTTGGCTACAGCTATCTTTGCCTTCTTGTAGGCATCATTGTAATCTGGAGGAGGCACTACACTTAGATTTGTAGATGTTGTAGCAATGGCTGCAGCAGGAGGTGTTAGAGGTCCTGTCAAAATAGAAGAAAAATGTCTTCATCAATAGAGTTCATATATAATCTTATTCTTGCCTTCCAGATACTAAACTTAGCTAAGTTGCATGCTGGAGGTCTGGTGCTAGAGTAATCCTTGGACTGGGCCATGAAGTGAATATCTATAAGCTTTGTATCTATCAGGATCTTGTGACTCAGGTGTTAGCCTGTACAGTAAATCAACCTCGCTCTGATACCAATTGAAAGTGATGATAGCTACAACTCTAGATGGGGGGTGAATAGAGTATTCAAAAATTATGACACCCTACTCAACTCCCTTAGAGTTAATTTGCGGAATGAATTTATAGATATTGATAACCCTAGAGCCTAACACAAAGTGAAGTGCACTGGAGAAAGCTAACTATAATTACAGTTAAGCTTTGGTCCTAACACAGCAACTAGCAATCTTAGTTATTTCTACTCACAGCCACAGTGCAATGAATTAAATAAGCAGCATAGACGACACAAGAAATTTTATAGTGGTTCCCTCTAAATAGGTACGTCCACTCTTCTACCACCCTGGTAGGAATCCACTATAGGTTTTTGTTCAGGTGCCCTGCCACCAACTGATCTGCTTAAGGTAGATCAAGTAGACCCTTTGAGCTTTTGATCAGGAGCTCAAAATCCAACACAGGTTTTTGATCAGGTGCCCTGCCAACAAGGTTCACTTTTGAAGGGAGTAATAACCCTTTATACAGGAGGTTGAGAGAGTTAAAGTTTCTTCTCTATTGTTAGAACAGATTAGAGAAGCTAGTGGATTGCACAGAGCTAGAAAGCTCTAAAGAATCAAGGCTCCCCCTGGCTTAGAGAATATCCAGGAAGGAGTCTTGCTTCAGGGTGCAGGAACTCTTTTGAACTTGAGACAAAGAACTGTCTTGGAGTTCTGAAGAAGAAACTTGAAGAAGACTCTTGATTGTAATGAGTTGTTCTTCTTCAATCAGCTTCCTTTCTTCTTCTTCTTCTTCTAAAAGCCTCGGAGTGAATGTCTTCCTGTGAGCAGGATGAACTCAGGATGAAGAAGAATGCTGAAGAGATTTTTTCTTCTCAGTTGAATGTGAATTTCTGATAGTTGTAGATCTCTATACTGTTGTGAGTAAAACTTCTTTAATTTTGTGTTTTTGTTAATGTATATCTTTTTTTTCAAAAGAAGCTCTTTATATATGAGCCTTTGCAACAACTCTAATCTGAGTTTGAACTTTGTCTTCTTCTGGAATCTGCAAACTGGGCTGTAAATAGCACAAAGCAAAATATATCTTGCAGACAGATATCCTATAAAAAGATAAAGCTTTCTAAGAAGCTGCAAATCAATCTGATAAAAGAGTGCTAGAAAAAGTCACATTAGAAAGAGCTCTTTACGGCCAGAGAAGACTTTTGAGTCTATCGGCTATAAAGGACAGCCTTGCAAATAAAGCAGAAAATATATTTCAACTAATAAGACAAACCACTTTGTCAGATAAAGATTGACTTATGTATACAGAATGGAGCAAAGATTGCCTGGAAATAATAGCATAACATCAATGAAATATACTTTAATAAAATATGCCAAGCAGATATGAAATAAATAATATAACTTTACTAAAGGCAGACAAAAAGAACGTCGAACGACCCTCAGAGATCGTCGACCGAAGTACGGAGATCGTCAACCTATCAGACAGATAGTCGAACGACACAGATAGTCGAACTATCAAGGCAGATAGTCGAGCTATCACACAGATAGTCGAACTATCACACAAATAGTCGAACTATCAAAAAGTAGACAGATAGTCGAACTATCAAGACAGATAGTCGATCCATCAAATAGTTTAACTATCAAAACAGATAGTTGAACTAACCGAAAGATAGTCGACCTATCAAACAGATAGTCGAACTATCAACACAGAGCAGATAGTCGAACTATCAAAACAGATAGTCAAGCTATCAGATAGTTGAACTATCAAGGAAGATAGTCGAACTATCAAGAAATCTGTCTTCACAAAAGAAGTCGAGCGGGGTTCGACGATCGTCAAGGCAGATACCGCAGATCGTCGAGAGTTGAACTAACTCAGAGAAAGACGATCTGCTGACAGACGAACGTCGACCAACTGATAGACGATCGTCGACCAGTCGATAAACGATGGTCGAGCGGCGTTCGACTATAGTCGAACCAAAAACGACTTAACCAAATTTTCATCTAGATAAGCAATTCTACAACTAAGGGAATCTATCCTATTAGCTAACCTTTGACCATAGATAAATCTTGGGTCAAGAAACTAAAAGAGAAGACTAAACTCAAATCCAATCTAGGGTACCAACAAAGATGTCCCCTGGGGACACTCATGCGTTCTTTTTTAGGAGGCATAAATGGGAATAAAGTATTTTTCCGCTACGTATAAATATAATTTTGATGTGTGGACTAGATTATCAACGGAGCCGATGGATACGACCTTAAAAATATAACTAGATTTTTGATAATTTAACTTATGAATTTTCATAAAATAAAGTAGATAGTGTTCCGCCTGAGCGTCAGCAGTTATCCCCTGCTCGACGTGGCATCACGACACGTGTTTTCCTCGGACTATGAAAATTCTTTAATTTGGAGAAAATGCGGGTTGTGACACCCTCCAACACACATTCTCCATTATTCATGAGGAGAATATCCAAAGTGGAAGCCCTTAGGTGAGGATGTGAGGGTATGCCTAGTAGAGGTGGATCCCAAACTAACTAGGCAGGCTAACTCTTTTTTTACTAGTCATACTTTATTCTTTATGTTTGTGAGACAATAAGACATTATTTATTATTTCTTGCGTATGACCGCATTTCTCGCGGTGGTAAAATTAATTTTTGGTTTGCTGTGAATGCATGGTCTATGATGTGGAATGGATTTGTCTCAATAGGCAACTTTTATCTGTCGTGGGTAGTAAGCAAGTCGAATTATCGTGGGCTTGGAGAGATTTACATGTGCGAGAATGTTGAGTCGATTCAAGCCAATTGGGAGAACACCCTCTCTCATTGATTCTCTATAAATACCGTCCTTGCACCTAGCCCCACCAACATCATTAACTGGTCCCCTCTTCTCATCAACCAACTACGTTCCACTCATCTTTTCAACTGGTCCAACGGGCAGTGATGGCGATGGATCAGAGGAAATGATGAACCCCGCTGCCCATTTCTTAGACTACCTCTTCAAGGGCAGACATGTATCGAAGGATGAGAAGTCAGAAATCTTTATTGAATATGTGTCGGTGGGGTTTATGGCTCGCACTCCTTCTGAAGACGAGTATTTCAATACCATAAATGAGGACGAGCTCTCCTTTCCTCTCGCCCATTTTGAGATGAGGCTTCGCCTCCCATTGTGGTCGGAGGTGAACCAATTTTTAAAGTACTTTAGGTCGGTGCCCGTGCAGGTCAGCCCTAATGTGATTACAATGCTAGTGGCTTTCGCGTATTTCCCGAGTGAGGAGAGAATAAAGTTCAACTTGAAGTTTTTTCGTAAATTTTTCATCTACCGAGCCACCAATTATAGGGCAGCCTTCCTTAAAAGCTCGCAGATCAAAGTTTGTGAGACCATCAACATGGCACACCACTGTATGGATCGCTTTATCTTTATCAAGGGTGCCCATGGGAAAGTTCCCTATGCGCTAGTCCAGAAGGATGAGTCTGTCTGTCGAGCTCCATTCATAGATGGAGAGGATACAAGGTTTCACATGTTCTTCTTGGGGAAGAACATTAAGGTTGCCTTCCTGCGACACAACCTCAACACTCTGCTCCTAGTTCTTCTTGGTGAAGGTATGTAAATCTTTTTCATCTTGCACTTTTCATTCGCCTCTGACGAAGTTTTTAATTGAATCTCAACCTCCTCTTAACTTTCCCGGCTAGCGATCACCAAATTCCCCTAAACCCACACTACATAGGGAAGGGAACGGTAGGTCTTGTCCTCGAGTTTTCCACGTCCCCAGCAACGGCATACGTTTAAGACCTAGGATCGTTCTCAAATAATAGCGACCTGATGAAGAGGGAGATGGCTGATCTCGGGTCCTTGAAATTCTTTAATTTCAAGGAGAGTTAAATCACCTAGAGGGGGGGGGGGGTGAATGGTTATTGATCTCTTTATTAGTTCTTTTCTTTTCTTTTAGTTTGATTCTTGAGTGGTAGGTTAATGTCTGCTTTCAAGATGTTTTACCATGCACAAAGAAAACAACATAGCAAAACACACAGATATTTATTTTGGTTCCCTAACTGGGTATATAAACTTTCCCTCCCACCTATCCAACTGTCTTGTTGGAGTAGGCAATTCTCCAAAATGCTCTAAGGAGCTTACACCTCAGGCCCTCAGCCTTACACTCAGGTTCTCTTCAGAATCCTACCTCAGAACCACAAAAGGTTCCTTCCTTAGAGCCCTGCAGTGCTCCTACAACTCTGTGGTCCTTAAACCACTTACCTCAGCCTTATCTCTAAGGCCTACAACTCAGGCTTTTCAGCCCTTCAATTTCAGGCACTAGGCCCTACTCTTAGAGTGCTGCAGCACTCCTACAGCTCAGATCCAGAAGGATCCTAAAAGATTGAAATGGGTTGATGTGGTTCTTGATTGATCACATGAGGAATTCCTCTGTGACAATCAGCCTTGGGTACGTCAGACTCAGCCCCCCCCCCCCCCCACTATGATACATGGAGTATTTTCTTGTTTCAACTTAACTGGACTGAGTGCACCTCAGTCCCAACTACTTCACAGCAACAAGTTTATGTACTTTAGCTGGAAGAAAATTACAGAATACTATTCTGGCTCTTTCTGAATTTAACCAAAGATTCATCTCTCTCTTATTCACAAAAACAATTATGTAGAAGCTTTGGCTTATGCTGGAAGCCACTAGCTAATCTGTTTCTCAGCTCCCTTCTGAACTGAAAAGACTGCTCAGCTTCAACTTCTCCTTCACAGCTCCTCAAGAGTATGTTCTTTTAGAAAGTATTTGCTGGATCTGTGAAGCTCCTGCAACAAGGGTCGGCTCTTCCTGTTACCTCTTTCTCAGAGAAACACCCTGAGCTTCCTTACTGGTGCAGATGAAGATGGCACAAACAAACTTGTCGATGAAGATCTTGATCTCAACAGCTAACTTGCTCTTTTTCTTTCTAACTTGAGCTTCCTATTCTTTAGCTCCACAACAATGCCGGATAGAAATAACCACTGTCACTTCCTTTTACTTATTGAGACCCAATGACTCTTTCAGAAGTGGGTCCCACACTTTTAATGCTGGCTGCAATTTTGCTTTAACGCCAACTATCGTACAGTAGGTCTGCGGTAACCTTTGTCGCGTACTGTAGCCATCCCGTCACTTATTTAAAATATGTTGACTTGTTGACTTGCTGACGTAACCAGCTATGGACTTAGCCAAAAATCAAGCATCATTAGCATATGCGTTGAGTGAGTAAGTGTAACGCCCCAAAACTCAAAAGAGTGATGGGTGGCATTTTGAGCCAAATCTGGGGTTTGGTAGAGGTGACACGGCCTGGGACATGTGTCCCAGGGCGTGTCGTGCTCGGGTTCGGCGCTGGTCGCATGGTCGACGATTTTGGAGTCAACGATCGTTGGGGGGGAAGGTGAACATGTCCTTAGACACGGGCATGTCCCAGGGCGTATTAGTCACTCAGAGCCTTACACTGAACGATCGTTGAATGAGGGGTGCACGGCATGAGCCCAGACGTGTTTGGGTCCGACACGGGTGTAACATCCCATTTCCGACTAGACCCCTAGGAGTCGGTCTACCATAACAGAATCCTAGAAAACCCAAGAATTGAAGTCCAACGACAAAGATTTCGAGTCACGGGTTGGTCATGCCTGTGACAGACCCGTCACGCCCGTGACCTAGGGCGTGACCCACCTTCGGTGATCGTCGACCTCAGGAAGAAGATCGGTGAAATCAGAATTTTCAACACGGGTCTGTCACACCAGTGACCGACCAGTCACGCCCGTGATCTAGGTCGTGACGCCTCCACCGACCGTCGACCTTAGATCGGCGAACGTCGACCGAAGAATGCCTGTCATGCCCATGACCGACCCATCACACCCGTGACCTAGGGCATGACGCCCCCACTGACCGTCAACCTCAGCTCGACGAACGTCGACCAAAGAACACCTGTCGCGCCCGTGACAAACGTGTCACGCCCGTGACATGGGGGGTGACCAGTAAACCGACGCAGAAAATCGGTGGTCGACTCGAGAATGACGAATGGACTAGTGTCACACCTGTGACCTGTGTCACGCCCGTGACAAAATCCGAAATATCAGCCAGGCCGAAAATTTCTGTAACACATGCCATAATTAACTCTGATTATGGGAAGTTACACCAAGATTATTTATGTGTCATTTCCTTCTCTAATTATTTAATAAAATGAGGAAGAGTTTGTCCAATAGTAAATCTCCACTTGGACACATCATTTCATCTTCCACCTTTTCCTCTCCCTCCACCATAACCGAAATGCTATTAAGAGGAGAGCATTCATGGCCTTAAATGCTTTACCCTTTCCCCTCCCCACTTGGTGATCTACAAAAGCCGCTTAGAGAAAGATGAGAAGTTTAAACTCTTGACCAAATGGATTAGAGTGGTTGTTGTTGCTGTAGGAGAAGTTCGGCCACGCCACCACGACGCCATGGTAACCCGACGTTCATCTCGCCTCCAAACCGCGAATAAGGTCCTCCTCTACTTCTTCTTTTATGGGTATATCTTAGGATCTTAGAAAGGAAGTGCGTGCTCAACGGAGCCAGACCTATCACGCATTTTCATTGAAAAGCCATGAAAATATATTTTTGGGTCCGCCGGAAATCGCCACCTCCGGCGGCCAAACCACCGCCGACGGATAGCCATCGCCTCAACGGAGGTGGTGGTGGTGGTGGATGGCCAGGGAAGTTACCGGACGGCCGGGGACGGATCGCGGAAGATCTACGGGAAATATAAGTTTTCTGAGTTCAGTTTTCGAGTTCTTTAGAAGATGAACAGTAAAAAAATTTTATAATATAAAATTATGTATATTGTATATAAGGAAAAGATACATTAAATTGGCTCTTTGTAAAGCTGGAAAACGATGAACATAGAGGCCGAATTTGGAAAAATGGCCAGTCACAAAAGTTGTAGCCCTTCAATTCTAGATTAATAGAAAAAAAATTTCAACTCGTTTGGGTATGTGGTTTGACCACAGCACCCGTTTTAGTGGGGCCTGTACCTAGAGTGTGGCGAAAACTAAAATGAATGCCCAGACTTCGTCCCTTGTCCAAATGACCTGAAATTTGAGCAGGGGGTTATCCTTAGCCATACCTAGACGCTATCAAAAATGGGAATTTGTGGAGATACTTTGCTTAAGGTTTTTATTTTATTTTAATAAAGTTAGAGTAATTTAATTAAGTTGTCAAATGACATCCAAACTCTCCCAAATTTTGGTGAGTGGTCCCAGGATATAAAACCTAGCTCTGTACAAAATTGCAACTCATTTGGATGATTTTTGGGAAGGAAATCACCTATCCTTAACAAAGCATTAATGAGGCATTTTTGAGTAAAAAGTGCACTAAGAGGTTGGAACAGTCAAATCACCTCAACAGAGGTTGATATTTTGACCACTGACTTAGAAGGGTTATTATAACCCACTTGGAGAAAAATGGTGTGGTTTAAGGTTGATTTACCCTAGGATCAAAACACAAACCCTAAAGGGAGGGTTTTGAGGGTTGTGAAGGACATGGGGCAAATGCCCTCGTATTGCCTTGAAACTCAGTAGAGTCGACGTTAGCATATTATAAATCATCTGGATGGAAACATGGAGGATTTGGAGATAGGTAGATACCTCAAAAACCTAACCTTATTTTTAGGGTAAGATCTCAAATAAGTAAAATGCGTCACTAAACAATATCTAAAAGCTGTGAAACTCGAGTAGAGTGAGTTTTAGAATGGGTAGAACCTATAATAATTTTACTGGAATTTTATGATGTTTATTTCTAGCACTTCATTTGTAAAGTTTGTTATAGCCCTAATTGATGTTTTAATTATTGAATCAACTTGAGGATATTAATGAAAATAGAATGACTAACTGTAATCATACCTGCAATCACCTCCTGAAGGTTCCGCTCTTGAGTCATGCCCAACACATACATTTGATCCCGAGCGAGCCCGGGGTTTCCTCTTCATGGTTCTAGTCCTCGACCACGCATGTGCCCCCGCCCTCGAGGAGCTTCCGGAGGGAAAGGGAGAGGCGCTTTTCCAAATAGTTGTGAGCAGTAGCGTCGAATGTCCCCCGGTTGGTTGCATTCGAAGCACACTCGCTCCTGCCGACCAACGGGTTGTGGAAATTGTTGAGGTGGAGGTAATGCTGGCTATTGCGGAACCGGGCGCTCCATTCTAAAATTCTGGGGGAAACGTCTGCCACCTCTTCGATATCCTATTCCACCTCTATTATAAAATCTCCTTATATTACTGGGGCCGTCTTCCATCACACCTTCAGCTTGCCTCTTACCACTTTCCAAATTGTCTGCTTCCAACCTCTTCGCCATGTCAATAATCTCGGCTAGACAAGAGTCCGTTATAAACAAAAGGGCTTGCCTCAGGGGGTCTTGCAAGCCTTTGTAGAATCGTTTTGTGTATCCTCCATCATCCAACTCATAAGAGTCAACAAATCTAGCCAAGTGCTGAAACTCCCGTTGGTATTCTGTCACCGACTTGGACCCGTGCTTCAGTTGCAAAAATCTCTCTTTAAGATTATCCCAGCTGTCGAGGGGATGAAATGCTCTAAAAAGGTTTCAGAGAATTCGCTCCAACTGATATCCGTGTACATCCGACCTTGAAAAGTGGAGCCTATGAGGGACTTCCACCACCTTTTGGCATGCATCTCTAAGAGTGTCACTACAAGGTTCACTGCCATGTTGTTTGGGCACCTTATTCCTGCCAACAGTTCTTCCACAGTGTCGAGCCATTCTTCCATACACACTGCCGACTCCTCCCGATCGAATGCTAAGAGAAATTAGCTACTCATAATTGAAAGGAAAGACAAAATAAAATAAGAGAAGGGCATTTTGATTACTTGCAAAAATAAAAGAGATCACAATATTTAAAAAAAGACAATATTATATTAAGATAAGAAAGAAAAAAAACAATAATGAAAAGACTACAACAATAATGAAAAGAAAATAACAACTCACTAGCTCTCTTGCTCTCTACAACACAACTCCAAATTTAACTTAAAACATCACTTCCCAAAAACTTAACTTCTTGGCTTGAGGGATAGGGTGGCTTTTATAGGAGATGGAGAAGCTTCTATATGATAGTAAATGTAGGGTGGCCGACCATAAGCTTGGGAGAATGTTCATGCATGAATTAAATGAAGGGAGAGAGAGGGTATGATGGATGCATTGTATGACACTAAATGGAATAAAAATAGGAATATTAAAATATCAAGGGGAATGAATGGAAGTGTGTAGAAGGGAGAAAGAGAGGGGTCGGCCACTCCTTTTGCAATGGTTCATGTATCTAATTAATGAGGGGGAAGAGGAGGATGTGAGGTGGAAGAGTGTGGCCGGCTGATAATACGTTTTGTAGCCTAAACTATTATCGTATTTTATATTTTATATTGTACAAATTATGTCTATTATTAGTTTATTTTTATCCTTTTTATGTAAATTTGATTGCCACTAACTTTTTCCTGTCTTTTTGCAGGTTTTCAGAAAAATTGCCAAAATGGCCTGTCACGCCCCCCCTGTCACGCCCTCCCAGGGCGTGACCTAGGGCGTGTCACCCGATCCCGAGGACACCTGCTGGAAGGGACAGAAAACGCTCAAAACCGCTGTCACGCCCCCCTGTCACGCCCTCCCTGGGCGTGTCACTAGGCGTGACCAGGGGCGTGTCGCCCTCTGCCGCAAAGCTGCTGCCGCATTAAATGCCCTCCAGCCTCAGCACGTAAATAGTACTGTCACGCCCCATGTCACGCCCGTGACATGGGCGTGACACCTTCCTTTTTCGGCGACTGACGGATTTCTGACCAATGATTTGGACATGACATGCCTGTCACGCCCCCCTGTCACGGGCGTGACCTAGGGCGTGACCACCGACGTACCGAAGCAATCATCCCTCCCGCCAGAATCCAGAGCTCGAGGTCAAATCCGTACCTGTCACGCCCCCTGACACGCCCCCCCTAGGGCGTGTCAGAGGGCGTGACCAACCCGAGAAATTTTCTATAAATTGAGCCCCCCTCCTCCCCATTTCAAAAAGCTTTGGTTGAGTGGGGGAGGTGCTGCCCCTTTGTTTCTTGATCCTTTTTCATGCTTTCTCTCTCTCTCTCTCCCCCTCTTTGTACTTTTTGGTTAACCCTAGTTTAATCTTAGTTTGTGCTAGCTTTTAATGTAATTTTCTTCTTGCTTAGTGCTTAATGTAGGGCTAGAATAGGGTTTAATTTTCATGCACTTGTAATTTTATTTTCATTAGTGTAACTTGCCCTTTTTCATTAATAAAATTGTTCTTCCCTTAGCTTGTGTTCTTCTTATGTTTTTCTACTCATCTCCCCCCCTCCACTCCATTATGATTAACTAATCCTCCTTGTACTCGATCTTGATGATCCGAGGTTAGAGCGATTATGTTATGATGTTTTAATCAATCTTTTCTTTTTAGGTTAGGGCCTTGAATTACTCTTGATTAATCACGGGTTGGGGGTATATTTTCGATATATACTCTCCGCCTTTGCTTTCATTCTGGGCTAGCCGAGAGGCCGAAAGAATGAAGTGAGCATTCAAGAGTAAAGGGTGTTGTACGCACCCCTCGAGAGAGGCAGATGTCCAAATCTCCCGGATTGGAGTAAAATCCAATAGTGGGGTTCACCGCGTAAAGTGAGTTTTAGGCCTCCGATTTAGACGAGAGTCGGTCGGACCTTCCTAAACTCAGTTGGGCACGACTTCGAGACAAGCGTGTTCAAGCTTTAGGAACCTCCACGGTCAAGGACCCTTATCCTATTAAGTTTAGATTTTTATCGCATTTTCTTAATCGTCTTTAGCCAAGGTGAATCTCGATCGGGTGCATTTCCATTTCATATTTTCTTCCTTTAGTAGTAATCTCCTATCTTGTGCTCTTTAATTAACTGCAGTAGTTTCCTTTCTAGCATAGTTCTTTTCTTAATAGCGTAACTTAATTGCGGTAATTCTCTTTCTAGTTTGCTTTAATTTCTCCATTGCGCTTAGATTTTCTAAAACCCTAGTTTTTCCGTCGATAAGATAATAGCGTTCGTGTGAGTAAGCTTAGCCAACAGTTCCCGGATTTCAATACGACACTTGTGTCCCCTTGCTACAATTCGATAGGTATACTTGCCTCATCGGGTTGCTAGTTCGGTTGCGTTTATTTTCTTCGAACCCTAGCGCGCAACAAGTTTTTTGCGCCGTTGCCGGGGACCCAACATCCGTTGATATTTTGAAAACACGAACCTATTAATTTTATCTCTTCTCTTTCTCATCCCCTTTTCTTTAAAGTTTTAAAAAAAAAATAAAAAAAATTATCACCGCTCTTAATAGAAACCAACCTCACAATTTTTCTACGCCACCTAATTCTCTCGAAAAGGGCAAAGGGCTTTAAGCGCCACTGTCTTGTCTAGTACCTTGCGAACCCTTCACGGGGTAGTCTTTGGGAAGTTCGGGAGTTAACTTATAAAAAAAAATCTATTTCAAAAAGAAAAAAAATTTTAATTTAATTTTCTAAATCTAGTTTTTCTTTCTAGTTTATCCTTTTTCTCTTTCTCTTCTTCTTTTCTGTTCTTTTAGTGCATGACCCGCGGGAGTCCGTCGGTTATTTTGGACTTGGACCACGAAATTGAGCGTACTCTTCGGAGAAGATCGCGATTTCAAGGTCCTACTATCCAAGTGCCGGTTGAGGACTCCGAGTCATTTAATTCTTTAAGAATGGAAGAACCCAACGTAGATGAGGTCGTTCAAAGGACTATGTCTTATTATGCACGACCGAACCTCGAGGGAACAGAATCGAGTATAGTCCGTCCTACTATAGCAAATAATAACTTTGAACTAAAGCCTAGCATAATTCAAATGGTGCAGCAATATGTGCAATTTGACGGACTTCAAGATGAAGATCCGAACGCCCATATAGCTAGCTTTCTTGAAATTTGCGACACCTTCAAGATAAATGGTGTCACAAATGATGCGATCAGGCTAAGACTCTTCCCCTTCTCTCTAAGAACTAAAGCTAAGCAGTGGCTTAACACACTTCCGAAAAATAGCATAACCACTTGGAATGAATTAACTGAAAAATTTTTGGCGAAGTATTTTCCGCCAGCTAAAACTGCAAAACTTAGGAACGACATCTCTGCCTTCGGACAAATAGACTCTGAAACCCTTTACGAAACCTGGGAGAGATTTAAAGAATTATTAAGACGATGCCCACATCACGCGCTGCCTGTATGGTTACAAGTGCAGACGTTTTATAACGGGCTAAATCAAAGCACGAAGCAAATGATAGACGCAGCTTCTGGCGGTACTTTAAATCATAAGACCCCGGAAGCCGCTCTTGAGCTTTTTGAGGACATGGCCATGAACACTTATCAGTGGAATGTGCCTAGGTCCCGCCCGAACAAGCCTGCAGGTATCTATGAAGTGGACAACGTCTCCCAGCTCGCTCTGCAAGTAGAAATCCTAAGCAAAAAAATAACGGAGATGACTGCTGCCTCCGCCCCTCAGGTATGGGAATCTGCAACCCCTACTCCAGAACATTTAGATTATGTTAATAATTTGCCTAGAACTGCTTTTAATAATTTTTCTGCTGCGAATTTTCATCCGCCTGGTTTTAATTTTCCGAATAGTTATAACCCCGCTTTAAAAAATCACCCGAACTTTTCATGGAGTAATCCATCGAATGTGATGCGCCCACCTCCGCAAAATGATTTTTCTGCACAACCACCACCACCACCACCACTTTTTCAAAATTACCCAAAACCTCCGAGCTTGGAGGAATTACTTTCTAAATATATCACCACAAATGACGCTACCATAAGAACTTTAACCGGAAGCGTAAAAAGTTTAGAAAATCAGGTAGGACAGCTCGCGAAAATAGTTTCTGAGCGACCCGCAGGGTCTCTTCCTTCCAATACCGAACCCAACCCGAGAGAGCAAGCGAAAGCTATAACTCTTTGAAGTGGGAAGCAAGTCTCCGGTATGGTAAGTGAAGAGCCCGAGGCAAGCTCCGCTTCTGCTTTTAAAAATCAAAGCTCCGCTTCTGCTTTTAAAAATCAAAGCTCCGCCCCGCTTCCACCCTCTGTTGAAGAAGTAATCACCCCCACATTAGAAAATAATCTCACTCCACCACCCATCTTCAAAAATAATTCAACTCCTCCATACCCCTCTGAACTTAATAGACAACGTCAAGATGATCAGTACTCCCGCTTCTTAGAAATCTTCAAACAAATCCACATTAATCTTCCCTTCCACGAGGCTATTTCGCAAATGCCGAAATACGCCAAATATCTTAAAGACCTCCTCACAAACAAGAAGAAGTTAGAGAATCTTTCGCACGTCACGCTAAACGCCGAGTGCTCTGCCGTTTTAACAAACGGTTTGCCGAAGAAAATCAGTGACCCGGGTAGTTTCTCTATCCCGTGTGTCTTCGGTGATCTCTTTGTTAAACACGCGTTAGCCGACTTAGGCGCAAGTATAAACCTGATGCCCTTTTCGTTGTTCAAAAAGTTAGGGATTGGTAGCCTTAACCCCACGCGTATGAGTATCCAGCTAGCCTGATAGATCCGTCAAGTACCCGTTAGGAATAGTGGAGGACGTTTTGGTGAAAGTCGACAAGTTCATCTTCCCGGTGGACTTTGTCATTTTGGACATAGAAGAAGACGTCGAGGTTCCCCTGATCCTTGGCCGACCCTTCCTCGCCACCTCCCGAGCCATCATTGACGTAAGCAATGGTAAGCTCTTTCTTCGAGTAGGCGACGACGAAGTCACATTTCCTATCACCCCTTCGATGAAGAACACCTTAGCGAACGATGACTCATGTTTTTTCGTAGACGCCGTGAGTGATGATTCTTCCTACTGCCTCTCCGACTTTGAAAAAGAATTTTCTACTTTTTGCTCCTCTTCTCTTACAACAGAATCACTGCAAGGAAGTGATGAATCTTCTTATTGTCTTTCTGAGTTTGAAAAAGAATTTTCTGATTTTTGCTTCCTCTTTTCTTCCCACTGAATCTCTACAAGAAACCGTCTTGGCTGCTAGCCCCACCCCTTATTACGTTCCTTATAAAAAAGTTTATGAAGATATTATTTTTGAAAAAGAAAGAATCTCAAAATCCTCTTATGAAGGAACCCCCTACCCTTAGAACTTAAAGAACTTCCCGAACACCTTAAGTATGCTTTCTTAGAAAAAGACTCCAAGTTACCAAGTTATCGTTTCGGCCTACCTCACGGATACGCAGAACGATAAACTTCTTCTAGTTCTACGTAAGCATCGTCGGGCTATTGCTTGGCAAATTTCTGATATCAAGGGCATAAGCCCATCTTTCTGTACACATAAAATTCTAATGGAAGATAATTCGCGTAACTCTATTCAACCTCAGCGCCGTATAAACCCGAATATGAAAGAAGTAGTTAAGGGCGAGGTTATGAAACTATTAGACGCAGGAATTATCTACCCTATATCGGACAGTAAGTGGGTTAGCCCCGTTCAGGTAGTTCCAAAAAAGGGAGGGATAACCGTAGTTAGTAATGAGAATAATGAATTAATCCCGACACGGACGGTGACGGGTTGGCGTATGTGCATAGATTACCGTAAGTTAAATGACGCCACCCGTAAGGACCACTTTCCTCTACCGTTTATCGACCAGATTTTAGAACGTCTCTCCGGCCATAGCTTTTATTGTTTTCTCGATGGCCTCTCGGGGTACTTTCAAATACCCATCTCTCCCGAGGACCAAGAGAAAACTACGTTTACTTGTCCCTTCGGCACCTTCGCGTACCGAAGAATGCCGTTTGGATTATGCAATGCGCCGGCTACATTCCAACGATGTATGCTCGCAATATTTGACAAGTACGTAGAAAGCATTATGGAGGTATTCATGGACGATTTCTCCGTGTTCGGCGATACCTTCGATAGATGTTTAGAAAACCTCGAAAAAGTCTTAGAACGATGCGAAGAAACTAACCTTGCCCTAAATTGGGAAAAATGCCATTTTATGGTGAGGGAAGGGTTAGTTTTGGGTCATAAAATTTCTGCTAAAGGTATTGAGGTAGACGTTGCCAAGATAGAAGTTATTGAGAAGTTGCCGCCACCTACAAACATAAAAGCTATAAGAAGTTTCCTAGGCCACGCTGGTTTTTATCGTCGTTTTATAAAGGACTTCTCCAAGATCACTAAGCCCCTCACCCATCTCTTAGAAAAGACGCTCCATTCATTTTTGATGACTCTTGTATTTCTGCCTTTGAATTAATTAAAGAAAAGTTAATTAACGCGCCAATTATGATAGCTCCGGTGTGGGACCTTCCTTTCGAGATTATGTGCGATGCGAGTAGTTTTGCGGTGGGGGCCGTATTAGGTTAACGCATATCTAAGAGCTTCCACCCCATCTATTACGCTAGTAAAACCCTCACATCTGCACAAGAAAATTACACCACAACCGAGAAGGAGCTCTTAGCCGTAGTATTTGCGTTTGATAAATTTCGCCCTTACATTACACTTTCAAAAATCATTGTTTTTACGGACCACTCAGCCCTCAAGTACCTTCTTGCCAAAACGGATGCCAAGCCTCGCTTGATTCGCTGGGTCTTACTCCTCCAGGAGTTTGACTTAGAGATCCGTGATAAGCGAGGAGCCGAGAACTTGGCCGCCGACCATTTATCAAGATTAGATAACCCCTTTATAGAAAAATAAAATGAAAAATCTTTTAATGACTATTTTCCTGATGAGAAGCTACTTTTAGTTAATACATCTAGTTCTCCTTGGTTCGCGCACATCGCCAACTATCTAGTGGCCCGGGTGCTCCCAAAAGAGTTCTCCTCTCAGCAGAAGAAGAAATTCTTTTCTGAGCTGAAGAACTACTTTTGGGAAGACCCGCATCTTTTCAAAATTTGTGCGGATCAAGTGATAAGGAGATGTGTTTCTTTTGATGAAGGAATTGATATTCTAAAACATTTGCATGAAGGTCCGACAGGTGGGCACTATCAAGCTGCTCGCACCGCTCATAAGGTGCTTTGCGCGGGTTTTTACTGGCCTAGCCATGTTTAAAGACGCGCAAGCCTTTGTGAGCAGGTGTGATAGTTGCCAACGGTCGGGCAATATTTCTAATAAAAATGAAATGCCGCAAAATTATTTCTTAGAGTGCGAAATTTTCGACCTCTGGGGAATTGATTTTGTTGGCCCCCTTCCTTCTAGCTTCGGAAACAAATATATTTTAGTTGCTGTTGATTATGTTTCACGATGGGCTGAGGCCCAAGCTCTTCCTACGAACGACTCCCGAGTTGTAGTCACATTTTTAAAAAAATTATTTTCTAGATTCGGTACGCCACGCGCAATCGTTAGCGATAGGTGGTTCCCATTTCTGTAACGCGCAATTTTCAAAAATCCTTACTAAATACGGCGTTACGCATAAACTATCCACTGCCTACCACCCCCAAACTAACGGTCAAGTCGAAGTAGTAAATAGAGAAATAAAAAGAATATTAGAAAAGACTGTTTCAACTTCTAGAAAAGACTGGTCAACCAAACTTGACGATGCCTTATGGGCCTACCGAACAGCGTACAAAACCGCCCTCGGATGTACGCCGTATCGGCTGGTCTATGGAAAATCGTGCCATCTGCCCGTAGAGTTAGAAGCACCGCGCCTTTTGGGCCTTAAAATTTTTAAACTTCGATCCCCACTCAGTCGGTGACCTTCGAAAATTTCAACTAAATGAACTCGACGAGTGGCGCTCTTATGCTTATGAAAATAATAAACTTTATAAAGAGCGGACGAAGCGTTTACACGATAAACACTTAAGGCACCCTAAAAACTTTAAGCCGGGCGACCAAGTCCTTTTATATAATTCTCGTTTACGTTTATTTCCGGGCAAATTAAAATCTCGCTGGTCTGGCCCGTTTTCTGTTTTAGAAGTATTTCCTTATGGAACTGTTTTAATTTCTCACCCTGATAAGGGTAATTTCAAAGTGAATGGTCAGCGTCTTAAACTGTATTTCTCTGGTGATGATGATGTCAGTCCAAACACTATTAAGTTTCTGCTTCACGAACTTTAATCTTGAACTTTTTATTTTTTGCTAAAAACAATTTTATTTCGGGACAACAATATTTTTGGACAATATTATTTTTTTTGATGCGTCGAGCTCAACGACGCTTTAACCAAAGGGCGCTCTTGGGAGGCAACCCAAGTTATCTTTTTCTGTTTTCTTTATTTTATAATTTTTGCCTCGGACGGCTCCGACAAGCTGAAGCTTCTGCGATCGCCTGCTCCAACATTGCTGAATCCATCACAAAGTCCAAAGAAGACATTCGGGGAGCGGCATCACTCAGTTTTCGCAGCAAATAAATCCGGGGAAGTACCTGTATTTCAATTCTGTCTTTCAATTCTGTACTTTATTTTTCTCTCCTTCTCCAATCCCCTTCTTTAGACATTGAGGACAATGTCTGTTTTAAGCTTGGGGGAGGATTTCCTCCTTCATTTTTGCGTAGTGTAAATAATCTTCTTTTTGTATATATTGTAAATATTTCAAAAAAAAAAATTGAATATCTTAAAATTCCAAAATCCAAAAAAAGAGAATATTCCACAAAATTAAATTAAAAAAAAATATATATGTGTTTTTGAATAGTATAGACATTTTGGTATTTCAATAGTACCCCTAGTTTTTAGTTTTGTTTTACTCAAAATCTCCTATAAACAACTTAGTTAATTATAATATTTCTAATCGTCCTTTTTAATTATGTTTCACAAGTAAAATGTTGGCCATGCTGTGTTTCTAATTCACGGTAGCATGTTAAGGTGAAATATTTTTCTAAAACTCGCATTTCTATTATGGTTTTTTGTTGTTTATTTCCTTTACTTTCTTAAAAATTCATCATCCACTATTTTCTTTTTCGTTTTTGAATAATTTTTGTAAAGTCAACTTTTGAATAACGTAGTAGATGTGAACGATCCAAGTCACCTATTATTTCTATTTTCAAGTTAATTTCATCAATCTTCTTTTATTATCTAGGACTCGCTTTTTGAAAAATTTTCAAACCTTTGTTTTAAATAAATTCAAAAGCGTGAAAATGATTTAGGCCATTTTTGTTTTCGTTTGAGCTTTCCTGCCAACCTAAAAAAAACTTTTACCACTAGTTAGCCATTTTTGAGCCTTTTTCCGATTTCATTTGATAGCTCCTCCCTTCATTTCAGTTTCACCAAAGCCAAAATTTCCAACCTTATCGAATCACACTAGCCTTTTTGAGTTTCATAAATTATTTTGACGATTTTGATAGGGTATTTTGTGATTTTTGTGGGAGAAAGATTTTTTAAAAAAAAAGGGAAGTATGTTCAAAAGTGATGTTTATTTTTGTTTGGCCAACTCAAAAAGGAAAATAAAAATATTTATGGCCTTTGTTTTGAAAAAAGGAAAAAAATGGAAAAGAAAAAAAAATGAAAAAGAAAGAAAAAAAAATGTGTATATATTTTTATGAAAATTTTTGAAACTCTTTGCTTTGGTTTAGTGTGATTTTAAAACCTTCACGTTTATCTTTGAATTCCGCTCCTAATCATTTTCCTAAACCAAACGTTTCTGTCCTATTTAAGTCCTTTTGATTCACGCTTTTTGATTTTTTATTTAACAACTAAGAAAAGAAAAACAGTAAATCATTTTTAGTTTTAGATTTAAACCTAGATTTTTGATAATTAAATTGATATAATTATAATGCGTTGCTTGGATCTAGTAACAACTCAATGCGTGTTTTTCATTTTCGTTGCTTTACTTAAGTCCATTTAAAAAATCTCGCTAAAATTTTGGATGATTTGTTTTTATTAAGTAAAGTTTTTAAAAGTTTTACCATACCTAAATAATTGTTTTAGACTTACATTTCACCTTTTCCCTACTTAGAATTTCGCATAGTACTTGTGTAGGCATAATTAGAACTTTTTGATTAGTCCTTTTTATAAATATCTAGTTTTTATATTTTTGCTTGGGAACAAGCAAAGCTTAAGCTTGGGGGAATTTGATAATACGTTTTGTAGCCTAAACTATTATCGTATTTTATATTTTATATTGTACAAATTATGTCTATTATTAGTTTATTTTTATCCTTTTTATGTAAATTTGATTGCCACTAACTTTTTCCTGTCTTTTTGCAGGTTTTCAGAAAAATTGCCAAAATGGCCTGTCACGGCCCCCCTGTCACGCCCTCCCTGGGCGTGACCTAGGGCGTGTCACCCGATCCCGAGGACACCTGCTGGAAGGGACAGAAAACGGTCAAAACCGCTGTCACGCCCCCCTATCACGCCCTCCCTGGGCGTGTCACTAGGTGTGACCAGGGGCATGTCGCCCTCTGCCGCAAAGCTGCCGCCGCATTAAATGCCCTCCCGCCTCAGCACGTAAATAGTACTGTCACGCCCCATGTCACGCCCGTGACATGGGCGTGACACCTTCCTTTTTCGGCGACTGACGGATTTTCGACCAATGATTTGGACATGACATGCCTGTCACGCCCCCCTGTCACGGGCGTGACCTAGGGCGTGACCACCAACGTACCGAAGCAATCATCCCTCCCGCCAGAATCCAGAGCCCGAGGTCAAATCCGTACCTGTCACGCCCCCTGACACGCCCCCCCCCCTAGGGAGTGTCAGAGGGCGTGACCAACCCGAGAAATTTTCTATAAATTGAGCCCCCCTCCTCCCCATTTCAAAAGCTTTGGTTGAGTGGGGGAGGTGCTGCCCCTTTGTTTCTTGATCCTTTTTCATGCTTTCTCTCTCTCTCTCTCCCCCTCTCTTTGTACTTTTTGGTTAACCCTAGTTTAATCTTAGTTTGTGCTAGCTTTTAATGTAATTTTCTTCTTGCTTAGTGCTTAATGTATGGCTAGAATAGGGTTTAATTTTCATGCACTTGTAATTTTATTTTCATTAGTGTAACTTGCCCTTTTTCATTAATAAAATTGTTCTTCCCTTAGCTTGTGTTCTTCTTATGTTTTTCTACTCATCTCCCCTCCCCTCCACTCCATTATGATTAACTAATCCTCCTTGTACTCGATCTTGATGATCCGAGGTTAGAGCGATTATGTTATGATGTTTTAATCAATCTTTTCTTTTTAGGTTAGGGCCTTGAATTACTCTTGATTAATCACGGGTTGGGGGTATATTTTCGATATATACTCTCCGCCTTTGCTTTCATTCTGGGCTAGCCGAGAGGCCGAAAGAATGAAGTGAGCATTCAAGTGTAAAGGGAGTTGTACGCACCCCTCGAGAGAGGCAGACGTCCAAATCTCCCGGATTGGAGTAAAATCCAATAGTGGGGTTCACCGCGTAAAGCGAGTTTTAGGCCTCCGATTTAGACGAGAGTCGGTCGGACCTTCCTAAACTCAGTTGGGCACGACTTCGAGAGAAGCGTGTTCAAGCTTTAGGAACCTCCACTGTCAAGGACCCTTATCCTATTAAGTTTAGATTTTTATCGCATTTTCTTAATCGTCTTTAGCCGAGGTGAATCTCAATCGGGTGCATTTCCATTTCATATTTTCTTCCTTTAGTAGTAATCTCCTATCTTGTGCTCTTTAATTAACTGCAGTAGTTTCCTTTCTAGCATAGTTCTTTTCTTAATAGCATAACTTAATTGAGGTAATTCTCTTTCTAGTTTGCTTTAATTTCTCCATTGCGCTTAGATTTTCTAAAACCCTAGTTTTTCCGTCGATAAGATAATAGCATTCGTGTGAGTAAGCTTAGACAACAGTTCCCGGATTTCAATACGACACTTGTGTCCCCTTGCTACAATTCGATAGGTATACTTGCCTCATCGGGTTGCTAGTTCGGTTGCGTTTATTTTCTTCGAACCCTAGCGCGCAACACCGGCCAATGCATGGATTAAACGGGCTTTGTAGTGGGCTCGGGTATGGGCTTGTAGGCTTTGCGGGCTGCACCAAATTGAGGAGGGTTCGGGTAGAGGGCTGCTCCATGTGGGCTCGGGTAGGGGCTGCTCCAATTGCTGAACTTGAAGGAGCTCGGGCTGCTACATGTTGGAGGTGGCCGGGATTCACCATGGGCTCGGGTAGGTTAGGATTTAATGTTTGGGGGCTGCTTTCTACAAGTGGGCTGCACCAAATGGAGGAGGGCTCGGGTAGATTAGGACTTGAACCTACAAAAAAAAGACAAAACAAACATGGATTAGCTATGTTATAAATAACAATAAAAAAACTAAGTTAAAACAACAAAATATCAAAAACATTAAAACATTAAAATTAAAACATTAAGATATAACATAATATTAATTATAATTACATAACATAATACATATAGTAACATAATACATATAATAAAACAATATAGATTTTTATATCAAAACATAAAATAACTATAATAAAACTAGGAAATTATAAAAAGACATTAAAACATGAAATAACAAGAATAAAATATAAATAAACATAGGCTTTTTGAATACTAAACAACCCAAAAAAGGGATGACTAAAACTAGTCATCAAATTCCCCCATGCTTAGAAATTTGCTTGCCCTCAAGCAAATAGACATAAAAACTAGGGAAAAGCCAAAAAGAAAGCAAAAGATATTTTTTATATTTTAGGTTCCATATTTAAGAAAACCAAAACATGAAAAATTAAACTATCCTAATTCCTATGTTGACAACTAGTGGGGTGAGAAATGTATAATAGAAAACTTGAAAGTGAAGACCTAAAAATCTCATTAAAACCTAAGAAAAGTTTACACATTTCTAAATCCCTAAAAAAGGCATCCAAAATAAATGAAAATAAGGAAAAACAAAAAGTAGAGGTTCTAAATAAACAATGCATTAACGATCTACTAGGTTGCTGGATAAAAATTAACCCTAAAACACCTCAAGGTAACCTCCAAAGAAATCCATCAATGATGGTGGCCATAGGCTTGTCCATTCACACTTTCTCTACTACGCGAATTTACGTTCTAAAGATCAATAGGACTTAAAATAGGTGTTAAGACTTGACTTAGGTAAATAATTAGGAAATGAAAACAAGGATAAAAATGAAGGCTAAGACACACACTAAACCAAGGTTGGGTTCAAAATAAATAAACCATAACAGAAATGAGAACTGGCAAGTATGTCATTTCTCCAATTAAAGTAGAGACACAAGACAAGGCCATATATTTTTCTTTTATAAATTTGGCCACAAATAAACTTCTTTTTTCTTTTTTTTTGTTTTTTTTTGATTTGATAATATTCTGATAATAACATTTTTTTTCATAAAGGAGAGCTCCAAAAATAGGCTTTAAAATTTCCAATTAATTTTTTTAGAAAAGTGACAACCCATCACCCAATGATTTATAAAATGAGGCTCAAGGTTTAGTGTGCAATAGGAAGGGCATTTTTGGCTTTGGTGAAAAACAATGAAGAAAAGGTGGAGCTAAATCAAAAAAAAACATCGAAAAGGCCCAAAATTATTTTGCAATGGTAATTTTTTGGGTGGGCAAGAAAAGCTCAAACTAGTCAAAGGTTGACCTAAATCATTTCTAAAGTACGTAAAAACGATGCACATGCTTCGAGAGTAGCTTGGGACAAGTTCTAGACACCAAGAAAGTATTACCCCACAAATGAAAAAGAGATAACATTACCTAGCAACCATTCGTAAGCAACTAACCGAATAAAAACACAAAACTACAAATTGCTAACTTATAATGTAAAAAATGGATGCCTATATTTAAGAACAAGAAACTAGTAAAACTAAGCTATGTTAAAATGATAAGTTTAGCAAACCTTTTCAAAGAAATCTATCTAGAACTACAAAAACCGCACATGCCTACACATCACTAGAAGAAACATAAAAAAAGATAGAAAATAATTTTAGATTTTTTTTTTCAAATAGATTTTAGCAAAAAAAAAAATTTTGGATTTTTGTTTTTATAGATTTTTTCTTTTTTTGATTTTTGATACGGCTAAAATAAAAGCAATACTAAAGAAGCTTAACAAAACTATACTATTTTTTTTTATTGGAAGCAAGCAAAAGATTTTTTTTGGATTTTTGAAAGAAAAAGGAAAAAAACAAAGAAACTAACTAAACCCTCCCCCAAGCATAGATTCTTCATTGTCCCAAATGAAAGAAAAAAGAAAAACGAGAAAGAGAAGGAGACTGAGGAGGAGAGAAAATTGCAGAAAGTATATGAAATAAAAAGAACAGGACTTCCCCCGGTTTGTGAGATGAAGGAGGATGTCGCTCCCCCATTCTTTCTTTGTAGTGCACTCATCATCAACAGGTTTGATTAGATTCATCTTAATATCAGCAATGTTGGAGCGGCGATCACGAACTTGTACTTGAGCCACCGGGAGGAAGAGCAAAATAAAAGCAGAAAAAATAGAGTTCGTGGGCAGGTGCCCAAGATTGTTCTTTATTACAACAATTTAAAGTCCAAATAAATTTAAAAGTTTTCATAATTATTAAGAGAAGTCCAAAAATAAAAATAAAAGTTCCACATGAAAATAAACATTTAAGAGTAATAAAGAAGACCCTCCTTTGCATGAGACACAAAATCATCAGAAAAATATAATTTAAGTCTATTACCATTCACTTTAAAATCACCCTTATCCAGGTGAAAGAGTAACACAGTTCCATCAGAAAAGACTTCCTTGACCGTAAACGGTCCAGACCAACAAGATTTAGATTTTCCAAAGAAAATACGTAGATGTGAATTTAAAAGAAGAACTCGATCGCCTGGCTTAAAAGTTTTATGGTGGCGAAAGTTCTTATTGCGACAAATTTTCGTTTATGGGTCGGGTGGTTTATCAAAATATTTTTTCAAATTTTTATCATTTTCAAAAATTAGATTCTCAAGATTCTTTTGTATAAAATCAGAGTAATTTTCGAATTTTGCTTGTACCGACATAACAGTGTTTTCAAAAACATTTGATGAGAGTTCAGAAAAGGAAGAAGAAAAATCCTTTGGAGAAATATAGGAGTTTTCTTTTAATTCATCGATGAAAAAGCAAGAATCATCATTTTGTAAAGAGTTTTTCATAGATTGTGTTAATATCAAATGTAACTTCTGAAAGTGATGATAGATACAACTCTAGAGGGGGGGGGGGTGAATAGAGTATTCAAAAATTAGGACACCCTACTCAACTCCCTTAGAGTTAATTTGCGGAATTAGTTTATAGATATTGATAACCCTAGAGCCTAACACAAAGTGTAGTGCACAAGAGAGAGCTAACTGTAATTACAGTTAAGCTTGGGATCCTATCACAGCAACTAGCAATACTAGTTATTTCTACTCACAGCCACAGTACAATGAATTAAATTAACAGCTCAGACGACACAAGAAATTTTATAGTGGTTCCCTCTAAATAGGTACGTCCACTCTTCTACCACCCTGGTAGGAATCCACTACAGGTTTTTGTTCAGGTGCCCTGCCACCAACTGATCTGCTTCAGGTAGATCAAGTAGACCCTTTGAGCTTTTGATCAGGAGCTCAAAATCCAACACAGGTTTTTGATCAGGTGCCCTGCCACCAAGAGTTCACTTTTGAAGGGAGTAATAACCCTTTGTACAGGAGGTTGAGAGAGTTAAGGCTTCTTCTCTATTGTTAAACAGATTAGAGAAGCTAGTGGATTGCACAGAGCAAGAAGCTCTAAAGAATCAAGGCTCCCCCTGGCTTAGAGAATATCCAGGAAGGAGTCTTACTTCAAGGTGCATGATGTAACATCCCATTTTCAAATTGGACCCCCCCTAGGAGTGGCTTTGAGCAAGACTAGGTCATGACAAGTTCTCAGGGAACCAAGAAGAGCAAGTGACCTAAAGACCTAGTGGAGACTCAGTTGGGTTGCAAATGGAAAGTTTCAAACTGACCCCAAGGCATTCCTAGACCCAATATGGGGCCATTGAGTCACCAGGGACTCATTGGGGTCAACCCTAGTGACTAAATTGACTCAAGTCAACTTTAAGCCCTAAAGTGGTCAAAGTGCCCTTCCTAAGAGTCATGTAACCTTCAAGGTGCCAAGCCAACCCCAACTAACCCTACATAGGCCTTAGGGGAGCCCAATGGGTCACTAAGGACCCATTAATGTTGACCCAAAAGGTCAAAGTCACTAAGTCAACATTTAACCCAAGTCAAGTCAACATAGCCTATTTCGGTTAACCCAAGCTCAAGCCACTCTCTCCTCTAAGTTAACCTTGAGTGCATGATTAATATGATTATTCATAGCTGCCAATAACCTAGACCATTGACTAGTCAACCTAGTGACTAGGAGAGAGAGAGAGAAGCCTAAATTTAGAGAAATAAAGAGGAGAGAGAAAGTGTTTAAAGAGGCCACTTATGGTGGAAGGTGAACCACTCCCTTCATGATATTTCCTAAGGGAATTATAAACCTTAGTGGGCTTCCAATAGGTTGAAGGAGATGAGCAAATTCATCCATGATAATTAGGAGAGAGAAAAAAAATATCATTTTCATGAATAATGAAGAGAGAGAAAGAGGAAAAGAGAGAGAGGAGTTATGGAGGGAGACCATGAGCCACCCCATTCACCTCCCCAAGCCCCCATTCATTCTTCCCGACCCTTGAGAAGAGATTCCCATCATTTTCTCATCGGCCACCATCAATGGAGGAGCCCAACCACCATGGCCGAACATCCCTTCACCTCCCTTCCCATGAAAAAATTATAAAACCTCATTTGCAGCCACCTATTCTCATTTTTTGACTATTCATCTCCCTCAAAGCGTCCATGGCAGTCAAAATAGCATATACGATCAATAGTTTTTGGTGGAGGAATGAGGGATCGGACAAGTTCGCCGGAGAGGAAAAACGCCATGACAACCCGCCGGCGCCGCCATTGTCGCCAAACCCCAAATAAGGTCATCCTCCTCTCCTTCTCTCATGTTTAGATCCTAGGAGTGTTTAGAAGATGATTTCATGCTCAAATGAACCGGCGCTAGGTTTTGAAATTTCAGAAAATTCCATTTTTTGGAGCTTTTGAAGCTCTCGGCTAGGGCGGCGCCGCCACCTCCGGCCGCCCTAGCTCCGGCCATGGATAGCCCCCACCACCGGGAACAAATGGGTGATGTTTCCCGGTGGTGGAGCCGCCTTAGGCCGCCGGAAAAGGGCCCGTAAAAACCACCTGTGCGGGCTCTTTTTAGGTCCAAATCGGAGAAGATGACCAGCTGTCGTTGATCTGCTTTAAGATCTGTGCACCTCCTGTTTTTATGTTTTAGGTTTTATTAAATACTTTTTCTGTATATTTTTTTACACAGAATTACTGTAAATAGAATTTAGGCCCCTTTTGGGCACCTCCTAAAAAAGTGTATAGCATGAAAGTTGTAGGTCCTTTAAATACCTACAATTTGATATGCTGTGGTGAAATTTTGGTAGAGAACCTAGGCCTGTAGGGTCATTTTATTTTGGGTATGTCCTAAATCTAGGATAGTTTTATTCAAAAAATTATTTAGGCCCTTCAGGGGCATTTTCATCAAAGATGATCTATATAAATGTTGTAGGACTTTTTATTATCTACAGTTTGATATGTTATGGAAAATTATAGGACAAGGCTTCTGACCTGTAGGGCCATTATTCTAGTGTAGGTCCTACAAATAGGACAGATTTTTGAATAATTTCCTACACCTAATCGTTCGTCTAATTGCCTTGAGTTTTGGACAGGGACTTGTTATCACATAGAACTAGCTCCTGTAAAAATTGGAAACCTTTTAAAGAAGTGTAACCTAGGGTTTTGCCCTAAACCTAGAAAAGCTAGGGTAAGGTAGTTGAAGGGTCAAATGACCTCCAAACCCTCCCAAATTTTGGTGAGGTGTTTCTGGTATAGGTATCTAGGTCTGGTTCAAATTTCAACTCAATTGGTTGAGTTTTGAATAGGAATCCTCTAAACCCTAGTTTTGACCTAGTGAAGGGAAGCTTAGGGAAAAGGTTCTTTTGACACTTGTGTGATCATCTCACCTCAACAGAGGTTGAGATTCTGACCACTGGCTTAAAATGGTCCTAAGAACTACCTTAGGGAAAATGGGATGGATTAGTGTAAGTTTACCCTAGGGCCCAGGTTCAAACCCTAAATGTGGACTTTGGGGGCTTGTGAAGGGAATAGGGGCACATGCCCTTGTATGACCTTGAGATTTCGTAGAGAGGTTGCGTATGAGTATTTAACTCTCTGGTTGTAATATTAGAGGATTTTGATGTAGTTAGGTACCTCAAAATCTAAACCCTAGTTTTAGAGTAGAAGGGCTTTTAGGTCAAAACAGTATCATAAATTCTTTTAAAAGCTATGAAACCTTGGTAGTGTGTTTCTAGGGTAGTTAGGACCTTCAGATACTTTTACTAGAATTTTTGGATAATTATTTCTAGTACTTCTCTCATGAATGTGGGAATAGCCCTATTTGATGTTTTATTTATTAAAGATTTTTAATTCAAATAAGACCCCTTGAAACTATGGAATTAGATGTTGTTGGCCAGTAGGAATGCTCATGAATTTTAGTTTAATTTTATGTTGAATAAATAGAGTAGTTCTTTCACAAGTATTATTAAAGGGCTTTATGGTTTAAAAATATTTTATGGCATAAATATTTTCTGGAAAATTATGAAAGTTGGTAAATAGGGTTTTTAAATCATTTTGAATCAGTGAGATTTTATTCTAGATTTTTGGAGTTATGAATATAGTACTTGATTCACAAGCATGCTAAATTAGGTTTTTAGAAAATGATTTATTATAAATTAATTTCCTGCAGGAAAATTATGAAACTTTTATAGTACTGTTTTCATGGTATTTCTAGTACCCTGTAATTAATCCAAATTATTTAGAAGAGAATCTGATGTAATTTATTCATTAGACATGAAAAGAATGGATTATTGCAAAAATATGTTTAGGCCCCTTAGACCTTAGTGAAAATTGCCAAACCTTGGATATATCATTTTTAGACAAAGTAGTATTTGTCTTAAATTTATTATGATTTATACATGACTGAAAAGTATACTCCTTGTTCAAATTTGGAAGACCTTGGATTTTAGTAAAATTAATTAATTAATAGATTAATTGAGAAAATTGTTATAACCGAGAATTGATTCAATTATGTCGTGATAGGCCCGCAGTAAATAACTTAGGCTTTCGGATGAAAACGCAAAGGACATCCTATCATAGACATTACTTAGTATAAGGTGGTCTGTAGTTAGTAACTTTGGGAAATGAGTAACAGGATAGGTTTGGGTTAGCGTAAGGACAGCTTGTGTTGGTTGGATTTAAAGAAAGAGGATGGATCACCATAGGAGGTTTCAAGTGTGGTGAGGAATGAGTTGATGCACTCTAGAAGGTGCGCGGGACCGACGAAAGATCGCCGTCCCCGTAAGAGTGAAGAGTCAAATTCACCTTAGGTTTAGTTTGATGCAATTTATTAAGGGATAGGGTAAGGGAAAAACATCCAATAACAATAAGTGCCTTGCGAAAGGGAACTTCGGGCAATAATGCCGCCGTCTTGGTTCCTAGTGCCTATTGAGAACCCCTCACATGGTATATTCCGGAGGCAGTCCTGGGCTAACGTAAATCTTAAAACAAACGAAAGAGTAATTTGCCTAATAGGGATTCACATTGCACACACTCATTAGTTAGGGTTGGTTTTGGTTAAGTCGTCCCGAGGTGTTCAAGGGGGCGCCGTCCCGTGGTGTTCTAAGGGATGAAGTCTGGAGATGAGCCGGACGATTTAGTCTGGGGAATTTGTTCTCGGATGTGGTTAATACGGACAGTTTAGTCCGGGAGTTTGACACTTTAAATGGTTATATATTAAACTGCTGCATGTGCATAAAAATAGGAAAGATTAAGGTGGTGGGTTCTCGATATCGAGGAGTTCGATTGCACCGACACCGATATCGTTGACTCGGCAAGGTGACTAGCACTTAGCCAAGGTTAAGTCCGGCGGACTAGTCGGCAAGAGTACGTAGGAGTCCGCCTCGTGCACCAAGCGTTGAGGGCGTACAATAGGTCAGACTAGTGGTGCTTTTACTGATTTTGAGGTGGGCGAGTGTAAGACCCCCTTTTTTTTTCTTTTTCAAACCCGGGGTCTTAGGCCCAGAATCGCCGCTTTGCGGTGACTCCTTCACGTCCTGAAGGATCATCACCACAAGGCGCCGATTCTGCCGGCCAATTCGATCACAGAAAAGTAGCACAATATAACAGTAAGAGCAATGCAGTCCACAATAATAAAATCACATATATATAATAAAGCTCCACGAAGGGAGTGTCCACAGAAAGCATCAGAGTGCAGCATAATGTAAAACTAAAAATAAGGGCATAAGCCCTGTACATCAGAGTCCTCACTACAAGTCTCTCATGCGGAAGCGAAACAGAAACTACTCAAGGTCGAGACTCACGGTCCCGGCTGTGTGAACTCCGGAGCTAGACTACCCCATCTCTAGGCGCACCGATCACTGGGGCTGCTCCTCCATACTAGGCTCCACGATCCCCTAAATGATGCGGTTCGAAAACCGTTAGTCATAAAGACTAAGCCCTATCATCCCCTACCCCTTCCCCCATGGCTCCTAGGTACCGAGCGGAGAGGAAGAAAGGGAAGGACATGAAGGTAGAGATTAAACATGAAACAGATGGCAGCGGAAACTAATCTAGCAAGTTGTATTAGGTGAGCAGTTAACAAATTGTTATAATAGGTCTAGCAGTAAGAAAAGCAATTATATGAATTTAAACCTTCACTTATGTGAGAACACATAAACAAAAGGGATCTTTTGCAACGCTCCCATCGTATAGAGTGTCCCATACCACTTATACGTTGGGGTGTCGGTTATCAAACAGCAATGGTTGTTATATATTGAAATTAACCTTTGATTTATAAACTTGCCCACACAAGCTTATAGACCAAGGGGTCGTTTTGCAGGTCCTAATGTATAAGCGTCCCATACTGAAAGTGCAGGATAAGATCAATCCTAACTCTAGAGGGGGGGTAAATAGAGTTATTTAAAATAATTTTGCACATAAAAACTTGTGTGCAGAGAAAATTTGTATTTACTTAGTGTATGGTGCTATAGCAAATAATCAGAGTAAAAGGAAATTCACAGCACAAAGCAAAACACAAAGAGACAAGCAATCCAGACGACACAAGGAGCTATAGTGGTTCCCCAAATCTGGGTACATCCACTCTTCTATCACCCTTGATAGGAATCCACTTCAAGATGAGTTGATCAGGTGTCTTGAGCACCAGAGAGTTTTTGACCAGGTTCTCACAAACCAAAGAAGCTGATTTTGACCAGGTTTCAGCAAAACCAAAAGTAACTTTTGAAGGGAGTTAAAACCCTGTACAGAAAGAAAAAGAAAAAGAATGATGTTGTCTTCTCTATCAACAAGCAGAGAGAAGCAAAAGTGGATCTGTAGTTGTTGTCAAAGCTCCCCCTGAGATCAAGAAGAGGTTCAGGAAGGAGAGCTCTGCACAAGGGTGACAGGTCTTCAAAAGATCTGATTTGCTCCAGCAAGAGATGATCCAAGAAGGTTGGAGGGTTGTGTCTGAAGCAATCAGAATTCCTGTGAGTAAGCTTTCAAAACAATATCACACAGAGAGAGAAGCTGAAGTCCTGTGTATGTTCTTCTGTGTATTCTATATATCCAAGAAATTAATTATATATCTGGGTCTTCTCCTTCCTTTTCTTTGATAGCCGTTGGAAGTCAGCATTAATTGCTTTCCTTAAATGTCCATGCCTCAAAGGAAATGACAGGCAGACATTCCTTAGAAAATTCCTTGAGCCATGCACCAGATATGCTGTAACGGCCAATAAATCTTCAGCATTAATTGTCTGACAGAGGGAATTTGAATTCCTATCCAAAACTAACGGAGGTCTGAAAAGCGTCGAGCTCACAATAAAACGTCGATCTGAGCACGACACACGTCGGCCAGAGAGTGTTTTCTGTAAGTCGAACTGGGTTCTACGGAACGTCGAGCGGAGGTCGACTCTACGTCGAGCTGAGGTCGACTCTGCGTCGAGCTGAGGTCGACTCTGCGTCGAGCTGAGGTCGACTCAGCGTCGAGCTGAGATCGACTCTGCGTCGAGCAGAGGTCGACTCTACATCGAGCTGAAGATTATTCTACCTAGCCTATGTGACCTTTATAATCAACAAGGAGGTCACAAACCAAAATCCCTATAGAAGTATAGTCATCCTGGTCCAAATAGTAATAGGGTCTTCCAACAATCTCCCCCTATTTGGATTAGGATTACTATTTACATGATTTTTGGGATTCAAAGAAAAGATAAAGCAGATACAATACACTACAATACAACCAGACATGACAGAATAAAAAGCAGCATATATATAACATTATATAGCAGCACAAATGTTCAAATGTCCTGAGTCCAGCATATATAGAAAGAATTAAAGCATCTTACTTTACTTTCCCTTTAAGGCTTTGTCTTGATCACTCTTTTTGAAGATGATTTCTCTGTTTGGATTTGAAGCTTCCTTTTTAGATCTGTAGTCATCAGCTGCACCTAAAGATTTTTGATCTCTTGCACTGGGTGGTACAGCTGCAGGATGGAGTTGCATATATCTGTCTGAATCAAAGAATTTCTTAGACTTATATTTCTCCAATTCCTCTTTTCTTTGGTCTGACATTGTACTGATATGAGAGGTGTCCAGACCTTTTTCTCTAGCTTTATTAATCTCATTTAAAGCAGCCATTTCTGTCATTCTAGCTTTCCAGCAGGCTGGAGTTTTGGTGGGATCTTCAAAGGGTACAGCTGGTTCAAATCTGTTAGAGGAGAGTTCTTGAGAGGTAGTTGGGGTGAGGTCAGCTCTAGGTCTATAGGGATAGGGGCCAGAGGTTGGATCAATGGCTCCTCCCCTTTGATAAGGTTGAGAACCTGATCTTCCTCTAGACTGCCTGCCCCTATAGTTTCCTCTTTGCTGACCTCCCCTTTGCTGACTGTCTCCTTGATATCTTCTAGCTTGATATGTCTTTCCATGTAGAGCTGAAGGGGCTGGATTGGAAGATAAACTAGCACCTGCACCTGCATCTGGAGGAGGTGGAGGTGGAGGCTGATGGACAGGTTTGGATGGTCCTTCATTAAACTTTCTTTTCTTCTTCATTGCTTTTCTCTGATTTTGGGAGTACTGCATCCATGGTTCTGTGATTTCACAATTGTATTTGATATAGTAGGGAATGTCATGGTCTGTAGCTCTGGCAATTAGAACTCTTTTCAAAGCTTTTGATCTAGCTTTCCTCTTCCTTGCAATAGTTGCAGAGGAGTCATCAGAATCTGTAGCAAACTCATCTTCTGAACTTTGAGATTCTTCATATGGATCTATGTACTTCCTTTTAGAGAGAGGAAAACTGATGGAGTCTGGAGCTGCTGAGGAGGAAACTGAAGGAAGAGCTGCTGACAGAGGGGAGGAGGAGACTACCACTGCAGAAGAGAGCACAGCCTCAGGAGCCATAGAGACTAAAGAGGCTGGTTCAGAATAAAAGTTATGGTCACTATGCATTCAGAATAAAAGTGGTCGGGCGACCCACAAGAAGCGCAAAAATAAGATGATTCCATAATAAAAAAAAAACTGCTACCAAAAAGAAAAAGAAAAACTAATTTTTTTGATTTGTTTTTTTTTAGATATATATATATATATTTTGAAAAATAGATTTTTTTTTTTTAGTGGATTGGCTCTCGAACTTCCCAAGGGCTACCCGGTGAAGGGTTCGCAAGGTACTAGGTAAAATGGTGGCGCTTAAAGCCCCTTACCCTTTTCGAGAGATTTTAGGTTGGGTAGAAATAAGATGAGGTGGGTGGATAATAATAATAATAATACTTTTTTTTGTTTTTTTAAATTTTAGTAGAAGTAATAAACTCGAAGCTTTCTTAATATTGCCAGAAAAAGTCCCCGGCAACGGCGCCAAAAACTTGATAGAGAAAATCGTATTCTCCAATCTATATTCGATTAAGGCAAGTGTACCTATCGAAATATATTTTTGCTTGGGGACAAGCAAAGCTTAAGCTTGGGGAATTTGATAATACGTTTTGTAGCCTAAACTATTATCGTATTTTCTATTTTATAGTGTACAAATCATGTCTATTATTAGTTTATTTTTATCCTTTTTATGTAAATTTTATTGCCACTAACATTTTCTTGTCCTTTTGTTGGTTTTCAGGAAATTTGTCAAAAATGACCTGAAACGCCCCCTGTCACGCCCTCCCTGGGCGTGACCGAGGGCGTGTCACCCGATCCCCAGGACTCTTGCTGGACGGGACAGGAAAACGGTCAAAACTGCTGTCATCCCCCTGACACGCCCTCCCTGGGCGTGTCACCAGGCGTGACTATGGGCGTGTCGCCCTCTGCCGCAAAGCCTGCCGCCGCATTAAGTGCCATTTCTCCACAGCACGAAAATAGTACTGTCACGCCCCCCGTCACGGGCGTGACCTGGGGCGTGACATCAACTTTTCGACGACTGACGGATTTCCGACCAATGATTTGGACATGACGTGCCTGTCACGCCCCCCATATACGGGCGTGACCTAGGGCGTGACCACCGACGTAGATGCCCTACCCGATACCACTTTGATTAGTCCTTTTTATAAATATCTAGTTTTTATATTTTTGCTTGGGGACAAGCAAAGCTTAAGCTTGGGGGAATTTTGATAATACGTTTTGTAGCCTAAACTATTATCGTATTTTCTATTTTAAAACTAAGATTAAATACGACCTTGATACTACGATTCGACAGGTACACATGGGAGAGGTTCAAAGAACTTTTGAGAAGATGCCCACATCATGCTCTGCCTGTATGGTAACAGGTCCAGAAATTTTGCAATGGGCTAAATCAAGAAATTAAGCAAATGATAGATGCCGCTTCCGTTGGTTAGTCCTTTTTATAAAAGTTCAGAAGAAAAAGTGGTCGGGCATCTACGTCGGTGGTCACGCCCTAGGTCACGCCCGTATATGGGGGGCGTGACAGGCACGTCATGTCCAAATCATTGGTCGGAAATCCGTCAGTCGTCGAAAAGTTGATGTCACGCCCCAGGTCACGCCCGTGACGGGGGGCGTGACAGTACTATTTTCGTGCTGTGGAGAAATGGCACTTAATGCGGCGGCAGGCTTTGCGGCAGAGGGCGACACGCCCATAGTCACGCCTGGTGACACGCCCAGGGAGGGCGTGTCAGGGGGAGTGACAGCAGTTTTGACCGTTTTCCTGTCCCGTCCAGCAAGAGTCCTGGGGATCGGGTGACACGCCCTCGGTCACGCCCAGGGAGGGCGTGACAGGGGGGCGTTTCAGGTCATTTTTGACAAATTTCCTGAAAACCAACAAAAGGACAAGAAAATGTTAGTGGCAATAAAATTTACATAAAAAGGATAAAAATAAACTAATAATAGACATGATTTGTACACTATAAAATAGAAAATACGATAATAGTTTAGGCTACAAAACGTATTATCAAATTCCCCCAAGCTTAAGCTTTGCTTGTCCCCAAGCAAAAATATAAAAACTAGATATTTATAAAAAGGACTAATCAAAGTGGTATCGGGTAAGGACTAATCACGCCCGACCACTTTTTCTTCTGAACTTTTATAAAAAGGACTAACCAACGGAAGCGGCATCTATCATTTGCTTAATTTCTTGATTTAGCCCATTGCAAAATTTCTGGACCTGTTACCATACAGGCAGAGCATGATGTGGGCATCTTCTCAAAAGTTCTTTGAACCTCTCCCATGTGTCATACAGGGTCTCAGAAGCAATTTGAGAGTATGAAGTTATATCATTTCTTAGCTTAGCAGTTTTGGGGGGGGGGGGAATAGCGAGCAAGAAATTTTTCAACTAGAATGTTCCAAGTAGTGATTGATCCTATTGGAAGAGAACTAAACCACTGTTTGGCTTTGGTTCTTAAGGAGAAGGGGAAGAGCCTTAGCCTTATAGCATCGTCTGAGACACCATTTATTTTAAAGGTGTCACAGATTTCAAGAAAACTAGCAATATGTAAGTTCAGATCTTCATCTTGTAATCCGTCGAACTGTACATATTGCTGCACCATTTGTATGATGCTATGTTTAAGCTCGAAGTTATTGTTCGCAATCACAGGTCGAACAATACTTGTTTCTGTTCCCTCCAGGTTGGGTTTAGCATAATCGGACATGGTCCTTTGATGAGCCATTCCTGAGTTGGGATCTCCCATTTATGAATTAAAATTACAATCACCGTAGGAATCCTCAATCGCTTTTTGAGAAGTGGAAGCCCCGAATCGTAGTTGTCTCCGAAAGGAGCGTTTGATTTCTGGGTCCAAATCAATAAGTAGCGACGGATTCGTGCGGGTCCTGCACTAAAAAAATTGAAAATGGAGAGAAGAAAAGAAAAAAAACTTGAATATGAAAAAGAATTTTTTTTTATTTTTTGGATTTTTGCAGAAATAATAGCGGAAGCGTTTTCAAAATATTGATGAAGAAGAGTCCCCGGCAACGGCGCAAAAAAACTTGATGGGCTAAAACCCGAACAAGCAAGTGTACCTGTCGAATCGTAGTATCAAGGTCGTATTTAAACTCAGGGTTGTAAAATACTGCTACTCACGCTTAAACTATTATCCTACCGGAAAATTGTTGGGATTTTAGAATTTTTTAAATGTAAAATAAAAGATAATTTTTTTAGACGAAGAACTTATAATAAAAAGATAGCAATCGATCAATGATTCACCATAAAACGAAATGAGAGGGATAAAAAGGCATAGTTTTAAATTTGCAAATCATACTCGACCGTGACGGATCCGATACTAGGAAAAAATCTCGCTATAGTATTAAATCCCCTGACTTATAGACGTTCTGACTGAAATCTCTTTCAAGTCAAAAAGGCCTAAAGCCGCATTATCGAGGTTACCCGCACTATTGGATTTGACTCCAATCCGGAAGATTTACGTCATCCTATCTCTAGGTGGTCATTCAACTCCATCCTTCTTTGAGTGATCTTTCACATTCACGAGCCTCTCGGCTACTTAAATATGAGATCCAAAGCTTACTACCGTATACCGGAAATACGGAGTCGACAAAATAAAAATCAAAGAAGGATTGAGTAAAATTAAGCAAAAATAAAACTATGAAATAAAAGAAACCCTCATCTCATTTTATGGAACCTCACGATCGAATGCTAAGAGAAATTAGCTACTCATAATTGAAAGGAAAGACAAAATAAAATAAGAGAAGGACATTTTCATTACTTCCAAAAATAAAAGAGATCACAATATTTAAAAAAAAGACAATATTATATTAAGATAAGAAAGAAAGATTACAATAATGAAAAGACTACAACAAAAATGAAAAGAAAATAACAACTCACTAGCTCTCTTGCTCTCTACAACTCAACTCCAAATATAACTTAAAACTTCACTTCCCAAAAACTTAACTTTTTGGCTTGAGGGATGGGGTGGCTTTTATAGGAGAAGGAGAAGCTTCTAGATGATTGGAAATGTAGGGTGACCGGCCATAGGCTTGGGAGAAGGTTCATGCATGAATTAAATGAAGGGAGAGAGAGGGTATGATGGATGCATTGTATGACATTAAATGGAATGAAAATAGGAATATTAAAATATCAAGGGGAATAAATGGAAGTGTGTAGAAGGGAGAAAGAGAGGGGTCGGCCACTCCTTTTGGAATGGTGCATGTATCTAATTAATGAGGGGGAAGAGGAGGATGTGAGGTGGAAGAGTGTGGCCAGCCAATGCATGGATTAAATGGGCTTTGTAGTGGGCTCGGGTAGGGGCTTGTAGGCTTTGTTGGCTGCACCAAATTGAGGAGGGCTCGGGTAGAGGGCTGCTCCATGTGGGCTCGGGTAGGGGCTGCTCCAATAGCTGAACTTGAAGGAGATCGGGCTGCTACATGTTGGAGGGGGTTGGGCTACACGATGGGCTCGGGTAGGTTAGGATTTAATGTTTGGGGGCTGCTTTCTTCAAGTGGGCTTCACCAAATGGAAGAGGGCTCGGGTAGATAAGGACTTGAACCTACAAAAAAAAGAAAAAACAACATGGATTAGTTATGTTATAAATCAACATAAAATTACAAAGTTAAAACAAAAAAATATCAAAAACATAAAAACATTAAAATTAAAACATTAAGATATAACATAATATTAATTATAATTACATAACATAATACATATAGTAACATAATACATATAATAAGACTATATAGATTTTTATATCAAAACATAAAATAACTATAATAAAACTAGGAATTTATAAAAAGACATTAAAACATGAAATAACAAGCATAAAATATAAATAAACTTAGGCCGTTTGAATACTAAACTACCCCAAAAAGGGATGACTAAAACTATTTATCATAGCCCGCCAGTCCAAGAAAACTCTTGACCTCCGCCACAGTATTAAGAACAGGCCACTCCCATATAACAAAAATCTTAGCTGGATCCACCGTAATGCCCTCTCCACTAACCATATGTCCAAGGAAAGCCACTGACGACATCCAAAATTCACACTTAGAGAACTTTGCATAAAGCATGTTCTTCCTCAGGGTGTGCAGCACCAACCGCAAATGATTTGCATGTTCTTCTTTAGTTTGGGAGTATACGAGTATATAATCGATAAAGACGATTACAAACAGATCCAAGTATTCCCTAAACACCCGATGCATTAAATCCATGAATACCGATGGCTAATTGGACAGCCCAAACGACATTACCGTGAATACATAGTGACCATAACGTGTTCCGAACGCTGTTTTGGGTATGTCACATTCACGAACTCTCAACTGATAATAACTTGACTTCAAATCCAACTTGGAGTATACAGTCGAACCAACTAATTGGTCAAACAAGTCGTCAATCCGTGGAATCAGATATTTGTTCTTTTCCGTTAGCTTGTTTAGTTCTCTGTAGTCAATACATAGATACAAGCTATCGTCCTTCTTCTTCACAAAGAGAACTGGCGCGTACCAAGGTGATTGACTAGGACATATGTAACCTTGCTCTAGTAGTTCCAGTAACTGAACCTTCTACTTCGCCATTTCCTTTGGCGCTACTCGATATGCCGAGCGAGCCACAGGTTTCGCACCTGGTACTAACTCGATAGCAAAGTCGATCTCCCTTTTGGGTGTTAACCCTGGAAGATTTTTCGAAAACACATCAACAAACTCTGACACAATCAACACCTCACTAATACTGGCCTTAGGCTCCACAGCCTTTATAAGTGTGAAGAATAACTCTACACCCTTCCGAACTGCCTTAACAACTTGGAGAGAAGATAACAGTATCCTACTCATCCCTCGCATGCCATTGAACTTAGTTTCTCATTCGGTATCTTGACCCAATGTAACATCTTTGGAAGTGAAATTTATACTGGCATGCTTCTCTAAAAGCCAGTCCATACCAAAGATAATATCAAACTCAGATATCGGTAGTACTGATGCGTTCACCAAGAAATCCCGACTTCCTATCTTTACTTCCACACTACATGACATATCCGCGCACAACACAAATCTGTTAGGTAGGAGAACCTTAATATTGTCTGTCATGGTCCGTGCAGGTACCCCGATTCATAAGACAAAGTTTTCAGAAAGAAACGAATGTGAGGAACCTGTATCGAACAGGGTTCTTGCTGGATGGTCCCGTATAAGGACAAAACCTATATTACCAAAAATAAAACAAGCATAGAACAAGGCACAAAGTAAAACTACAAACTACTCTTCGACAAAGATAGATCCTGCATAACGTCCCAGACGTGTAAACTCATGGAGATAGTCATCCGCGCTCTTTTCTCCTTGCGTCAACTGTTGAAACTCCAATTCCATACCAATCCTTGTGACATCGACAAATGCTTTTCCAAGAACAACCGAGAGAATTCCACCATAGAGACCTCAGTTAACTGCCTGCCTGCCAAGTGATGTAGTTCGACCTCATCTCACCCAAGCCGAGCCTCTCCCTCCATTAGAAAAGTAACTAACGTTACCTTCTGCTCCTCCTCAACCCTGATTGCTGTCAAGATCCTTCTTATCCTTGAAAGCCAATCCTCCGCTTGGGCCGGCAAACCGGTCCCTTCAAATGGTTGAGGATTGAAGCTCATGAACCGCTTTAGTTGTTGATCTGTTTCTCGGAGATCAAACACAACTTCTACAGGTTCTTGCCTTAACCCAGCCTGATTTAGCAATGCTGTAGGCCTTGCCTGTCCAGCCTGCTGAGCATTCATCACTGCAAGTACCATCTCCGTAATCATACGAACAGTTTCAGTTGAAGGAGGAGTTATGGGCATATCCACTGGTGCAGCACTCTCATCGGAACGTTGGGATTCCGACTGTCCTGAATGACTTTTAGTAACCTATATATGTAAGAAACACAACCTAGCGACTAAACAAAATGGAAAACTTACAAAAAGTAATACGCATATTCTGCAAACAAGTGTATTTTTATTCCTAAGTGAACATTCTTGAGTTTATTTTGTGTTATAACGACAGCACTTACACGTGCTGGCCACCTCTCAAAAGAATTCGCCCACGAAATCAGAAGAGAAAGACCTACAAGCTGATACCAAATAGTAACATCCCTACCTGTTACATGGGAAATAGTAAAAGGTCTGGTCGGGGCCCCACACCATATTCCACAAACAGGCGGAGAGGTTACTATATAATATCAAAACTACCAACTATTCCTTACACAGAGCATTCTAGCAGAAGCTTCAAGGTTAGAAACTTTTAACTCAAGAATAACAAAAGAAATGCCCACTACTAACAATTAGGAATGAATACAACAAAATCACAAGGTACATGGCCTTATGGCCTTAAAAGTTTCTCTTAACAGGAGTGTGGTTGATAAACATCGGCACGCAGGTCGGCTACCCATGAACAAGAGTATAGCAAAGTAAAGCCTTCAAGGGCAACAACGCAACCAGTGCTTCAGACCGCTATTTCTCGCTTGTGCTAGCTCCATCTGCAAGAAATAATCCACCAAGCAGTAGAAAAAAGGACAATGGTCAGCATTCAGCTAACCAATTATAATGACCCTACCACTGGCACGGGGCAGCGGAATTCCTTCCCTGCAAAGCATTTTATTAACCAGCATATGTATACTTTAATCCACCACGGATGTGAGAACCCGCACTAGCCAATGCATAAGACAAACGTCGAGACGACGGCCCGACACTCCATGCACTCAGGGCACCTTATTTGTGTACTGGCAAATCCAGGGTCCCTCCACCGTTTCAATTTCTCTCTACCTTACGTTCCAAAATGAGCATTCCTAGTCTTTACGGCGCGTAGACCTAAGACTCTCGCTATGAGATACTAATAGGTACTTAAGCACCAAAGGTTAGACAACCCTAATGCGGGTACAGATCTGCCTTTCCCATTGCTCATCATCGCCAGTCGTCATACCGGAACAACACGGGTACAGCATCTACTTGCCTGTTCGCCACCAAGGCTTTTAGTTGTAGCACAACGGCCCAACAACAAACAACATGGTAATCATGACCACACGAGTTGAACACAAATTATCAACTCTCACATTTTCCTGGACTTCCTCCAGTACTTCCTGCCGCACCAAGCCACAGGTATTCACCACGGGACTCCATACAAACAATCAAAGAACACGGAGTCTTCTCTAATTTGCAAACAAAGCATCACCAATTTGTACTACTCACTTCCGGATGGGCTTCACATAGAATGCCTAACCGTACTAATAACTCCCAGTTCTAATGCTACAAAGCAAGGGATGAACCACCGATCCCACGGGAATCACTTCGCGTTCCACCTTTTTTTGTGGAGGACTCCTATAAAAATGATGGAAAGAAGGACTTCACATGTCCGTGTGGAAAATCGTTACCCTTGCAGCACGATTTGGCTCCATGGAGAAAAGTACATGGTTGGAAAGGATCGTAACGCTCTTGCCTCCGCTAATCTGATTCGACACGCGATTCGTACCACCGTAGCACCACCGGCATCCGGATTCCTCTTCTCCTACCTCCTCTTGCTCTCCCCTCTCTCTTCTCCTTAGAAATAGAAAGCCAAAGATGAAATGAGGAATAACTTTCCCATTCCCGTCCATAAACCATCCGGAGGCAAGCCACTGCCGTTGGATTGTATTTAATAAAAACGAACGGCCCAGAATAACTCTGAAAATCATTTCAGATGGCTGAACATGGCTTTGCACATGGCTGTGTGCCCTATTCGCACACAAAATTATTTATCCAGAATAGGAAACGGGTTGAGACACGCACGTGTTTCAAGGTGACACGCCCGTGTCGCCCAAACAGAATCGCCACGACCCTTGGTGGACATGGTCATGATATGCCCGTGTCAGTATTAACACGGCCATGTTGACCACAATATACCCGTGTCCCGAGCTGTGTACACGCCTCTCGATACAGCCCAGTTTCCAGAGAAGGACACAGCATGTTGACACGCCCGTGTCAACATTGACACGCCCGTGTCAGCACCCCTTACATACCCGTGACCTCCATCCGAGAAAAATCCAAAGGCTCTAGAACCCATAAAAACACTTCCCATACCTAGAGTGTTTTTGGGGCATTACAAATATAAATCTATTTCTAGGCGTTGAGAGCGTTGAGTGAACAACCCTCACTTAATGCCATTTGCCTTAGCCATATATCTGCCTCTTCAGCTACTGAAGCGTTGAGAGAGTTGAGAGCGTTGAGTGAGCATGTCTCACTAAATGCTATTTTCTTTTAACTCATTTATGCATAAAGGCGTTGAGAGCGTTCAGTGAGCACGCCTCACTCAATACGTTTTGCCTTAGCCAATTTTCTATGTTTAAAACAACTAGGTTTTGACTGTCTTACTTTGAACTGAGTTCGACGAATGGTGAACTGAGCTTGACAATATTTGAACTCAGTTCCAAGAAATATCAACAAAGAAAATTGGCGTTGAGTGAGTTGACTTCACTAACTTTAGGCTTTTACTGCTTTAGCCTATCTTACAGCTTTTGTTATCTTGCGTTGAGTGAGTTGACTTCACTAAATGGCTGTGGACTTGCCATTTTCTCAGCTTGCCACCACCTTGGCTTTGATTGTATAGGCTTCACTCAGCACTATAAGTCATCTAGGTTGAGTGATTGTTCTTCACTCAATGCTTGTGGACTTAGATAGTTATTTGTCTTTCCACCACTTAGGTAAGAACTTACCTATCTTAGCCACTTAGGCTACCTATTCCATCATAACTTATCAGGACAAAATGTCATCATTCACCTTAAACACAAGTTAGATCACAACATGTGTATATATTGTTTTGCTGGTCCTTCTTCAAATTTAGGACATTGAGATCAAGTGACCAAC
This sequence comes from Platanthera zijinensis, assembly GCA_039513925.1. NCBI lineage: Eukaryota > Viridiplantae > Streptophyta > Magnoliopsida > Asparagales > Orchidaceae > Platanthera > Platanthera zijinensis. Next base: position 141,322,223 of record CM077093.1, on the reverse strand, counting down.
CAATCTCCCCCTATTTAAAGAATCAAAACCTAAGACAATGTATATAATAACATACTTTTGTTATAAATATTTAAAACATATCATCATAACATAATTCAGATAAATCATAGATATATCAGTTGATGTAACAGATAAGAAAAAAACATTAAAAATGATGAGTTAGATAGATCATATTATTACAACATGTTGTTCTATTTAATCATATAGGGAATAAATGTTTGAGCAATATAAACATAGTGTTTCATCCTTAGCCCTGAAAGCAGAACCTGAAACATTTTAAGTTGTAGGTTCCCTTATCATAATCCCACTCTCTCTTAATCTCTTTGTCGGCTTGTCTTCAGCTCAAGCTATCTTCTTTCCTTTCTTATTGGCTTCATCATCATCCTTAGCCTTTGTAGTTCCAGCTTTAGCATTATCCTTTTGTCTCTTAAAATAGCTGAAAGGCTTGGTGAAGTATTTAGATGGTTCCACAACATCAGGAGTGAGAAGATTTGCGTTTTTGTTCCTCCAGAAAATCCTTCTCTCTGTGTCTCTCTTTTCCATCTTATCCCATTCAGTCTTGCTCTACCATTTACCTCTGTCTGATCACTTATTCTTGACCTTGTCCCATGCAAGCAAAATAATATATCTAGATTTTGTGCTCCACTCCTCGAAATCAGTCCGCTGTTCCATTTCTTATTTATATCTCATTTTCCTTACTTGGCCTCCTCTTCAGCGTCATCAGTGATTATCTCTTTGACCTGTAGTGATCGGTCTACTGTGGGGATGAAGGAAGGATTCTGAGCACCAGTAGTCTTCTCTCCTAACTGAGCATTAGCACTGTCACCTTATTCAATGTACTGAACATATTCTTGATTGTCTTGAACTTTGGCTACACTGCTTTACATCTTGTTCAAAGCATCTTGTACATGGTCATGCATCATTGGGATGTTATTATATTACAGTGGCTCCATTCCCAATGAGCCTCTCACCGTATTTATGGCCTAGAATATATTCTCAGTATTTGTTCTAATGACATTTCTCTCTCCCTTTTTGACTTCTTCAATTACTTGAGTAGTCTAGGAGGTTCTAGCTTTGCTTCTTCCCCTTCCAGGTAGTTAACTCCAACAGTTATTTGATTTTTAACTTCTAACATATGGTCATTAAGCATCTTGGTGCATGCATCTATCTTAGTGAAGATTTCAGAGTTCTGTTCTTTTCTCAGAATTTTATAATTCTCATGAATGGTCACATAGTTCTTAGCCTAAATATTTTTATTCTCAACGATAATAGCAATATTCTGGCTTGACACATCAAATTTCTCCATGGTGTAATCTACAGCAGGAGCAGCTCTTATAATGAATTTTACTATTTCTCCTTTCAGCAGATTCAGTTCAAACATTATAGATTTGATCTCAATTGCAAGATCATTTCTAACATCTTTGAGGGCTTCATCCACATAGTTTTCCAATGCCCTTATTTGCTAATCTAGCAAACCTTTTAGCTGTGCCATGAAGTTAGGTGGCAGCTGTTCAAATCTGGCAGATGTGCCCTCATCCAGGGCTTTACTTTCTCCATGTACAAGCTTGTTCCCTATTCCATGAGTTGTGCCACTCTTGTGATGTTCGGTTTCTTGATGCGGTTAGGAGTGTGCTTTCTCATAACTATCTTCCTCTTCCTCTGATTCTGATGACACTAGATTATGTACCTCATGACCAGGGAGATTAGAAGGTTTCTCCCCCTCAACCACTACCATGCCTTTGTTTGTATGCAGGTCAGCAGCAACAACATCCTTTATTTGAGGAACCTCTAGTTACTCCACTACAAATAATGCATCATGCATTATCTATTGCATCTGTTGCTCCTCCTAAATTTGAGCAATCCATCCCTCAGCACTAGGAGTTTCCAATACTTTATCATATAGTTCCTTATCTTCAGACATAGGTATATTCCTATCTGCATCTTCAAATCTCGAGGCATCATCCCCCATTTCTGTAGATATTTTGTTAACAAGTTCCTCTACTATTTGCCCAGCATCCTTGGCTGGATGCAAATCATCTCCTTCCTCTCCAGAAGATCCAGCTAACCCGACGAATAATCTCATCCACTTCAGGAACATAATCTGACTCTAGTCTGCGCACGTGACTAAGAGGGGTAAGATAAGATGAACCGGATACCTGGATATTCATGTCCCTCCTGGACACTTCAGTAGATGAAGATAGATCAGGATCATGAGGCTCTTCGTCCTCAGATGAGCTGCTAGAGGACATGGGCTCAGTAGCAGCAATTATCTTCCCTTTTCTCTCCACAGCTTCTAGACCACATGGCAGAAGGACCCTATCCCATCTCTCAACCATCCTGATGTCCATCCTTCTAATGTGGTGTATTCTTACACCATGAATCAGATTCAGAATTTCTGGAGCAATTTCTCATAGAAATAGTGAAAGGATACGCTCCAAATTGTGTTCAGCCATGCAGTCCACTACTCTTTCAAACACCACTCTTCCCCAATCAGTTCTCTTGGATAGTATGACCCTAGCCATTAGTTAAAACATCCTTTTTGAGATTTTTTCATGGGAGCTTGTTTTGTATATCAGAGCTTTCCCAATGACATCGACTAGGAACTTGCCTCTCAGGTTGAGTTTTTCTGTTGAATTGATCCGGTTGTGTGCTTGGAAAGTCCACACCATTTTATTTCTGATTTTGCATTGTCCAGCAATAGCTTTTCTTCGTCCTCAGCTATAGAAAGCTTTGTCAGCTACAAAGCCTTGCTTAGCCTTCTGGGCATTATCTTGATCTTCTTTCCGCTTACTATGGTCTTAATTTTACTAGCCGAAGCATCCGCTTTGGCGTTGGTAAATAACTCCAGTACTTCCCTCTTCTACAGAAGACAGGGTTCCGTCACGATGAAAGCTAGGTTAGATTTTTGCAGAAGATTAAGCACCTACAGAACTTCTTCCGGAGCATCAAAAAATCAATTTAAAACCACCTTTTCTCCTTCGAAAAGGAAATCTGGTCCCTTGGGCGTCATTTCTCTAGAGAATTTGTTAGCGAAAGCGACTTTCTTTCTATTTAGCGAATGCGGGTTGCAGAGGGTATGAATTAGTGACTTAGAATATTGCATTGACCCTTCTATTTATAGGTATTGCTGAAAGGAAGGCAGAAAGTCACTAATCCATCATTGTTGTTTTATCATGATCAATGGCCAGGATTGAATCTCGACTCATATCCTCAGTCCGTATTTTCACCAGTGTTTGTCAAGTGGGCTTAATTAGCTTAAAATTAGTTTTCTTTAGTAATTGAATTTTTGATTAGCCCCTAACTGTGTTGTCCTAATTTGAAGGGGTAATATAAACCTGTAGTACACATTCTAAAACGTGTTCTATTGGGGTGCAATTAGATAAAATTTCAATAACCTTATATTAATTTCAAGTGAGAGAGTATTTGCTCCCAATCTCAATTGACTTAAAAAATTTTTGATACTAACCTAGCATAGTATTCCATATGCATTATGTCTATGGGTATGTTTAGACAAGTTATATTTTGTTGCATGGTGAACATGTAATCCACTAACACAGTTATTAAGAAGAGTTGTTGTTTTTTACATCTTCTTAGTCATTTGTTTCAATTACCCTTCTTATACATGAGTAATCAATTTTGAAATTAAGTGGTAGAATAAAAGAAAGGTGAATTCTACTTATCTCTGCTATGTATACTTGAATTCCATGATTGATTCACAGTTCTTGAGCATTCTAACAACCTTGCTTCTAAGCTTTAGCCTTTGATGTTCATCTGGCTTTCCTTTGTAAACTCCCCCTTAATAACTGCACTTACAATTGACATTTATTGCATGATGATTAGTTGAATCATTTCTTCTATCAATACTTGGGTCTTGTACAACACTGTCCAAGAACCATTAATATTTATGGCCACTTGCACTATCATGCAAGACAGAATTACATTCCCTTAGGAACCCAAGCTCACTTGGGTCCTAGGTTCTTGTTAGCATAAAAAAGCAAATGTCAACCTACAGGAGCCCTATTTGGAATACTTTCTCTTGCCCTTGCCACACTAGGGTTTTGCCAACAATCTATGGCAAAGTGGCCCACTTTTCCACAACACAAGGACTCATGAATATTATATCTTCTTTTCTGAGCACGTCTGACAGCATGGCTGACAGGAAACTAAACAGATGAATAAGCAGCTTCCTTGTTCCAAATTCTCTTAACCACAGTCTGACTGAGAGTAGGTCTGACATGATAAGAGCTTGGATTTTCACAAGGTCTATCAACAGTAGTTCTCCTTGTAGAGGACATGCTATTGGGGTCCTTGGAAGATTCCAAGTCTTGCATCTTGACAGATTTACCCTTGGCCAGAGTGTGAGCAAGGAGATTTTGAGAAAAGGCCACTACCTTTCTCAAGAGAGATGGAGCTGGTGCATTAAATAAAAAAGGTCAAGGATGGATCATTTGCACTTCTTCATGGGGAGCCTTCTGAGCACTCAGCCCCATGTCCTTTCTTCTTAGATTGTAAGAGACATTTGTAGTCTTAAAAGGAAGGTTCCCATTCCTCCAGTGACGATCCCTGGGGTCTTGGTCATACTTGTTGGAATGGAGAATTTCCTTGTGAATGGTAGGCTTAGGGCTGACAGTAACTTGGCCTCTTTTCTGAGATTGGATTACTTTAGAAATCCACTCAGCTTCAGATCTTCTCTTGATAGAATCTATCTTAGAGGAGTTAGCACAATTCTCCTCTCCGTATCAAGTTTCTCCTTAAGATTCTTGATGATACAGTCCTTGTATTTTAAGGACTTAATATGGATATCTACAATTTTTTTAGATGAGCTACTTCCCTCTCTTTTATACATAGGAAGGATGAAGCTTCATCCAGCTGGGAAGCAGTCTTATATAGGGAGGCTATTTCCTATGCTTGTTTCTTAACAAGCAGCTTGCTTTCTTTGAAAGCTTACATAAGGGTGGCATGATTGTCAATCAATTGATTGATATCATCATGTGTCAAAGGACCCTCATCATCACTAGATGAGGAGACATCAGAGTCTGTACAGGATTCATATCCAGATTTTGAGGATGAGCAAGATGGGTAATGTACCTTATTTTGACCAGTCTAATCTTGGCATGATTCTACTTCTGGGGTAGCTATTTGTCCATGTAATCTAAATTCCCCTTCTTCAGCTTAATCCACCTCTGTGTCACTCTCTAAATGTGACAGAGGGGCCCTGATTCTTGCTCTTTCATCTTAAAGGGCTTGGTTATCACCAAGAGCAGCCAATATAACAATGTTGATCTTATCCACTTTGCATATTTGCTACTCCATATAGTTCCTCATCTTATGGTTCATCCTTGAACACATAAGTTTAACCATTTAGCAATCCTTGGAGGTCAACTAAGACTATTAGGTTGTTTTTGAGCAACCTCCCTCGAATACTACTTGAAAGTCTTTAATTTCAAGGATAGTTAAATTACCTAGAGGTGGGGGGGGGGGGGGGTGAATAGGTTATTGGTCTCTTTATTAATTCTTTTCTTTTCATTTAGTTTGCTTCTTGAGTTGTAGGTTAATGTCTGCTTTCAAGATAATTTACCCTGCACAAAGAAACAACACAGCCAAACACAAAGATATTATAGTGGTTCCCCAACTGGGTTCATCCACTTCCCCCCCCCCCACCTATCTAACTGTCTTGTTGGACTAGGCACTTTTCCAAAATTCTCTAAGGAGCTTACTGTTGGGTCTTGTTTCCACAATGACCTTAATTTGAAGAAGTCCTCCTAAGACTAAGGTGAATTGCAGTTGTATTTGATGCCTTGTATAAGTTGTGTGTGCAGGTTTTTATTGCTAAGTGTAGACCAATGTCAGTCTATAATGGGTCACCAAACACAGGACCATACAATGTAATCCCTCATTGTGTGATCCAAAGTGTTGGCCCATGTATAGCCTCTCTATTGGGATACACTTCCCATACATGCACTTGAATTGGTGGACTGAAGTGTTGAAGTTTATTTTCTCAGAAGAAATTTTTCTAAGTCCACATACTCGAGTAGCCTTCTTCATATACTCGAGTAAGTGACTTAGTACTCGAGTAGATCCTTTGTATACTCGAGTAAGTGAGTTTGCACTCGAGTAAGTTGGGTTACATACTCTAGTAGACTGTATTATACTCGAGTAGTTGGTTAGTTACTCGAGTAAGTGTTCTGTTCATACACGAGTAGATCCACTCCTCTCATCTCAGAAAGTTTCTGAGTCTACCTACTCGAGTAGTTTCTTAAATACTCGAGTAAGTGACTCAGTACTCGAGTAGTCGTTATTCATACTCGAGTAGGTTAGTGCTTACCCGAGTGGTTTGTTAGCAATATACTCGAGTAGTTCAGATTATACTCGAGTAGTTCAGTTTATACTCGAGTAGGTCAGATTATACTCAAGCTTACCCGAGTATGCCTCTCTCTCTTGCTACCCGAGTAGTTAAATGATATACTCGTGTATATCATAATTCAGAAAGTATTTTTTTTCTAAGTTCAGACCGTGCGGGTATTTCAAATCTTCAAGTGTGATTGGTCCACGTGTGAATCTTAATTAAGATTATGACCGTTGGAGATCACCTAATTAAGTCTTTTCTGATTTGACTATATATATACAAGTTCTTACAGAAGAAAAAGAGCAGAAAAAGAAAATCCCGTGAACCCTAATTTCTCACGCCGCCGCCATTGCCGTTCACGGAAGAAGGTCTGGATTGACGATCTCTGATCGCTGCTTTCAACTCTGATTCTCCAGAGATCCAGACTTAAAGAAGAAGAAGAAAAGATTTCTGAATCTGATTTTATCGCCAACATCGGGAAGCCGAGAAAGTCACGCCGACAACTTACTGTTCATCTTCTTCGTCGCGGTCTTCTCCGATACAGAGATTCAGACAAGAAAAATCACTCGATCTCTCTGTGCTTCAACGATCTCTATTCCTTTCTCTTGATCGAGGTGATTCAATATTTCAGATCTGTGGATATCCTTCAAGTCGTCTTCAACTTGTCTGATCAGCCAAAGCTCTTAAGGAAGAAGACTGTCAAGATCCAGATCTGAGAACATTGTTGTTTGTATTTTCTTTTCAAACACTTTATTTTGTAGGAGTTTTGTTCTCCGAGTTTTGTAGGAAGGTTTTCTTCCGAGAGTAGATCCAGTTTGGATCGAGATTTGTAGGAACGTTGTTCCGAGTTGTAGGATCAGTTTGATCCGAGATAGTGGAGTAGCCAAGTCTAGTGGTTAACTAGATTGGTGAGGTGAAAGTGGATGTACCCAGGGTTGGGGAACCACTATAAATCCTGTGTTCTCTGTGTGATTGCTTGAACTGTCCTGTGTTTTTTTTTTATTTCGCATTTGACACGCACTTCACCTATTCACCCCCCTCTAGGTGATTTAGGTAGACAACTTAGCACTCTCAATTGGTATCAGAGGGAGGTTGATCTTTAAAAGGCTAACACCTTGATCTGATCCCTCCTAGTTGTCTTCTGAGTTAATCAAGCATGGACAGAGCCAAGGATTTTTCTAAGCTCCCAGTGTGCAATAAGGCAAACTTTCCCATGTGGAAAGAGAGAATAAAACTTTACATGGAAGCTGTTGACCCCCGCTTATTCATGATAGTGGAGGAAGGCCCTTATATCCCTATGATTGCCTCCACTAGTGATCCTACAAAGGAGGTGCCAAAGAAGTTGATGGATCTTGATAAGAATGAGATTGCATTTGTCTCCTTAGACAAGAAAGCCAAGAACATCATCGCAAGTGCAGTCAATGATTCTATGTTGCAGAACCTCATTCACTGCCAATCTGCCAAGGAGATGTGGAGATCTCTAATCATCTTGATGGAAGGTACAGAAGAAGTAAGGGATGATAGAAGATCCCTTCTGAATCAGAAGTATGAAGCCTTCAAGCAAGGACCAAAGGAAGCTATTGCTGACACATATGAAAATTTCTTCAAGATTGTCAATGGGTTGAGGAACTACGACAGAGTGTTCACAGATGGTGAACTAAACGACAAGTTTCTAAGATCCTTGACAAAGGAATGGGACAACAAGATATGTGCCATCAGAGAGTTTGGAAGATTAGCAGAAACTGACCCTCAGAACCTCTTCGGAAAGCTTATATCATATGAGCTTCAAATCAATAATAGAAAAGCTGAAAAAGAGTGCAACAGCTCCTCATTCCAAGATAAGCCGGTTGCACTAAGGGCAGACAGCTCAAGAAAGGCCAAAGCTGCTTCCACTCAAGGAGACTATGAAGAAGAAGACTCTGAGCCAAGCACCTCAGGCTCAGATCTATCAGATGGAGAATTTCATCTTCTCTCCCGAAAATTCAAGAAGTTTCTTAGCAATAAGAAACAAATGAGAGAAAGTGATTGCTCGTCCAGAAGATCACATCCTGATGGTGATCGTCACAGCAGACATGACAGGTATAAATCTAAACCGAACAAACATGTTTCATCTAACGTTGTTTGTTATTCCTGTAGTAAGCCAGGGCATATAAGCACTGAGTGCCCTCTGAAGAAGAAAGAAGGAAGAGGCATAGAAAAGAATTCCCCTCAAGGGAAAAGGAAGAAAGAAAGAAGCTTCATTGCCAAAAAGCCAAAGACCCTCAGTGACTCTGACTCATCTGAGTCAAGTGCGGATGAAGAAGCCTACTTCGGGCTTATGACTTTTTCTGACCAAGAGGACAAAGGCAACGGTAACTCTTCATATACCGGGAAGGTAAATTCTCACACACCTCTTTCTGCCTCAGATTCTGACTCAAATGGTCATGATGGCTATTCTTCTGGGGAGGATGATTTTGAATTGGTAAATCAGTATCAAGTCTTATTGACTGCATTTGACAAATGCCGGAAGGTAGTCAAATTGCAATCAAAAGAGATTGCATCCCTCAAAGAGGTGGAATCAAATCTGAGGGAGGAGATTGACCAAATGACCCCTCTCAGAGATGAAGTTCAATCTTTGAAGGAGGAAATCAAAGACTTTACTGAATTAGTAAATCATAAAGATTTTCTCCTGGATGAATTGGAAGCAAAGCTAGTCATTGAACGAAAGCTGGTTGAAACTCTCACCATGCCTACAACTGTGCTTCCAATCACTAATGGAGAAACCTCCTTTGGGAAAAATAGCAGTATTGGACATAAATCAGCCAAAGGTAAAGGCAAGGCCTTCCAAAGCCAAACCGTTGCCTTACTGAAATATGATCCTTACAATCATGGGCCAAATAAGAAGAAGACACCAAAAGCTAAAACTGGTGTAACAAAGGCCAAGGAGACAAGGAAGCCATGTACTTGTTGCAATCATGAGGCTTCCTCCTCCAAGTCAGTTGCTCTTGCTAGACCCCCCATCCATAAGAAAAAGCAAGAGAACAAGAGAAGGTCCAACAGGTTTAAATGTTGGTGTTGTGGCAATGTTGGTCACTTCGCCATAGATTGCTGGTTTAATCCCAGATATGTTTTAACTCCTCAAGTTGATAATGTGAGAAAGACCACTCATAATGTTAACTCTCATAGGGGGAGGATACTAACAAGAGACCTAGGACCCAATCTTGTTTGGGTTCCTAAGGGATTCTAATCTTGTGGATGCAGGCATGTCCATGGGCCAACAAAATTCTTATCTGGCAAATGGACAAGAAGAAGTTCCAGGAAAATTCTTGGAACTAGATGATTAAAGTACCTCTGTTGAAAAGCATGATGTGTTTAGAAATTGAAGAAGAATTCCTTATGCATTAATTTAGGGGGAGTTTCTAGTGTCCCCTATTTAAAGAAATCAGAAAGGGGGAGAGCAAAAGGAAATGGAATTTAGAGATGATAAAGGAAGAGAAAGTTTGCAAATCCAAATGAAGATTTCAGAAAGGGGGAGAAATGCAAAACAGTTCTAGTACAGAAATGGGGAGATTATTGGACAATTATAGTAAAGAAATGTAAGACAATGCATCCTCTTTCACTTCATTTTGTTTTTATATCTCTAGCAATTCAACTTAGTAGATGGTGTTCTGACTTATTCAAATAGGGGGAGATTGTTGGGTCTTGTTTCCACAATGACCTTAATTTGAAGAAGTCCTCCTAAGGCTAAGGTGAATTGCAGTTGTATTTGATGCCTTGTATAAGTTGTGTGTGCAGGTTTTTATTGCTAAGTGTAGACCAATGTCAGTCTATAATGGACCAAACACAGGACCATAAAATGTAATCCCTCATTGTGTGATCCAAAGTGTTGGCCCATGTATAGCCTCTTTATTGGGATACACTTCCCATACATGCACTTGGATTGGTGGACTGAAGTGTTGAAGTTTATTTTCTCAGAAGAAATTTTTCTAAGTCCACATACTCGAGTAGCCATCTTCATATACTCGAGTAAGTGACTTAGTACTCGAGTAGATCCTTTGTATACTCGAGTAAGTGAGTCTGCACTCGAGTAAGTTGGGTTACATACTCGAGTAGACTGTATTATACTCGAGTAGTTGGTTAGTTACTCGAGTAAGTGTTCTGTTCATACTCGAGTAGATCCGCTCCTCTCATCTCAGAAAGTTTCGGAGTCTACCTACTCGAGTAGTTTCTTAAATACTCGTGTAAGTGACTCTGTACTCGAGTAGTCATTATTCATACTCGAGTAGGTTAGTGCTTACCCGAGTAGTTTGTTAGCAAAATACTCGAGTAGTTCAGATTATACTCGAGTAGTTCAGTTTATACTCGAGTAGGTCAGATTATACTCAAGCTTACCCGAGTATGCCTCTCTCTCTTGCTACCCGAGTAGTTAAATGATATACTCGTGTATATTATAATTCAGAAAGAATTTTTTTTTTCTAAGTTCAGACCGTGCGGGTATTTCAAATCTTCAAGTGTGATTGGTCCACGTGTGAATCTTAATTAAGATTTTGACCGTTGGAGATCACCTAATTAAGTCTTTTCTGATTTGACTATATATATATACAAGTTCTTACAGAAGAAAAAGAGCAGAAAAAGAAAATCCCGTGAACCCTAATTTCTCACGCCGCCGCCATTACCGTTCACGGAAGAAGGTCTGGATTGACGATCTCTGATCGCTGCTTTCAACTCTGATTCTCCATAGATCCAGACTTAAAGAAGAAGAAGAAAAGATTTCTGAATCTGATTTTATCTCCAACATCGGGAAGTCGAGAAAGTCACGCCGACAACTTACTACTGTTCATCTTCATCGTCGCGGTCTTCTCCGATACAGAGATTCAGACAAGAAAAATCACTCGATCTCTCTGTGCTTCAACGATCTCTATTCCTTTCTCTTGATCGAGGTGATTCAATATTTCAGATCAGTGGATCTCCTTCAAGTCGTCTTCAACATGTCTGATCAGCCAAAGCTCTTAAGGAAGAAGACTGTCAAGATCCAGATCTAAGAACATTGTTGTTTGTATTTTTCTTTTCAAACAATTTATTTTGTAGGAGTTTTGTTCTCCGAGTTTTGTAGGAAGGTTTTCTTCCGAGAGTAGATCCAGTTTGAATCGAGATTTGTAGGAACGTTGTCCCGAGTTGTAGGATCAGTTTGATCCGAGTTAGTGGAGTAGCCAAGTCTAGTGGTAAACTAGATTGGTGAGGTGAAAGTGGATGTACCCAGGGTTGGGGAACCACTAAAAATCCTGTGTTCTCTGTGTGATTGCTTGATCTATACTGTGTTTTTTTTATTCCGCATTTGACACGCACTTCACCTATTCACCCCCCTCTATGTGATTTAGGTAGACAACTTAGCACTCTCACTTACACCTCAGGCCCTCAGCCTTACACTATGGTTCTCTTCAGAACCCTACCTCAGAACCACAAATGTTCCTTTTTCAGAGCCCTACAATTCCCCTACAGCTCAGTGGTCCTCAAACCACCTAACTCGGCGTTATATCTAAGGCCTAAAACTCAGGCTTTTTAGCCCTACAATTTCAGGCACTAGGCCCTACTCTTAGAGTGCTGCAGCACTCCTACACCTCAGATCCAAAAGGATCCTACAAGATAGAAATGGGTTGATGTTGTAACGACCCTGGCCCATTTAGACAAGGCGCCGCCCGGCCCACCACAGCCCTTTAGACTGGGTGGTACAACCAGAATATACAAGGCCTGCAGGCCATACACCCCAACGCCTCTCTGGCCTGTTTCTCAGGAAACAGCGCGTTGTTGGCGCAGGGATTCGAACCCGCAACCCTTGATAAGAAACATTCAACATTTCTCATCACCAACTGAGCTCAGTTGGTGATGAGAACTATTGAAGGTTTCTTATCAAGGGTTTCGGGTTCGAATCCCTACGCCAACAATGCGCTGTTTACTAAGAAACATGCCAGAGAGGCATGGGATGTACGACATGCAGGCCTTATATATTCCGGTTATACCACCCAGTCTAAAGGGCTGTGGTGGGCTGGGAGTCGCCAAACAACTTAGAATATAAATCTTTTTCTAGGCGTTGAGAGCGTTGAGTGAACAACCCTCACTCAATGCTTTCTGCCTTAGCTATATATTTGCTTCTTCAACAACTGAAGCGTTCAGAGCATTGAGAGCATTGAGCGTTGAGTGAGCATGCTTCACTCCACACTTTTTGCTTTACTCATTTCTACATAAAGGCATTGAGAGCGTTCAGTGAGCATGCCTCACAAAATGCTTTTTGCCTTAGCAAATTTTCTATGTTTAAAATCACTTGGCTTAGACTGTCATTCTTTGAACTAAGTTCGACGAATGGTGAACTGAGCTCGACGAACTTTGAACTCTTTTCGACGAAATCTCAACTGATCTCGACGAACTCAGAAACTCAACCTCTGAAGTTAGCTCGACGAAAGGTTAACTGAGCTCGATGAACTCTGAACTCAATTCAATGAATTCTTAACTTAGTTCAACCTGTTCAACTTAAAGCCTTTTAGCTGAATGGCATTGAGTGTGTCTTCATCACTCAATGCGAAAACACTTAACAAACTTTCTCTTTAGTAGCATGGCATTGAGTGAGTTGACTTCACTAAACGCCTGTGGACTTGGCCACATTTCAGCTTATTCCAACTTTAGGCTTTCACTTCTTTAGCCTATCTCACAGCTTTTTGTTGTATGGCGTTGAGTGAGTTGACTTCACTCAACGCCTATGGACTTGGCTATTTTCTCAGCTTTCCATTGGCTTGGCATTGACTGTATAGGCTTCACTCAGTGCTTGTGATTACTGTGGTATGAATTGTATTATCTGTGCTAAGTTAGAACAGTAATTGCTTAAATTTATTAAAGAAAATTAGAACCTATTCACCCCCCTCTAGGTGTCTAGGCTCTTGAAATCAAGTCTTTAGAGGTTTACGTGAGTTGTTATTCTTTGCCTTGTAGTCCCGTTGAAACTGCGATACCATCGACTGGGAGTCGGTGTTGATGGTCAGCTTGTCCACCCAACAATCGATTGCTATGTGGGAGGCCGGTGATCAAGGATTTATATTTTTCGACGTTGTTGGTGAGGGGAATTTCAGTCAGTCATATCCCGTACTTAGAGAGTGACTCCCTCGGGACCTGTAAGTAGTAGTCTTGGACCTGCCCTGTAGAGC